>OZ017774.1:41888898-43088898 GCA_963969385.1 Philonicus albiceps | reverse complement strand
GTCATAGAAAAATAATTTGCATCTATTAAAAATTGTCTAAAAAAAAAAATTGTATGTAAATTAACTACCAGGTAATTTTTATGGTATTAATTAAACACTGTAAACCAATCAAATTATGCATTAGCAATGCACAACTATATAAAGTTATGTGATAATTATGAATGCAATCAATCATGAAGCAAGCTTTTGTGAAATTACAATTCCACCATAAATCTATTATCGGTCAGATTTCTAATTGTCACATCAGTAATTTTATTTTATTAAAGAGAATTTTCTTTTATTTATGATGATAGCGATTTGTAGTAGGTATAATGTAAATTTCTTTTAATAAAAGTTGCTCTATGGAATCAGTTTTGATAATTGCAATTAATGCATGTATTTTTATATAGTGGATAATTATAAAGAATTTTTTGATAGAGTAAGTATAATGCAAATGTTTGAATTTCTGTTGTCATTTAGATTATTTATATATCCAATAGAAAGTACATTTTGAAAATGTAAAGAAGGTTAACAGATATATAAAAAGAAATGTTTATTAGTTTCCATGTCGTTAATATCTACAGGTAATAATTATTGCTGTTCCACAATATGATTCTCTGGAATGTATGATTACACTGCTTTGATATAACTACCCGACCATAGTAAAACCTTTTTTGTATTTTCACATAAGCCTTTTTATTCGACCTCAAACTAGACATTGTTAAATTCTGATATGGTAGGTATATAATCGGATCATTGGAATTTTAAAATTACCGGTTCTTTTAACTTTTGTTAAGTTCAGGTATATGAACTTCATAAATAACAAGACAACAATTGCAGTACAGCGCTTTAAATTATGATTTTATTATATTTCTATTTAAATGGTGATATACTCGTATATTTTGTGTAAAGGTTAACTAACATTAAATCATACTATTTATAGGTCAATTCTTATTATTATAATTTTTATAGTTTCATATCGGGAATTACCCTACTTGGAACACCTACTGAAATCTATTTATTTGGGATTCAATATCTGTACGTTATCGGTGGTGTATTAACAATGGGATTTGTTATGTCCTACGTCTATTTGCCTGTTTTTCATGAAATGAAATTAACTTCCACATATCAAGTAGGTGAACATTTTTAAATTGATATATTTAATTTTAGTATTCTTTCTACAGTACTTAGAAACAAGATTCGATAAAAGAATGCGTCTATTTGGATCAGTCATGTTCACTCTTGGATCAGTAAGTTTCTAAAGATATTAAATAAGAATTTTTATGTTAAGAAGTAAAACTAATATACAACAAATTATGCAAGTTCAAAAGTTATTAACATATAAAAAAAAATTAAATTTTTAATCAGATGACCTGGCTACCGATTGTAATATACGTTCCAGCCCTTGCCTTTAATCAGGCGACAGGTGTTAATGTCCATCTAATAACACCAATTGTTTGTTTGGTCTGTATATTTTACACCTGCGTGGTAAGTACTATTGCATTTTGAAATGTTATTGAATAGACATCCAACTGAATGGATTTTAGGGTGGACTTAAAGCTGTAGTTTGGACTGATGTTGTCCAGACCTTCCTGATGTTTGGCGCTATGGGTATGGTAATCATTAAGGGGACATATGATGTCGGTGGTGTTAGGAATGTTTTTGAAAAAGCATGGGAAAGCGGCAGAATTGAACCTCCGGAGTGAGTAGACTTTTGTCTAGTCAACATTTTATCATTTTATTTTTATCCTGAAATTTTTACAGTTTCACGTTTGACATGAAAATAAGACACACCATCTGGTCGCTCGTTTTGGGTGGTTTCCCGCACTGGCTTAAAAGTAACGCGGTCAGCCAGAACATGATTCAGCGGTACCTTTCGCTTCCGACTTTGGCCAGTGCGAGGAGGTACTAATTGAAATTTTTTCTTTTTTTTTATATAATCAGTAGGTTTGAGAGGTTCAAATTATGCCCTTTTCCAGGGCACTATGGTACTTCATTCTCGGAACCCTAATTTTGCTCGGAATTTGCGCCTACAGTGGGCTGCTAATTTACGCTAAATACCACGACTGTGATCCGCTTACGACGAAGGTAAAAATTTAATAAAATTAAATCGCTCGAATAATTCAACGGTCGCATTTCCTTGCGGTGTAGCTGGCCAGAGCCAAGGACCAAGTGCTCCCGCTGTTCGTGATGGAAACTCTTGGGGACTACCCGGGACTCCCCGGGATGTTTGTAGCTGGGGTGTTTAGTGCCGCTTTAAGTTCCCTGTCGACTGGGCTCAACTCGATGTCTGCAGTCGCCCTCGAGGACTTCTTTAAGACGTTCTGTAAGAAGCCACTAACGGCCTTCCAGACGGCCGTCATTATGCGGGCGGTAGTTGTCGTTTTTGGCGCTATCTGTGTATCTTTGGTGTTCGTTGTCGAGAAATTGGGCACCGTTCTGCAGCTATCAATGAGCCTGGGCGCTGTATCGAATGGACCACTTCTGGGAATTTTTACTAGTGGCGTAATGTTGCCATGGGTAGAGGGACGGGTTAGTAGATGATCTTCTCCTCCAGAGAGGGGGTGGAGGAAGGAGTAATTCCAGATTAATTTAATGTACTATTCCAGGGGGCGATTATCGGTGGTACAACCGGACTCGCTACAATGGCCTGGATATGTGCTAAGGCGCAAGCTGCAATTGCTTCTGGGGAGATGGCGTTCAAGACTATGCCATTAGCAACGAACGGCTGCAGCTACACGTACATACCCTCGAAGCCCATGAGTATGCTGGCCATTAATGCTACAGAGCAATCGTTTATTGAACCACCTGTGTAAGTTGAATGCATAATTTCTGGGCACCTGCAGGTACCAAATTCTCGCCTGTAATACAAAATAAGGGTGATCCCTGGATCTTAATGAAAATTCCTAAATTACTGCATCCGTATATAAACGCAGTAGTAATAATAGTTGGGGAAAATTACATTTGAGGATTTTAATTCATTATTACAATTTTTATTAAAATTTCTTTTTGGTAACCCTCACTAACAAAACATACATTTTATATACTTTTCACATATTATGCCATTAATATATACACCATTTTCATATAAAACATCGTAATTTATACAGGTAATCCATTTAAATTAAACGACAAAAAATTTGGGGAATTTTACTTCTGTTATACAAAATAAAGTGGACTTAAACATCATAACGTCATAACATTTTGAGCTTTCTATTTAACCAAGTTGAACGTAACATACCTCCAAACATTTCCATACCTTCTTGGGAATTATTTAAAAATCCTACGAGCTGAGATCTATCCACAATTTATTTCAGGAAACGTCCTATTAAGATGGTGTTTTTGGCATACTCAGGAAATTATTGATATGACTTCAAAGAAGTAAAAATTAGGAAAATTTTGTAGTGTAGGAATCCTTTTAGTAACTTAGAATTTATACGTAATAATGGCTTTTCATTCGTTAATGTTAGATAACGATTTCGTTTCGTATTTTAAAATTGGGCTAATGTACTATTGGAATGCTAATGATATTGTTTGAGATAAACATTGAAAGCTACGCTATATCAGCAAGGAGTTATAACTAATAAAAATCATTTCGCTTTTCTGTAAGGACATCTACAACTTTAAGAATGAGTTGAGTTTAACAATGTACCGGGCGGAATTAATAATAAAAAACTTAAAGTAAACAGACAGGGAAATCATATTTATCGTAAATAATTTTCTAATCCTATTATAATTTTATTTTTATATTACAGTGATCAGTCGTTCCACATCTACCACATATCGTACCTTTGGTACACAATGCTCGGGGCACTTATAACAATTGTAGTCTCACTAATTTGCTCTTTCCTTCTTGGCGCCAACAAGGCAGGGGACATCGAACCGAAACTGTTGGCGCCCTTCGTTAGAAGACTGATTTTTAAGTCGAAAACAACGAAAAAGAAGCCCGGTCCTAGACTGGAGCCTGTCGGTACCGAGGATAGTATAAGATTTGCCAGTATAATCGATCTTAAGACAATCAGCAAAGAAGTGGAAGCTATGAGTAAGCTGTAGTTATTTTGTTTATAATTATATTTTTTATGGAAAAATCGAATAAATTTTTGTTCAAGAAATGTAATTTTTTTATTCATCCACTTGAGTAGCCTTTTCTAGGCCAAGTGTTTGCCCATTAGACCTCTCTAGTGCTCTTTGAATTTGAATAAATTAAGGCGAAACCAGTGCTCTATTAGTGTCAATTAAATCGTTGGCACCCCCTAGTTGGAATAATATTGACATATGAATGGTATGACAGCAGCTTTTGGCTGTTGTAGGTTCACCTCCCATGACTTTGTTATTGAAAACTGCCTCCATCCCGAAAATCTGATTCCGGGCTGGTAGCCGAATCCCAGAGGATATGATGGGAATGAGGAGTACCCCTCCTCAAATCAGGCGCCAGAGGAGATTTAATCCCTGCAACCGGTAGCAAACAAAGCATCAATTTAGGGTTAACCGATGTTTTCAAATGCCAAACTCTCTCCGAAACACTTGCCGGGTAGAGTACTACCGGCACTTCGGAACCGATTCCCTCCACGAGCCACAGATAGATAGGTTCTGGATTTTCGATACTCTCCAGTTCTATAGACGTTCTATAGAGAGGTATGTGCGTTAGTGTGACGTGTGGGAATATGTGCAGCACATGCCGTTCCGGGCAAATAGATCAATTGGAATGGGTGTGTGATTTGCCAGTCACCTTCGACACCTGAGCTGTCGCCCAAATTTGCGGTGATTACATGTGCACTCGAGGTGTTCAGAATTTTTACTAGAAAATTCCTTGAATCGATAGAATTCTCATACCGCAACCCACCATACCCCCCACTCGCAGCACGGGATGGTAATTTAATTGGACTCCAGCTCAAGATGGTGCAGGGCAGATAGGTTGTATGTTCCAACAAAATAACTCGAGAAAATTTCGCTGTGGGACCCATGGGACTCTCGAATCCCAACCGAACCACCGGTACGGTAAGGACGCAGGTTTGCATAAGGCTTTGTCGGTAGCTCACACCCGACTGCAAGGCAGGTGCATATGTGCGGAATTCCAAAGTCTTCAATCTTTATTATCTCAACAAATAATATTCAATTAGCGAGTCTGAATTAATTAACTTGCGGCGTATGTGCCGCATCCTCATTCCCGCCGACTCCTATCATACATATGTTTTTTGGGTATGGTAACGCGGAGCGGGGATGCTTTTAATATTTGCCTAGTCGTAACGTACCGGGAATCCTAGCACCATCTTACCTATTCTTCCCTATCTATCCCCTCTAGCCAGTAGTGTCTTACGGTAGTAGTCGTATTACCGGCAACTTCTGCAGGAGACTTTGAGCAAATAAAAGTTTATAGAGGCTGATTGTATTTGCTTTAAGAATGGCTTTTGTGAATCACTAATGCACCTGAACTCACTGAGGTGCGCTAATTTTCTTGTCTAAAAATTGTATTAGGAAAGTGAAGATTCTAGTCGGCAGGAACATTTGAAAATCTCAAAGTTCTGTTTGTGTTTACCCCTTCATGGTTTTTGGGAGGGCGTTTTTAACGCAACTAACTTGCACTGATGTGCCTAGACGACAATACCAAGGAATTTTATGCGATTTAAGGAAACAGCACTTAGAGTTAGACTAGTCTGCTTCGTAGGTATTAATGGTTTTTTATGAGAGATTTAAGCCACCGTCAAGTTCGGAATTCTTATAGTAGTTTTAATTTAAATCCCTTTAAATAAGCCACTCAGGGAGAATATGGCTTTTAATTTAATTTAAATAGTCTGGAGACGATAACTACACTACACTAAGTGTTTAATTCCGGGGTTTTGGGTTCGATTCCCATATAAAAAGTCTGGTTAAAAAATAAAAATAACACAGAAAGCTGCCATATAGGCTTAGTTTCCGAATACGTGAAAATAAAGAAAGCAATTTGAGAATTAAAATTCAAAAGATGTAAAATAAAATCAAACATATTTTTATATTAAAGCCAACATAGTATAATACTAAATGTTATTCTATATATTAAAATACGTACGTTTTATACACTTCCTCATAACATAACATTCAAATAAGAAAACATCTAGCAATTATTTTAACGTTTTCATTAAGTAAAGTCAACTTTCAATCATACAAAATTAAAAATATGAAGAAACAGCTGAAATTAATACTCATATTAAATTTTGTTGTATTTCTCCAAATTTATTTCACCGAAGTTTCTCCGAGTTTTCGAATTATTACATTTTGAATCAAACAGCAACTTTTAAAGACTAGAAAGAGTAAAAACGTTTTGACTTTTATGGCAATATCCCTGAATACCCTGATCCATTTTCGAATAGTGTATAATTTATGAAAACCATAGGAATTTTAATGAAATCTAATGCTTTTTCAGCACGTAAATATAATTAAATTTTATGACAACAACGTGAATTAATTGAGAATTTTAGCCGTGTACATTTTTTTTCTATGACCTAGAGACACTAACCAATAATTAATTACGTGAGGTCAAAACTGCTTAAATTAGAAAATGCAAATATTTTTACTAGAAGATAAAAAGAGAAGTTGTTTTATTTCAAAAGAATGAATTAAAGGTAATAATAAAAGTAATTTTTTTTTTGGTTTATGAATTAAAAGGGGAAAACTTTTCATTTTAAATACACCAATTATTTTGAATATCTATCGAATGGTTAACTATCAGCGTTTGCGTTTAGTATAGGATAGTGCGCATTCTTGTCTATTAAAATATATTTTTATTGTATGTTATTAAATAGGTAATATCGTTTGATAAAAATAAAATTAATTTAATATTATTAATATTTTAATAATTTGCGTTCAATATTAAACCCTCATTTAATAACAGGGGTATGTACAACGAATTATCCAATATTAAATTAAAAAAAAACAAAATGAATATCTGAGGTACCAAAGGGCACTAATTTACAGGATAATAGGTCTTCGTCTACAAGGGCAAACTGCCCTATGGCTCATTGATGAGACCAAGTCACCAAGAATCGATGGTGTGGCAAGTGAATTCCAATTAGAGGCTGAATCGGTCACATGTGTCCCAGTGAGTACACAACTGCGTTTAATTGAACCTTATGCAGACCGGTGTGTCCTCCTGTGGGCGAGGAGATTACGTTTCTTGATGTGATCCACAAAGGGGCGGACAACTGCCAATATAATCTAAATCCCTGTTCAACAGAGACCGCAAAGACATACCGTACTGGGGAATATCGTTCCCAATACGCAAAATAATGGGCATCATCCCCTATGGCGTTCATCAAACAGCCGAGCGGGACCTGTATCGACACCAACGAAATGATGCCCCTTTCGGTGACAGGATGTCCCTGAGTCCAATTGGGTCATTTGCACGACTATAAAATGTGATATGGGGCCGTTGCGTCTTCCTCTTGTTCGAGCCGACACCGGTGTTCCTGCCATTCTCGGTCAATATTGAATTTATTAAGTTGAGCGAACACACGGTGAATACGGAGGCTCCGACAAAACGGGGATATGAAAAAAAGAAAAAAAAAATCCCTTCGGACACCGACTAAGTGCTGCATTGGGTCCCCCCCAATGGGGGCGCATTGGACATTTCGATGACCCAGGACATGTGCATTTTATCGGATTTAGTGGAGCAAAGTACCTGTCGACAGATGGCGCGACGATAAGAGTTAGATCGATGATATGAGGCTAAGCTTAATGACTCAATATCTCACTTACACTCGGAATAATGCGATAGCACCATATGCGTTGCAATTTCGACAGTGTCGACAGTTCAACTAATTCTCAGATAATTGTTTGTCTTATTAAACTAAATGCAAATAATTTATTGAAGAATACACAGTTGGATTACAAATTAAACCACACTTAACAAAATTATTAGATAGACGGTGTACTTGTAAGCACTATTAAAGCTCAATTCGTTTGTTAATTCAATTCATTTATTTAGCCTTTGCGTCGCTATAGTAGTCTTCTACTAAGACGGAGAATGAATATAAATTTCTTACCATTCAAATACGAATTTTTTAGTTTTTACAGGATAATAATCGGTATGTAAAATTACAATAAATTCATGGAGGAAAATTTTAAAAGCCTCGTTGAGTTTTCAAGAAATAATAAAACTTAAGCTAGAGTTATCAAATAGTATTAACCATCAAAGCAAATATCTATGCTGTATGATGCTTAGTGATATGCTTGATAATTTTCTAATCTATTCATATTTATGGTTCCGATTACTTCAACAATTCGTTCATACATTTATTTTACTTATGATATGATGATTTATATTGTAGAAAGTATCAAATTTGGTTCAAGACACTACGAGTAGTTGAATACATCAACTTAGAGTACCCCAATACTCAATTATCCGAGTCATTCTTAGAACCCTAGTGTAAACTAGAAATATAAAATTAAAAGCTCATAAGAAAAAAGTAATATGACTATTGTTTTTCGTAAGTATATACCTTTTAACTTAAAATATTCATTTATGTTGTATACACTGGAATTATTGCTATAATTTATTTCAGAATTATCGGGAATATGTTTTTGAATTAATTTTTAAATAAGTTTTATATCAACAACTTCGTAAATATTTTTTTATACTTGTACATGTTGGCCATACTCAACGTATGGAGATTTATTCCATAATTTTGTATTATTTAAACCATATGAATTTTAAATAATTAATCAATTATCATGTTTTCAAGTCACTTAACTCTTAGTGATTAAATTTACCTTACCTGTGGTGCAATTAAACTGATTCGTCGGGTAAATTATTCCAACGAAAAGCCTTTGGAAAATCGCATGTTTTGAGAAATGTATAAAGAGTATGGGTCTTTTATACTCGGACCTTTATAGTATTGATTTCGCAGTATAAGTTAAACGAGATTCTAAACTATGTGACATTCGATAAATAGTTTGTTTTAATCAAAATCAAAACAGGATATATTTCTGAAACTAAAAAGAGGTATCCGACTCTCCCCTACATTGTTCCTCAAATAGACCATAGTGTTAATTATCTAAGCCTTATAAACTGGAACAATACAGCACAGAAAATGTTTATACGTGCGTCTCAAACTTCAAATTACGTCTTTTAAATTATAAGTTCTATTTTATGATTTAAAAAAATTAAATCTCCTGAGAAGAAAATCTAGAAGCAAAACCATAAGGAGATCTCTGAGCACGCCCATCATTACAGTTCCGCTTCGAATTGTATTGCCAACGACTTCCTTATATATAAAATTTATTGCTCCATTGTCGGAGCGGAAAACTCTCGGAGCAACTCAATAATGGATCGTAATTTATGGACTTGCGGGAGACACGGTATGTCGCTGCAGTAGCAAAAGGAAGAAGAGTATCAGCCCCGGGACTATTACAACCTAACATCCTATCCCTAACATTCTATAGTAGAGCTATCCATAGTATCGTTTCTGGAATTTCTTTTCTCCTTACAACAATTTTGCAATGGAACGGGTGTATCCTTGAGATTGCCCTCTGCCGTTCCTGACTGTAATATTGATAAATGGCCTCCTTCTCGACTATCAATAATTCTTCGCCTGATGTCTCTATACATTTCTACCGGTCCCGGTTGGAGTTTCTCATTGTCTTCAGGAGTGTTTTGTCATATTCTTTGATGATATATTAATCCACTTCAGTTTATTTATGGCCTCAGACATATGATGGTGTACGCTACTGAGGTGTGAGACAATTAAATTTGATTAAGCGAGCGATTATTCGTCACTGAAATTGTCAGCGCCAATCGTTTGTTAGAAAATCTGAAGCTCTTTCACTTAAAAATTAATAAAATTAAAGCATTCCATTAGCCTTACAGAGGTTTTTTACTACGAGGAAGTATGAAATTTAAATAAATTGCAATTTTAATTTAAAAACTAACTCAAGTAAAAATACTGCAAATAGTTTGTAAAATGAAATTTTTTTTTTCCTAGGGAATATCAGAAAAATGACACTGAGTTAAAAACTTAGGATCTTTTTATTCTTTACGGCTTTATTCGATCACAATTTTAGTGTAAGAAAATTGACTATATAAGTCATGTCCTGACTAAACATTTTAGACTTAATTCGTAATGTAAAAATTCTGTTCAGTACTATCAAATCATCACAAGAAAGATAAAACCTAGTGCGAAGTTTACACTACTTCACTAACTAAATCAAAACTGATTTCAAAGGTAAAAATGTAATCATTTTTCCCAAGCACAATACAGTCATATCGAAATCTATAACAACCATTGCAATTATTGTTATAGAAATTTAAATAATTAAATTGTATGCTACTACTAGTTTTACTTGTTGTAGAAATTGTTTACTGTGTCTATCAGTCTGCATCTACCTTTATATCTACTTTAAGAGTGGGTTAAGACTTATTCTAAAACAAGAACTATTCTAAAATTGGTCGTATATTCAAATTTTTATGCATATATCGTTAATATCGTAAATTATTCGAGTAATTTTAATATAATTCCATAAATTTATATTTGTGGATGGAGAGACTTACGATTATTCAGGCTGAGGCATGGATATCATCGTAATCCGCGCTTTTCTTTGATCTATTTAATTTTTTCTTTATTATTATATTTTTTTTTTGCGCGAAATACTTTCTCCCGTCTATTTAATGTATGTTCCCTGGATAATTCGCTGATAATCCCCATGTCTCAGTAACCGAAGAAGAAAAAAAATTAAAAACAACGTCAACAGAGAACCTCATCTACAAACAGAGGGTTTAACTTCAGCGTTTTTGAGTAGATGGTGGAACGAGGTGGATATTTCTTGCCGTATCGCGCCAGAAGCAAGGAATAACAAAGAATCTTTATTGAATCGAATTTCCTTTGAGACGATCAGCCAAAAGACGGCAATAAACCGGCAGCAAAGGATATCTAGGGATTTTAAAAGGTAGGCAAACACCGTCAAGTGACTTTTTCCTTTTCTTCTGCATGGCTCCTCTTTTTTGTTGTCGATGGATACGAAAAGTATTACGAAAGTTTTCTATTAAAACTGTGCAGTTTAGTCCTTCACCCAGCATCTCCGTTCGCGACAGGGCCGGGGCAATGTAATCTTCAAGAAGAGATGGATGTCACTCTGTTGACTTACAGATGTCGACACGAATTTGATTATGGGCGAGCTCCGCTGCAAAGGGATTATAGCCTCCTCTTCCTTCTCCTTCTTAAAAATCTGTTCCTTGAGGCGATTTCAATCACTTCAAAGACACAGAAAATTGAAAGGACGGGACATAGCATCTTAGATCCTTGTGCAAGGATGATTAAAAAGGTGGAGTATCTTAAGAAGAGGACCCTTTCCTCAAATGCGACAGTGATTTAAACTGTCCACATACTTTTCTTCCCCGATTTGCATCTAATTCGCATTTTTTTGTATCATACAATGTCCGGGCAATTTGTTCCCACCACGGTGTTCAATTGGGGACTTCCCTCCCGGTTTTGGGGGTAACGCTGCCCCTTTCAGATATATTTTTTTCCCTATTTTCCTTCTATTTGTGTGCATTTTTTTTCGCATGTCTAAAAGGACATGCGGAAGGAGGTGTGTGCTCAGAGGCTTTGGCGTAAAGTGAATTTTCTGGTACGTTACCTCGTTCAACCATTTGCGTTTCCGGGGTGGATGTGTGATAGCCCTTAGGGTTTGTTTGAATAAGGATGGAAGAAAAATAGCAGCAGACCAAGTGACTGCAAGAGATATTGTTCCGGAAACTGAAGGATGCACGGAGGAGATTGACTTTCGTTTTGCTTTTTTTTTGTAAGCAATTTGAACGGACAGTCGGTGTGATTTAGTAAAATAAGTGACGGAAGTTGTTATTTTGGGGAATTGTAGATGTACTCTCTTTTTTTGTTTTTTAGATAAATAGTGTGAAACTAGTTAGAAAATACCTTCAGGACAACTTAAGATTACAACAATATAAAAATGATAAATGACAAAATGTATTCAATTAATTGTAATAAAATAAAATTGCTAACTTATTTTTGCACTTAAGTAGCTAGATGAGTTCTCTATACTCCTTTAGCGCACCATATGGTCAAAATACACAAATATGCTAAGTCTAAAATAGGGTGTAAATTGATTTTGTACCGTATCCAATAATACCATAAATAAATAAATAAACTCTTTCATTTCTATTAATGGTTTTTATGAATGAATTTTCTAACGAGAATTTTAAAGATTTCTCTTTATCTAGATCTCTACTTGTATTGCTCTATATTGTGATACTGCGCAAACACAACACTACCAATTTTACAGCAACATAATCTTTTAAGGATGATTTGTTCATCAATACTACTGAAATGATTAGTCCAATCCCATTGTCAATAGACAAACTTAAACCGGATTAAGATTTTTGTGACCTTTTTTAAATTGTTCTTACCCATCTTATCTTCTTTTTTCCCCTCTCACAATTATCATAAATAAAACCCCACTAAAAATAAGTTTATGAATAAGGTATAGTGTTATGACTATCTTATACTTTGTGGCTATATTCTTTTCTAAGTCTGTTATGCTCAGACCTTCATATATTTTATGGTATCATAATACTAAAAATAGTCAACTAACTTAACGTTGAAATTTAATTAAAAACTGATTGCACTAGAACAAAATCAACGAAATCTTAACTAAGTAGTTCAAATACCCCCCATTTAGAATTTAGAATTTTAATTTTATTATATATTTCTTCTACCGACGATCTAAAATAATTTCTGAAGATTAAACGATCGATTTTACAATTTTATATTTGCAGTGCCTTTGGATGACGATGGATGTGTTTTACCAGACAACATCTACCGTCAGTTAAATACCATACCCCTACCATAATTTGTGGTTTATTCGACGGTTCGATCTTGGAACTGTAACTTCTTGTGGACAGCTCAGCAGTTACTTTCTCCGGAACTCGTTATCAGGAAAAGAATATGTGAGTTTATAATAATTTATCTTTCTAAAATGAATAATCGAAATAGTCGAAATTGCAATTTAAATTTTTAATTACTTTCATCACTGGAAAGAGTCTTTCGCTGAGTATTATTAAATAACGGAATTGTATTATAGAAAATATTATTAAAGCATTCTTAACAGAAGGGTAAAGTTCTTAAGGGCCGGGAGAAGAATTCGAACTTATGATTGTACTAATTTTTTTGCTTAGATGCTCTAACCAACTGAGCTACCATAACCAATTGATAATGTTGAGTTGTAAGTTATTTTGAATTTTGATAAGTAGTACTATTCCGAAATTTATTCCTGTCCCTAATTAAGATTTTTCTCAAAATCCATTACTTAAATATTCAAGATTAATTCATTTGAAAGCAATAAAATGTAACTACTGTCCATAATTCATCATAATTCTAACAGTTTGGACATGTCCTCTTGATGTTTTTTTTATTGTGTTTACGGGTTACTAAGGATGCCTGTTACGTTATTTAGTTATGCTTATTTAAGCGACTTAATTTAAGAGATAAGGCCGAATCAACCCTTCTTTCATGCTTAAAATTAAAATTTAAAATAGCTAACATTTTTCACAAGGACAAGTAAGGTATTTTGCGTTTTCTGAAAAATGTACCCTTAAGATATGTTTCAAATAAAAAAAGAACCATGTAAATATCTTTAGTTCGTTAAAAGTTATTAGAATTTTTGTGGAGTCCATAGAATACCAAATTGGAAAAAAATGTCTACTATTAAACTTGTATTTCAAAGCTCAGACGTTAGCTCAGACGGTCGTTGTCATTTATGTAGAAAATGTTCAAAGTGATTCCCCATTTTGACGAATTCACAACCTTAAGCAACAGAATTATAAGGTCAAGACCAATTTATTTATTGATAAAGTCAAATTTTGACTACAAAACTTGATCGTAATTGTCCCAATTACTTTCGAACTTCCGACTATACATTAGGTAATAATTTTTGTAATAAAAGCAAGCTCAAGGCGAAATACTACCCTTTTCTTTTGTCAAATAAATTCAAAGATAGTTACTGTCTGTATGTCTAAAAGAAGCCAAAAACCATTTTGTGAAAAGAACATTCTGCAAAAACCACGAAAATTTGCCCGCAAGCACCTCGCATGTCTAGTTTAAATCTTACGGAGTAACGACCATACCCATCCCATTTTATTCGGTTGAGCAACGTACCTGGGGACATCGAGGTACTCAGGATGACAAAGTACAAGGAAAAGAAAGTGAATTTGCGGCGACAGTAACCGGGATCAGTCGTGTTAGTGCTCTTTCATGCCTTTTAATAATATAGAGACTCACTTTGATTCCATTATAATAAAATAACCGTAAACCGGGGTCCTCTACGGTGGCTGGGTCGAAGGAGGGGGTGGGGGGATGGGGGCAGATAGAGGGCTGCGTAATTCGACGCCCACAAAAATACCGGAGACGGGCGCACCGCAACTAGGAATAGGACCATAACTGGATTGCAAATAAAATATTTATGGTTTGTTTTTATTTTCATTTTTACTCCTACTATTAGTCAGGCAGGCGCGTCCGGATGCTGCGTCCCGGGCGTCGTAGTCAGGTTATTCGAGTTTTTATTCGCCTTTCCCGTTCCTCCTTCTTTCCTTGGGATGTTTACGAGCCGCTATCAGTCAGCTGTCAATGACTGGATGGATCTGTTTCTTCATCTGCTCTTAAGAAATAAAAAAATCGTAAAAGAAGTTGCTCACATGCTCGGATGTCACGAGGACGCCCCGAAAGGAGAGGGTCCTAAGTACTTTCCTTGGTAAATACGAACATATGCGAGGCTTGACATTTCGTCCTTTGCCATCGGCAGCTAGGAGCCAACCTGTAAAACTGATGATGATGACTGTAAGTGAAAAAATATTGCACCATATTCTGGGGCACATTCAGTCGCTGAGTTCCCGGCTCTAATGTAACTTTAGTGTCTTCCCATCCTGTCAAGGTCCTTTTGCGGAAAAAAAAAAAAAAAAGATTTTCCTTTTCCTCAGACGGCGGTCGTTATACGGTTGGGTGGATGGTGCGGCACGAAAAGATCGTCCCCGGTCCAGAACGATGTTCGCCTGCACCAAGAGATGTTACCAAAATGATTTTGTTGCGGTTATGTGGAAAATTGTCGCTCAGATGTACCCATAAAGGCGACTCTCTGAGGTTTTATACGATGGCAACTTCGACCAAAAAATTGGTTGTCATACGTAAGACAGTATGACATTTTTGTCCTCTATAGTCTACCACCGGACGAGTGATTGGGTGCGCTCAGGCAAAACTTCCTTAAATAATTAAGTAGCATATGTGACCTGTATGATCACTAAAGGAAAAGGTGTCTAAAACTAAGAAAGCCCCACTTAAGGGAATGTGCTTCAGGCACTTATATACCTTACGCGGAAATTTAAAAAAGCCATCGACGTTGTAGTTATTTCTCTCATTTCTCAAAATATTAATAAGATTTTTTTTTTTAAATCAAAAATACTGAAATAAAGTTTAGACTATGTACTAATGAATAAATTAAAAGATATAAGAAAACTGCAGTTTTCATTAAAAATTCGATGTATATGACACAATTTAATTCTTTCTCACATGACCCAGATCAAGACCTTAAAGTAATGACTTTTATACATTCAAATTGGGTCTTACTTGAATAGTTAACCCTTTGCATTCGAGAGGTGACTCTCAATCACCTCAACAATCTATAAATGAACGTTGGTCTAAAAAGCTTCGAGCGCAAAAGGTTAAATTCTATTTAACACCGTGTATTGGGTATTATTATTGGAGTGGGCGAGACGTGTAGCCTCGAGCGCTCAGACATTTTGTCCATTGCACTATTGGGTATACGACTATACCTACTTTGCCTAAAATAAGCGAATTTTACTCAAACACCAAAATTGAAATGGGTTTTAAAGAAAATAACATTATAATTTAAGGAATCTTTATTTAAAACAATTTTTACATACATAGTTCGCTGAAAAGGCAACAAATGGCGAAGTTAATTTTATTTATTTCAACCTATATATTTTTGGGTTTAACCATAGTAACAATGGTCAAATATTTTACAATCCAATAGAGCGACTGAAAAGTAAAGTAAAGGGCGATAAACAATTTAGGGATACTCTTTATTCAAAAAAAAAACACATAATTTAGTTCCTAGGACATTGCGATTATTTAAAGTCCATGCGGACAGAGTCCCGGGCACAGTGAAATTTATTTTTTGATTTATAATAATAAAACTGCAGAAATATTCTGTCTGTACATAGGAAATATCTACCAAAAACTAATTGGGGCTAATGTATAAAGGCTAACAGAATACAAAAACACAATTTTTATAAATTTTTTCTGTCTGTTTGTACAAATAAGACTTAATACTACTTGCTAGACTCAATTACTAAACTTTACGTGCATCATCCGAAGCTGGTATAGCAATAAAATAGGTCACTGAGTCTGGAAATCTAGTGGTTAATTTCTTTCTTGGTAAAAATCTAACTTCAGAAATTCCTTTTTATCGAAGAATTTGTGATTGCTTTAAATAAAGAAATTGTTCTAAAAGTATTTTACTAGGGCATTTTAAATAATAAAAGAAATTTGTTTGAACTGATCATAAAGAAATAAACGAATAGCTAAGTTAGAAAATGATTCTTTTTGATTTATTTTATTTTAATGAGATTAATTTTATAATTTTTTTTTTTTTTTGAAATTCAAAATGATATGATTTAATATATCGCAATTTTAAGCAAGTACCCGGTAAGTATAAGAAAATAATTTTCTTTAGTGATGAGTCTATCAGACCAGAATGAGTCAAGTGAGTAACTCAATTTTCCCCCTGCTAAGTCATGAGACTGTTCAAATCTTGTTTACTCACTAATTATAGACTTTCAAAGGAAATTGAAAAATAAAAAATCCACCGTGAAATTCTTTTCCAATTAACGAAAGCCCATAAATGAGCAAATTCAATTAAGCCCGCCTTTAGCAGGCCAAATAAATTGTCAATCCTGCGGTGTTCCCGCGAGGCCGCAGAAGAGAAAAAGGAAACTGCGGCGGGATACACGCTTACGCCTACGTCCTTCGGTCCCTTCCAGCATCCCCCCGCCCCCTAACCGTTCCGCGGAGACACTTCAGTAATTAAAAATCACAATTTGCCGTTGTGCGCTCAAATGAGTGTTCATCTGAAATGCGACGGTGTGACGGTATGATGATCTACAAACACTTCACGTCGTGGCAATTTTTTTCCAATCCCCTTAATTAAAATTTCAAATATTCACCCTGATGGGTACCACCACCGTTCGCGGCAACAGCTCCTTCTTATCCTTGAGGCCGCGGCCAGGAAGGTAGTAAAAAAAAAAAAAAAAACAAAAAATAAAAAAATAAAAACAAAAAAAAATATGCGCCCATCAGCCACAATGTCACAGGGGTAAGGGACTCGTTGGGATTCTTTTGAGATACTTTTCGCAGGGTGTCGGATAGAAGAAAATATAAACGAGATCTTTGATAGTCTTCAAGGGTGTTATGATACTCTTCCTTGAAAGCGAATCACCCAGAAGAGACACCAATACTTTTCGCGGCCGCGACTTAATTAGTGACGCGCCTAATTGGATCGACAAGGGGATGAATTTAACGCCTATTTAACTTTTATTGGCCGGAGCAGTATGGTTATTTTTGGATTGGTAGGAGATGCTTGTTTTGTTGATTTCTTTTAGAAGAACTATAATTTTACTCAAGGGATTTGAGTGAGCGTCCCCATTAGCTTCAATATAAAACTCTTTCATACTTTCGACTATAATCGAACATCAAAAAATAATTCGTTTAATAGCCTTTGGAGTACATGACGCTATTAGCGATAAAATTACAAAATGACTTTATATCCTTAAAATTAAAGAAAAAAAAACTCCCAAATGCCACAGTATTAGATATATTCGTTTACTAAATCTACAGGTATAAAGTTTTTAGTATATAAAATTTGTAAAAAGATTCGTTGTAATTAGTCGTGTTAGTTATTAAATTTAGAAAATTAAAACAAATTAAATCATATGAAACACTGCAACTTACTGCTTTTGTAAATCGGTATAATTTTTATTATTCTATTTTAATAGTAACGAATAAATCGAGTGCAGTAATTAACTTTTGATCATTTACAAATGATAATTCAATTCTGTAACTACCAGGTGGTACTTTTCCAGGTAGATTTTCTGGTGATAATGTGAAACTATCTATAAAATATTTCGCCTGATATATAAAATATAAAAATTAAAATAGATACAAAATTAAAAAATTTATAAACACCTTTGGTATTGGACATGTTCCTTTTGGTGGTAAATTTGATGCTGCGATTATATCATCAACAAGTTTAACTTCATCATAAGTTTTACATGTAGGCGAAGATGTAACAAATATCGGCGTCGAAAAGTATTTTCCGGTGAAGCTATCCTTTTTATAGATTGCTATATTCATCTACAATTTGAAAATTTACAACTTAAATATTTTTCTGCGTAGACAAATAAATTATAAAATTTTACACCTTAATATCATTTCCTAGATTTCTTAAGCAGTCAACTCCTCCTGATACAGCGAATGTATTTTTAGCTATTTTAGTAGTTCTTAAAGTGTAATCAGTAAACCATGTAGGATCAGTTATAGGACTTAGCACAAGTTTTTCAATATCTGCAGAATAACTCTAAAATTTAAAAACTCAGTTGTTGAAGAAAACATTTAAAGAATTATACTTGAGCCGATAGGCAGAAACTCGCGAGATTAATAAAATAGACAAAAATGATCACTTCACGCTTAAAAGCCATTTTAGAAAATACAATTTTAGCCAAGTTGTGCTTTTAATTTATACTATGACTATAGCTTTAAAGTTATCAATTTGTTTTGTAAGTAGTTTTTGTAATAACTAGGTGAATATTATCATAATCAGCTTCCTGTTTGCGTGCTAGAAAAGATTTACATCGCTAATTAAGAATTACTCGTAAATACGCTGCTTTAATTAGAGAACAGGAAACTGGAATATCAGAAAGAGGCGTGAGTTTTTATTTTGCTCGTGATGAATGAGCGAAATGAGGGCGAACAAAAAAATATTATCACACTTAAAAATTTTATAATGTCCTAAACTTATTTGAAATCTAAAATAACACTAATAACAATTAATTTAGTGGTTAATCTTGATAACTATGTCCGAAATGCAAATTTTCATGTAATTATAATTTTTATTTTATTTTGATTTTACATAGAACTGAAACCTCACCTTGAAGAATGAGTAAAGTGTGAGTGTAAAGTCATAAAATCACTGCTTTTTTCACAAAAAACCATATGAAATTTTACAGATTTTGTGTAGTTTAGGCTGTAGTTTCAGTCTGATTACATTTTAGACTTATAACTTTTTTTATCCTACACGCCAGTTTGGAAAAATATCACCAAGGAAAACTCATTTAAAGTTTCAGAAATCTGTTCAAAGCTATCGCGTCGATCTACTTGAAAATTACTAAAACTTTGAAAGTACTGGAAATTTCCCAATAACATTTTTATAGTATAAACTTTCTGAAAGTTCAAATAAACAAAATACAACGCTTACACACATTAATTTTACCAGGAATTTTTAAAAACTAAAATTGTTGGCCTTTTGATTATATTATCCGTTATATAATTTCAAAAATTTAATTAGAAATCGTTGATATATTTTATAATGAAAACTTTCAAAGCAAAGAATGTAACTTCTCTTTATTAACCACTAGCCAATGCCCAGTGCATTGACACTGCTGCATCGAAACAAAACGTGTTTTTTTTCAAATTTGAATTTGCATACCTAGAATATGAATGCTTTCTTTTCAAACTGATAAAAATTTTCATGTCATGTACCATTAGTGTTTCTATCAGAAATTTTTAAAACATTTTATTAACCCTAAACTATCTCATAGTTGAAGCATATATACTGGGAAAATTTGAGCTCAATCGGCCCAGTACTTTCGGAATCTATACAATTCAAACAAACAACAATTGCTTTTTATATATAGACAGATTTTGGACGTCATAATGATTCTATTGAATTTCAAAATCTGTAAGTAATTCAAAATTTAGCTAGCCCTTTATACTTTCAGTTAACACCTTTAAAATTGTCAAGTATTTAAAAAGTTAAACAGTAAATTCGAAAGTAACAAAATGTTAAAACATTTCTGCTATGTTAATTTCTACAGGGTGATTCCTAAAGAAGTGTTTCAACATGTCTCAATCGATTCGTTATAGTTTTCTGATCAGAGTTCACGATGAGCAATTTTTTCGTAAAATTTCTCCTCCTCTTTTTTAACAGCTGAAATATTTTCGCGTGTACAGAGAGGTGAACTCATATAAAACATTATAACTTCTGATCGATGTACAGTAGGATGACAAGTAAGATTTTGATAAAAAGTATGCATTATGAGCTTTTTAACAATACCTCATATATCTCGATCCGTTAGAAAATGTGGCAGGTATGAATGTTAAAACATAAAATTTTTAAAAATGTTCACCAGTTAAACCGCTATTTGAAAATTTAAAAGTTAAACAGTAAATTCGGAAATAGTGAGGTCAAATTTGTTATGTAGTAAATTACTATAATATCTCTTAAATTAAGAAATGTTGTTCGCTATGTTGAATTTTATACAGTAAATTTAAAATTCCTTAAATTTGAAATTAGTGTTGCAAATCTTAGAATTAAATTTAAAATAGCCAACAAGAGTGAGAGCAGGTATAGTACCAAAGTAATACTTCAACATCTCTTACAACATTTTCAATCATAAATTGAATTTTATAATGACTGGGAAATGACTAGAATTAAGTGAATTTTTCTACATAGTCAAGCAATAATAGTAGATATCAAGTATTCCCTCTAATCGTTATGATATTTAGCGAAGTAAAACAATATTTACTACTTTTGTATGCTTTATTTTATATTATTATTTAAGAACATTGACCAACAATTCGATTGCTGCTATTAACTTTTGTTCCTTCATAACTGATAAAACAATTTTATATTCACCCTCTGGAATAAAATCAGGAAGATCTTCCGATGTCACTGTATAATTTGATATATTATAGTGTGCCTAGCATAAAAAAGAAATATACATAAAAGTTATAATAAACATAGAAATTTTTCCATAAAATTTTCAAAATACCTTTGGTAGTGGACATGTTCCTTTTGGTGGAAAATTTGATGCTGCAATTAAACCATCAACGAAAGCATTTTCTTCATAGAGTTTGCATGGTGCAGAAGTTGTAGTATATATTGGTGACGGAAAATAGTTTCCGGTGACTTTATTTTTTCTATAAATTGCTAAAGTCGGCTAAAATATCAAATTTATAACTTTGACATCGTTTTAAGCATACAATAAATTTTCACCTGTATATCGTTTCCCACATTTTTTAACAATTCAAAACCTCCTGATACTGCGAATGTATTTTTTCCTATCTTAGTAGTTCTCAAAGTGTAATCGGTAAACCATGTAGGATCACTTGCCGGATTTAGCACAAGTTTTTCAATTTCTACAGAATAACTCTAAAATTGAAAAAAATCAGTTTCTAATGGATATATCCAAAGAATTATACTTGAGACAATAAGCACAAATTCGAGAAATAAATCAAATAGATGAGACTAATCAGTTCACGTTTAAAACACATTTTGGACTACAAAATTTATTGGGAGCTAACACAACTTTTATATACCTTAATAACTTTGGTAGTTACGTAATTATGAAATATTTTTTTATGTAATAATGCCTTTCTATGAATACACGCAAAAATTATTGTTACTGAATCAATTTAATACTTGCGTGATACCGGAAAAGATTTTTTTAATAATCACGATACATATGCATGATATGAAATCTAAAAACATCGCAATAATTTCCCTTCAAATTTTAGATGAAATTCTATTGTATATAAGCCTTGGTTGTTACTTAATTTTTGCTTCATTCGGAGATCGAATAGTGCAAAATTAATATTTGTTGTGTATCGAAATAAAACCTTAATATGAAAGTATATCCTTTTTGTTGTTACTTATTAATAAAAATTTAGATTAAAGATTTTTTAAATATCATAGTGTGTCTTACCATCAAGGAATACCCAAATAATTAGGAGCTGCATGATTAACGCGAAAATGAATTGATCAAAATTGCTACAGTCTGGTATGGTACCGGTCGTATGAGTAATAAAATTGTTTTACGACTACTTTCACTTGTTAGCAATAAAACGAATTCGATTTTTATAGCTGCAACTTTCACGTCCTGCAACACGAAACCCATTCCCGGCACATGCGTGCGTATCCCGCGCTCTTTATCCAAGAGAAAGTATCCACATCCGATGCCCTTAGAAGGGCTCGCTCAGATTAAAGGGTATTGCCTAACCTCAAAGTACCAATCGTCAGAATTTTTACGATCAACGAACGAGCTGAGTGCCTCCGGCTGAGAATTTGATGGTCAACTTCTATGGCGGGGGAGGTGGTGGGACTGTTGATTGCCTCGCAGGCATCGAAACACATGTTAGCCATTGTTGGCGTATATTGAAACTAATCAAGTTGCTGGCCCTTTCCCCTAGGATAGACCTGGTACGGGGGGGGGCTCAAACTACCTTGATACATGAATCCTTCCTTCTTTTGCAGGACAGGGAATTGTTGCTGCGGCTGATGCACACAGGAAAATAAAACCCATGCCCTGCTCCTTAAGCAATTCCGCTTTATCCCGGGCTATTAAAGACAATATTGTAATTCCGTTTCGATTTCTCATTAGGGACAATCCCGACGGTAGCTAGAAGGGTGCGGAGGCGGACACCAAAGTGCCCAGAGGAGCTGGCACTAGACCAACCGTCGACACTCCTCGAAATCGCCTTGCTTTTGAGAAGCAAGCTCCAGCAGGACGGGTCCCGATCCAGCCGGATTCGGATTGAGGGAAGTCTATCTGGCTTGTAATATGGTTGCAGTCATTAAGGGTTGCTTTTTATGTTACCTCCAGCCATTTACATTGTAATAATAGTTTTTGCCCGATAGAACCAGAAAACTTGGTTCTGCTCCTGCCTTCCAAAGGGGGGAACGTCGAACTAGGGCCAATCAAGGAATCCTGGGGAACGGGGGACCAGCGATATTGTTGCTGAGGGATTGTGTGTGTCTGCTCAGTTAAGTAGATTGAAGGAATTTAATGGACCTTGAATCGTTCTCATTTATCCCCGAACATTAGAAAATGCAATTGTTTTGCTATACCGGGCCCTGGCATTTCGGGTTATTGCTTTCTGGTAGAGCATTAGGACGCCTTTTCCCTGCAGGAAGTCTGCGACCAGTGGAAAAATCGTTGTACGAAACAAATGGGTTTAATATTTTTTTTTTTATTTTTAAAGTATTTATTAAAAAGTTTGGATGCGTTCCAGCCTACAGCTATCCTTCAGCTATCATTCATCCTTTGCCCTGCCTTCTACATTATCAGGAAACATTTGGCTACGATCCCAACAATTGAGACCTGAACAAGCGATACCTTGCCAGTGGGGGCAATTTATAAATATTTCTCCCCATAAATGTCAAAATCGAAAATTAACTATGAAATGTGGGAAAGAAAAGTCAACCTTACCAGTTTGCTAAGGTATGCTACTTTTATGCTAGAAAAAATGAGACTTCGCGAACGTGGGATCCCCTTTTTTTTATGGCAGTCTATATATCATTCGCCCAGTTTTACCAAGAAGTGTAATCAAAAATTTGATGGTTTATCTGATTTGATGCTGTGCGACTGCGACCGAGGTCGATGTGAACATAAACGGGAAGCTATTAAGTCGTAAATTGCGTTTGGGAACCGGCGGCGGTGAAATTCAGTCACTTTTGCAAGCCCTTAACTGGGAAGTTGTAAAAAGTAGCTTGATTTTCTATATGTAACTGATTTAAGATTTGATACCTATTAAGATGACTTTTATAGCATTATTTATTTTTTGATTAATTTGAGCTCTTACACTTGAATGTTAAATTTATAAACACCATTTTTCGCACGATACTTAATATTGAATCGTTTTAGTACAAAATTTATTATAATTTCGACTTTATACCTTTTAATTGATGTTTGGTTTTCTTGCATCAAAACTAATAGAATTTTTCTTATTCAATAGAAACAATTTCAAGTCTTCAAAGGGTATACTGAACCACGTTGTCTTCTATCTGTGACCAGTAAGGTGGAATCTACTTTTTAAAAATAATAATTTAAAAAATAATGCAGATTTTTTATATTTATTGAATCAATTGAAGTATACCAGCGGTAACAAAATTAAAATTAGTTAATATTTTAAACCTTAAACTGATTAGTTACTATAATTTTTGTCTCATGCTATTTTTAAAAGATTTTTAAACAAATTTCTATATATCTATAGTAGATAGACGAAAGAGAACTCAACCAAATTTGATTTCCTAAATATTGACGATTTCGTTTCCTCAAAATTTTGTATAGTAAATGTTTTAAAAAGCATTCAAACGTTAATCTTGGATTATATGGTCAAAAAAATACCTGACTTTTTTCTACATCCTATTGTAGGGGGATATGGATATCATGTAATAGTGGCCTTGGTATGTTTTCTATTTGGCTTGGCACTAAAAACTCTCGGAAAAATATGTTAGAAGCAAACAAGTTTAATAAATAAGCCAAGCACATTCTGGCGGTGTGTAAAAGTTTTACGAGCAGCATCGGACGAGTAAGTAAGAAAGTCCTAATCAAAAACAAGATTATGTCAGTAATCCAGTCGACGGGCAGACTATCTGGTGGGGTATGGTGATAGCGATGGGGGGGAGGAGGGGGGTATTTATATACCAAAAATAAACCATCCAGATCCTGGCCCCAGAATCCTAATACACAATTGAGCTGCAGCCCATAATATTTACGAGGAGCCGAAAGCCGCAAACATCAAAATCCGACTATACGCTCTGTTGGTACGAAAATTTCCATAATTCAAATATTCATATCAGCGCGGGCTCTTATCATTTTTATGAAAAATCCCGCAACGGCGAATGCACAGGGAGTGCGCGTGTATATTTAATTTAACCAATAACCGTAAAAGAGAGACAACGAAGGCCTTTTACAGCGCATCTTCCCCTCTGGTTTCACGGTAGCGGGGGCGTAATAATATCATACTTTGCTAACTCCATCCCATCCGCACCTGCCTTTTGGGAGTAATTCAAGGGCTTCGACTCGGAACTTTATAGAGCTTCCCGGGGATGATGATGAGGTACGAGACACCGTACCCGAAGGAATGGGGCATGGGGTACTATCCGGCGAACTTTATGCCCGACAATTGACAGTTTCAAGTGAACGATTGGAGGAGGGAAGTTCTTCGCGATGGCAATATCCGGTTTCTTATGCTGCCGGAGGAGTCCAACAATTTCTAAAATCTTCTCTCCCAAAAGAACTTTTCAGTTCGTTTGAATTTTAGCAGCGCCTAATTCAAAGTGCTGCGGGGAACAGGATGCGGGGTACACCAAGTGGTGTTAATAATTCCCGCCATTTTTGGAAAGGGCTTCAGAAGAGTGCGTGAATTAATATAAAGGAAATAACAAAAAACAAAAAAAAAACTTTTCTCATTCAAAGAAAGTTTTGAGCACCTCTAGGACAGGCTTCAATAGCCGGGATAAGTTCGAGGCCCAGCGCTAAAGGCACATACCGCCGCCCGCCGCACGGCTACGTGCAACGTACGTGTGCTCAAAACTGGCCATTAGCTTCCTTAGCCCACTATGGGCCGATGGAAGGGGGTTAGGGGGACGTAATCACAGCCATCATTTAGTGCTCCATTTATGACTGCTGTTAATTAAGACAAAGTGCACACATAGCGTCGATTCGCCCCCTCAAACGTATCATTTTGCACGATGTATCCATTCCAGAACTTTGCACCTTTCAGATTAATGGGTTCGCTTCATCCGGAGGAAGCCACAAAGTTGAATTTTCTTAAAAGATTTTGCGAAAACCCTTTCACTTACGGGGAAGAAGACCTTATCCTTGTGGAAAGGGTGAATGGTGGGTTGGTGGGTAGGGGGATGCTGTGTGGCAATGGAGCCCGGGTGGGGAGGCCGGAGATGAGAGCACATCAATGTTTATTTGTTACTGGAGTGATGGCATTAGAGCTGGTATCCTCTTGGGTATTATTTTAATTTTGTTTTATTACTTACCCGAGACGTACGAGGGCTCTCCTCTGGCATCCCGCAACAGTCACAACCTCAAAGACATTTTCAAATCATGTTGCACGTTTCTTATGGAACTTCATAATGATTGTTTTCGTACGTTTGCTCAAAAAGTACTGTACACTTGGGGCAGTCATTTATTTTGCTCACAGGCAACATATATATGCACCAATCTAAAGAAGATGGGCCACAACTCGTATGAGAGGTCCTTCGTTTACGTCACTTTCGCCTGATGGGTATCTCAGGGAGTTGTGATTCTTATCAAATGTTTTGTCATGCTTCCAAGAAAATGCATAATCTTCTCCTCTGAACATTTTCAAACGGAAATATTTGGGCCTACATTATTTTAATGATAGTCCTTTGTGTGTCTCTTGATATTTTGTTAATGAAAGTAAAATTTCCCTTTTTGGTTGTATATAAGTTTTTTTTTTACACTTTTTACAATGATATTTTAGTTTATTAAAACTCAACAAATTTTGTAAGTATATAATGTATGATCATTTGTTATTACTTAAATTACAAAATGATAAAGTTATAAGCTAGACTAAGATTTTTAAGCTACATATGTCTTTTGGTATTTTCTTCTTGAAATAACGATAAAAACATGTGTGAAGAGATTGATAATGAAGTGTAATAAAATGCAATATAAGAGGCCTGGTCAATTTTTAAGTATATATATATTTATACTTAGCACACCAGTTTCAATACGTAGTGCATGGCCAGGTGTAGTAAATTTCGTATGAAGTTATATTGCACTTTTTACTTCTATCCAGGCGCAGTATATATAAGGCTTATATAATTGATGATAGTAGTGATTCATACAGCTTATAGCAAGATTGCCAATCTATTACCTTTTTTTTGTTAAGCAATTATTTCATGAATAGCGCGTTTTGCTTTATTAACGAACTCATTGCTTGCCATTTTAAATACACCAGTTTGCGTAAAAGTGACCCGCAAATAGGATCTAATAGGGCTAATTCTATGTCCCCCAATCTGAAAAATTATGATATTGGTTTCTGATGTACTTACGCCCAACCTTACTTATGTATGTTGTTTAGTATTCAAAAATTTCTGTTAAATATTTTTAAAAATCAACAACAAAAATATATTTATTAGAACTATCTTAAATAGACCGGCATAGCAAAGTAAACTTTATTCCTGGTTCTAATTTGATATGACATAGTTTGAAGGTTAATTTTAAATAATTTTTATCTTAAGGAAAATATCAACTAATGCATTCTAATTTATTTCTTGTGTTTGTACTTTGTATAATTATAAAATAAAGTGGGTATTATAAACTGCTAGTCGTGTTGTAGATAGAAATAAAAATTAATGCTGTGTGTCTTTAAAGAAATATCAGGGAATCATTGTTATATCCCAAAATGTACGTATATTTTTTATTTGAACTATCTACTGGAAGATAATATTAAAGAAGATCACCCTTAATAGAAATAATAAGAGGAGAATCACCCTTTTCCTATCCTATGAGCCACATATGTTTCACCTAAACCAGAAATCTAATCGTTCAACATTCCGCAGTTGAACAGATCTCTCATGGGAGCAATTTCCAAATGATAAAACAGTAATAATCTTTGACAGTGCACAAAGTGTGTCAACAGTTAAACACAAATAAAAACACTTTGAGCACTTCATAAAAGCCGTAGAAATTCTGGAAGAGCACAAAGGCAAAAGGACGTGAGCAGTTGCGCTTCACTGTGACTCCTTTTAGCGAAACCAGGGTGGTTTGTTTGCCTTCGCCGGGGATGTACTATAATAAAACTTGCTAAATGCTCTCGTATAAAATATCAACGTAGTTTAAATTGACTTTCCATTCATATCAGCGGCTCACTTGTCGGAGCCCATTCCGTCGTCAGGATAATCCAGGGTAGTTACCCCCATCGTTCTCATTTTAGTCCCAGGTCCCGGATGGAAGCGGAACCACTTAATACGCCTCATGTTCTGTAATATCGCGTCCCTGTTCGCATTATTAATTTCAATACGCGAAAGTTCTTTGTGTATCAACAAGTTAAAATTCAATTTCTCAAGATTCGTAATAAGTTCGCGAACATTTTAACATTTTCCATCAAAAAATATATGAAAGTTTGGCGGTGACGACTTCCACTGAGAGAATCTGAAGGGCAAACATGAAACATATGAAATTAGCTGAAAGTTGGAAATTTGTTTGAATTTCATATTGGCTTTAAGCTAAGACGGTTTTTGGATTGTACCTAGATTTTGGCAGAATCTCTTAATCAAGCTGTAGTATAGTGTGCACTAACATGTTTTTCTATTTAGATTTTCATTAAAATTTAATAGAGTTAAGAGAACAAGTCTATAGGGAAAAATGTATTTAACTTAATTGCAATTGTAAGAAATTTACTCAAGTTCTTTACTCAAAGGTAAGGCCTCTGGTAGTTCAGTTGTTAGCGCACTGAACTATAGTCCTAGAAGTTGTGAATTTGAATTCTACGCATAACCATGACTTCCTGCACTATGTGGTAATATGATGGACCAATAACTTTCTAGTTAACCTAACCTAACGTATGTAGTTACTCAAATATAAGATAATTATAATAAGAAAGAAGTTGCAAAATAGTAAAATAGGAAAAGCTTATTAAATGAGAAATTCAAACTGATGAAAATAGATTGATATTATTGATCAAAAATTACTCCCAAAACAGACAAACCTAGAACATATGAAGCAAATAAGCCGATTATTTTGAAAAGACTGAAGGAATTACATTTAGCAAAATTTTTTAATTAATATTTATAAATCCAGTAAATTATTGATCTGTAAAAAGCTATTTATTTTTAGTAATTTATTATTATTTTTGATAAAGATGAGCACTTGCCTTTTCTCAAATTTGGAATGCTTTGTGACGAACGAATTTTACAAAAGTTAATAAAACAGTCACAAGTTTATTAATTGAATCAAAGTAAAATAAAAAAAAAAATTCTTACATGTTCATCACCTAACAAATAGGCCCTCTTTCCCACCAATGTCCTATTCATCCTTGATACACCCTGCCAGCATCCGGCAGGGAAGTTTTATTGAAATGGATATCCTCTCGAGGTCCAACCCCGGAGCGTGTCCTTCAATTTACACCGATACAATAGCCCTTGCAGCTGTCGTTTGTTTATTGTCTTCGGTTTTGATCACCAGGAAAACTTTTTGTCGAGTGTTTATCGAGTGACAGCAAACTTTAACGCAAAACTTTCTATGTCTCTAGACCCTAAGGCTAGAACGGGTACAGAGGCTCGGTCTGGTCAATTGTTATTCATTTGAAATTGTCAAACGCACCGGATAACAAGTGCTGCTGACCGATTGCCATTTAGATGAAAGCGGGAGTGGTAGATTTTGGGATTGTTTTAAGACGGGGGGGGGGGGGGGGATTCAACACCAACCCCATTTACCTTTCTAGCGAGGGTTCTATTTTAAGGGAAATTGTAAATTTGCCTTAGCTCTGCCGGGCATCATTGGTCCACCCAAGCCACAATTACGACGCAAAATCTAATTTTACGTTGGAATTTCATCGACGAGACGATCAACAAAATTTTAGGGCATCGCCAGCATCCGACATGCATGACTACAGTACCGAGTGTGATGGTTGTCGTCATCTCGAGCGAGTTCCTGACACAGTGTCCGACTCAATTGACGATTAGAAATCAATAGGCCGTTGATAATGTCGAGTGCGGTACAGTTAGCCATCGACTTGGAACCGTTTTCCATAATTCTGGCCATTGGAGCCGCCGGGCTCCATCCAGGCGCATTGAAGCTTTCAATTAATTAAATTGGTTTCATGGCATCCTGGCTGGACTTCAGTGTTCAATGATCAATTTAATGTGAGAACAATATTAGGCCAGGGCCAGACTGTAAGTGGATTAAGGGGCCTGTGTCGTTTCGCTACCATCCTGGGGTATTGAGCCTTTCCTGCTCCGGCTATCAGGAGCTTTTCGGGTGAAATGGGCTGTTTGATTCCCCGCACTTATGGTTGGATTGTGAACGACAATTATTTAATGCATGGAAACTGTTCGCAGCCTGGTAAAGCGGGATGTTTGTTGGGGGTGTTTAATGTCTGATAGATTTGGAAAGGTTATAGTGGATCGAGCATCCGTAGATAGACCCTTTGAAGTGGAGATATCCGGATTAGATTTGACACTGATTTGAATTAGACACAAGTGTTATAGATGATACGGAATGTGCTTATCTCTTCCACTTCTACGCTTACGGTTACTTTCGTATGGTGTATAAGAAATTGTTATTTTCATGTAAGCTATGCTTTACCAAATAACTTAATTCAAAAACAACATGGGACTATGATAAAGGTCTCTCGGATAATGAAGCCAATATCAACGAATTCTGATACAGGTTTGAAAGATAAGATAGTTTTATAATTTTCACCTTTATATATTCCAAATTTGCACAGTTTTCGCTTAAAACATTATTTAAGAAAAAGAAAAATCTCGACAATTTGGTGGTCCAACACAAAAAAATTTTATAATTTAAGAAATATCCATAAAAATAGCAATATTGAATTTTTGAAATTAATCGCAAATAAATTCAAGTTTGGAACATCAATTTTATTCAATACTAATTATTAAAACTATGAAAATATTATACAGTAAAAATTATTTGATAGTTCGGAGAACTCCTCCCTAAAATCGGTCCATTACCCCTAAAATCGCAAGCCTTTTATCGATACCACTCACGGTTCAATCCGTTGAAAAATAACCGAGAGAGACTGCATCAAACTTCGAAAATAGCAATTTCAAAGTCCAACATTGGACTTTGGCCTTTCATTCTGCCGGTTTTTTTGTATAAAAAGCTCAAAATTTTTTCTGAGAAAAAGCTTCCTTGTGTGATCTTTCTACAAAATCAAAACCGCAATCGAATCTGACGAAGTTATTTGTGTATGTTATCAACCAATATCTCTGAACAAACGTTGATAAGGAGATAATTATAGAATCGATTGGTGTACCCCTGTTCAGACCTTAGCGAAACACCTTGTTTTTAAAACGAATTTAGAAAAATAAATCCCAATTAAATTAATTTCTTATATAAAATGTAAGTAGATATGATTTGAATATGCAAAAGTTTTGTTGTTTTTGTTATTTTAGACATACAGTCAAGGAAATTCTTGTTCTAAAATTCACATTTATACCTTGTATTGCTTTCTAGAAAAATCCTTATGACTGTGCGAGGCACAACTTATTGAGTTTTTATTAATGTAAGGTGAGTTAAGTAAAAAGGAATCAATTTTCGATTGTGTGTTATGTGTGAAAGCAGTATAACGAAAATAGTAGAAATTATTTCCCTAAAACTCTAATATATTCCGATATGCTTCCCCGAAATAAAATCCAGTAATCCTGTTCTTTAATTTATCAGAATTTCCGTCCCTTTAATCCCAAAACTATTAAAACCACTCCGGCATACCTGCCCCTTCGATGTGCTCTACGTTTGCGCCTTTTTTTGCACTCATCAGCCCTCATCATTTTCTGCCATCCGCCCACAATAAGTCGGCCACGACTCTTTGGCCCCAGCCCCAAGGAGCAGAAGTAATTCTTTCCCAATGCGCTCTAATTCCGGTCAAAGCCGGGCACAACATTAGTCTTCGTCCATATGCTGAGTGGCATAACCGGGCCATAAATCATCGGGTCCGGTATTTATTATTTGGAGACAGCTCCCTGGCCAACCGGTCGTCGCCAGGGGAATATCGTTGGCCTGCTGGCCGACGAAAAAATCGACTCTAATGAATTTCGTGAACACATGTCCACCTATTTACCCCGACCACTGGCCATCAATTGAATACAAATGTCACAGTGGAACAATACCACCCACCCTCGTTGGGAACCAGAAAAGGAAAGAGTAGGACTTTCTTAGCCCCAAAATCTCCTCGGGCGCACTTTTGGTTTTCGATTTTCCCCGAACAATAAATTTATTGTTGTTCCATTGCTGGGCCCCAATTGTCGGGGGAATTGAGTCCTGTTTTGTCTTCGTGTCTCCTTCATCAATTAATTTGTTTTCAAGTTGCCTGAATGCCTTTAATCCTCATTTATTCCTCAGCCCCGGGCATCCTTTTTGCCGGGGAAACCATTCGTAAGGGGGGCGCGGCCAGGAATTGTGGTAGTTTTTCTTTGAAAAGCACTTACCCACCCGAAAGCCTAGACTCCATCCGATTCCTGGTCGAAGATTCCAGCAAGCGACACGATGATACCGTCCAAGGGATTCAGCCCAGGAAAAGCGATAGCCCAATTTTTGGATGAGGTGATGAAAAGCTGGAAAACTTCTCAGCGGTATCCGACGATGGATTGATCTTGTCCGATGGCGGGGCGGCGTGTTTATCTTCGGTGTAATTACATCCATTTATTCGGGTATTGACTCCGGGGCTGGCTCTTGGGGCACAAATGAAGAATTGGCTGACAAGGACCGGCTATCAATAAGGAGCCCACTGCCTTTTCCGGGGTACTTTGACTTGAGTTAATTAATCTTTGCGCTGGAAGTCTAGCGTCAATAAGTTGGATAAGTACTTTGGGAGAAGAATGGGTGATTTTTCGATGGTAAATTATTTTAAATGAATTTTCAAGAAAAACATTCGCAGTTGAATTTAGATATGATTTAATTTTGGGATTTCGGAGACATAAATTTAAGTATAAGAGTTAGAATTTGTCTTTAGGAGCAATTGGTTTAACTACATTTTTAAGCAGAACTGATGTTAATTTTGAAACTACCTAAAACCAGTTAATTATGGCAATTCTGAGGTAGTTCAGATACTTCAATTTTTATTTTATAGTTGCATAGGGTCTAGTGTAGAACAAGTGTGTCAAGTACTGGGGTAGATTCGTTCAAACGCTTACTAAAGACAGACTAATTACTTTAACGTAATGCTATTGGGCCTAAAATTTAGTTACACTCTCCAACAATTGACAATGTGACTATAGACCCCTCACCTAACGTTCAGGTATTTAAAATTAAGAGAAAAAAAAAGCCTGGAATATTTTCTTACCTCAGTGTTAGATTACTCAGTATCTAATAAATTTCTTAATGTTTCTTATATAGAAACAAATAGTACTGCATATCTTCGAATGAGATCAGAGCTTAATTCTAAGAAACAAAGGTCTATTTAATGAAAACTTCCCCAGCCATATCAACCAACAGCTGGCATACCCAAAAGTTATGAATCGATAAACTGCGAAAATATGCATACGGTGCTGTACCCCAACCATTACTGGTTGAGCCTGCGAGAATGTGTACACCCTGCAAATTGAATATTGTTTGATTTAGGAAATTGAACAACAACAAACCGCCAAAGGGGAGCAATAAGACAATCATCCCCCGAAAACTTGTGTGCATCATTCCGCGATGCCACAGGACCGATTCGGTGGTCGGGGGTGTTCGCGCCTGAAAATAGAATGAAGAGAGGGCTAAATAGTTTCTCAAAACGGGGTGCCGGTACATTACAAACAGAACCGTCGAATGTTTAGAATTCATCAATCAAATCTATCCCACAATTCCTGACACCTCACAACCCCGTGCGATACCGGCGTTCTGGGTGCGCTCGAAACGAAACAGGAGCAGAGCCGAAAAGGAAAGGATCTGAACGTTGCTACCGTTGCTTTTGCTGATTGTAATTCCTTCTCAAATCCCAACTTGAACTGATTTATATTAATAGAACAATTTCGGAGCCGTCAGTAGACGATGCCTTCTTCGGGGCAGGACGGTGCACTGTGTGCGTCTGGAGATACGCTCACAGCATCCCCGAGTACCAGCCGCCTCCTCTCGACCCAGACCCTTATACTGGTATTGAGTTGTTTGCATCCCGGGTAAGTCGTCTTCCATCAAACTATTGAATAGCGGAAGGAATAGAAAGGAATCCAGTGCCAACAAATATATCACACATCTCGCAAGGATGCCATCGCTCCTTGAGAGCACTCTCGCTCATAAGATGCTTCCGTTTTGGTGCCGATAGATAAATCCTACGTGTGAACACAGTACGCCTCCGTGTCACCGAGGAATGGTAATTCAAATTGAACGTAATTTATACGCTGCCTCCGAGTATTTATCGATACGGTGAGGATTACTTGGGTGCATGTGCTGCACAGTCCCTGTCCCTAGTCCCTAGAACTCCCAACATCGCCCCACAAATTGGTCTGGGAGTCTGAGAAAGATTACTGCGGTCATGCGAACGATTTCCGGGCAGCGGAGCCACCTCACCCCGAAAAAGGAGTCAACTACCGACTTCAGTCCCTCTCGATTATTATGCAAAATGGGATCTCCGGGAAATATTGTGTAAATGTCAACCGATTTAGCCCGCTTCCGAGCCTTCGTTCAGCTCATCAATCAATCCGTATATCAGTTAGCTGAACTGAGGCAATTTTCTAGGCACCCCTTAGTTCCCTTGTCCTAACTCCTACATCCAGAGATTCTCCTAAGGAGCTCTCGGTATGGGGATACTTCCTTCAACCGCCCTGGATGCAAATTCCTTGCGTTGTGGCTTCTTAAACTAATCGCACGTTCGGTTGACTAACGACGTTTGTTCCAATCAGATCCCGGGGATGTTTTGTGTTTGATTTAGGGCCCCCAAATTGGTGGTGCCATTTATAAACGTAGGCAAATGCTCTGTGGATTTTGGGGAAAGCCGAACATGTGCCCTGAATATGTGTGCTTAAAGATGGTATGAGTCGGCCGGCGCGGGAATGTATCTTGTTGTTGCGTAAATGTGCGACCGAATTGCCCTGATTACGTTGCGTTACACCTCTAGATCTCGTTCATTTCATGTGTCAGATATCTCTGAGACATTCCAGACGTGCTTGAGTCTAACTGCTGGATGGGTTTCCCTATCTGGACGATGAACCAGTCTTGAAATGTGTCTTATTTATATGCAGACGTCCAATTGGTTCCAAGTCGATACATTTCAATTAGTTTGATTAATTGGCTGTGGTTACCCCTAGAACCTGACGGGATTTAAGGGATCAATTTTCGGAAGTAAAAAATTATTCAGCCTTGATTAACCCTAGTCTGGAGTTTCACATTAATCTATGTCTTGAGTAATTTTGGATGTCTAAATAGAGAGACTTGTAATTGTGGCTTTCGCTTTTAGTTTGAAATTTTGAAATCTTGAGGAAATTATGTATCTATGCATTTATTATCTTATTTTTTATTTTATACTTATTTATATGCCAACATTTACAATAGGATTCTTAAGTAAAGTCCGAAATATTAAATTCATTCACCTACCTACATTTTAAGAAAAAACAAAAGGTGTGGAAAACCCTAATAAAAGATGTAAGCCTAAACTTATACAAGTATGTCTTAAATTCTAAATTACACTACATTATTACTAGAATATAATTGCCTGGCTAAGGGATTGTCAACGTATTTACACCTATCATAGCAGCAGTTTATTGCTAATTAATTCAATATCAGCTAATTAGTGTAGTTCTGTGATAGAGAAACGCTAGGGTAGGCTCAAAATCATTTTAAGAATTTTATTCTGTGCTCTTTAGAGTTTTTTAATGTGAATTTGCGAACATTGGAACCATACAGAGGTATGGTATAAGGTTTTGGAATATAACTTTATATACAAAGAGCTTATTTTCCAAACAGAGTATTGATCTCGTATTAATGAAAGAGTAAAAAATTTTTATTAGAATATTTACGTTATTAAGAATTGTCGTTATGTCCTTAGCAAAGGTGGGTTTTAAATATTTAAAATGTTCATTACAGATAATGTCGCCACCCCTAATTTATTATTATTAGTATAGTTTCGAGTTCCATACATTCAGAAGTATAGAAAACACTATGACAAAACTTAAGTCAAGAATAAATCGCCTCCTAACTACAAAAAGGACTGTAAGAAGAAGTAAACGAGATGCTTTAATTTTGAATATTTTATATATTTTATATAATAAATAATAAAAGCCTTATTTATTTGTTCTCTTGAATTTGTAATTTTATTTCTTAATTTTTCAATTAGATTATACTCTTGAAAACTCTTGGTTCTTGAACAAGTATGAATTACATCTAACTTTATTGTATTGCTAGACTAAATCGTATAACTGAGTAATATATGAAAGTTTTAGTAAATTTCATTAAAACTGTTCAGTAATGCCTATTAATAATGGGCCATATTCCATTGAAGACGTTTCAATCAAATCAGAAAGAGCTTACAAAAAGCTTTTTTTGGATAAGTATTAAAAATTTAGTTTTAGTAACCTTTGATTTAAATTCATTTTTGCATTCATAGTGCAAACTCAATAGAATTGTTCATCAAATAAGATCAGAAATATGAGAGGGGATAGATTTGGTTCTTCTACTTACGTTTTAATCGCATTTACATCGGTATACATTACAGCCTAGTCTTATCTAACCAGTTTTCGCCTTTTTTGTTATTTTTGGTAACAAATTATGCGTTTAACGAGCATTCGCGACACACATTTTGACCATATCAGAAACAAGAGTCCATTCAAAAGAATTATTTCATTAAAATTGCTACGGTTGCGTGATTTTTTCAGTTGTTTTTTTTTATTTTTTGTCGCTTGCCATGTGACAAATAACTGAAGCACGCTTTCTTTCAGTTTATCTCTGGATTATGTCCACCGCGACGGCGGGAGTATGACAATAAAAAAAAAAATTTTTTTAACAAACTTTTTGGGACAAATGCGCCCGTATATACCCCTCCGCAATTAATTTCCGTAATTTAGTTAAACAAAACGGACGTTTCTGCTCTTTCTGCAGGAGCTTAAAAATTAACATAATATCTCTTGTGGCAAAAGTAGGGAAAAACAAAAAAGTCCCAGTATAAAAATCCGCGCCGGCCAAATGTGAATGGACAACGCAAAAAAAAAACAAAAAATCGCGCGCGCATTCCTCGGGCTGTTGTATTTTGTTTTTTTTTGTTTAATTTATTTATCTTTTATAATTCTTGTCATGCGTGCCACATTATTTACTGGACGACATGTCCTTTATAATTTTTGTGTCCTTCAGACCTTCTGAGGGAGTGCAAGGAGAGGAATTAACGAGCATAAGGCGTGCAGCCCTTTTGGGTGGTCGGTCTTCCGCTTTCATATATTTTTTTTTTTGTTTGACTTTTTTGCAAGTCTTCCTCATTTTTTTTTTTTTATATTTTGAATTTTCCAACGCTCCTAAAGAAAACTGTGGAATTAAAAAAGATCAAATTATGCCGCTACCCCACCTCACACACATTCGCCGTCATCTGGCCGCCAAACATCCTTAGGGTCTCTCGCGCGATAGGTACGCGAGGGCATTTGCATAAATATACGTTCCCCGGCTTATCCATTTGCGGACCTTGCATGCTGGTGAGTGTCCTAAAGGATTTAATTACATACGAAATTTGTCATTAAATAAATGTGCCGCGGCTCCTTTGTTATCATAATTTATTTATGAGTCCTTATTTTTACATGTGTACAGATACGAGACTGTCGCGCCGCTCGAGACTAGATAATGTGTGCTGGATACCGCGGATTATCCAATTCTTTCTTTCTCGTATTAATTTTTTTGTCTTTTTATCCAGTAATGCAGACGAGCACTTTAGGGGATGGGATTTCGTTCTGCTCTTAATGGCAATGCCGGACAGCATAAAGCCATTGTTTTAACGAATGCTTTATTACTACTTAAAAAATTACATAATCTTCGTTGAGAGGAATATACCTTTCTAATTAATTTTGTGACGATATTGAAATAAATTTAAAAAAGTATTGCTAAAATACGATTTTATTATTCTACTCAAGCAACTAGAGATCACTGTTCGCAACATTTAACTAAACCATGGTAATATCCATGTCAACTACTGCTTAATATTTCTTGTACCTCAAAATTCACATTATAAATATGTCCTGAATACGTCAATTAAGCACTATCTCTTGATTTTTAAAAGTTATCATAGCTATTTTTAAAATGAGTCTAACTTCAATCATACTTTATTTCATTTTTAACGAATTATTCGCTATTATTCTATGACTCTTATTGTGATACCACACACCAAGTCTAACTGGAGAACCACTCTCTGATGTGAGTTTACTTGCCTAGAGTATAATGTTCTTAGTACAGCAAATACATAGGATAGAATACTCGTAAAAACTACTGCTGATTCTAAGGACTAGAGTAAGTAGGTAATAAATGTTAATTCGTTTCCCTTAATTTAAGAAACTGATACCAAAACATTGTCATATCTCCTAAATAAATAAATTAAATAAAAATTTGTCTTCCTGATTTGGTATTACGTCTCAATAGCCTAAAATATAAATACTTATCTTTTCAATTGAATTTTGTATTTAATAGTTATATATAATACTTCTTTTTTGTATGCAAATTTACTGTTTTAATAAAAAATCAAGATCAATTCAGGAATGAAACATTAATACAGATTGAAATTTCTTTAAATTATAATAGATAGGTATAGAATAATAGTCAACTTAGCTGATTTGTTAAAAGTAGGTATAATAGTCAAAAACTCTAAAAGTAGGTAGTATTATCTGTGTTTGAATATTTGAATATGACTTTTGTTACTAGTCCTCTCACTGTAAAGTTTCCATTTTTATCATCGGAGCCATATAATAGTCCTGAAACTACAATCTTAAATACAGACATCTTTTAATTCAAATTTTCTATTCTTTAAATCCCCATTTTCCAAGATTATTTAATATCCGTTCAAGCTACAACCCACAATTAAAAAATGAAATCGAAAGGAAGACGAACCCAAGAATATTTCCCTGTCTATGCAAACATTACGGGCAACATTGCTCTTCCAATTAATTTCAATTAAGGTATTCTATCGGAAAACAATAGCTGAATTGTCGCCAATGCACTTCCCTGATATCCATCTTCCCATGGAATAGACCCCCGGCCCCATTAAACGGAGAATGTAAAGCATGCTCGAGCTCTTCCTGTAGAGTCACTGGAGTGATACCCGAACTCCTTTTGTGCTTGGAAAAACAAACACGAAGATTTCTTGCTCCCGGAGAAGAGGTGAACAAGAATTTTCCTTTCACTTGAATTAACAAGAAAAATGGAAACTGCGGAGGATGGATTTGAGTGAAAATCCCATGGGATATGGATGCGGAACGCGCCTTCGGTGCGCCAGGCAAGTTAATCCAAATTCAATATTTGCTTTAATTATTACACTTGATTTCTCGACAAGGGAGTCCGGTGACAATACCCGCCCAAAAACTGGCTTGTAAAATGGTAAGAGGAGAATTTTAAATTTTTCGAGATGGGGGTCTTAAAGGGAAAATTTTATGCGTTCTTTTTTTTTGTGGAAAAAAATGAGGCAATTTTTATAAATGTGAATTGCCAAGGTGGTCTTTTACAATTTTGTATTATAACTTGAGAGGAATTTGGACCCGTTTTGAAGTGGTAAAGGTCCTCCAACCCCGGCCTTTGTTAAATCAGAAAAGGTCGGTTATATACCCCCAAAAAAAAAAATTATTGGCATAAAACAGGAATTCGCTGCCACAAATACACAACAACAAAATAATAGGGCAAAGTCCCGAAAAAGAAATATGGAAAAAGGGACAATAACCACAACAAAGGGAATCGGGCGGAAGGAAGAAATATGCCATCTCATCGCACGGAATCGCAATAAATATGACAATAAAGGCCCGAGTAAAGCGGTTCAGATGGGACGTGGCAAAAAGCGAACCATGTCATTTTCCATGCCCCATACCGCGTTCCTCGCTCTCTGGCCACCGCAGAGATAAAATGTATTTGATATTCAAAATAAAGCGGTCGAATGGCAAAAAAAAACTCCCCCGACTCTATCCAGACCGCGATGTCCCTGGCCCCGGATGGAAGGCTGGGCCGCGGAGCTCTTTCGGAATACATTCGACGTCCTCAATTCCAAATAACGAAAACATATTTCTCTTAAATACCATGCCGACGAGACGAAAGAATCTTGCGAACTCAACCCCCAGCGACCTCGCACCCCATAATCCTTCCATCCCCCGGATGGAGCTGGACCAAAGCGCGACTCGGAGGCGGGGGGGGGTGGATCCATCGCGATGAGAATAGCATGGATAGAAAAAAATTTCCGAAACAATTCAATTATTTGTCCTTGGGATGCCATTTTACGTCTTTCTATTTTCCGAACGGAGTCGGAATAGAAATGGCTCTGCGGATGTCTTAAGACGACCCCCACCAGCCCTATTTACAGTGCTGCAAGAAGGGACGGATTTGACGCTTTATTCTTAGATGCTTTATGGGGGGATAGTGGGGGGAAATATTTTAATAGAGTATCACCACAGCGAAGGAAATCGTGATCCGTTTTCGGTCAGCATTCCGATTCTGTGGACGTGCCCTGGGGAGTTACTACCCCATAAACATCTCATGGAATGGTAGAAGTATCCTCTTTTGCATATGGAAAATTCGACATTGTGTGGATATGCGAAAATATGCTTTAATCGTAAAAATTTATGCCCTCGAATATTTTTGATTTTATTGTCTCGTTCGGAGGCCCTAAGAACTCATTCAAAACGCCCCCCCACCCCAACTAGAAGAGCTCTTATCAGACTGATTTCCATTGAAATGATAATCCACTCCATTTATGGGGAGAGCGCTGTATATGCAAATATTTTTGGAATTGCCTGAATCGTTTCGGTTCTGTACACCGTACCCCTTTTCTAGGATTGTTTCTCGAGTCATGGCAAGTTTCTCTAGATATTTCCTGAAAATTTTCGCTTGATTCTGCCTTCATTTAGATGGTTTCTATAAGTTTGGCCGTTATCTAAAAGTTATTTTGAAACGTAGACCTCGGCCGTGTGAGTTTTCTAACCGAATTAGTTTCACTACATTGACTGAGCCCATTGAATGTAGTGAATGTTTTGATTTAGAGGTGTTTCTACGTTAAGTGAAAGGATTAGAACGATTTTCTAATGTTAATAGCATTTTAGATTCTTTAAGTCACTTAAGTCTTCTTAAAGGAAGTAATTTTATTTACTATTGCAAACATAAAACTTAAATAAGCCATTGCTTGTTTAAGTATTAAAAATATTTAAGACTTAAAAAAATTCAATTTTAACCATTTTAATAAGATTTTAACAAAACAATTGAATTTGGATTGTGGGAATAGGTAAACTAGACTTAAATCTTCAGTTTGTTGCTTATTGTTTGCCCTCTGTGACTGGAAAACGCATTTAAGTTCGTTTTCGCATTAAATTTAACAATGCTGAATCAAAAGAGCTTAGTACACAAACAATTAAAATATTTCTTAAAATGTTGGTAAGTTTTATTTCCAAAAAATTCTATACAGGGAATATATTTTTTTAAACATTGTAATCGTAGTGGACATTGTTTTCCATATAGAGGCCAAAACTGCAAATTTTAAAATTGTTTCTTGTCTGTCTGGCTGTCTATGAACATAGAAATAGGAAACTAATGGACGATTTTCAATAAAACTTATGTGGTGGGAATATGTAGGATATTTTTATAAGGCAAGACTCAATTGCTATTACTTTGGTAAGTAGAATACTTTTTTAGAAAGTTTATAGAAATAGTAGCATGTCAGTAATTTTAGATTAAAATTTAAGAATTAGTACCTACCCCAGCTAATGCCGGGGACAGACAAGCTAGCTAAAAAATTTATTTGGATATTCCTTCAAATATTGATAGCTTCCACCCCGAAAAAGTCTAGACCAAACCAATGAAATGTCGGAGACATCAATAAATTTTTGAATTAAATGCAAACCTTATCTGTCAGTCGCACACATAATTTGGATTTTGTAGCGTCAACCCCAACCCCAATTCTGCTGCCATGCCCTAGGAGGTGCTACCGCAGCCAGCCCCCTCGAGAATGGAACGTGCAAATGTACTCCTTTAAGAATTCACGAAATTCTTCTATTGTTGGAGCTTAAACAAATTAGACATCGTCGATCAAACCCTGAAACAACAAATCTCCTCCATCCGCTCGGCAGCTAGTCCGATTCCCACCCCCCCTGTGTCACGGGGCTAGGGCAGTCAGCCCTTCGCCGTCTCATGCAGGATTTGTATTTGTGTATGTGTGTGTGTGTGTATTTAAGCAGATTCCAACCCTTTGACACCCACCCACACCCACCCCCGACTGTGAGGGATGCAGGAACGAGAACGTCTACACGGCACAGAGGGCCGGCTCATGCGATGCCAGCCAGGACTCTCCGTCTTGAATTATATTAGCGGAGATGGTGGCCGTGTTTTCCGGTTTTCCTTCTTTAGATGTCCTCGCCCCCCGTAATGCGGAAGCAGCGCGTACGATTGCCCCCCGTAAGACGGCCGAACTCCCAACCCGCTTCCCGGCTGGCAGGGTGTTTAGTCCTTTTTGTTTAGTTTTTTTTTTTTTTTTTGTAAGAAAACTCTCTTTCTGATTTTATGAACCCTCCCCTTTTTTGCAAGTTATTTGTTCAGCATACATAAATCCGTTCCAGCCGATTTCTTGACAGCATAAAATACCACGCCGTAACCCTTCCGCCCCCAGCGACAGCTTGAGACAGAAAATAAGGGCTGAGGACATGAATGAATAGTTTTGAGTGAAAATAAATGGGGGTGGTGAATGTGGGACTCTACTAACTCGAATTAAATTTGACATTTTCTCTTTGATTTAATGAATTGCTTTCGGGGAGTGTAAGTCTTATTAGATTCCTGCAAATAGCTTAAGATTGTTTTAGAAAAATAAGGGAATACTCTAGAAGGGATTAATTGAAATTATAGTTTAAGATTGACGAAATACAAATGTACACTTAGAAAAATTTGAGTTTAATATTCCCGATTGAGGGGACCACGGTATCCCATAAGACGGATTCTCTCTAAAACGATAAGAAAATTGCGGAAACCCTCGTATAAGACCGTAGCCTTAAACACACTTTCGTTCTAATACAGTGTTGCGAACCCCATCTTATAACACTATTATAAAATTAAATTAAGCACTATCCCCATATTTTGTACTGCTTCTTAGTCTCCTAAAGTACGGTTTCCCACAATATGATAATTTTTAAGAACCTATCTAACGTGTTATAGGAGAATTGCCTATACAATGAACTTTAATATTTTTAGCTAATACGTTTTACTCTTTTAAAATGGTTACAATTATTTTACTTTAGGTATAGTAAGATTAATTTGTAATACATCACGACGTAAATTGATTACTATATACTCTTATGGAATAGAAAATAGTCTACCAAAGTATTAAAATCGTCTTTAATCCTTGTCTATCATTAATTTTTAACCCTAGTAAGGATTAAACTTTTAATTTACTCCATGATAAGAATAAAATCTGCTCAAAAATGAGGCTAAATTCCTTGGCAATTGCGCATTTTCCTCATTGATGTTATTTTAATGAAGGAATACGAAGCGTTCTTTGCTTAGCTCTAGCAGTCAGAGTTTATCTTGCTAGCATTTTATTTTAAAGTGATACGAGTATTTAGCGCTACAGTTTTTAATGTAGGGCAGAATGGGACTAGTTGAGCATAGGGGCAAGTTGGGCAAAATTGTTTATTAAATTAATAGTGAACCTTGATCATAAACTGCAATTTTATTTCACATTTCTATTATTTTCATAAAACTATTAAATTCCTTCCGTTGTTTAACTTTCCCTATACCTTTGCTCCTTTTGTCCTTGCCGGCTACATTGATTGCTCCGACCTCCTTCGCAGAAAACCCCTTAACACTAACCCCAGTAACGTTAGATATTTCCCTACCTTTCGCTTTGAAAGTCATCGTACTAACTAGAATACCAGAAGTCATAAATTTTGTATATAATTTCAAGTGTAGCTCAAATCGTTGCCACGATAGTAATAAAACTATTTTTATAATGGGCTTTTGTGTATTCCCATTCGAATTAAAAATCTGTGGGTCAGTAAACTTCAGTCTGTCATTAACTGGTAGGCTATAGGACTGACTTATTGAATCTCCTACCTGCAACTGTATGACTAATATGGCTAGCTACACTATATGACTGATAGGTATTATTTATATAGATTTTTACTAGGTACTACTGTACTACATACATTTTATGTATTATGTAACATATGTGGCAATAGATTACGATATTTAAAATAGTAAACTCTTTCATAAATTTTAAAATATTTGAAAACGACTATTTAATGATGTTAATTTTAACAGTCTAAATAAAATTTAAAAATGTCGTTAAAATCGAATAAAATGGTAGAAAATCCACTGAGAATTGGTTTCCTCAAACAGGAAAAAAGGAAAGCGAAAAAAAAAGTAAAATAAAATAAAATTGAAGGAATAAATTCGAGAAAACCGCCCGGATCCATTGGGAAGCGGAAGGGCCGGGTGCCGCCCATTAGAATCGCTCAGAGGACACGAACTCTTGAGTGGAAGTTGAGATATCCTCGGAGGAGAGAAAAAATCTTTCAAGAAAAATTCTTAACTCATGCAGATTTATAGCTTGCGGCGATAACATTAAATTATCGTCGGGGAAGTGGTTTCGGGCTCTCTCGCAATTTCCCATTTTATATTTTTTTTTTTTTTTCAAAAAATAATTTTTTTTACCATTTTTTCAATTTTTTATTTTTTTTTTTTTTTGGTCCCGAGTATCCGCGATACGGAGCAAGTTTTTCAGTTTCATCTCCATCTTCCGTTCGTTTTGCAGCATTAATTTAGCCCATCTTCCATTGAGTGGTGATGGCAGGAAAGTGGGCAGAATTGGATTTCCAGAGGACTTAATTAATTTTTTTATCTTTTAGTGAAAGTACAAAAAAAAAAATCTCTCCCTTTTTTTTCTTTTTTTGGTTTTTATCCTAGTGCCGCAGCACTGAACGGGGCGCAAGATTTTAAGCATTTGATAGCTGCATTTGGCCGGATGTGACCATCATCAGCAGCCGGGATACTGGTGATTAACCCGGAGGAAAAATTCCGATATTTTTCGCCATCGTCCACTAATGCCGCACCCAAACTTTGGGGAACGAAAGATTAAAAGAGATTTTAAAAATTAGGTCTGAGTGGTAAAAGGGAAATTACTCAAGTTTCCGAGAAATTCAGAACATGCATCCCCTACCACATTGTTCGTAAATGTGCCGGGTTTCGATACAACCAAAAATTAATTTCCTTGCAAAGTTGCAGAAGTGACTTCCGACGTCTTACTGCACAGAGGCTGGCTCCTTAGCCCATTTTCCCGCCTTCCCTCGTCTACCCGACTTTTCGGGGACACGTGGGTCCGGGGTGGTTTTATACTCCTGTCACTTGCCAATTGTGAAAGTTCGCCGATGAAAGGCGATGTCCATTGAGTGGACCCTTGTTATCTAAGCCGAAGGGTATTTTCTATTAAAGTGACCACTGGCCAATATCTGTTGCTTCCCCCGGGCCATACCATTCGCACAATTGTTCCCGGGGATGGGGGCTGTCTTCAAGGCGACGCCCGGGGAATTTCACTGATTGAATTCTTGATCGGACCAAAATTGTGTTTTGAATATTTCAGGGATTTCTTAAGGGTGGGAGCCGATCGACTTGAGGTTGAAATTGAGAAACTTTTAATGAAAAGCAATTGGAAACGGACTTTAGGGGATGGGAAGAGTGGCGGAGGTCTCTTTATGAGAAATCTTTCCGGTGTATATGAGTTTGAAATTTTGGCCCACCACACATATCTCCTGGAATTGAGAATATTCCGTATCAATGTCACTTTCGGGGAATTTTTAACTTTTTTAATTTAGATTTACTGCTACATATCTAGTAGGATTTTAACTTAAACTATATCCATGATTTGTGGTAGACAACTGTGTGCTAATAGAGTTTAAAATACACGTTTTGGTTTGTTTTTGAAGAAGATATGTAAGAGAAATAGACGAAAAACTCGTTTTGTTTCCTCTTTCTGACTTAATACTCTTTTAGAACCGTGTTGAAGGGCTGAGAATATTGCGATTTTTCCATTTTCTCTACATAAATGTTAAAATTAACATAGGTTTGCCCCAATTAGACCTACTTCACTCCACAGAAAAACAAACTGAAACTGTCTAAGAAACCTATTCATGAACCAATACGTTGCTCTTATCAATTGGAGATAACCAGTCGAATTTAATACGACCGTAAAGGACTAGTGTAATATTTAAAAAAAAAAATACATTTTTTAAGGTAAGCTGCTTTTTATGCTCTTGGCCTATTATTTAATTTATGTATTGTATGTATTTCTGATTCTAAATTGCTGTATAAAATTAAATGTTTGCTTCAACAATTCTCTACAATTTAAACTATGATTTACGATGCGCTATAAATTTTTATGACGTAGTACTTTTTAAACAAATTTCAAAAGAGTAACACAAGCGGATTTTTGTACATACATACGAGCATTATTTGCACTATCAGCTAAATATAAACATAAAAATGAGTTTAGATGATAATTTTATATAAAGAAAAGTTTACATCTTTAACGCTCGAGTCAATTAAATTTTTCTAACTTAAATGAAAGTCTCTAGTGCAACTGTTATACCTCTGATCGATCCGTTGTTGTACCAATTGCCCTTGATATTAAACATTTACGGGTCTCCCCCGATGCGGCCTAACATCCAGAAGGGATCCTGACCTTCCATTAGATGTCATCTGGAGCCATCAATTCAGCAATAATTTCAAATCATCTTGAATTAGTGCCTTCGCTGGCCGGACCGACTATCCCCCGCCCGTCCGATATTATTCCATTTGTTCCGTGTCGGTGCATACTCCTTCGAATGGGGCTCAAATGCACCCATAGCATCGGTGCCTCCAAAACTCCGATGCATTATGATGACGGGCAAGTGGCATAAATCAATGATTGACAAATAGTCCTAGGGGGCCTCCGGTACCCTCAAAGCGTTCGCCGGGGATCTTGGAAAGTGGCTGGCCCGGCCTCACCGAGAGAGATATCCAAAACCATTAAATCAAAGCTGCTTCTCTAATAGAAACACAAATCACAACAAGTTTTGATATATGGTGGACAGGACAACAGGACGAGCAAATAGAATACGAAATTGTGAGGCTAGGTCTAAGGATATTCGGATGATATGCAAATGAGAAGTACACTCCGGCCACTAAAAGTGCATCCTATTAGACGGAGGAGGGGCGTCTCGTCTCGGCCGGAGACTCTAGGCTCAGGATTGTGTGTGAATGTGTCATTTCTGGCATTTCACAAAGTGCAAGATTTGATCATCTACGGGTCAAAGCCTCTGATTTGTATGTTTGCATCTGTACCGGTGTAGCAAGGAATGGGGGAGGATACTCTGACGATGAGGACCATTGCCAGGACCAGATCCTGCAGAACAGGGGCAAGGGGTGAATGCAGTAATTTACTTTGAATTTCAATGATAACCGATGCAACAATGAAATTTCTAGCAGTTCATCTGGCATGAATCCTTCCTCCAGGTAAGCCGCAAGGATATACCCAAGTTGATGCAATACGGCCGCCCCGGTCAAGACAAAATTGGGGATGAGTGTCTGAGCTTAGGTGGGCGCAAAAAGCGGGCATTAATTAACAGACGGCCCTAAATAACCTCTCTGCCTGCTTCGAGTGTCCATACATCACCAAGAAAGTCATTAAGAAGTTGGCCTCTTATACGACTGCCTTCTTCGCAGTTTGCTTTTTCGGTAGTCCTCCTTACCTCCTCCCCCTCTTCCCGGTCGATGGCTATAGGATTCCCGTTAAAGGTACTATGGCTGTACCGGAAAATGCCCGAAAAAAAAAATCGCTAAGGACATTGGCTGGCAGTAAAAATTATTGCCAAGTGCACGGTTCTGGAACAGGAGCATAGAACCAGCCGGATCAGCCCATTGACCGTGACGGTTTTGTCAACTCTTTCCCCTTAGTGGTGCGGTCGCTGATGCCTGCGGGTATATTGTTTGGAAAAGTTCCATCTCTGACCGAGACTTTTTACTTGTTTACTTTCTTCTGTATGCCTTTTATTTTCTGGATTAGGTACAAAAAATTACATCTTCGCGTCATTTAACAATATCCTGGAATTTAGGTACTTAGACCATCAGAAAGAAAATATGTTTTATCATTGTATTTAATGTAACATAAAATTTACTTTTTATTAAATATAAAAATTTTAATAATATTTGTCTGAAAAATTTTTGCTTCAAACATCTGAGGCTAATTTTAATTCTTTCTATAGCTTATGGTTCTGAAAAAGAAATTGTTCCATCAGATAAAGTTTTTGAGAAAATCATATTTTGATAATTTTTGAAAAATTCTTAAAAAATAATAGGTCATGGAACGAACTTGAAACAGACCTCAAATAACCTTATAAATTTATATAAGGTAATTTATTTATAAACACTATTAAAATTTGCTTACAAAATAAGCTTTTCATGAAATTCTTCCTGAGACCTATGAAATAAAAGAACTGAGGGTACAGGAAGAGGACTCTCACGGAGAAACTTGTCTGTTAAACAAATCTTAATAGACCTCATAAATAACTGATATTATATAATTACAGTTAAATATTTAAGCCTTATTTACACATAAATTTAGCTTCTTCGATATCCTTTTATATTTTAATAAATTCTCAAAAAACGCCAAAATACGTCTTTTTTACTCTTCAGCTTTATACTCGTATTACTCAAAAATGAAACGTGATAGAATATTTTAATTTTTAGATTCGTATTCTACAGAAAACGGCCTACCAAATACAACTATTCAAGTGGGGGAAATACTATAAAATATACGGAACAGTCTTATTTATATCATAGTTTAGTAACATATTTTGAATATCTGCTACAATTTTAAACAAAACCAATGAATTTCGAAAGAAACTCGTATGCTGTATGCTCGTTGTATGTAAAACGCAATACAACTAGTAAACTAAACTTAAACTTTAACTTTAAAAAGTATGTATAATCGGATTTGTTTGGATTTTAAATATAAATTTCTTTATTATTGTAAATATTGCTAATACATTTCAAAAACTACTTAAAAAAAATAAGTATGATATATTTTAATACCCCTTAGAACTTGACGAAAAAATATTACTTTTCGTAACTTTATATCTCTTAAATATTGAAAAATCATCCTACAAAATTAGGTAATAATTTTAATAGGTAAATTATAAAAGTGCAAAAACTTTATTTATTCATGGAAACCAGCTTATTTATTTATTTATTCTTGTATACAAAACAAGAGTCTCTCAACTTAAATTTAAATTTAAATTTAAACTAGCAAATTAAAAACTTACTTAGCCAATTTTTCAATTGATAGGCAAGATAAATTAAAATCAAAAATCTCGCGGAATAAATTTAACAAATTGGCGATAGATGTGACTGATTCATTTAGCCTATAATTAGTGCGATAATAAGGTTGACTATAAGACCAGGAGGTTTTTCAAAAGCATGAATACTCCTTTAATGTATAAAGGTAACCACAGTATACCTAAAATTTAAAAATCCCATACATTGTAATTAATTTATTTAGTTTCTACAATGATGAAAATCTCTTTAAAATAAATAGGCTTTTCTTAGAGACTTCGACGAAAGGTTATAAATAGAATTTCTAGCACAAAATGCGTCATCTTTTGGCTGATTGCAATCATTAGCGAGACGCATTCGAAATTCATAGTAAAATTTAAATTTAATAAGATCAACGCAAGCAAATCACCATTTGGATAAATAACCTGGCAACAGGATCGTACCGAATGTTTGGCGGTATGATACAAAACCGCACATATGGGGCGCATTTACCGTGAACAGTCCCGGCGAAACATTGCCTATCTCGCCGTTTTTGGGATACCCCGTCCATTCCCGCCATCCGTCAGAGTTTACCCGCCCTTGCGTCGTGATAATTCTAATAAGGATGATGGGATTATGTAGTACCTTGACGCGATAATGAAAATTATTACGGGAACATGTTCCCCGAGCAAAAATACAAAATACTTTCGGTCCCCCGTGGGATGGGGTGGTAAGAGTTATGAGCTAAAGCATCAAAGGGTTAAGGCACAGATAGAATAGGCCCTCTCTTCTAACAGGGATGGGTTCGGCGGTGATCCTTGTGTGATAATTAGGCGCGCACCATGGCCCGCCATCGCTGTATGCGTGTGATTAACTAAATTTATTACGTAATAAATTCATATTAGAGCCTCAAAGAGTGCCAACAATGGCATCTTCACATATTCGCTCGCGAATACTTCGCATAAATCTTAAGATGTGCGTGTTCCTTAAGTACCGCAGTATCCGAGCATAGGTGTGCGATCCGGCCCCATAATATAGGCAGCCACTTTCGTCCTGAGATGTGTTTGCTGTTTGCCCAGGACGCACCGGGTATCGGGATATTTGTTTAGGATACGCTCTCCAGGATATTTTATCACTTACTTTCAAAAGTTCTCCTTTCACCGTATACCGTCTTCGTATGCCCGCTAAGATTTATTGACGTGTTTAATCACCGCCGAAATATTTAGGCACAGGAACCATACCACATATTCCCCCTCATACACATTGCCACCCATGCCCGGGTAATATGCGTTCCTTAAGACACACATCCGGAAATTCGAGGAGAGCGGGGGGGTTTAGCCTTTATGAGAAATTTTAACTGATTCTTTGATGTGTGATACGGAAAACACTCCTGCCCGTCGCGGCGACACGGTGTTTGGTATCGAAAGGAGATATTCTGACGGGGCTAATCAATCATAAAGCGCTAAAGGATCTAATTATATTTGACAAATTGTTTTAAACTGTTTCGAGTTCCGGAGATAAACTGCCTTTGACATTTTATCCATGACATTTTTGTTAAAAGCCATGGGTAAAGTAAATACATTGTGTTTTTGGATGGAATTCAGGGATAATCTGATATCTGAGAATTTATCTAGTTAAAAAAATGTTAATGAAAACAATTACAGGTTATTTAGTAATGTACGTTAATAAAACATATATAACCTTTACTTATAAACTTTATTTTTAAAATATAAACTACTCCTACAGACAGACATGTTTTTAAAATAGAAAAAGTAGCATAATCAGAATAATGCGTGCAGAATAAAAGCACAAATTAAATATTAAAATACTTTCAAACCTCATACAATGTTCCAAATTGTTAAGAAGTTTACCAAAATACGAAATATTTTTAGTGTACAAACTTAAAACTCAGTATACAAGGGTTTTTAGTATGGGTTACAGTTTGATACAATGGATCACTTATTGCAATTGTAATTTTAAAATGTAGACAGTTAAAATGACTGAGACATGACTATGATACCAATTCCGATATTGAAATATAAAAATATAAGTTCCTTTAAATATTTCACTATTTTAACTAAACTTAAGCAAATAGGTTACCACTCTACCGTCCTTAAATAGATTTCTTCGGTACCTATCAGATAGAAAATAAATCACTAAAATAGATGAATCACGTTCTCGTACTATTGAGGCCTACTCTGGAGTACCGCTGGATAGTCACAGTAGTTCGATTTTATTTATATTATTCAAAAATGAATAGCTTTCGATATGCTAAGTGTTAAATCTATGCAAATGACTTAAAATTATTTCTTTAAATTCATAATTTTTTTGATTGCTTAAAGTTACTAGAAGTAACTAATTTGGAAACTTACACTTTCAAAACACATTGATGATATTGTATTTTAAGCTAACAAAAGTATTCGGATTCGCAAAGACTTGCCATTGTATTGCACGTTTTTGAATAATTTAATAACAATAACATTCTACTACAGTAGCAATTCATCGATGACCTTTATGTCTTAATCGCTTCAATCTCGAGTAAATTGGAAACCCATAAAATTCTCAAAAGGTAATTTTGTGAAGCATCTACTTACCCATGTCCAGATCATAATCCCGCATTGCCGCGAACCAAATCAACTGAATATTTCGAATGGGAATTCTGAAATTGTAGGTGGCAGACAGGTACAGGAGGGGTATAGAGTGTGATGTTACCTGCATAAACCCATCGGTGGGTATCGTGTCTATGTAGAAGGACTGTTTCAATACGCACCGCGGAAAGAGAAGGCTTTCCTCAAAGTCTCATTAGACCGGCTGTCATGGGGCCGTCGTCCGTGGATCGGAACATCCGCCGAGGCTATTGGAAAATGAGGCTCCCACCTTTTTGGATGGGGCTCACTGAATGGGTACCGCTGATGGTACAGAAGCCTCTGATGCCTCTGATGGCGACCACCCCGGAGAAAGCAATTATTTTATTATTTATTCTGTTTGTAATGAAGGAATTTTTGATTACGATGAAATTAGTTGATTGATTCAGAAAGATTTTCCACTCACTCTCGCTCGCTTGTCATAGGAGGAGGGCTCTCGGCCCACTTGATCTCTGGTGGCCCCGCACGGACGGAGCATACCTCCCCCCAGGCGGAATACACGGCCACGTCTACTTATATTTAATGTCCCTATTCCGGGATTAATATGCAGATATACCCCCCGAAGACCGAAGGCGTGGGTGCCTGTATGTGTGTGTGTTCGCACTGCTCCTCCTCCTCTATAGGCAAAAGTTCGAATTGATTTACTTTTGGACGAAGAGGATATGCCGGGGAATGGGGATGAGCCAAGGATTTCTAAATTGCTTTTAATTTATTTATGAGTTTTGAACTTAAAATCAAGGAAGATGACAAACTGGGATTAAGACAGGGGGTATTGATCGCTGGTGCTTTTTTGGCCTCTTACCAATGTTAAAGTCCATTTGAAGCTAGAAGAGGGATTTTATTAGGACATTACCGCGGTTATGCCCGGTACATCCCACAGAGAACTAAGGTAATTTATAAAAATTTCAAACAATTTGGGGCCTTTTAAAGGCACCCAGAAGCCCCACTTTGACTTCGTCTAATATTTCACTCTATTTGTCCAATCTGAGGGGTGGTGGAGGCCGCCCCATTCACTGGGGCAAGTAAAAAAATGAAAAATTCTAAAATATTAATCAACCAATCTGTTCATCAAGAGGAAAGTTTCTTTCATTTTTTCTCGACATGCTTTTTTCTAGGAGGTTTTTTTTTTGTTTTTTTTTTATTTTGCGAATATATACCAGGAAAATGAAATAGCAAGCAGTCTAGCGATGTAAGCTCAAAATTGAGTGCACGGTAGCTGTGGTAACAACAAAGCGAACTAATAACTATCCCCGAAAGGATATTCTCGCTATTTGTGCAATGGAAAATGGGGAAAAACTACATGGTGGTTGCCTTCTCTTTCGATACACCCACCGTCCCCGGAGCTATCCTGCTCCAAACCCCGTCCTTCACCCCCCACCCCATACACATCCTGCAGGGTCTACCGCGTCCGCAGCAGATGCTCGGATATGGCACTCGTGGAAAAGGACATCATACAAAGGCAAGCCAAGACCTTCTATGCGATGAGGAATTTTTCCTATAAATACACACCTATTCACCCCCAAGCATAAAACATCCTTAATGAAGTATTAAATATGCAGCGAGATACCAGATACCTTCTCTCGAGATATAGGAAGGCACGGACCGGTCTCGGGACTCCACTAGTATATTCCCTCCGATAGAGGCACCCATGTGGACGGGTACATATTTTGCGTGCAGATAGACGAACAGATAAATAGATAGGTAAGTGGTGGCCTCTCTACGGTGCAGAGACAGATAACTGAAGCATCTGAACCTGGTCCTGATAGTGGTGGTGATGGTGCGCACTCCTAACCCCCTCCCCCCTGCCTCTTCCCCCCAACCCGAAGATACAGGGGATGGAGATGAATCCAATAAGAAGAATTCCATACTTTGCTCCATAGAAGAAAATACATTTTCTGATGAAGATAGTGAATGGAATCGAGGAGTCCCGGGGTGCAAGGACTGCGCCCCGTGTGATGGGTATTCCAGGGGCTGACACAGGAATAAATGGATTTGTAAAGTTGTAATAAACCAGCGATGCCAAGCATCCATTTCAGTCTAGTTGCTCTCATGGCAGCTATATTCTGGAATCAGAAAGGAGTAGAGGGGGATGGTGAGAGAAACTAGCTAGGTCAATTTATGCTGTGTGTCTGCACATGCTAATGTACTTGTAAATGCGTTTTTTTTTAAGGTATTCGCGATGTATGGTAGAAGGTCATGGATTCTTTTTTTTTATAACTTTTATCAAAGGTAGTATAAGGCTGGAAAACACATTTTTGAAAAGCTTATTCACACCTAACTATGGTTAGATTTTATTAAAACTAAACCATTCTCAGTTTTTCATTACGGTGGAATCTTTTAAACGTAAATAATAACCTTATTTCAAAACAAATAAAAAAGATTTATACTTATTTAAATACCACCTGATACCCCCAACGTCGTCTGGTTTGTTAATAGGAGGCAATCATACCTTTCCTGAATCAGTACACATGTCCCTGAGTTCACCTTTCCATTTCCAAGCGTGATAGTAATAAGCGTACTTCTATCATTCCGCCAATACATTATCGACGTACTTAACACTAGGTTTACTGAAAAATTTTTTTATAAGTATAAGTATAAGTTTGATTTTTTTTTAAATTAAACTTATTAAAGCTTGCTGATTTTTTACATTGAGTTCACAATTCAAAGTGGGCTTTTGGCTTAGAGTTGTGCGAGCGTAGCAAGCGATTTCCTGTAGGTCACATTATGATTAGATATAGCTTATAGATAGTACTGGACTTCTATTAAAAATTTTTAAAAAAACCGCATCTTGAAATTTCACCTTTTGCGTGATGCACGGACAGACACGAAAGGAATTACGATTTTATTTATATAGATAAACGCAAGCTTAGTATATTTAAAAGTTTCAGTTTTCACCAATTAACAACTATACGAGTATATAAAAATATTTAAATTTTTCGAGCATAAAGTATAAAAATATGTAGTACCTGTTGGAAGAATGGGTTACTTATATGTATGGAAAACCAAAGTATACTTTACAAAATCGCGTCAAGTGTATCGAAGCAATGGTGATTTTCAAACCAGTATTTTTGGTAGTTCAGTACACGCTGATTTCCGATAAAATATCGCATATAAATACTGTACGGTCTTATCAACCCTTCAGGGCAAAATTGGAATATATGATTATGAAGTTAAGCTTTCTCAATTATAAGTTTTGTTATATTTTTGTTGCATTATGCTCCAAGGATATGCCTTCAGTTAAAATGTTAATAAAAACCATCCGTCTATTTAGTAATAGTCTAACTACAGTTCTATAACCGTAGGTATTGGGTTTTTGGCAGATTTCTCTTATGTTTTGGCAAAATTTCAAGTTAGTTACTCAAGCACTTTATAACTTAGGTTAGATTAGGTTAGTGTGGTTATTTAGAAATGCGCACATAGGCCATTTTTTTGGCCCAGTGCGTTAATTCGTAGCACAGGAGACCATAGTTATGGGTAGGATTCAAACCAATAGCCTCTGGGACAGTAGATCAGAGCGCTAACTAACAACTGAACTACCATAGTCTCCTACTTTATACTTAGCCAATTAAATTGATTAATTGATGAAAATAAGAAGTTTAAACTATTAGGTCCTCATTTTTCAATACGAAATTAATAACTTCATCTATTTAAAAATATTCAAGTTCATTTTATGCCTTACATTTTTTTTTCAATTAATTCAAAACCTTCAGAAGGTTCTCTCAAACGGAATGTTTTTTTTTTCTTTAAAAAAGCATTAAAACAAAGCAAAGCAACATTTCTCCAAAAACCTCAAAAAAAAACAATGTTCTTTGCATTTTTCTCTTTTCGTAAATTCGATGGCATTGATTCACAAGTTTGCTGAAGGGCATTTTCAATGTTATAACCCTTTTTTTTTCTTTTTCTTTTTTTTTTTCTTCTGCCCCTCTAAGAAAACGGGGCCAGTCAACTGCCGAGCAACAATTCAAAAATGTTGCCAACCAAAAAGGGCAAGAAATGAGTCTATTGTAAGATAAAAAGAAAGTTTTATGAAACCGACCAAAAAAAAAAAATATGCTAAAACACAAAAATAAAAATGAAATTAAAAAAAAAAAATACTGTTGCGGTCGGTTTTTTCGTTTTATCAGAAAAAAACAAAAATTCTTTCAAGTTGGCCCCAACAAAGATGGGAAAAAGGAGCGCTTTTACTTGGAAGGTACTCCAAGTATGCTTCAGATAGGGTGATCTTTTTTCCACTTTCAGAGTGGAGAATGTGGGAAAAGTTTTTTATTCGCCCTGTGCTCGTGGCTCGTGTTTTTCCCATTTTTTTTTTTTTTATTTCGGTTTTAATTGAAGGGAAAAGTAGAGGTAAAAGTATGAAAGAAGTATAACAAAGTATACAATCAGCGGGAAGAAGGACTGCTTGTTTGAACTTCGGGGCGTTTTCTACTTCTCTTCGCGGGTATCGATATTTCGTCCAAGTTTGCTAATTATAGAGCTAAAGAATTTTAATGTTACGCAAAGAATGAATGAGTTTCCTTTTTGGGCGATGTTTTCCATTTCGCGCAGTTGCTTAACTTGCTGGGGAAAGAAAAAGAAATTTTTGTATATTTTTTTATTATTTTTAAAGTTATCCTTTTTGGTTGTAGACGCTGTCGGAGAAACTTAGGGAAAACTTTGCGGAGAAAACTATTTCAAACTGCGAAATTCTGCAGATGTACTGTAGAATGTGTTTTTTTTTTAAACAATAGGAAGGTGTATCCTAGTTTTGAGTTTTATTCTAAGAAATAAATACAAAATAGCCGTTTTTAGATCTTAAGGGGAATTAAAGATGAAATAATAATTACAATTAAGTATTTAAATTAAATCTATTTCATTTCAGTTATTTAAAGATTATACCCTTCGGTTTAGTTTATCTTGAAAAACATCACATGTGTATATTTTAAAATACACCTATATAAAATATTTCCACTCGCTGTTAGTCAAGACTTAAAAGCAAATCGTGTCCACCAGGGTGGATGGACCATATGAGAAAATTAGGTTCAAATTTCACAGTATTTGGTACCTATAATGAATTATTTAATACCACTTCATAAACAGAGAAAATACGTTAAGGAAGTGTTCTACCATTCTAATGTCAGGACGGCTGTGTTTTGACATAGTTCTAGGCCTTATATTTTGATTGGATTGGATTCGATTTAGTACCTAATTGGTACCCCCCATACGTATATTATTTTCAAATTTTTAAGAAGCACTAATAAAGTCCTATATATTTGCTATTGGAAATGAATCAAGCATAAAATGTACTTAAAACTTGATTAAAATGTTCAATTTATTCAAATTTTTTAAATTACTACTCATAAATCAAGTAAAACTAGTGTTAAATTGATACTAAATAAGCTAAGGGCATTATTTATTCAGGGTACTTTAAGGTTAAGCATAGCTATAAATTAAACTAGTGAATTTAGCTGAATTTTGTTTTAATAAAATGTATCTCGCCTACACAAAGCAGGACATTGTTTTCATTTTTATTAATTTGGTGGGAAACGTGTTGGTTGCCTTTTTTTTGTTATCTTACAAATCGCTTTCCCGACAATGCTCGAAAACTGCTTAATTAAACAAAAGGAAATCACGAAAGTGTTTCCATAAGGGGTATATGGGGGTTGGACGCAATTTAACGAGCCATAGCAGAGAGTTGGATAGTTCTTAAAAAGGCAGAAGAAATATGAATAAAAATCGTGGACGTGTCACGTTACGCCATAAATCTGAAGGTATCTTTGGAGTCGATCTCACTTGGCGGTATCCCGCGCCCAACGAAAAGTTCTGGTACTCAACTGGTGCGGTTATACGATTATACCGCGCATATACCAACCTCCTCCTCCCAACCCCCCAGATATAGCGTTAGAAATCGTAAATTCGCCTAGTTTATACTTTTATTAATTAATTATAGAGGTTTAGTGCAGAAGTTGGCCACTTTCGACACGCCACCACCAAAGCATATAGTTTGCTATTTTGCCTGTTTACGAGCATTGCGAGTGAAACCCGTAAATGGACAGACCGTGATTGAGGGTAGGGCAGCGCAATTTATTGGGGCACCGCTGAGATTTTTATATTGTTATAATATTCGGCTATTAATTATGCCGTCGGTCCGGCCCGGAGGTGGGCAAGGACAGTATTTACATATTTCAGTGCAAATGGGCGAATTAGATAAGTAATTGCTGTGATGCATGAACGTGGTGCGGCACAATCGCCCGCTGTGAACGCGTTTTTCTTGTAAAAACGCAAAGATTTTTGTTTTTTTTATATAGTCTACAATGAGGCCATTCCCTATTTATGTTCGGGAGTTTAGAAGAAATTTTTATTCCGACCCCCACGAATAGAGGGTGAGATACTGTTTGCTGTCAATATTTCTGCATCCCTCTAATCCCAAAAGGACATAAATTAGACAATTTTGACAGCATACCATATGCAAATGCGACGGTTTATGAATGTGGAACTCCCGTTCGATGCTCTGGAAAATCTACTTGGGAACAACAATCGGCACCCCATTCGTAGCCTCCCACGGAGTGTATTTCTATAAGCGGTCGCTCCAACCGAAGGGCTGGCAAATGCCGCTGCTGCCTACTACTTGCTACTTCCCCCTTTCGCATATTATTTTATGATACGACTGACAATAGACATCCTGATGAAACAAACCAATAAATCAGGAAAATTCTCAAATCCCCTTGCTTTTGTAACCCTTTGCTCCTCAGAGCAGCTCCTTGGCGGGCTCCTTTTGGTTATTTCTGGGGTTCCAGATAGGGTGGGACGATATAAACGCGCGGATCGAAAGTGTTGCTATTCTGTCAGAATAGGACATTAGCATTTCCAATGCTTTCAAGATGTATGCTTGCGGGGGACGAGGTTTGTGGCAATTCTTATAAATTGCCCTGATTTCTGCCACTTAGGGCCTGGGTAATGTCGAAGAATTTCAATATAACACAGAAGGGGGGAAGCAAAGTGATTGCTGTACTGAAAATCAATATCTCCAATATTTGGCGCCATAAATCTACCTCAGTGTAACCTAACACTTGTTTCATCACTTTGAGAATGGTCCTATCAAAGCTTTTCTAATTTAAACTTGGTTTAATCCAAAAATGTTGCCGAAGAAAAGTATGAAAATAGCCAGTTTAAGTACAACTTTTTATATTTATGTTAATAATTTTAAGGATGTTCACTAAAATAATTTTTGTGGTTTGTGCACACATTCTGAAGTTTTAATTGAACAGTTGCTAAGTCACGCTTTTTTCCATATCACTTAGATGTGTACTTCTGCTGTTTTGACTACATTTAATTTTATAATTAGGAAATATGGCTAGAGGTAAATTCTTAATTGAAAATGTTGTTGTTTACCAAGAAAGCTTCAATTATGTTTCATAACTTCAAAGATGAATTCGGAAATGTTACATTCATCCCATGTTTAGAGAACGAAATCGATGATCAGTTCAGTGTCCAGCAGGATAACGCTGCAGTTCATGTATGGTATATCACGCAGCTCCATAGAACTGCAGCAAGAAATATTCCAAGTGGAAACTTGGAATAGCAGTTTCCAAATTATCTACTTTCATTAAAATAGAATTATCAAATTTTCATTACCCTGTCACAGTGTACAGTGTACCGTGTACCATTTTTTAAGAGAAGTATAGGTAGCTCCGGAAATTTGAATAACTAAAAGTTATTTTTTGGAGTTTTTCCTTCAGCCTTTAAAATTAAAATAAATGCAATTCATTTGCGGCATTGTTACTGATCAAAGTAAATGAAGTAAATGGTGATGATATAATTTTCAAAATATAATTTTTGTCTACATTTGCAAACTAGTGAAATTTGTTTATTTAATTATTCCTTGTCTACCCTTCCTTCTTCTATATGAAAGTCTACTATCGCTAAAAAAACCTAATTTAAGAATGTTTAAAAGAATCTTAAGAAATTTAATTGATTAACCAGATTTTGTGCATAGTAGAAAAGTAATTTTAGTGATAAAATGATAAAATAGCAGGCAACACGTTTCCCATCAAATTAATAAAAACCATCAGAGAGAACAATGACTCGCTTTGTGTACGCCAGACACATCTTATAGTGTCTCAAATACTTCTTATAGCATACACCTCCTATCCCTCCGAAAGACCAGCCCAAATGCCCTTCCTCCAACTAGCGATCTCCCGACATGTGGACAAATTGATTTGGACCCTTTGGGGACGGGCATTGATAGTTTTAGATATTTTATCACGTTGACTTCTTGCTGTCGTCCTTTTGACGACATCCTTCTTGTGTCGACAGAATTCGTCCTGGGAATCTCCTTTGGGATATGCAGGCGGATGGACACTGATGTGTGACGCGACAGGAATGGGATGGGGTTTTTATACCAGGATAACTGGATCAAGTGGGACTCGCCTGGACTGGATGTCCCCTAATGCGATTCGTTTCATTTGATGGCCAGAATGTATCATTTTGATATTCCGAATTTGTTTTCTTTTCGCCTTCGTGCCCAGAATCGACAAGTGGATTTTCGAGAACAGACTCTGGGCGCGCCTCTGATGAGGCTTCGACTAGTGACACCCCGAGATGACGACGCATCACCAGATAGAACCCCTCCCATCACAAAAAAGACAGGCTCCAATTTCTCTATTTACTTTATTTTTTTTTATATCCTGTAGGAGACCTCAGCACATGTCAGAACACCTTTCCCTCACATCTGCCTTTAATATTCGGTATAGAGAGCAAAAGATGCTTTTCTTTTTCTTATTTACGCCTTTTACTCCCCTACCCGCCGGGATGATGTATGCCCAGCCGTTCACTAGGAACCGGCTCCCGGTAATAGCGGCAGATGATTGATGACTGATCATTTGAGTTATGGCCCAATTGTCCGATTGATATATCTTCAGGGCCAAGAGCATGTGATTCCCCGGCCGGTTGATTCAGTTCTATATTACGAGTAATAAAGACATATGGGGGTTTATTGGACGAACCAAGTGGGGGTTCCTGAATGTTGCTAGTATAGCACTAGAATGGCTTGGGGTAATGTAATATTTCGGAGATAAAAGGGAAAAATTTTGTATTCAACAAAGGCCATCAGATAAATGGGGCCACTGTTTGTCTATTTGTTTGTGCCACTCTTTAGAAGCTAGGCCTTCTTATTTCATTTCAGTTTCAGCCAAATTCAATTTGTACCTGGCAAATGTCGACGCTCTTGTCTGCTAGGGTTCCATGCTCTACGTTCTATTAAAAGTTGAAACCATATTACCCAAATGGTGATATTCGACATACTGCTTAAAAATTTATTTATATATATATAGGTCCTATATCTTGATAGAATAGACAATAGTTCTCTATAATTCATAAATGTGTCTTCCCGTACACTAGAAAGAATATCAGAACTAATAAGATGTACGTAAAAAAGCGAATAGCCCATAAACTCTAAGACCTAAGCTTATATTCCTAACTTTTCTCCTATAATAAATATAGACGAAATTGTAATTGCAACAATTTATATGATAAGATGCCGAGAAATTATAGCTAAAATAATTTTGTGTTATATACTACGAAGTATGGTAATTTATGCAATAATTATTACCTTCTAGAACAAATTTATCCTATAAAAAATAAGACCCCTAAAGAATATTTCTATCACGCTTCGTGCTGTTATGCATCGCAATGGTTGGTTTATGCAACAGGAATTTTATAAAACATAAATTTTTGTAATGAAATTCATTCATATCCTAAAATATATAGTCAAATATTCTAAACAAAACTTTATTAGAGAGCCTTCGACTGAACTTATTTATGGAATTTACAATTTAGATATGGTTAGGTTGGGATAGTTAAACCATTTTTCACCTATTTTATGTATTTATGGTATGTTTAACATATGTGTTAAATTGTATGCTCTAAACTAATTTAAAAAGTAAAAAGTTTCAAACGGCCAAGACTTTAGCTTCAAAGAGTCTATTATAAAATGCTATAAAAAATATACCCGCAAAATATTTTATGGAACTGGGGGGAGGGGCCACTTGTTAGAGGCATTGTGAGAGGAATATCCAGACGATATCCGAAGCGCAATCAAAAGAACGGATCCTGAACTGAACCAAGGACCAAAAACGGAAAACTTGAAGGACTCAACGCGATGATGGCTGCCAGCATAATAAGTGAATTAATATGGATAACTGGAGAATCATTTATATGTTAATAAAGTGAGTAAAATGAACAAGATTTCATAATGAAAGAAATGAAAAAGGCTCAAGAGGGTTGCCGGAGATTATCTTGGCCTCGTTCACGCATCAGACACAGAGGACCTAGATGCTCGTTGACTCTGGGCATGGATGATTTTTGTTAGCGCGATACCCCTATCTATAGAGCGCGTATAAATTTTAACAATAATCATGTATTCCTTACTCGTTATCTCTTACGACTGCAGATTTTAAGTTCTAACGAGCCTTCCTTAGTCATCGTGCTAAGGAAATTTTCTCATCTTTATCGGATCATTTTGGGTGACTATTTGAAAACTTTCATTCAAAAGGGTCGCAGTTTTATGACAAATTTTGCTTGCCAGGAACTGCGTGACTCTCCTCACTGATGATTTTAATGTAAAAAGCTAAGCAAGCGGACGTTTGATGATGACGATGTCTTTGGATGTCGTCTTTGATGGCGGTTTTGTTCTTTCTCAGCGAAGATAAGACTTTTGATTACACATAAATTTTCGTCTCCTGCGTTTTAATGTTATATAGGGCCAGTACTGTACAGGGTTTTTGTTAAAATAGATGTTATGTTTTTTTTTTTTAGAAGGAGTAAGTAAAAGTAAAGAATTGCGTGAATGATTCTAGTTTAGCAACTTTTTACACTGAGTATTATTTTTCCCTTTTATCGTTATGACATCAAATACCAAAGTTTCTATCAAAGGATCGAATTTTATAAAGCATTTTAAAATAAATTCGATTTTATACGATATATTAAAAATTTCTTATATTGTTTAAAAGTTATTTAGTTCCCTAAAATTGTTTTATCTATTCACTAAATAAAATTTTAACCTTTTTCACTTAAAAGATCCTTAAATGTGAAAAACTATAACTTGAGTTACGACCTTGTGGCCATTTTTACGCTTAAATCTTAAGCTTAATCATCGTCTGTTTGTTAAACTAATTGTAAAAAGAAGAAGAAGAGGTAAGTTATTAAATTTAATATGTACCATATATACCCACTTATATTCTTATAATTAAATAGCCATCTACCCTTTCCATGTAATTTAAAGTTTTGTCTAGAATTGTGAAATTTTTAGACAGTATTCAGCTACTAAATCTCCTTTCACGACCGCTTATACAACTCGGAATTCGGTTTATGAAAATTATACCTCTAATTAAAATAGATAACACAAAAGAAGACGTAACAATATGATACGAGTGCATAGTTCATCTCTGGAAAATTTTAACGAATTCGTACAATTTTAGCACAATAGGGTTAAGTAATATTTCGCTGTATGTGCTTCGATGTCTGTTAGATACTCCTCGGAAATATTGCCGAGAAATGTTTAAGTTTTTCTATAAAACATCCTTCAAGGATTATATAAAATCCCCAACGAAATCTATAAATCATTCAAAATTCACAAAACTTCTTGAAGATTAAATCACCTTCGAGTAAGACTGGGCTAGGCATCTAATCCATTTAGACATAAATCAGTCTTCTGCGCCCAGTGCATCGGGTGCATTTGTAATCCACATAGATGTAAGAGTAGAGGGGGGGACATAGTAACGATTCCTTGCCCTGGGGGTATCGCCAGAACGTATCTAAAAGCAGCACAAATCTTTCGCAAAGCGAAACGCCCATAATTCACAACAGAATGTCCTTCTGTGCAAATGCACGTGAACACATGCAGATGAATTGATTAAACACAAACTATTACTTCCATCACAAAGAAATATTGCACAATTTCAGGCAGACGCCCTCCTTCCTCAAGCCCGGCAGAGTACTTAGAGCAATGGGGCCCGGAGCCCAGGGCTCGGCCCGGTCCGTTGTCGTCATCATAGTCGTCGTCGTCGTCGTCGTCGTCGTCGTCGTCGCAGTGGCCGTTCGTGGGCCAAAGCATCTTTCTGTAGGGTTAACGAAGGATAGCTGAGTGCACCTCCAGCCGGCACCAAGGTGGATGGAGGGGGCTTCGGTGGGACCCCAATAGGACTGCCGCCCACGATCCCGGAGCACAATCCTACACACAATCAGAATCCGCCGTAAAGCTGCCTTCGATCCAAGGCCAGGCTATGACATATCTACGAAACCACGAGCGTCCTGTCCACCCGTCTAATATGTGAAATTCAAATAAACTTAACTTCCTGCAGTCAAACCAACTGGACATGATCCCTAGGTATGGGCCTGGACATTTTGGGGGACTCTTCCACCGCAATACCGTCCGGCTTGCATGCAATAATTCAGTGTTGAATGCACATGTTGCAGGACCGATTGGACAATTAAATGATTAAATCTATTGATTGATCGGACACTGTGAGCTGCTGTTTTAGATGAAATGAGGATATGCTCTAATATTTCTTGGTCAGGAAATAACAGTCATAAGTAGGAATCAGATGCTATAATCGGGGCTTTAATATATTCAAATAAGACCAGCTCTGCCGGGAGTAAGTAGATAATTTAAATAAATAATAATTTTCGTAATTTTAACTTGAAAATAAACAACATTGTAGAAAGTGTAAATGTTTCAATGCGGTATGGCTATATCTTATTAAAACTTGTTTTTAAAATTATCTGAATAAAATTGAACCCTCTGTTAAAAATAGCATATTTCCAAAATTAATATTGTAATTTCCAAAAACAGCTTTCGAATTATGTGAAGCTGTAGTAAAATAAATTTTGTAGATTGCGGAAGATGTATGTAAAACTTTTTCATATGTTTTCGGGATATTCTAACTATTCAAGGAGAAACTTTTACACTATCGTAATTAATATAAACATCAGAATTTTTTACTTATCAACAAATAGAAATTCCGCCTTGTTTACTTTTCATTATGTTTGGTAAAATTTGTACAAGAATTCTCTTTATGTTTTTCTTTTATTTTAAATATTGGACTGTGGCAAATAATTGCACTGTATTTAGAATCAAATGCAGGCTAAATTATTATCCAAAAATAGCTTTTTTAAGCTCTTTTCAATTCGATTCGGAGCAGGGAACAGCGGCCAATTCTAAACTAAATTGGATGCTTTTTTACAGATAATGCCCTGTGTTTTTTTTAAGAATAAATTAAACACAAACTAATTGTTAATTTAATGATGTATTTTAACTATAGTTAATAGCTAAAAACTCTTTACTGTGTAATAAGTAATTACATAACAATTTTTCTGTGACTAATGTATTTATGAAATTTGGAAATATATCGCGAGGGTATCCATTCACATTGTCCCTTAAGCAAATATTATAAACCTTCAAGTTAGCGATAAAAGTTTTCTTTTTTCTTTGTTATTATTTTTTTTGTTTTTTTTTTCGCTGAGAAAGATGACTACAAGGATAACCAGAAAAATCAGCATCAGCTCTGTGAAGATGTATCTCGAATGCCGACACCACAAGCAATGGTAACCGCATCCTCCGCAGTAGCATGGAAGCAACTACCCCCGGGCCATAAATGAGGGAGCATGGCCTGCGTCTGGCGGTGCCTGGAATTTTTGATATTTCGAATTTCATATGTCACATCGTATACCGAACAGCAGGAGCTGAGCCCCGCATCTAGCGGCAGCCGCAGAGCCCAATGGAAAAGGATATGGGGTTTGGGATTCTTCAGATTTGATATATGCAAAGTATTTTTGGTTTTTGGAACATTATGAAGATGTTTAAAAGATGAAATATGGTGCGATGTAGTTTTCCAGTGTGTGTCGGGTGGGGCGGGACCAGGAATTGAGACCAGTACAGGGTAGAGGGGGGGAAAAAGGGGTATATATATATACCCAAAAGTTGAGCTGATGCGCTTCAACTGGAAATTCGTAAGAAAGAAAATTCCATTGCCGGAAGATGTTGTGTTTTACGCTTGACTGATGGCAGATGATATGTTGCTTTTGGAAAATTGTCGGAAAGTTTTTCCAAAGTTAAGACAGATTTTGGGGCGCTTTTTGGACGACTGCATTGTGTGTAACAGATGCGCCTCCGGAGGATGAAGGCTGATTAAAATTCAGTGACGCCCAGGATGTATCGAGGCGTTTCATTTCCTTTAAGAAATCCTTAAAGCTTCCCAAAAACTGTTCCCCATTCTATACCCAACCCATGCGAGAGACTTCAAAAGTCGTCGGGATCAATTACTCTCCTTCATATTTTAATAAAAGAGCACATCCCCGGCGGATGTTATCATCAATCTATCCGGCCGTTCCACTTAGCCCCCTGACACACCTTTGAATATTTTCTGCGTGTTTCGCTGTTTTCAATAAACACGGCGCCAAGTCAAGGTCTTTTCGCCTTTTCACCTTTTCACCTTTTTGATATGAGCAGTCGTCGTTCCCTTGGAGGTGTATTCAAACATTTGCCGACGGATACGTTCGGATACACTTTGACGATAACTTGCAATATTCTCTGTCGTGTACCCCTAAAACTCCCCCCGCATACACCCATCAACGATGAATATTCTTCGGGGGATGTGTCAAATATATTTGCGCGTGTCAATTTCTTTCGCGTTCCAACCCCCCTACCACTGTACGATACCGAGTGCTCGAATATAGCGAACAGAGCAGTAAATATTAATGGCAACATCCTACACAGACACTGCCGTCTCTGAATTATTAAAGAAGTAATAAATTTCACCGAAATTGAAAAAGGAATGAATTTTAAGGACATACGATTTTTATTGGGTGAAGTTAACATACAAATTGAACGTGAAATGTAGGGTGAGTGCACAAGGATTTGTATTATAATATCTCATGTTGATACATTTCAAAATCAACAACATACCTCTGAAATATTCAATAGATAATTTCATATTTCAAATAGTTAGTCAGTTAACTTATATCATACATTTTTACATTATTTCCAAAAGAATCTAAACTAACGTTGTACTATGTCTTTTTTATGTCTAGCAAGTATGTGTGGAACATAAAAACCTTTTCTTTTAGAATACACCTTACAAATTATTTCAGCGTCTTATCACCTAGATAATTAAAAGATTTTCCTTTTAAAGCATTTAGTCACTGTTTGTAGTTCTTTTTACACTTTCCGCGCTGAGATTTTAATGGTAGCTCAAATAAATCTTTGAATCTTGAACTATTTCCATAAAATACAAAATTATTTTTAAGTTTACTATACTCTGAACAGACTAAAAATTAAAATTTTTAAGGATATTTTGCCTATTATGCTAAAAAAGTAAGCAAGGGATCAGTCTTAATTTTTACATGATAAAACGGAGTTTGATCTCAATTTAAAAATTTAAAAATCGAGTCTAAGCTCTAGCTAATCTTTTTTAGAGTATGAGCTTTTGTTTTTCGAATGTATGAATTTGCGAAAATGGAAATAAATAAATCAGATATATTGTGACAAAAATCTTGTTAGAAAACACCTGCCTACTTGTTATAAAGAGTTGTCCTCATCGCCATCTGGTTATTCCTAGCATTTATGAGCGTTCGTTCCTTGTCCACACTTCCAGACTATGGAACCAGTTGCCACACGATTTTTGGTATGCCTCCTCTATCCCTGAGTTCGAACAATTTCTTCCCACGGAGGTATACAATTTAATAAAGTTAATTTTATTAATTCTCGGGTTATTCCGTTGTTTATAGGTTATTAGTTATTTTTTAGCATTTCTTATTAGTTAGCTTTATCATTTTCAAGCATTTTCAATTTATACCCAGCTTAATTTAATTTTATAGTTTTCTCTTATATATTTAATTTACTTTACCACCTATGTTAGTGTGCTATTAGAAAAACTGGTATCTCTTTGTCTTGTATCCTAAAAGTACCAACGAATGATTGCTTATTTTGTTTTATCTTAGATCTTTTCTAAACAAATTTATAATTATCGCCTTTGATATATTTTCACAACTACATACTCATAAATATCGTTTTTCGAGTAGAATATATCAAAACTTTCTCTCACTCTATTAAGAACTTCCCAATCATCCCCAGAAAGCGTCTCTAATGAATAAATACTCGAGACAAACCTAATTAAAGTAACACCTTGTTGCGGTAACCAATTCCAATTAATCTTGAATGCCGTCTAACTTAAGCAGGCGCGCAAGACATCCCCTCGCATACCATTAGACTGGTTCCTGGGTAAGAAAAGTGCCAGAGACCACATCCACTAAATCTTAAATCTACACTTAATCTTCCGCATCGTGTAATTGTGCCGGGCAAGGAGCAACCGGAAGGAAGCGCTCATAAGTTATTGAAGTGCCCCATTGTCTACACACGCTAAATCTCCTGTTTTCTATTGAAAGGGGAGGGGGAGCGGGGGGACATTAGCTTTCATCAGGAAGAGGTACAACATCCTCTGGACCGAGCTAAAAACTTGGGCAAAGCCATTTTCCCTAGGTAGCTCCGATTCCCTTAGTTTTGGTGCTGATGCCGCAACATTTTCTTGCAAGAAATTGCCCCGGACCCGGATCGGGGAGGTGTGAACCGTTTTTCCGATGCAAGAAGGTATCAGATTTTAATAATTCAGGTCGTACCTCTTTCTCAGGTATAGTTTGATTGGGAAATACATGTGCCAACCCCGAGGGGCGCCGCCTGCCGTGTCTACTTAAGAAGTTTACACTTTGGCGGTCTACCTCACGTTGCTATTTTCCTTAGAAGGCTCTTTCAGGTGAGGGGTTTTATTTGCCCTGGGAATCAATGCGGTTTCTGTTGGGACATTATGCGCAATTTAAGCTGTTCCGTCCCTAGAAAATCTTTAGAAAAACTAGGGCAAATAGGAATTTTTTTTTTTTTTGTAAATGGTATGCGCAGAAGGAATGCGATAAGCCTCCCTATCTGTGGCCGCTAATCTACAAAAAAATTCCGGCCCAGATATTCACCTGGCCCTCTAATAAGTATATTGCGCGTTGAGAGCTTATCACCGGTCAATTTAACGACGCTAATTTGTCTGCGGTTGAAGTGGCACGTGAGGGTGTCTCGACCCCGGCCCGCTTACTAGGCGTATGAATAAAATTATTAAAAAAGGTGCGGAATTCCTATCTAATGAATTTTATGGAATCACTGATTCACGCAAATGCTCGCGTTTAGCGTGGCCCATAATTAATTAGGGTCCACCTTAGTGCCAGGTCGGAGACTCATTAGTTTTCGCTTTATGTCGCCTGTGCCTCCTCCTGATTGTGTGATTGCCAGAGGATGACTTCTTGACAGTACGCACGACTATGTTATTGGGGAGGCGGGGGGAGGATGGACATGTTTGCGTTAACCATAAAGCGGACACTTGAAGAGAGAGACTGTACTGGTCGCATAGTGTGACTGTTGCGGGGAAGCGTGTGAAAAATCTATTAAAATGCTTCCTCCCTGCCCAAGCGTGACAGTAATTAGTTGTCACAGACCTTGTTACATTACCAAAGTAAAAAATTACTTTTTATGGTACCTGGTGAAACCGTCGAATGCATTAGATTATTACGCACTACTTATAATATGGATGTGCTGAATGAGACTCATAACTTTCCGGTTTTTTTTTTTGTTCTGTTTTTCCTGTTTACTTTTTTTTCTTGATAAATTTTTAGACAGAAAATTATGTTTCTAGTCACGAGATATAATTGTAATTTAGTAGAGAACTAAAATAAACATTCCACCTTTATGCAAAAGCTTTAGAGAATTTACGTTGTATGACTAACTTTTTCTAAAGTTGAATTCTAGAATAACTTTTATGACATACCTAACATTTCCGATTTCAAAACGACTTAGTCCAATCGATTATTGATGTTGCTAATGAATGAATCAACAAATTTTTGATAATCTGATATTAATTTTACAACAAATTTTGTATTGAATTGAAATTTTGGAATGGTTCCTTGTAGCAAAATTTTTTCATTTTGGGAAAAGAGCATCAAATTGCATTGACTTATGCCAATTTTTCATCAAAATATTGGTCTAATAAGTTTGGATAGTCAAAAATCAATTCTAGATCCAGATTAGATCATTAAAAGAAAAACACAACTTTTATTAACCAACCCTTTGCGGACGGAGTCGTCTGACGAACGAACGTCGCTATGGACGAGAGGAATTAGTGCACAGAATTAAGAAAATATGCACGATGAATATTTGCATTATAGAATATAAAGTTTTATTTAAATATAACAAAATTTAGTACAATTTCCTAATCTGTAGTTAAATTTAGAATCTTACGGCAAACTTGTGTCCACAACTCTCAATAGACTTGGGGCGGCTATTTGCCGATAGTCGTCCGTAAAGGGATAAAAATTCCTTGAAAAAATCCCTAAACACAAATAAGTACAATTATCAATCTATTTTTATAGTTAGAACATTTTACAATAAGGGGTAAAGTTTGATGAAGGACAAGTTAAAGACAAAAATTGAATCAAATTATGATAAAAAAACATACAATATACTAAAATTGCTTGTTTTTTGTTAGAAATTACTTTGCTTCAGTTCTTTTTGTATGCTAATCGTTGGTTATATCTACTCCTATATGAAATTTGCATTTCACAAACTAAATGACTCATGGGACTAATCGGATAAAATAGCAGCCTTGATAAAACAAATGTTTTTTGAAATAATTCATGATGATTTGACCCAAATTTAATAGAGTAAGGTTCTGATTATTAAAGCAATTTGAAATCATCACTTACAAAGTTTTATATAAAGTATTACTTGAGAAAACATGTAGCAAAACTACAAATATATTCAAATTTGTCATCATTCAATTGTTTTAATTCAATTGTAAAATTTTTGAAAGAAAAAAACAAAATTAGATCTGTCCCGATGCAGAATTTATAATCACACAAAATTATTTTGAGGCGTGCATTTAATTGCCGGGTAGTAGTCAATCAATGGAATAAATTAGTCGTGTCTACAAGACCTGAATTTGAATGGAACAGATCAGGGAGACTATTACAGCCCCTCTGTTTGTTTAGCAATAAAAATCGCCCATTAAGCAACAATCCGCGGAATCCGGACGATATATCGAACGCAATGCATATTAAATCGCCATTCGTGACCGATCCACGCAAATGTGCCATTCCACGGCCGTAGCAAAAGATTTCCGTTTGGGAATTCGCGTGCCAATTGTTCATAAGCGGCCGTCGATAAAATAAATAAATAAAAAAAAAATAATAAACCTTCGATAACTTTCCTTTATCGAATCATCTCGGAGCAGGGACAATTAAATCAACAGTGAGCCCCAGAGCTGTGCGCTACGACGCCGGCATCAACAGGGCTCCCCCCTTCCCGTTCAAACTTTGCGGAATGACCAATTGGCCGCGATATCGCGCACGCAATCAGACCGCAAAAACATGGGACCAACATTAGGACCGGAGCACGTCCACCTGCTCTTATCGCCGATAGTCAATCGATCACGTATAGAAAGTGGACGGGTACCACAGAACGCCTTCTCCTCGCAAATGCAGGTAGAAATGGAGTTGTAATTAGAGCTCAGGTGAATGTTGGGTGATGGGGACGGACGGTCGCCAGGTGGGGGGTGGGGGCATAGGGCCGATTGAGGTAACTTTCCCGGGAGCAGGAAAGCTGGTCCGCTTAATGCATTGCTTTGAGAAGTTTCTGCTCGATTCCGTTTCAGTGCACCCCGACCGCACACTTGAAACTTTCGAATCGAATAATTGCCCGTCAGAGCGGAGGGAATTAAATGCAAATCAGTCGACAATTGTAAATTGTTTATGGAAATCTACACGGCCGCACACATACTCTAAAACGATAGAGTTGCGTCGCATTATTTATGCGGGTGTATCAAACGCAGACACATAAAATACTCAGCCCGAATCCGAATGCATGCCATGTACCCATTAATTCGTTTGATTTCAGTTTCGTGTGCTGAACTCGCATATTTATTTGAAATTAATAACTTTTGAGTCACCCTTTGGCTGAGACGAAGCCCGACCGGACTCCTGTCCCCCATCCTCTTACCGACTTTAAGTAGTACACCGGTGATAAATTTGTTGTAAGGAAATATAAACCTGTTAAGGTCGCTCCTGTTCCACTGGATTAAGAATTCAGGGAATTTCGCGGTGTACCCTTTCTCTCGCGGTAAATGTACACACGTGGTCGGGGGATACACGTGCTGCCGCGAAAGGGTCCTGTTTCCATTGTATGGCCGTGAGGTTTTTTACAGTGACCATAAATCACAATGCTAGCGACTATCTGCAATATTAAATCGCCTGACTTTGTCCAGATTATTGATGGTGCGGAAAGTCACGGCTGAGTTAAACTAGAGAAGTCTTGGACCCTTAAATAAAATGTGTCCAAGGCACAAGTTACCGTCCCCTGCTACGAGTGTTAGAATAAATACCAGAAATTATTGGAAAATACCAAATCTTGTAACTATTTTTTTGAGTTTCGAAATCTTAAGTAAATTTTTGTATTGCTCACTCTAACTAACCAAAACTGCATCTTAGACAGATCTCACTGGTTAATAAAATTATGTGTACCTAAATAAAATATTGCTCTTATACCTGTGCGAACAAATTGTATTTTGGAAATAGAAGCATAGTTTTTTTTTTTTTTAACCTATTAAAGCAAACTTTTGGATATCTGTCGTCTTCCATTTCTAAAATCTTCTCTGTTATAATTCAAAACTAGTTTAAAGCATTCGATTTCTGGTGCATCTGAATCTATTTCTCTTCTAGTAAAATATCCGGGTGTGTTCTGAGGAAATTCCAACAGTCTTCTATATAATTTATTTTGTATTTTTTTCTATTTCGCTTGTGTGGTTCAGACACCATACCGTGGACTTATATAGGATGGTTGTAGTTACCAGTGCTTCACGTAGTTTCTTAATTGTTTACATAGCCTACTTGTGTTTATCCTATTTATGGTCATTGATAGTTGACTGAATTGCTTTGGTGTTTTTAGTTTAAGGAATTATCTTATACTCGTATAAAGTTCATTAGACATAAAATAAGCGACGAAAAATATGACCTTATCTTAAACTAAGTTTAATCCTCCAAGCTCTCATTCTAGTATTACTCCATTTTCTTCTGCGTTGTAATACGATAGATAATAATTCATCTCAACAGCTTAGATTAGATTTTCTGATAATTTTCTTTTGATTATCAAAATAGTTACGATAATTTGTATTAAGAAAAACAAAAATAAAATTATAAAAGAAATTTCCTATTCATGGAACATTTCTTTAATTGTAGATTTTATGAGATAATACAAATAAAATATCCGTTAGTGGGCGTACTAATGAAATAATGTGCTTGAGATTGTCTGTATTTTCTTAGAAATTTTTGAAATAACATTGTTGCTGAAAATACTCATAAATTTCAAAAAATTTTCATCTGAAATTACAAATCGACAGAAATAGAAATTCTCCCTTTTAAAGAAATATTCAGAAATTTATTAGTTAAGTTAATTCCTTCAGAGATTTTTCATTTTTATAATAAAAAATATTTAAGGGAAATTTTCTTATACATTTTCGAACTTTGCTAAAACTTTGGTGTAACTTTTCATGGAAAAAGAAATATATTTTAAAAAATTAGGTATTAAATTTGAATCGTTTATTTAAATTAAGTAAAAGAAATGATAATAATTATTATAATATATTAAAATTTATCAAAATTAAACGATGCTTCTTTTATTTTAAGTTATAATTTCATATAAATACCGTCCTGCAACTGATAAGAAGTTTATTATTAATTTTAGATCATTTTTGAAATGCTCTACCCCGATTCACCTCTGTACATCACCACAACTCATCTCTGAAACTCGTGGTGTCTAAGCGAATTTCCCAGCATCCATAAAAGGCATCCCATTTTCGTCGCGGCAAAGTATTCAGCCTGAATTTCGTTAACGTAAACCACAAACTTTGTTACTCAGTTGTTTTGTGAACACGTCAAAAAAGTTCCCTCGAAAGATTTCTAAAACAATCTCAGCTCCTGTCGTTACAAAAGGAACTCTCGAAGAAAAAAAGTTACAAAACTTCCCCAAACCTTCCAGAAGGAGCTCCATCCGCAAAGTGTTGTCTCGCATTCAGTTATTGGAGCCGAATGGCAAAAATCACGTAAGAAGCCCTTCGCTTTCAGGTAATTGTGGGTCGGGGACACTTTAGCACATATCGCAAGGACTTCTTAAGAATTCTCAAAGAATCATTACGACAAGGAAGCGAGGATATTTGTGGATTAACCGGAGCACAAGGGTGGGCTAAATTTATATCCAGTCTTTGCGGGGGTGCTTTCGGTTCGTAACAACCGCAACATAAATAAGGATTTGAGCTAAAATTGAATTCGAATTCGATTTGTGGGAGATCAAGATACGTGTGGCGATGTCGAAAAGCTAGCGAAATTAAGTTTTTAAATTATCTGATCCCAGGGAATCCCCCTGTAGGGCTTCAAATATTTATAGGCCTCTGCAGAAGTAGGAGGGAGCCCCCATCTCCCCCCAACTCAGACTCTTAGCTTGGCTTGAGCACCTAGGCTGGCAATTTTTTATACACGTTTCCTTTAAGAAAACGTACACCAAAAAGGGTATCATAACAAAACCAAGCGAAAATTACTTGTTAAGTGCTTTGAAGAGGTGTTTCACCGGGAGGAGAGAGAGTGTCTGATATCAGCCATTCAACCTCCCGAGGGCAGTTAAATGGGTAAAGTTAACACCTAATATCAGAAAATCAACACCAACAAGACAAAGGCTCGAAAATTTTGTATTTATATCGTTTTGCCGAGCGAATACTGTGGCCTCTAGCTTAGGCCTATTGACAATGAAGTGGCTCTCTAGAAACACAAAAGTTTCGTTCATTGACGAAGTTTACGCTTTAAGTTTCTTTTGATGCTTCCTCCTATCCCCCTCCCCTCCAGAATACGAAGTAGCCTTGCAATAGGGAGGATGGCTCATCTGTGCTCTCTCAAGACATTCTTTTTAATGATTATGATTATCAGCCATTAACCGTCTAGAATTACAAAAGAAAAGGGGTTTTAAGCGAGGAGTTCTTCCTCTGCAAGCCCTTCGGCTGATACATTTGAAAAGTTTTGCGGTTTTCTGAAAGGTTTAAAAAGCACCATAAGAATACTGTTGAGTAATTATTTACAAAATAAACCCTACCCTATAATTTTAATAATTTTAGAATATGCTTTTAAAGTAGTCATACCAAGAAGATTGGTAAAGAAATTGGAGATTTTTATATGATAAGATTACACGACAATTTTCAGCGATCAAAAATTATATTAGGTATGATTATTGTACATAATAAAATGGATTTGTTAAAAGTAGAAATACCATAACTAATTTTTTTAATATATAATAATTAAATCTCTGACTCTTTGAATCATTATAAACAATTTGACTCTATTTACTTAGAGTTTTCCAAAACTTTTAACTCGGTAAACCATGATAGATTAATTTTTTATAAACTCTGTTGCTAAATCTGGAATACCTCAGGGTTCTTAATTAAGTCCCTTACTATTCATATTATTTATTAATGATGTAACCGATAATCTTGAGTTTTCTAAAATCCTAATTTATACTAACGATATAAAAATAATAAATCGGGTGAATAATATCAATGACCAGGTTTTCTTTCAAATGGATCTTAATAAAATTTATTCATGGGCGTGATAAATGTAAAGTATTATCTTTTGGAAATAGGAATGAAGAAATAGGATGAATGTCTTCAAATTTAATTATTACTTAATACTTAAATACTTTAGATTCAGTTCATAATAGATTTAGGAATAATTTATGAAAGTAACGTTAAATTTAAGCTAAACTTGAGTGATGTAACGTTTAAGTCATTTGAAATGCTTGTCTTTATCAATAAAACTACCAACGAATTTAAATATACTAAGTCAATTATTTATTTATATAAATCATTAATAATGCCTTTACTTATTTATGAATCTCTTATTTAGTCTCTTAGCAACTTAAACCAGTACAACATAATTTTAGAATCATAGCTAAAAAATTAAGATAGGCCATGAGTTTAACAGATCACCATTACTCTGAGTTTACCAAAATCTAGGCTCTGTCAAGTCATGAATCATGATTTATTATTTGTTAAGAAAGTTATACTAACTATGATGTAATTGTATTAATTTTGGAAGCTAGGGAAGGATCTTTCTTAACTCTTTAGGCTTGTAATTTTGGAGCAAATTTCAGCAAAAAATTATGTTCACTATTCAACTGTGCTAAAATTCCATCTGAAGCCGCTAATATTAAAAATTTATCACTATTGAAGACATTTTTGGTAGACATTGGGTCTTATTCTAAAAAAGTGAACGAAAACTCAGTCTAGATTGTTACCTGGCAAAACCAAGTGCGATCCCATTTTAGAACTCTGTTTTCTGTACAAAAATCCAGCACTTGCTAACATTTTTAGGATGTCAACCATTGTAACTCTGTATCAACGATAGAATTAAGAAAAAGGGGAATATTTCTTCAACGCTACAGCATATCTAGAATTAAAAGCGCTGATTTCTTTAAACACTAATTACTGAAATCTTATTATAAAACGAGAATAAAAGAAAATTTTAAAGATGTTTTTAAAAGAAAGTTAATGGTTAGTGGATTTAAATTTAAAAAATATAAATTTTCGTATTTCGAGTAATTTTTTTTAGAAAAATACGAAACATGTTCGTTTTAATCTTCCAGATGAATTGCGTTTAAAAAAATCCTTTATGAAATGTACCTCATCAAAAGTTCAATGTTCGAAAGAAATGAATACGTCTCGTTTGTTTCAAATTGTGGATCCCCCACACAGTGGTCTTTAGAACGTAAATGTTCTTTTTGCGTAGCCAGTGGCCAAGTTCTGTTAAAACACTATAAAATAGTTCATTATAGCTCTATCAGGTACGTAGGGCTAATTCAGTTGAATGACTCGACGGATAAGAGTCGAGGTATACCTAGCGGCGGTGTGTATAACTCCCTCCCACCTCCCTCCTTCCCTCAACACATATCAAAATTTAATCTCTTTTTGCCCGGACTACCGTGTCTACATTTACCTTCTAATCCGAGGGTAAAATCATCGGGAGGATTTCGACTTTTGAATTTGCACTAATTTTCCATTCGATTAAATTTTCATAAAACTCCCGGGCTCAAACAAAATTCAGTGAGCTTTCTATTTAAAGTTAATAATCAAATATCTGAGGATGGAATGTGTTGCTCTTTCAGCTAGGATTCATCTTCCGCATATTTGCACACATCAGAAGCATGTACACATCACTCATATCCATGTGTAACCTTATTCTGGGAGACTCAGCCCAGATGAGCTGAATATTTCTGGAGATGTTACGGGAATGGAGCAAGGGGCCCAAAATTATGAAGAAGGAAGCATTCCTCATATCCTTGGTCGATGCCGTGTACTCGCTTCTATTTGCTTAGAAGCCCAAAAATCAAATACTCCTTGAACTGAGAATTCCTGCACGAGTATGTGCCTATTAACACCGAACTTTTGAGCATATGCCACAAAGTTACACAGTTCGGTTCAATTTCAATATTCCTGCGAGGCGCCTCAGAACACCTTCAGATCTGTGCGATGTCGTTATTACGCTTTTTGAATGGTAAAGGCGGGGGAGGGGGGTGCCGGATCACCTATCCTTTGATGCTAATTAATGTGGTGCAAGCCGCTGAGTAATCAAGATACAAAAGGACATATTTACTAACTGCTTTACCGGGAATTATATTTTTATAATCTGCATGTACTCTTGCCTAATTCTTAATTTTTCTCATCTTTATTTTACTCATGTATTTTTAAAATATTTTATATATCTGAAAAATTCTTAAACATAAATTTCGTAAGATTTAAATGATCAGAAAAGAAAAGGTGGTATGGCAATCAATGAAACTTTGGATTAAATCAATTAAGATACGAAAAATTTGTTTTGTACATCAACTTCAGAGTTAATTTAATGTACTTTGAGAAAAGTGTAATGAGTAAATTTTTTTTAAGTTCAATAAAATTATCACGAGAACGAAATTTAAGGAAAATATTCTAACCGAACCTTACATCTTTTTATAGAATAATCCCAAATTTCAAATCTATTCTCTTAGAACAGGCATAATGGAATCATCTTAAGTCTTACGTAACTACCATTGCTAAGTGGTTTTCCTAATTAAATAAATCTTTTAAGTAAGAAGAGCAGTTTCCAATTTCTTGAATATCTTTAAATAGCATCCCTTAAATCAAAATTTGAAGTTCTAAGGTCTTTTCTTAAAGTAATGCTATATAAAAAATTAAAAAGGAAAGTTCTTCTAAATCAATTAATTTTATGTTGATTATCCCTTTTTACCAATAAAAATAAAGTGGGCCTATCAAATGAATATGGAATGTAATTAAAGAAACAAAAAAAAGCGCGTAAATCTCTTTTAAATTTCAATTCCAGGAAAACGATTGTGAAAAGATCCACTCGCCGCATCGTAATCTGGGCGTTAATTAAAATTAGAGCGCACATCCGTCGGACAGAAGGTTTGCGAAAATCTACTTAGTGATGGTGCATTAAGCCCAAATGCCACCATCCGCGGCGATATTGAATCGGAGGCAAAATGTAGTCCTCCATTTCGATCTGAGCAAATGCCATCAGCCGCTAATATGAATTAACGACATATTGGAACATGCATATAAATTGTGTCCTTGCCACCGGGTTCATACGTGTAATCTGCTCTAGTGCATGACGGTGTGACAACACACCCCGACGGCATCCTGGATCCGGGATCCGGGATCCAGGATCCTGGACCCGGAATTCGAGAGACATAGCCCTAGAGTATTTTCGTCCGCGTTTAGAGCAGTCAATCCGGCTACATGTCGAACAACAGCCAAACGTGTCCCGGGGTATATCCGTCCAAATGACGCGATAGAGCCGAAATTGTGCAGCTCCCCTGCCTGATTGTGATCAGACCCTCATTTTCCGCGGGGTCGTGCAAAGCGCTCGAAACGTGTTGTGGGCTAACATCCCCCCAGCAGCTCCCGACGGCTGTGAATGGGGTGGATGCTGCGAGCAGGTCCATCCGAAAAGACGGACTGTCGCAGATGCATGGCCTCTGAATCTATCGCGGGTTGATTAAATTAGCCGCCTCATATATCTCCTGATTTCCAATCATCAGGTGTCGCCTGCAGCCGCGCTTTTTCCGCTCGCCATTGCCCTCCTCCACTCGAAATGATTCATTTCCGATGCTGCTGGGAAAATCAGGTTCTCGGATCCTGGTCCTGGATGATGCGGATGCTGCTGCTTTGGCCGCGGATGCCATTGCACACTCTGGCTGGCATCTGTATCGAGTTATTTGTTGACATGCCCGAGGTTGTGCTGGTGGCTCCCGAACAAGAGCATCACCGCATCCGGCCGGGGTGACTTTTCTTCCTTTATTTATTTTTTTTTTTGTTTTTTTTTTTTGTTTTTTGTTTTTTTCACACATTGCCCGGGGAGCAGAAACCCTGCAAAATTGCATGAGGGAGGTTGATTTTATGCATGGGAATCAGACCCCATCGGGGACCGAACGAGTTATCTTCCCGCTCGGATGAATGCAGAATGTTTCACAAAAAGAATCACCCGACAACGCGATGATATCCAATTGATTTAGTAGATTTGCCGGAATTAATTGAGTCGAAGTGTGTGCAATTGATTTACGAGGATGGAGCACTCTCATGAATTTTCCGGATGTGGGTAAATTCGGGATGAATTATTTTTTTTTTTCTTTAACAAATTTTCATTTTACTTATCAGGCAAGTACTCCTGAAATATGATACTATGAAATACTTTTTTATACCCTAACCAAATACGAAATTTCTATCATTTAAGAACTTTTATGACAAAAACATATTTCAATAAGAACTTGTTTCATCTACTCATACATATTTCTGTAAAAATGTTTCTTAAAATAGAAAGTTTTAGAACTTTAAGCAATCTTTAGGGTAATGAAATTAAATCAATTTTACCAATCTTATCAAACGAAGGCAGTAAATTAACGTTTCTAGGGTCACTGACTTTGAATTGGTTGTCAAAATTTATAAATAAATGAATGGATAGAAAATGCATTTCAACACTACGATTAAGCAAATGTTTATTACTTACTTCCTAATATTAAAATTAGTATACTTAAGTTTCGTAAAAGGTATGTCGAAATATTTTATAAAGCTTTGCATGTTTTCCAACTAAATTAGAACTTAAAGAACACTTTGAAAAGTATTTTAATAAATAAATGTCTCTAATTTTATAGATGATAAAATTGTTGTATTAAGGGGTTCGAAAACTATATATATAGTTTATATATAGTACACTATGAGAGGAATATTTCCTAAAAGGTTCAAGTCAATCTGTGTAAAACTGTAGAAGTGAGAGACTTTTGAAACTACTCCTCCTATGCGACTCGACCGCCTACAGCATTTTCATAGTCGGTGGGCAAAATATTTCAAAAACGAATCCATCGATGATTCTCAAATTTTGCACACTACTTTTAAATTATATTTACTCATAATATAATGAAGGATTTTTATTTTCGTTGATCACAACTCATTTTACAAGACAATATATGGCCAAATTTTTGCAAAACTCGAAATTTTTGCACGAAACTCTGCCAAAAGTAAAATTTCAAAATCTTTCGTTCAATCATGAACTAGTACTATCTACTAACAGAAAACGTTAGGGTTTTTGTTTTAGATAAGTCCTTCACAAGCTATTCCGGTAGACGTATACCGCGAGGGTACCTTTTTTTAAGACACTTCCATAGATCAGCTCTCGTAAACGTAATTTTTCAACATTATTCATTGAAAAATTTATGAGATATTGTTCAAATGTTACTCTTTCGAATGCCATAAGTTAAAATAAAATAATTCATTTAGTGTGCTCAAAAAAAATTATAGAAAATATGCTGTTCAAGGCCCTCAAAAACCAATGTAACCCCTGATAAGATTTTTTAAGTTATTTTTTTTACAATATTATTTTGAATAACATCAAAAACAAAATAAATATGTAAAAATACGCTAGATAGGTTCTTAGAAAATGTTGTATTGTCGAAAATCGTGTTATAGGAGATTACCAACCAGTACAAAATATGCGGAGTGTGTTTGAAGCTCGCAATGCATTCGACTTAAGCTCAAAACACAACTTAGCAATGAAGCAACACTCAGTTAATTTAGAATTTTGCTTAAATCGAGCAATACTGCATTTCTGTTACTGTAATGCTTTACTAGCATCATTTCATTTTCACTGAATCAAAGGTTGTGTTTTACTGTTTTTAATGCGGGTATTCCCCGAATTTTACTCTATTTTCTCCTAAATACATTTTTACATATGGTGGATGAATGGATAGTGCGTAATTTAATTTTATAGCAGTGTTAAAAGATGGTTTCTCCAATTTCAGTATCATGCTAAAGCAAAACTGTGTTCTAGGGATGCTGTCTTATATGAGGATTTCGGCAATTTTCTTATCGTGTAAGAAAAGAACCGGGGAGGGTTCCTATACAGTGATTTAGTAAGGAGGTTACCTGTACAGTGATTTTGTTGAAGTTAAACTGATTTTACTAAGATAACCTTAACTAACATTTAAACAAAACTAATTCCAGAAAATTGAACTTAAATTTTCATATTATTGTCTTTGCTGCCCTTTAAACTTAAATTTTCCATAAGAGGTATTTCTAGACCTTCAATTTAAACCAACCCTTACTTCCCATCAGGGGAATATTCAAAAAATTCACCTCATATTTCCATTATCCCTTTAATGGCCTCATTTTTTTTGTGGCGCATTCATTTCACCTAAGTTAATCAATTTCCCCAGCCTTCAATAACCTTTAGCCGGAACCCCCTGGAGAGAGAGTGGCTCGAAAGCAAAAATTTCACCCGAACACCCATCGATACCTTGTCCTAGCTGTGTGAAACGACTCCTCTCTCACAGTGGGGCTCCCAAATATAAAAATTGAATCCTAATCCATGAATATAGATGATGATGACATGCCGGGAAAGGTTGCCTGCCTCAGCGAATGCATTGGCACCGTACGGGCTCATCATACCGGCCGGGGGAGGAACCCACGATTCGCGTGGTAATAATTTCCCTAACCATAAATTATTCACTTAAAGTGTACTCTGTGGCGTCCCGACACTGTGTTTGTTGTCCACAGCACGGGTGTTGGTGTATCGCTTAATAGAAAAAAAAAAATAAAATAAAATAAAAAAATAAAGGAGGACGCGAAAAAAAAAACGCATTAAACTCACTTCAATGAGATTCGTTCCGCGTATTTTGCACCGCATTCGGTATAAGAAGAAGGGCCACCGCAACGCAACCACCCTCACACTTCGGTTTGTGCGACGCTAAGAAAAAATCGAGGAGATGAAATTAAAACATTTCCTTGACTAGCGTTTAGTACTTGAGGTGGGGCTGCGGGGATGTGGGGCTCGGGCTCCGATGAATTATGAGTGTCAATAAATATTCTTATTTTATAGCTCGTTACATTTTTTCCTCATATTTCATTAAATATCTTTTATTATATTGCTTATCGGGTAATTTTATGGAAATGGGTTCCTCCTCTGCCCGATGATACACCCTCAAGTTATGGAGGAGGGTAATGCGTTGTTGGATCCAGGAAACGCGTAGAGAGGTAAAATGGAATGAGGAATGGCGCCGAAGGATATACAAGTTACAGGATTAGAATTTGTGTAGATACTTCGCTAAATTAAAATTCTTCTTTCAAAGAATAATTCTACATAAATTTTTAGAGATATGTTTTATTTTTTCTGGTTATGGGCATTTTCCCTAAATCAGTTTTCTATTAAATCGATTTTCATATATGCTTCTAATCAACAAGCCTATACTACTTCTTTTGAAAAAAACATAACTATAATTTTAAGTCGATATCCAAATTTTCAAGTTACCTTTATTGCACTTTTGAAGATATCTCTTATTCTGTAAATCTAACTAAACTATATGTTCAGTCAAAACGTACTAATGACCGTTTTACTGTAACATAAACAATAAATTCAATTTCACTTTATTATTTTGTAGTATTGCATATTCTAAATCTTTTACAATTCAAAAGAGGTACCTTGATTAGAAAATTTTATTTTCTACCACAGTACTGAATTTGATTATAGAAAAAGTTTCTGAAACTGAAGAAGTTTTGAAATTTTTCTATATCGATTTTTTAACTTAGAAGAGGAAAGATGTTATTGACCTAAATATTGTTAAAATTAAACATTTTTGAAATTTTTGTCAATCGTTATTTCATTTTGTTACAGCTTCAAAATTTAACTGAATTTCATAAAATAGATTTTACAATTGTAGTTCAAAAAAATTCGATATATCAAAAAATTCCAGGTAGTAACAGAAAAACTATTATTTTTTTATTAAATAAGAACTTTTCATATAATTTAAATTTCAAATAATAAACTTCAAATCCTTCGCATCTCAATTATTTCCTTACACTCTCCACACAGACCCGCATAAAAGAATAATATTAATTTAAGAAGAAAAGGCAAATTACCATAATACGGGGTAATTAAAGACATGTACTCTTAAGGAGTAAACCAAGAAATATTTTGGAGAATGTTTCCATGTCTCCAAAAAATGTTTCCCCATATAGTTGACATTGGATATTCTTTATATACTTTCATGGGGAAAAGGGGATATATTTTCTCCATTCGAAATAATATTTTGGATGGATCTCCTTTTCGAAATATTGTGGGGAAAAAAAGGGAAACAACCCCATTTACTTTCGCCCCCCCTCCCAAAATCAGCAAAAAAGGAGATTCGAAGATAGGGTGAAATATGCGCAGGATCTGTTTTCCCCATCAAAAGAATTCGATATTCCGAAGTTTAACTCCTTAAAATTTCCTTTTGTTTTTATTTATTTATTAGTTTCTTTTGGGTATTCAAATTGAAATCCTATTCAATTGAATTAAAATAGAAAGAAATAAAAAAATAAAATAGACTTTTACTTATTTTCTACAGCTTCTAAATTTTTATTCAAACTAGAGTTTTTTACTTGATTGTTTTAAAATATTTTTATTGTATTATTGCAATAAAATTGGTAGTTACTTATATATTTTCTGTTATTTTATAGAGAAAGGTTATTCTTCTAAAGAAATATAACTTTACTGTGTATTATTCTTCCTGGGTATTGGATGAAATTTAACTTAAAATTACACATAATCAATAATAATTTTTCTAAACTTAAATCGATGTTTTCTTCAAAATTTTTCTTATATATAACAGCGCGATTAAGCGTATCTTTAAATTGCAAAATTAAACTTTTAATAGTCGTTTCTCAAAACTCCGATTTTGAATTTCAAATATTTAGAAATAGAAACCAAAGATATTTGCTTTTATCTTTATCCATTTTAAACAAACCTTCTCAAGTTTAAACTTAGTCAATCTATCAACTTTAGATTTAGATTTCGATGTAGCGAATATTGCCCTAAAATAACCTTAGTAGACAACATTTCTATATATAAAAGCAAAGAGCGTAGAAATTAGCAGTTATTCATCGCAATGTGGTGCCATAAGCTAAAATAATGATAAATCTCAGAGGAAATCTGCATTTTTTCATAAATTTAGTCAATAAACGAACCCAAGGGCCACCTCAAATGTCGTAAGGTGAAGGCATCACGGCCAAACCATGGGCATGTCCCCTGCAGATAAGTGTCCTAATAGCCCCATAAAAACTCCCATAATAAGCGGATTTTCATTCTAATTAGCCAATAATCTGGGTTCAGCCATCTCCGTTGAGCGTCTCGACATGCCCGGCAACATCACATTTCATCCAACAGGTACACATCATATATTGGATTACATACCAAGAGGACAGCATCCGCTGGTGCGCACCTATTAAATTAGGTTCTTCCATCAGCAATAACCTTAATAACACCGCAGCGTCGGCATTAAGGTGGTTCCGAGAGCCATGTTCCAGTTTTTGAACGAAACACAGGACAGAAAAGATATCCACCGCCCACGCTTTGCTGCATCCACCTGTGCGGGGGAGATAGGGGGAGGAGAACCCCAGACAGGTTAGGGTGGTTACCTCTAGAAATAACAAAACCTTTCACCATGCGATAAATTTTCCGCGTTTAGCTTTATATCGGGTCCATTCCCTTTATCCGACCGTCGACTATGTCGACACCATCCATACGGCACTTACCAGGAAGAGATCTTAGCCTTGGTGGTGCTCCCCGGTGCTCCGGTGCTCCGGTACTTCGGTGCTCCGTCGGGAAGCTCCACTTTCTAATTCTTGTGCTGTGCCCATATGCTCTCCGCCGACATGTAAGTTTACTGTCTTCAATTTCACGTTCAAGACTATCTGCCGCCGTGCGGGGGCGTAGAAGTCTCCTTGGATCCTCATTTGCATCGCGAACATTAATGGGATGTGTACCCGTGGTGTTTTCCTAGCTTAACTTTTTGCCCATCACCGAGTTGGTACCCTGGAAGCAATGTGCCATAGTTTACCACTCTGTGTACAAAAAGTAAAGGTTTTCAGGTTACAACCAGGGATATAAAAGGAATACGACCGACTGGAGGTAAAAGATTTTTATATATTTTATCATTATTTAAAACACTAACGATTTTTTGAATTTATTAAGAATATACTTAAAATTTCAAAAGTAAATGATGATATTAGTTCTAATCGATTTTAATTTTATAAAAGTCTGATCAAACAAAAATTATATTAAGTAATATACGAGTATAACTTTAACTAACTTAAAGCTTTACGGACGGGTATTGTTTCCCTTGTTTTGCTCGGTTTCCGGGCATTTTGGAAGGAAACTAAATAAATATTTTTGTATATTGGCAAACACTATCTACAAAGGCAAAATTTTGATCTAGTAATCAACAACAGATAGTACTGCATCTAATGATAACAATAAAAACGACTTAAGCGCATAAATATGAAAAACTAAAACTCTTCTCAATGGAAATTCTAAAAACGTAAATCTACTTCAAAACGTTATGAATTGCTTAAAGAATTTTAAAATCCAATTTTTCAATATTATTCTAATTGTCCCCGTAATTATTGATTTGGTTTACATAAGTAAAAATGTTGTAAAAGGGATTTTTCTCCATTCTTTTAAGGTAAATTGAGTTAGGCCACTTTCAAAATAAGAGGCACAATTATCGTTCGTGAGGTAGGTACTACCGTTTACAAATAACTGCAAGATGTAAAGGAAATGATCTGAGATTATATTTGAGGATATTGATATAACGTTGTAAAACTATTCATTAAGGTTCCGAAATATTTGCCTTTAAACCCAAGTCCAAATTTTAATTTTAATTTTGCTAATCCCAATGATTCCACTAAAGACATATATGTTACCTACTTCCGCTTTAGAAGGGTTCGCGAGCTAATCGATATTTATAAATCCTATTTAAGTCCTCTATATTCCGACTTCTTAACAAAAATTACATCGAATTTAATCCTGGAAATACTAACTCACCTGGGTACACCTTTTTTTAATGAACTATCTGACCTGAGTTTGACGAATATCCAGGAGGAACAGGCTTAAGTTCATCGGAGACACTAAATGATTCTCCGGTTAGACTCAGGGTCGCCCCGTGTGGCATCAAAATAGGCCTAAACTGTAGCCTAAATATGCTTTATAGGCAGCCACGATAACCTAAACTAACCAAACTTATTTTCAAAAATTACATTTACATTTATATAAAACGTAAATTTTATTATTTTAAAAAACTTTCCGTGTACTTACAAAAAAAATTAAATATTATCACTATAAGGGCAAAAAAGATCAAATGAGAAGTGAGATATCACCGAAATTCTGTATTTTGATTTCTTGACAACAATGTTGAGGATCAATAAGAATTAACACGATCAAGCTTAACCTGGAAGATAAATTGATTATATATAAAGTAATATTCCAAACTTTTACGTTGTACGGAGCTCCGATATGCACGTAGTCACATAAAAATGTTCCAAACCATACAAAATGAAATATTTAAAATGATGCTGGACCTACCGTAGCAATTTTTCACCTCCAAATTTCACGATATCGTTGAGATCGAGACCATAACTAGGAAGGCAAACAGAACAGCGATTAAATTTATTGAGATATGTTCATTATTCAGAAAACCCATTAATTTCAGAACTACGTCTGATTGGATCGTAGCAGTCTTCGAGCGGCGGAACATATAACAAACGATTTTGGAATCTATGGGTTCTCAACGGAACTAAAATGTTGACCTGGGAACGCAATTTTTAGTATATTTCCAAACGATATTCATTGAACATTATGTGAGAATGAATAAGGTAAATTGATATCCTCAAATTAATTTAATTTTAACATTTTGTTAGATGAAAACCTAAGCAGTATGTAAAGTTTAGTTTATACACTATAACTAAAGATTTGGTTTAACTTTTTTAGACATTTTTATAATCATTTTTAGCCATTTTTAACCAAAATTTCGCCAAATTAGTTTAAATCAAATGAGATCTACTAAAGTAGTCAGTTCTCCTTTCTGAGAGTAGGCTTTACCTTGGCCTCTGTCTATGAAAATTAAAAAGTATCTTAGCGAGTAGTTTTGGCGTAAATTTTAATGCTCTATACAGATGTGCACCGAAATGGAATACGCTTTCAATACCCTGAAAGGTTCAAAATGCAAATCTGTCCCATACCTTTACCGTCGCATCGTATACCGCAGCGGCTGGTACAAATAGGGACTTCACTGAGCGGAGCGGTACTCGACTGGTGCTCAGTCCGCCAAAAGAGCGTCTCATTCTTTTTCAATACGAAACTGATTATGCACTTGAAGCCAGCAAAATTGCCCACTCGGCACATGCAATTATTTACGTGCTAACACTTCCCCGATAGCGTGATTTTATATTTTTTTTATTTTTTTGTTTTTGCGAAAATCATATGTGCATACACGGTGAGGAGAAGCACCCCCGCCATAGAGTCCCGGAGCAGGGCTAGAGTGCGCCGTGCCGCGCCGCAATCAAACGAGACTCCTCTTCTACCGGAGCCACTCCAGCACATCCAGTTGGCCGGGTGCACGTCCCATTTGAATGCATCTGTGGCGCGTCATCAGCAGGTTATTCATTAACCAAATATCGTACAGGAAGAGCATGATAACCCTATTAAAAAGGCGTTACAGCGTGAATCCATCAATTAAATTAACATCCTGTTTATTTGAAATCCCCGCATCGAATGAGCTGCAATGGGGCACCTCGAGCACCCGTGTACAACCGAACCTTCGGGTTGGGCAGGGACTGAAACATTTCAGACCATTGCACCAGGTACACCTTTGGTACATTTAATTTCAATTTAACATGATTTCCTGAATGTGACATTGTACTCGTAACTCTCATTAAAATGAGACTTCTTCGACCTTTTCACTTTTTGAGGCGGATATAGTACCTCAGTACTCAGGAGCCCCACCCGACGGAGCCCAACTCGGACGTTAATGAAACTCGCATTTCATGCGACATACCCCCCCTGATGTCCTTGTGATGGACTCTGTTTTAAATTAACTTTAAATTTGCTTAAAATTATTAAACAAAAAAAATGTACGTCCAGTACGTTGTTATTTTTAACTAAACCCGCCCAGAACGTGCTGTGCTTCATGCTAATTACGCCCGGGCAATATGCTCATACAAAGTACAAATGATACCTACAAGATCACCTTATTACCTGACACCCTTTTGCTTCTTACACCCCCGCGAGGTAACATATTTTGCTTAAGATGCACAGTGGATATTGCGGCAAAAGATCCATTCCCCGCATATTCTTGCCGGGCGGCGCATGCATATGGGATGTAACTAAATATCTTGATTAGCTCCATAATTCTTAAGACGCGTTTTGATAGAATTAAGGGGGCTTCCTTCGTCTAGTGTTTCTCTTTAGCTCAGCCGGCGCGGTATACTCCTTCCAGTGTCTTTCTTCATCCATGCCCTTGTCTATAAATCGCATTAATGATTATGATGAAAGTTGTGCGAATCTTAAACTTTCCACACATGTACTCGCTCCCTTGGGATATATATGCTCCCATTTCGAAAAGGAAAAACAGGACGTATGAGGGGATGTTGAACAATGTATAAATCACTTTTATGGATCGACTCGATTCTCATAGTTTTGTCATAAATCAATAGAAAAATAACTCCATTTTCATAAGGAATGGGGCGTTTTGGGAGATATTATTGTTACCAAACAGGCAATTTTACCCTTCAACAGAATTATTTTGGATGGTTTTATTATAATAAACTGGTTTTAAATTATACCCAAGTAGAAAAAAGGTTCATAAAGGATGAAATTATAAAAATTAAATACTATTGCAAATTTTATTTTTGTTTTAATAATAATATTGTTTTAATAGTAAGATAACTAATGAAATTTTAAGTAAGGAAGTAGTATAAATGACTTTTAAGAAAGGTACAAGGTACAACTCTGTGAAATGCAAGGTGACATATATGTTCAGTTCTAAAAGTTTAGAAGAACGTGTCATAAGTTTTTTTTAGATTGTTTAAGTAGTTCCAGAAGTCGATCAGGAGAGTCATGTCGAATTTACGAGATATCATTAAGAAAGAAGTGCATCTCTGCTTTCTTCCCACGCAGGGGATGATACTCGTATCATATTTTTGCTAAAGAAAAATTCTTCGTTCTAGCAGAACGTTTTTAATAAACAAAATGATCGACTGTGGGTTGTTTCTGTAGACGATATTCTCAGTCTAAGGCGACATGTACCCAGGTATCAAAATTCTACTTATGTGATAGTGTGGGGTGTCTTGCCGATAGTGTTTATTGCCAAATGTACATAAATCAGTGTTATGTATTATTTCGAAAAAAGTTTTGCAGAAAACCTTATTACCGTCTACACAAAAACGTATGAGGAGGACTATTATTGCTTTCAACAAGATGATGCTCTCACTCATACTACTCTTATAGTTCAAAACTCGTGTAGGGACAATTTAACGAATTTTATCCCAAAATATTAATACCCTTCCAGCTCACCGGATTTCAGTCCGTTGAATATTTGTATCTGGGGTTATACTCATATGTTACATAAATTCAATTAGATGGATTTAAAGCTTGCATTAAATAATGTTTGGCAAAATATTCCAACAGACATCGTGAGAGCTCCTTGTGAAGCATTCGAAAAATGTCTTTCATTAGTTGTTAAGGCGAAAGGGAAATATATTGAATGAAATTTATTTAACTTATTTTTTATGATTCCTTACTATTTAGTAAGTCGAAAGTTGGTCCCTAGCGTTAGGCATTAATCTGTCGGTAGAATATCTTTATATAAAAATGTAAATATATAATCAAAATCTTATTATAAATACGTGAAAATTTAATTATATCACGTCTGTTTCATTACTATTTTTCGACCTAATCTCATAGGGCTCTTTTCAATTCATAGTTCTCATTTATAAAGTTAAATTATTACGTAAGACTAACTCACTAAGCTCCAAACTCTAAAGATACCCTCTGGTTTTCAGATAAGTATCTATGAATTTTTGGCGGCTCACTGGCGCGGATTCAGGCATATACAAAAACCGTCCCGTGACATTCGTAATTTAGCCGGAAACTGCAGAATTAATAAAATTAACATAATCACAATAAAGAAGCCGTAAAAATCCTTTAAAAGGCCAACAATGGTAAAGGTGATAGCAACGTTATCGCACAAACCACAACCATTGCTATGACCACATTGCCGTGTAACGACGTTCGCTTGGCCCGGACGCAAATCCATTCAAAATGCGTTAATTAACAAAAAACATTTCAGAAATAAATTTAAGCGCAAAAATGAATTGAAAGCGGCTCGCCCCCCCCCCCCCCCCCCCAAAAAAACTCACACACTCTCTATTTTCCCAACTTCCCACCTCGACAGAAGTGGCGGTATGCCCACAATGGAGCCCTGCGGCAGCCCAGGGCGCGATTAAAACAATAATAGTAATAATAAACTTATTAATAATATGGCGCGAAATTTAATTTCTACTTTGCCCGGCTCTGTGTCCGTGTGCTGCGTGCATGCCCTCAGGTGGACTAGCACCTGCATTCGTTCGTGTGTTAGTGCCTGCTAGTGGATGTTCTGCCAGCAGACCGAAACCCAGTCCCTTGTACTACCCTCGACACCCCGGTAACCTGTACCGACCACCCCCGCAGAACCGTGAACCAAGGCCGGATAATCCTCGTATATTTTATTTTCAAGCTCATAGAAACTTTTGCACGTCGACCAATTTAACACATGTTTCCTAGCATGGCTGGTGCATGTGAATTGAATAGAAAGACTCTCCTATCCAACCGATGGTAGGATTCCGGAGTCTCGAACGACGACCCAAGCAAATTGATAGGCAACCTAGCCAAGCTAGGATCAGCTACCTATCTTTTTTCGAAAAAAAAAATATAAACTAAAAAAATTTATATATATATCCTCTGTAAATAAACCAACGCACGGAAATGCCATATGCAACTGCAACTATACATGAAATCAAGTGTTGATAGCGTCGCGCCGCTAGAACAGAACTATACTACCAACCCAGCCGGGAGAGGGATTATCCGGGGAACCGGGATACCGGCCCGGTTCTGAATGGGTTTTTGTTTTCGGCAATATATTTCCCGGCTAAGTAGATATATTGAACAAGTACAAGATGCAGTTTCCGTGTATTTATCTTCAATATGTTTTGTTTTCATGTAGAAGAGCACCGGGGGCTCTTCTACAGCCGGGCTAAGATGAAGTGCCCGCCGCTTAAATAAATAAGAGGAGTGAGAGAGAGAGAGTGGAAACCGAGAAGGTGCTGGATAGCCTCCCGGTTCGATTACAGACGAAATGGGAACTCCAAGATATTCTCCTGGTGGCGGGCTAATAAACTAGATTGGTGGGCTGCCGGTGGAATCATGTTTGGCTTTTCTTACAGCAATTTCCTTGCCTGCATCCCTTAGCCCTAGTTGTGTTTGCGATGCGATGCACCCTCCCCCCATTCTCCTCCGTATGATATCCTCCCGTTTTTCTTCGGGATACAATCCTGGGCCTTGGTTATGTCTGCCACGGGTAAAGGACTCGACGACTCCATGTGGAGAGGGCGGCACACTAAAAGGGGGGTTTTTCGAAACGTGTGCACTGCAGCCAGACCTACGACGATATTTGTGGCGTGTTTCTGGCAATGTTGAGTTATTTCGATTCTTCGAGTGTTTTGCCGGCAGCTTCTCAGCTCCTTTTTGCTTTTAGTTTTAGGATATCTCCTACACCCTCTACCAACCCGGATGGGGCCCTCTTTTACACACTATTTTCACAATCAAATGGCAATTATAGGGAGCTAGAATTCTGGCCACTAAAGCTCCTCTGTGGAATATCGGGGGACGGGGGAGCATTATTTAATTAGGTGCTGACATGAATATTACCACCGTCAGGTAGTTTTGTGAACAAAATTTTCTGAGAGCAACGGTATGCGGATTGTGAAGTGAATTAATACGGACTAGAAATGTTATGGGATGAAATTTTCACGATAGAACAAAAGGTACCTATAGCTTTGTTGTATGTGGAATTTCAATTTTACAAAAGATGACTATTCGTAATCATTTGTGAAATTTATTTTGAAATATAATCTTTATGTCGAATTTCTTCTTTGGTGACTATCCTTTGGCTTAATTAAAATTAAAGATATCTATACACGAGTACTGTAATAAATAGAATATTTAGGCTAACACGGAATAGTTGTTAAGAAATTGCTTCTGGCTAGCTCTTTGTTAAATTTGGCTAGTGCCCAACTAGTCAGAACAATGTATATGAACTTTACATTATAAAATTGAAAATAGGCATGTTTCTATTGAAGGTAATAGATAAGAAAATTAATTACATATACACCATGTTCGAATTCTAAATAGGAAACGCTTAACCAACTTGTCTTTTGATCTTAACCATATCAGCTTTAAGTTTTAGCAAATAGCATAGTAGCTAAGCACTTAAATCACACGTAACATACCCTCAATTTTAGATATATTTATTAAAGGGTTTTCCTTTTTTTTTCTACCTATAGTATATACCTAATAACTATCTCAAATCAATAAGTTTCAAATCCATTGCACTAAGTTAAGTTGTATTAAAGATGATTCTACAGAGACCGGACTCCTATCAGGTGTAGCAGGGAAGGGCCACTTGCAAATAGTCAGCCTTCTAATAAAGTTGACCAGTTAAGAGCTGCACCCACGAATAATTTAATACCATTCATTTAAATAAATTATCAAGTTATTATCAAAATTATCAATCGATATCTTGGGATGTTCTTAGCAAACTTTCATCCCCTTTCTCTAACAACACTCCTTCCATTTTAAAATTGACGATTACGTTTCTTAGGAGATGCGCTTAGTTATGTAAGTCCTTATAGATCCTTCTAAGGACATATCAGGAAATCATAGCACATTGGGCAATGACCCATTCAAAAGAGGATAAAAATACCTTTTCAACCATGATTCACTTGTTAGGACCTTGTTTTAAAATTTAGGAGTTATAGACATTCAAATTTAAATTCGTTGAAAAATAAGGGAGGAGTTAAGAATAAAAATTTGATTTAGATACCCTAAGAAATCGATTGATATAGCGTTTCTTACTTAGAATCTGAACACCCTGTACTAGTCTTTCCTCTTTAGAAAGTTTCTAAAAGATATTATAGGCCTATAGTTGCGTTGATAAATGAGTTCTCTAAGAAACATAAAATAAAACAGCTTCTAAACTTTAAACGACTTGATATTTTTTTCCGAAATGTTTATGTATCATTGATATTACCTTCAAATTTCGTTTAGGTACTTTGTATTTTTCGACTATCGGAAGTTTGTTCGATAATTTTTGTCGGTATATAATAAAATAATAATCATGACCCAAAAGAAAACTGAATCTGACACTTACTTACAGTACAATTTTTGGGTGTGATCGAATCCATAAAACCACAACCCTTTCGCATCTCTAAATGCCAATAAAATGCCATAAAAATTTTTCGGTTAATCATTTCACCTTTCTTCTTTCATTCTAGGCTGGGGGCGTAGAATAGCGACCTCATGGTACACCTTGCTCTTTGTATTTTTTTTCGATAAATATTTGTTGCGTGCGCCCTGTTTTAGTGAGCCAGATGACACAGCAGAGTCCCAGCCCTTAAGGGATTTAGGCGAATTCCCACAGAAATGGAGAAAAGGGAGGATACCCCACTCCCACTCTGGCTCGATGATGATAAGCGGAAAGAACGAACTGGGCCCCGTGTGCGGCTGATTGCTTTCTAATGGGGCTCCTATGGGTTTATTATTGGAAAGGCATGAGTCGAACTGGAGGTGCCGAACCCAGGAAAAAAAAAGGGAGAACCTGCCCAGACCGTTGTAATTTGTTTTCATTTCTGTCATTCGGCAAGGCTAACCCTTTCTGGTGATCCCCTGACGATGGAATAATTCCGGGGACCACCACATGTGCTATTATTGGAAGACACTAGGTCATGCCGTCACGCGACCGTAATTCGAATGTTTTTAGATTATAGACAAAATAGCTGTATGATTCGGGTATTGGTGTTTATTTCAGTTAAATCTGTACTACCCAATGAAATAAAGGTGCTTTTCTAAAATACGAAATTCAAAAGAAAATTACAATTTAAAAGTTGTAATAGTTTTACAACCCTCTTTTTGAATATCTTTTAGCACCTGTAACTTAAATTTTGGCTACACATCACAGAGCGTATAGACTAGTAAAATTGTACTATAAACAATACTTAAAAAATTAACTTTCTGAACCAAAATAACGCTTATACTTCAAAATTATTAAAAACCTTTTTCTATAGTTGAGAATTCCATTTAAAGTTTGGAACGTTTGTTTAAATAAAGCGTCTGAAAGTATATTGGAAGGTCGGGGAGCTGTAATAAAATAAATAAGCTAAATTAAAATTATGCAAGTATAAAGATCGACAACTAACTAAAATAAAACCAGAGATTTTTATTATATATAGGAATTAAATATAAAAATTTGATCGATAACTCTAAATTCCATAGTAAAAGCTCGTCAGAATTGCTGTCGGAATAGTATAAAAATGAAATCGCGAAAAAATCAATCAATTGCAGAGATATATGCGAGTATATCCTTTAAAAAAATAGTGAAGGTGTGGTTTAAGGGAAGGATGTGTCGGAGCAAGTGTTGAATAAAACACTTTTAAAAACTATTAGAAAAAAATACATACTATCGAGAATCATGATTTTAATTTGATCTTTATGTATCAATGATATGGGAAAATAATAGAAAAATCTTGTTTATTTCATTTTCATAAAATAATGGTTTAAATTCTAGAAAACGTAATAGAAATATATTTAGTTAATGGATATGTGGTCCCTAGTCAATTCCCTCTTTCTTAGATGTACTGAAGTATCCCTCAGAAGAGTTATCCAACAATTGTCGACATGGTCCTTGAGTATCACCTCTCAACCCCTATGTTTTCACCCAATTGAGACCCGACAAAGCACTCGAGTCCAACTCTAGAGGCATCTTGCAATAAATTCATCGAAGCATCAACTTCAGCAAATTTTCAAGTTTACCATGCCCTTCCTCCGGGTAGAAGAACAATTTCTTAGCCCCGGTACACATCTTCAGGAGGACACAAATCTTCCAATTGTCCCCGGTCTCTGTGCTTAATGTCCTCCAAAATGTAAATCGAAGAGACCGAGCCTGGAACGAAGCCGCTGGTACAAAGCGTCCATTAACCGAGGTGGCTGGGCACACCGAGGATGGGGCGCAAGGGTTGCAAACTGAGTCCGAGAGGAGGATAATGAGAAGCCCCAAGACGTACACGGGCAAGAAGAAACAGCGGAGGCACAATGGGGCGACTCCGGCGATGACAATAACACATGCAGTCGACAGTGTCATTCTAAATCAGGGTAGGTCCCGTCCCGGCATCTTAGGCGGCCCCCTCAAGGAGCCAAGGTTTCCCTCTCGAATTTATCGTCTTTTATTGTCCTATTAGGGCCGGTCTTGGGGGGGGAGTGGTTTTGGGGGATGGACAGGGGTAGCCGACTTATGCAGCCGAGCTGAGCGCTGCTTTGTGAAAGTTTTCGGGCGGCTTTTGAGGGATATACACCTTGATAAGTTTTGAAAACTTCTTGGGAGTGACTAGCAACATGCTCGAAGATGCCGACCGGAACTTTAACAGGCGGCACGGCAGCCCCCAGTCACTTGCATGCCAGCCATCATCATCACTATCAAACCTCCGGGATAGGGGGCCGGAGCCCCCTGATTCCGAAAATCCGGATGCCCAGGAGTCTTCTTAGAGTTCACTAAGTTACCGCTAAGGATACATGAACTAAATTGGGCCTGGTCGTAACCGAAACCCACCTCGTAATTTTCCATCCATCCTTCCCGGCCGCAAGAGCAGCCCGACCGCATCCTTGCAAGGGGCATCCACTTGTCTTGTGGCAGTTAAGAAAAGTGTTCTCTTAAGTTTATCCTTCCTGAGGTATTTCTTATATCCCGGCAATAATTCCCACTGGCTGCTCCTCTGCTTCTTCTATAGATCTTCCACGATACTTGAGCTCGGCCCGTTTTTCGGCCGTTCCCGGAGCCCCCCACAGGGAGGAGCTCAGCTCGAGACCTCGGCTGGTGTCCAGGGGGTCGATAGTGTTCATTGAGTGCATCCTCGTTAGACGACCGAAGATGCTGTGCATGTGTGTTTTTACTATAAATTCACTAGACCTTAGTAAATTATGGCCCTTGGTGCACTCCACATAGTTGCGGCCAGGCTAAGTCGACTCTTTGGTCGTTTATCTGGATTTTTCTGTTTTTCCTCTAGGTCCGAATCAGCATATTGTGCACCTTTGTGTGCAGGACCGTGAGGAGGCAGTGAGGTTTTCCATGTGCGATCCCTGGTGTGTTGGTTCATTTTAGCGGGATTAGTACAATCTTGGGGAGAAATCTGGAGGAGCTTTGATGAAAGTGAATGAAAATGTGGAGATCTGCACACAAAAAGGTCGCTGAGATTTAGGTAGATTCCATCCCTTTCCAATTTACATCAAATTTCTGTAGCTTTATAATTTTGGGGTATAAAAGTAAAGGTGGTCATCCTAACATTTTTTTACAAATAAAACAACTATTGCCATTTAGTTGCGATTAAATCAATTTTTTGATGAATCGCTGTAAAATTGAAATTGAATTTGGTTCTATGGTATAATTCTCTTTTTTTTATGGAATATTTACCACTTTTCCCAGATAGCACCAGACGTATAAGGAAACAGAATTTTAAAAATGTAACATTGCCTGAAATATTTTTTAAAAGTGCAGTTATCTTAATGTTTTATTTTAAAAGTACCCTTATTTCTCTTTCTTTATTATTTTCATTTAAAAACTAAAATCGCACATAGATTTATAAATGTGAAATGAAATTCATCACGTATATTCAAATTCAAATTTCCCGCTTAAAATCTCCGAAAGTTTCCTTCATCCGCCATCTGGTGGAATATTTCTCACTCTCTCTACCAACTGAAGAACTTTTAAAATCCCATCTCATTTGACATATCTGACATAACCTCAAAAAATTGTTTCGGTAAGAACGAAATAAACAAACCGCTAAATTCACAAAGTAATCGCAAATTTTATAGGTAAATCGAGTGTTTTAAGTTATTTTAAACAAATGGCATCCATCACAGACACTTTCGGTTTTAATTCATCGAAAATGTTCGAAAAAATTCGTGCCGGACTTCCCGCGGACCGGGCAAAAACGCAAAATCTTCTCGAATGCAAAGATGATTTACTTTTCGCGTGGGATTCCGGCGATTGTTGTTTACTTGTGATTAATTGGAGAGCGGCTAAACTAAAAGGGTTCGATCAAATTAAATATCAGGTAAATGCCAATTATTTTTCTTTTACCACAAGTTGCGAAATAATCCACCAAACTTCTGGCGAATAAGCGCACCCACTCGGTGACTTGTTGCTGGTTTAAATTGCTATGAAATTGGTTTAAATTAAAGTAAAAAGTTTGCAAGAATTGTGTTTTTACTGTCGGAATATCATAAACCTTCTCCAGGTTACGCTATCTTAGTGCTCCCGCGAGTACACTAAGCGACCGAATTTATGGCTGGTGGCAGTCATGTGGGGACGCGATAAGTTTTGGAGGGAAATTTACAATTATAACGAATTTGGGGATTCTTCAAGTTTAGAACTTGTTCTCAAAAGGGGCAAAAAGTAAACCTGCTCAGGTAGAAATGCATTTTAAAGTTTCGAAGCGAACGAAACTAAAATCATTGCCTTTCTTGCTTAGGGAGCAATCAGTCATTCTTATCGGAACACTTAAGGGAATAGTTCCCATATAGCTTGCTCTGATTTAGTACCGTCAACTAAAGTCTCTAGAAGATGTTGGCATAATTTTCTTTTCAGGATTCTGTAGCATATGATTGAAGGGAGACTTTATTAAGAATACTACAAAAAATAACCGGGTGAAACTCAGTCAGCAAAACAGTTCCAATGTAGACAGTCTAGCCTCTCAGAAACGAAATACCTCCTAACAAAGTTAAGTCTGTATTATTCAAATAAATTCGTTTTTATTTATGTGTTTGATTAAAACCAAAACATTGTGCATTATACAAAAATTGCGATGTAAAACAAAGGTAGAGACTACTTGGATTTTCCTATTTCTGCAATTTTAATGTTCAACTGATTTACGTGAAAGTTTAGACTTATAGAAATGGCAGGTCAACTCGTTCTTAAATTAATTTCCCTTGCATTTTGAATTTACCCATATGTTTTAAATTCGAAAATGGCTTTAGTGTACAGGTAAGTCTCACCACACGGTATCCTATAACACATTTTCTCCCTTACACGATAAGAAAATTAAAAATACTTTCGTATAAGACAACAACCTTCCCACAGTATCGTTCTAACACAGTACACTGCGCATCATGTTATAGGAGGGTTACCTATAAATTAAAACCGATCTTCACAAATACATTTTATAGTAGGGTAAGTAAAAACGTAGACTTAAGATGGTTTGCCAAAAATAAAATAACTCCCAAACTAGTCGAAGCGTTTAATATAGCCAAACCTACTCTTAGCAAAAACCAAATATGTATTGACCAAGTTTTGCTGAATTTTTCTAAACTGTCGAAGTTTCTGAACACCTTGCAAGCGATTTATTTATAATAAAAAATTATTACAATAATTTGTTGGAATTAAAATATAAATTTGGTATGACGTAGAACTAATAAAGTACGTTGTAACAAAATGTAAGCCAAATCGGCTTCATACTTTTTATAAAATAAAATACTAACCGTTGAGAAAATCACGTTTAAAGTTTCGGTATCCCCTTAACATTAACGATTTTTTAAACCTGACTATTCCCTTTTAGAAGATTTTAAAATAAGCAAACTATAATCTTTAGTTTAGTTAAGTTCTCGTGGATTGGATATGCATATAAAAAACAATTAATACCACTAGTTTAATTATTTCAATAACTTATTTTAGAGAATAGTGTTTCTCATTATATAACAGGTCTATAGTAAACCATTGTAACATGTATTCCTAAATTTAATCAATGACTGAAAGAATTTTAATGACCAACAAGGTGGATAGATATGAACGATTTAATGAATGATACCCTGCACAACATTGGCACAATCCAAAAATAAAATAAAATAAAATAAAAATACTTTGTGACAATTTAGTATTCTGAAAATCTATAAAATTTCTGCTATGCCCATATTATGTCCAAAAATTGTATGAAGCTCATTCATCTCGTGCACCAACCCTTCCCCGGGATGCTTCACCTCTACGATGTCGCAGTATCATTCCGTGCAGCGAGCCGATGTATTCCAATTATATGACATCAATAAAACAACATTTGTGTTCTTTTCTTTGGAGAATTGGATTTTTTGATTAAAATTTCGCCATACAGCTGCCGCATTGAAAAAAGGTTCCGGCTCGTCCACCCGCGCTCTGTATCGCATTCATAGCGCTCATTCGGTACAGACGACGACTATGGAAACTGAGGAGGATGATGACTGCGACGACGTCGACGATGACGCCGACGGCGGGTGAACGCATTATTGCATATGACAATGATTGTATGCGACTGTCAAATAAAATTCTGCCGCTCCTGTTCCCTTTTTTTTTATATATGTATTTCCCCGACAATCCCTGATAGCGAACGGGAGCCATTCTATCAGCAACATACCGCCGCGTTTTAGTTGCAATAAATCTCCGCTGGCGGGACCTATTTCGGGGTGGTCGCCAGAAATGATTGCATACACTCCCTAGATGATTTCGAATTTTTATTCGAAATTTTTGAAGCTACCACCTACCAATCGATGGGCTGGTAAATAGCCGGTTTTATGAAATTCAAATATAAACTTTTCTTTTAGCTATAGCGACTAAACTAAATGTAGGAAGGAAATCTACAAGCATTATAAATTTATATTTTAGTCTGGTGAGTGGATAAATGGATAATTTTATTATTTAGTAGTAAGTAAAAAGCAAAATTAAATAACTGAACTAAGCAAAGCTAAATTTTCCAAAATAATTCAGCTCTTACTTCTGCAGGATTATGTTCATGTGTATTTTGTACTATCTATAAAATGGACTTAACCCTTTTGAAAGTGATATGATATTAATGGAATAGTCGTATTTCAGAAATACTTAGAAATTTTAAAGCAAAACAGGTTTTATTTTTGTCGGATCATACTACTGCACAATTTAATGCAACTATTGTGTGGCTTCTACTAAAATGCTACACGATAATATTTTTAAAATTATTTGTTAAAGTGTACCTTAATAAAGATTAACTTAAAACCTAGTTAGATTTCATTCTTTAAAGAGTAATCTGTTATTAAAAATTCATAGAAAGAACTTCGTACTACGGGGAAACTTAATTAATAAATACATTCGGTAAAATATTTAAATCATTATAATTAGGTAACGCAGACAAGCACCACTTTTGCGATAGTTTTACAAATTTGGGTTAAAGCCTACGTCTCTTTTGAAATATTTATGATCATCAAATTTTTGGCCAAAGTTTTTCTCATTGCCAGTTTTAATGAGTCCACCCTTCGAACCCGTGTGGAATAATAAAAAACAGGAACAGGGCCATTTCGTTTTGACACCACATAAAGTTGCATACCTCGACCACCAGTTAATAATTAAATAAAGACTTTGCTATTGATATTCATCAGTGGCCTCATGGGACAGGGCAAAATTATGCAATTGCAGTGGCGTATCCCGGATCCCAGTGGAGCCGGCGGCGGCCAACAAATCAAAAATGCACAATAAAACTGGCGCGTAATTAAGTTGAACCGAAATCAAATAAAATTTAATCAAAAATTATTTCGGCCGACCGTTATTGCAGCTATTTACTGCGCCCAGTTAATATTTGCATTTTAACAAAATTCATAAAGTCAGTCGCATTTGAATGTCCAACGAAATAATAATGTTTCCCGGGCTGGCAGGAGGAGGGATGTTGACCGGTGCCCGGGGCTCCAGGAATCCAGGACTTCGGGACTGACTCTAGTGTTCCCGGGGCTTCAGAGCCTCGCCGCACTATCTGGGTTGCGTGCATAATTAACATGTTCTGTGATTGGTCGGGAGCCATGAAAATTTCATTTTTAAGTGCATTGATTTAGTTGCTTTTAGCGCGTGGAGCCCCGGGAAAAATGTGGTGGGCCGCCACTGCTCTGGCCGCTCATTTCGTGGATTTTGCCTAGCTAATGCGATTCCGTAATTTCGTTGTGGCGACTGAGTTTTGTTCACCTTTTTTGATGACTAGGACTAATTTGCTCTTAATTTTTTTCATTCAATTTATTTTATGAGATTATCCTGACAAAGTTACCTACTCACCGCTTTGCCTGTTTACAGGTGGTCGGTTCCGACTCAGCGGAAATGCGAATTAGGTAAAAATGTATAGGAGGTTCCCATAATATTGAGGTTGCATAAAGGGAACTTTAGATCATTCCATTTAGGGTAGCATTTTTCATTTATTTCTAAACTAAAACTGTGAAACGTAAAATTAATTTGAAAGTTTTCAGTTGAAGGTGTCGTAATGCTAATTTGAAGTGTAAATGTTATGAATTAACATTTTGTACTATAATAAATCGCATGTTTTAATTTACATTGATATTTCATATGATTTTACAATGCTATTTATCTCTCAGGGTACCTACAAAACGTTTTTAAGAGTAGCTGTTTTCAAGTATTTCATTAAGAACATGAAATTAAAAATGTTGGATCAAATATGGCAATTAAGTTTAACGATATTTTATGGTATTACCATTTTGTTTTAACAAAAATATATAGACTTTTCCTTTAAGAATGTACTGTTTGTTTTACCATCCATTTCTGTAAACTACATAAATCTTACCTGAAGCAAAGGAATTTTTGAAAAATGTTTAATAAACCTTAAGAGTTGTGCCTGAATTAAGTTTTAACCGGGCACTCCTTCGAAATCAAGGACCAAATGTACCTCATACACTTGAGAATTCCAGCACACGGGCTGCTAAATCAGTGAAATCTCTCTCAAAATCAGCGAAGGACTTCCTATTCAAAGCATAAGACCTTCGTACGGTCGCACAAATAAAATTACTGGGTCATTGAGGGAAGGAGGCGAAAAAAAATGTTTCTGCCGCATGAGAACAATAATTTTCGAGGATTATATGTGCGGCCCACTCGAAATAGGGAAGAAGTGCTCCACTTCCTCAACTTAGTGCGCCCCGGCCATGCTACAAGGATTTAATCGTTTTTTGAAAGTTCTTTGGCTCTTGTTCACGATAATAATCATGAGCTTTCCTCAATTCAATTCCTCCTTGTGCACATATACACGGGGCGTTTTCAGCCATTTTCAACAACATAATTCCTTTCCTTTCCCCGAGAGCTTTGTCCCCGTGGCCCCCTCCCGCTCACCAACTTTGGGGGGTCTAGAGACCACTGTTTCCTTGTCGCGACACAGCCCCGAAGAGTTTACAAGGCTCCAATTGTACTCGCGGCAGCCTGAGGACGCTTAAATGATTTCCCTGGGATTTTTTCAATAATTTCGCTGCGATTTTGAAGTGCGCTTGTTTCCTTCCGCCCCCCGGTGGAAAGAGGGCCGGAGGTGGGCCGCTCCCGCAGGCCCTCTTACCAATGCCGCAGCTCGGGCACCGAACTCTGTTTCCAATACGCGCACCATCCCTTGAGCTATTCGGTCTCATTGGCGTTTCCCGATTTTCCCGATATTGCTCACGGGTGTTCAATAGATGGGAGATATGGACACGTCCACTCGCCTCGCTCGGCGGGGACTTGCGCCCTGGGCTCCAGCAAATGTGTCCGAAGACCCATCCCACATATGGGTGGACTTAAATCCTAATTTTTTAGCATCCTCATATATTTTTGTATTTTATCAGGCCTTATCTAAAGGCTTTTGTAACACTCAAGTCAATTTGTTTAAATTAATATAGAAATGGTCTACAGGATTTTTGCTTCGAACTCTGATAGGTTAATTTTATAAAAATTTGCTCTGCAGATAATGAATCTGAAAACGAAAATGTTTCATCATATCTCACGTTTTTAAAAACGTTGGATTGAAAACTTCTTAAAAAAAAAAAACTTAAACAAAAGATTAGTCCTTAACTATCTGTATAAAATCAGTTATTTATAAATGTTATTAACATTTTTCGTACGGAAACCTTTCTCTAAGATCTAAGAAGTTATACAGAAATGAGTTGATTGGTTGAGGACCTCGATAGAAAAAATTTTGATAGTGTTTAAAAATCACTTTCATTATTTTATTATAGTTTTCTTTTGCTGTATGTTTCAATTTTTGTAATCGAATAATTTGTATTTGTAATCTACAAAAATTAAAAAATAATCTGTTAATAAATCTACAAACGGTGCAGTTAAATGTTAATTTTATAACAAAATACCCCATTTGTACGCCCAACAATTTCCTACATATCGAACAAAATTTCCTTCTTTTGAATTTAACGATTCGGTATTCGATATTTCAACATCATTAGACCTGCAGGTATCGTGCAAGGGTCGTGTTCAGCCTATAAAACTGTTTTGATGTCGTGACGGGTTCATAAACTTAACGAGAATCGGTCGTAAAACACGCCAGTGAAAACAGAAATGGTTTGTTAATAACCTTTATTGGGAAATATGGTTGCGGGAGAGTTTAGGTGCAGAAACAGATGTTTGTATCGTTTCAGGTATTTTAAACGAACCATAAAATTGACAAATTTTCGAAATATGAAATTTAATAGGTTATACCAGAAGTGTTGAATTCGTTCTGATTATGGGAATTAAGGACTTTGCTTTTATGGTTACTACAGTTTGGAAATTTTTGAATCCCCCCCCCATATTCCTGTCTTGTTTAACTCTGCAAATTAAAAAATATTGGTAGAAATTAGTGTCTCTATAGTTAGATATTTTATTGTATTTATTCCTAAAAAGGTTTAGTTATAGTCTGCTCTGTGTTGATATTCAAAAACTAATATCTAGTTATTTTTTTTTCAAAATTACCGAAATAAGATTCAAAACAATTGTGTTTTAGAAATTACTTTTCTAAAATATGTCTACTTATGTATTTTATACGCGTATGTTTTTAAATACAATAAAACCAATCAAAATTCATAACCTTAATACCTAGTTACATTTATGTGTCACCGATCACAATTGTTTGAAGAAAAACTTATTTTTTATCGACCTATTTATTAGCTTCTCTGAAGGTAAAGTAGTTGCTGCTACCATCGCAAAGACGATAAAAAGTGAATTAAGGTTTTGCTGGGGACCCTTTTTTTTTTTGAGCATGTCCCCTCTAATACTATAAATAATTGTCTCTAATTAAACATTCAAAGAGGCGAAAAGCCTGATTAACAGTAAAAAAGAGGAAAAGGACGAATTTAATAGTTTTCAATTAAGCATCGTTGCAAATGATATATAACGAAGTCACGATCTCCTCTTTTTCAATTTAAAAAATTTTCTCCTCCTGGATAGCCTGAATGTGTTGGAGACAGCATTTCCTTTTCACTGGGAAAAAGAGCCCTCTGTTTGTATATATATAAGTGTATGTGTGTGTTTGTATGTGTGCTCTGGGTTATAAGGGCTGAATGCTACAGAAAAATCCTCACCCCCGCTTACCAGTGCTGCCACCTATCACCCAAGCCAGCTGGGCGCAAGAAGGATGCTATTCTCCAGGATGAGAAGCTCTTTTTCGTCCTTTTTCTCCCACCAGTATTTTTTTTTTTTTGAGCTCGTTTTTTTTTCTTTAAAAAAAAATTTTTTTTTTTTTTGTTTTTACAATTTTTCCTCTAAAATGGTGTCAGAAAATTTCCATCAGAGCATTCAGTTTCCCTGTTCGCCTGACTTGTCCCCGTGAATGGCTTTTCCTCTGTTTTTGGGATGGCACGGCGGATACTTAATCCTCTGCCCCCTCGGAGAAGAATTGCAAATAATTTAGATGGCAATTAAAATGTTCCGAATAACATTTTTCCAAAGTGACGTCTCAAATTAAATGACATCAGTCAGTAGATCTTCACTTGTCTTCTGGGGACTTTACATTTTATTGTTTTCCTTTGCGTTTGCCCTTTTCCCAGTCTCAAGTTTTTCTTTTTTCTTTTTTTTTTTTTATTCCCCCGCTGCGAATATCCCCTCTTCCTTCTAGTCCAGGTCTAGGGAATCGCACTTTTCTTGTCGATTTACATTTTTTCGTATATCAAGATAAACGACGTCTAATTATGGCCAAGGAAGGGCTGTCAGCGTTCGCTAGCTAAAAGGTATGAAATGGTAGAGGCCTTCTTAAGTTGCAAATTGTCCAGCTAGAATGGATCAAGGTGGATGTGACGCGTTCAGATGAAAATTGACTTGGTCAAATCTACTCTGGACTTTCAGAATTTCGAGTGGTATGGGGGATGGTTTAGGAACTAATTAAGGCGACACGCATCGACAGAGATTTATTTTTATAAATTACTATGATATTATAGGGTAGAAAAAGCACGGGATGACACCGAATATGTCTTTCGACAGGAACTAAATAAACACTTCTAATAAATGGGATGGCTGTCATCGCTCGACCGGGAGAGGAAAGGAAGAAAAATCGGCGAAAATCTTGAAGATGCTCGGAGACACGATATTGGATGCGTTGAGAAATTGCCCGAATCGCTCTTCTAATCTATAAAAATTGGTCCCGGAATTTTGGTCCATTTGTGGGTATTAAGGGGATTTCTTGAAATGCCACTCAATAAAAGAACTAGCCAAACTCGAATGCTCGTTATACAAACTCGAAAGAACCCATCCACAGAATCTGTAAGACGTCGGATTGCCTCCAATATGAACTTTTGGAAAGAATTACATCCCCAGCATTTATCCTTGTGTGCAGCGCACCGGGTGCGGGAGCCTGTCCGTAATGAACCCTTTTCGCAATCTATGCTGTCAACGGCGGCAACTATCGCATAATTTACTGGACGTTTTGAAAGACAAACAATCTTTAATGAAATTCTTGTTGTTCATTAATATCACATTAAGTACCTTAGAGGCAATGGAACAAAAGCGAACCCAGCAATGGGTTCGGTGGCAGCGAATAGGCCGTTAAAATTATTTTATAGACGTGTACACGGCCCCAAAATTCACAGCCCCGCATAAATATATAACATGCGACTATGCGATATCATTGCCCCGGACCGGGCCCATACCCGCACCCGCACCCACATTCCCACACCTTTCCCCGCCACTTAATATAAATTTGTGCAGGACGAGGCGTGTAAAATACGGGGAAACTTTTGCTCTTTCACCTTGGAATTTGGACGGGGATAATAAGTCGAAGGGAAATCATTTCCAAAAGTTTCGCTATAATGTGTGTCAAGTTTTATTGGTCATAATTGGAGTGGGAGGGGTGTCATGGGTACTGGGAATGGGATCCAGATCTTGGGGCGATAATCGAGGTCAAATATGGTGCTCTCAGGTAGTTACCACGACGAGTAATCGGTGCATGATGCTGATGATGCGATAAGGAGCATTTAAGTGATCCCCGAGATTTGTTAGTTGTAGTTATGAGGTTTAGTGGGGAAAATTGTCAATTAATTTACTGACACGTACCACGATGCCATCAAAACTTGTTGATGACAAAATACATCATTATTTTATGCAGCAAGAAAATAAGGTGTTACGTTTTGAAGGTGAGAGAAGTACACATGGAAAACATATTATTAATTTATTAGTATAGCATAGTTACGATCTAATTCGCATAAAAGAAAGATGTTTTCCCATTAATTTAGTTAAATACTTTTCAAATATTAAACCTAAAAACCTATTTTAGGTTGTAGGAAATACGAACACTAATTCAACTAAAAGTGACTATTTTAAGCTTCATATTTCGTAAATATGTAGATCTTTCTATCGAAAAAGTTGCTATGACATATCCCCAATATTTTTCAAAGTTTCAAATTTTTCCTATTCGACGATACCCTACACTCTAGTCTTCGAGTAAAACGGCTGTGATATACAAACAGACGGACATAGCGATACTATAAGGGTTTCTAGTTTGATTACGTAACCCTAAAAAATGTAAGGGAATAACAATTTTCCCCAATTATATACCAACATTTAATTATTTTCTAAAATTTTACTGACTGAATAATTTCAGAACTTAAAAGTAAAAGTGGATTGGGTTGTATCACTGTGGCAAGACGATAGAAATTTTATTAAGGATCGTAGAAATTGTGTATTTGTCATTACTTATTTACTTTCTCTACTGTTGTAATTGTAGACTATCATTTAAAATGTAATATTTCATTAGAAGTATCAATAAATTTCTAAAAATAACCACAGCAACCATTCAATTTCTACTTATTCTCAAGTCACGCTCAAGCACAGCGGATTCGAAAAGAATAAATTCCATCAGAGCCATAATATCACCAACTCGAGTCCATTACGCGCCTCAATCGAATCCCATAAATTTGTCGGGAAGAAATAAATTGAAAAAAAAATAAGGAGGCGATGGGAACGATGGTAATAATGCGCAAATGATTAGTGACACGATCCATGCGTCCCGAAAAGAAAAGAAAAAAACAAAATATTTCACATAAAAGAGGCGACGACAAAAGGGATATCTTCCAAGAAAACGAATGTCCTCGCCAGCACCCAGGCACTCCAGTGAACCATGTAAGGAATTAACTGTTGATCATCCTGGGGCCCCGGAAAAACCTTTTTATTGGGTGAATTTATTGGACATTTTCACGCATCCTTTTTCCGTTTTTTATTGTTTGGGAAAGCAGTTTTCTTGAAGAAATAAAGGAAAAGAGGCGAGAAAAGGGGCAGTATTCGATATAAATAAATTCCTGTTTTTGGCCGCTATTAAAAAAGGGGATGGGTATGACCGTAGACACATGTTGGCGACCCATTCGATCTGTGATAAAAATTTAACAATAAAAAATTTACAAGGACAGTTGAATGGAAAGGAGGAATTTATTATTTTATGAACAGGACGATGATTTACAACGACCAAAATTGCCCTTAAACGACTGTAGGGAGTTGTGGTCGAAGTCGAACCCCATCGAGAATTTGTTGCTCCCCTGTGTCTGGTTCCCTGACCATTAAACATAAGGCGACAGATAGGTGGAGCATATGTTAATCGTCACCCGTTGATGAATGGGGTAGCGCAGAACGGGCAGAGGTGTATCACCTGGTTGTTTTTGCTGTAACCCAATCCTGCAGCCAATTCCATTAGACGAGTGAGGACGGCGGAATGTGTTTATTAAATTTTTTTTCCACCCCCCACACGTCCCGGTCAGAGTAGCATAGAGCCCTTAATGCCAGCCAAGAAGGAGCGATAAGTGTGGGCATAAGCTGCCCGGAGCAGGGGAAGACCGGGGAAAAAACTGGGAATAATATATCTGCGTCGGTGATGATACCCAAGGATGAGGTGGAGCACCGGCAATGGTGCTATGATGATGAAATAAAGAAATCTAATGCCACTTAATGATGGTAAATGCGACCCAGTGACAATCGTAGCAGAGAAAATCATGAAAAATCGACCGATTTATTACCAGAAGCCACTCACACGCCGGGATTTGCTTTATTGTTCCGACAGTGGGATCGGGAGGAAATAAAACAAATCCAGACATGAAAACGCCATACAATATGCTGGTGGATATGGACCAGAAAAGCCGCTGCTGCGTTCCCATATAAATCGAGAGAGGATCAATGCGATGCGACGCATTGTCGTCGTCATATTTGTGCGGTATGCCATAACCCACCTCCTGAAGAAGGGCGGCATTGGGCTCTATTGTAGCTATCTTCCTGTGGCAGAGTGGAAGAGATGATCCAAGGGGATGTCACTTCGAATGCCACAGGATTTATGGTTTATTTTTGTTTTTCATTTTTTTTTCTCCCCCGCAGTATCACCACGGTACGGGAGTTATGGATGATCAGTGATTTATGGGGCTAGAGTGCGCATACATGATTTAGTACTCAAGGTGCTTCACCATATGAAGGGTTCGCTTACTTAATTTGATTTATTGGAATACCGTCAATGACATTCATCCATGAGCCACGGCGGAAATTATGAAGTGGAACTCTTAGGTAACTGATAAGGGTAGAGGTTGAATTCAGGGGATTAAAGTCTTAGAAAATAGAAAATAGAAAATATATATTAAAAAATTCATCTACTTCTTCGGTATGGTATGCAATATGACAAGAAATAATGCATCATTACATAGTTGTAGGGTTCAGCAGAAAATTTTTAATAATAACCTAAATGTTACCTATAATTTAAATTTAAGGTATATAGTTAGATCAACTTCAATAACACGCATTTTATTTAAAAAACTAAACATATGTTAACGGAAATATTGCTATAGACATGTGTTTATAAATAAAACATCTATATAAAAAAAGTATGATATTTTATAAGTCCCCTGATGAGTGATCATAGAACAATGTAAACGTTATCTGCATCTTTCTTTGAGAAACTCAAAATTTATCAAAATGACACGAAAACCAGATGACTTTAAACCATATGTCGTTTTAATTATTACATTAAGAATATTTTATACTTAAACTTTCTCATCGCTGCATTTTATAGTATATCGATTTATGTTTTAAAAAGTTCATCTTTTCGAAATGCTGCAATACATTAAAAAAATATCTCATCTAAATCGCTCCCGTAGGAACTTTATGCCCTGAAAAATGATAACAAAATTATAATAAAAACTTTTTTAATCAATACCTTCCCTACAGGGAGGTGGAACACTGTGGGATATCTCCCTGAACTGTAAGGGGAGGACTCACTCAGCTCCTGAGCTCAACTGTCTGCACCTTTATCCCGTACTATGTTCGGGACAGGAGCAGGACGTTTCAGGCTCTCGCGCAATAAAATGATTTTTAATAAAAGACGAATTGGAATTGTTTTCCAGGACACGACCGTCTCCGGGAGCGAATACCCCGTGTTATTTTGAACGTCGAGTAAATATCAGTGTAATTGGGACTCGGAAACCTATTACAAGAAAATTAAGCGAAAGAAAAAAAAGAACAAATTTATATATTTCGCCAGTCAGGCAGGCACCATGTCCCGCTCCCGCTGAACCAATGATTCTCGCTCGGGATGGGATAGAAAGTCCCCGTAAAGGTTATTCGAAATGGATACCTCGGCTGGACGGATGGATTTTTATTCCCGGTCCTTGTCCCCCTACCAACCATCTCGAATGTCGCGGCGGAAGCGACGATACTGCAGGAACAGCAGCCCGAGGACATCCACACGGGCACAGGCGTATCTGATTATTTATTCATTTCATTGTCGGTGGTCCTTCCTTTTCTGGTCCAAGTCGATGCTATCATCCTTCGGCATGGTCCTTTTTGGTAAAAAATACCGCGCGCGATTTTATTATCTTTTGTGATTGCATTATTTACGATTATGTCCCAGCGCCAGGAGAAACGACTTTCTATAGTCGCGGATATGACGAAGATGGAACCGTCAGCCAATTTGTTGCTTGCGGCGAAAGTTTCGGAATTTTTTTCTGTTTTTTTGTTTTTTTTTTTTACCTACAGAAATTCACGGACGTGATCTTGTTAAAATTGTCTGCTATATGAAAAGGAAGGTAAGGGCAATTATCGAAAAGCTTAAGCAATTTATTTGAAAACGTCGTATCGCCATTTATTATTTAACTTATATAAAAATGTATTTTACCAACTAACTCCTAAAATGTTGAGTATAACATAAATTTGAACTTTAATTCTACCACTACCTTAAATTCTAACAAATCTAGCAATCATTTGGCATTATACAAATCAAATAAATTAATACTGAAATCAACTAGCAGACGAAATAGTGAAACAAATTCACATCTCATTTTATATTTTTTTATAAACAATAAGACCATAATTTTTTATTATATAATCCCAATAAAAGGATAGTTTTAGTCGTACATAGTTGTAAGAAATTTTTAAAAAGGAGTGCTTATTTCATCTTTTTACACTTAGGGCCTGTTTCAATGGTTACTGAGAAACTCCCTGATTGATCCACCGTAGGTTATCTGATAAATAACATGTAAATTTTTGTTTCACAAGTACTTGATTACTTTATCTGATTGATAAACCCTGTGATAAACTAACAGCTAGATCAATTGGCTGTTATTTTTTGATATATCATATAAGAAAAGTTTTTTTTTTCAATTTTGTTACTATCACCAAAGAAGGCAATTTAGTCATAGCTAGACTCCCAGGTAACTTTCTACTAGCTAACTGTTAGATATTTTATCAGAGGCTTAAGTAGTGAAACATAAAAGTTCAAAACTAAAAACAATTAGATTTGGTCACAAACTTGGTTCGTTATTATGACTAATAAAGTATGGTGTAAATAGAGAAAGTTCTTTTAATTCTAAAGCAATAACTATCAGTATGGTTCGGTTAGATTTAAGTGACTGACTATAGAGCACACCTATTGTAATGCCACTCAGAGTCTAACCAGAGAACCACTTAGTGTCTTTGATGAATAGGCTTAAATGCCGAATGGTCGTCAAGCTTAGGTCAGATAGTTCATCAAAGAAAGAAATGCCCAAATGACTGCTCCTGCGAACTGCAAGAGCTGGGCAATGACAGAGGAGGTACTGTATTCCCTCATCAGTATAGTGTTGTATATTTTTTTTGAAAGTAAAAATAAAACATTTAAAATTACAATAAGCTATTGGGCGCCTTAAATATTTCAATACTTTTCTGAATCGCCACCTATACCTTTCAACAGATTACGTACATTTTTCATTTCTAGATCATTAAATCGAACGACTATACAATTTTATTTTTATTATTTTTAAATTCTGGCTTCCTGCAACTTGCCAATATCAAAATTGAATCAATGAATTTCTTTCCGGTAATAAAAGAAAAAAAAATTGTATTTTTCCCTCGGGCGACCGCAGATTTTCCTGATTTCATGAACTCATAAACCGCGGAACATCATTCATCCGCCTTTAATTGACATTAAAATGTGATTCGCATTCGCCAATCAGATCGTATATGCCCTCAACATCCTGTAAATCACTCAATTTGTGGATCATAAAATTCTCGTTGAGTTCGGTCATTGATTTTTATTAGTTTTATCCATTTTTTTTTTCATCCCCCTCCTATCCAGTCTGAAATTTTTATTTTATCGCTGAATCCTGTTTACCGTCATCGCAAAGTTTCCTCGTTCAAAGTTGCACACGAAAAAGGACACATTGTTGCCCCATTCACCGATTTTTATTGAGCATAAAATTTTAGGAAATGCTCTTTCACAATTTGTAGCGTTGTAGTTATGTTATTTTTTTATTTTATAATTTATTTTTGTTTAGGAAGGTGTATCCGTACGATCCTTGGAGACATATAAAGCTCCTCCTACGCTGATTGGATCAGGCATTACGTTACCACTTGCTCCTCAACTAAAAATGCAAATCAACGCACAAATGGGCAATCGCCGGGATAACAAAGCCCCCCGAAACTGCTGAGCCCCTGAATTAACTAAAAACTTTATAAAACTTTGTCGTAATAAAAAATTTTAACACTTTCCCAGAAAGTTGGCGGGGGTGTGGATGGTACAGCGGCCGGGGAACCAGGGCCTGTAAAGATTCTCTGGGTGAGGGGGTGGATGGTTGGTTGGTTGGTCTACTCACGGTGACGTCGTCGTTGCGCCGGTAGTGTAGTGAGTTTTGGTGGTGATTTAAATTTGTCCTCGGCACCGCTTTATGTTGTTTCTAGTTGGAACGGAAGGTGATAATTTCTCAAGTTCCATTGTTGTCGCCGAGAATTATTATTTTACTTTTGGATAATATCGTCGTTCTGTACCCCGCCATTTCGCCGAAAATTCATATTTAGATATCTCAAGTTCTTCTCCTTATTCTTAGATTCCTATTGTTATTAAGGCGAAGGCGAACGACTTGATTTCTCATGTTAACGAGTCCTCGCTAATGCTCAACATATCTTTTGGATTGTCCTGGCGAGGCTCGCTATATACTCCAGGGTGAGGGGTATGGTGGTGGCTAGGTAAGCGGAAGGGAGGGTACGGATTGCGCTGAATGAAGGTTTTCCTCCTGATGTCGGCTCTAAGTGTATGTGATTATGGAACAGAAAATACTCGACAAGAAATCATAAATTTTCACAAGCATAAAAGAGGAACAATTTCAGATATCGTCGTCTTCAAAGTTAGGGGAATTTTATTCGTGTTGCTGCGAAGTTTCGCGAAACTAAAAGTGCCTTTCATAATGCATCCGTTGGGTACTCGTCCGGGGAGACTACGTTTTATGGACCCACGGCTCGAAGTGTTTTCATTTCAACGAATTGCACCGGATTTTTGGCAGACTTATTACGATTTTATTTTATCACAGGTTTTTTTTTTTTTACTTCGATGTTAGTTTCTACCCAACACCAACCCTTTTTTTCCGTTCGTCTATCCATCTGACCGTTTACAATTACTGAACTGAATAAACGCACAATTTTTAGAGTAGGGCCACTTTCAAAATAATGACTATATAAAAACAAACTTTAATCATTCTATCCGAATATCTCTGTAAAAGAAATTATTTCTAGCTTAAGATATCATTCATTCTTATTTAATAAAAGTTTTACTTTTTATATAACTAACTTAACAAGATTAACTCAATTAAATAAAAGTTGCCAAATTAAGTTCATTTACATATTTCAATCCAGCAACTCTTAGTTTTATTTCTTTTTATATTTTCTGTGTAAAATTAAATTTCACTATAACGATGTTATGAAAATTCAATACCCGGCACATTTAGAATACCTTCCACGCTAGTTGATTAAAAGAAAAATTGTTTCATAAAACTTTATAAACTGATTGATTTAAAATATCCGTTGGAAGGTCTTATAAATGAATATAAGCTAAACCTCTAATCCCTTCAAATGGTAAATGTTAATAGTTTCATTTAATGTAATTGACTATGTTTTGTAAATCTGCAGTATACCAATTTTCTCTAATGTTTCTTCTCTGAAAATTCTAGTATGATCCGAACATTCTAGCTATATTTCTCCATACTCTAAACATGAGTACCTGAGCGCGCTGATTAAATAAAAATTTTGTCATATATTTTAAGAGTGCATTTATTTAGCACAATTTTTATATGATTATCTATCATATATTGCTATGATAAGGGTAAAAATACCCTTTTTCGAGTGTCTAAAGTAGACTAATCCCTACTTCGTAGCATTTGTAACGAATTATTTATAAAATGTTCAAATAATCCTAATTCTCTAATATGAGGATTGATGTTCGACAGTATCAATGTTTTGCTTCTAACATGCATAAATGCATTTAAAAATTAAAATGATTTGTTGTTGTTGGGAAATAAAATGATATATCGCCTTCATAAGTAAAATTAAAATGACCGAACACACCAGGATGTTGCACCTCAAAAAAAAAAGTAGCTTTTTTTTGTTTTTAATTCCCACATCGTTCCAATCGACGTGACTAAAGCACGTTAATAATCGGCTTAGCGTTAGAGCCTTGTAAAAATTGTGCGATAAGTTGAAAAAATGCAAAATAGGCGACAGTCGCAACAGCAGCGGCGGCAGGACAACAAAATTCCTCATATTGATTACTCCCCTTTGCATACGAAGGGAATAATTACATCAAAGGCAAATAAAGACCTAAGCAGAGTTCCTCCCAAGCATTAGGCTAATTAGAAAAATGGGAGAAAAAAAATGAAAGCGAACAAAAAAAAAAAAGAAAGGTAGACACAACAGGCAGATCCGCGCCAGCGAGGAGAGAGACACCAAGTGACCACCGCGACTAATCAATTAATCCCAATAAAAATTTTTAGGCTTGGCAGTTGACTAATTACTCGTCAGATGGTTTTTATTCTTTTTGATGGTACACGTTTTCCGCCAAGGTGACGAGTTACTGGGACGGGGTTGGAATGTGTGCACCTCCCAAAAGCGGGAGTTTTCTTTATCATCTTATGATCAATTAGGGATGGTTCTAATTAGAGTGCGTAATAGAGCGAGTAATTCATATTAAATGACACCTATTGAGTATTTTGTGACTGTCAGGTATGAAGGGTACGGGCGAAAATGTTCTAATTACCTTTTATGAGTGACGGTTTTTGAGGTGGGTGTATGCAGTAAGGCCGACAGTGGTCTTTAGATTTGTAGAAAAATACCTTTTTCTATTTCTATTATTTTAACTTGCCTATTGCATATTTTTTAAAATCTCTTCTGTCTTTTGCGATCTCTCTGTATTTATAAAATTGAGTATTATTGAGAATTTTTTTCTTTCTGATCTTGCAATAGTGTTAATCATTGAGTTCGATCTCATGCTCCCTAAGACTAAAAAAGGTACTTGAATTGTAAATTATTAATGTTATTTTCGTTATCTAGTTCCAATTATAATCTTTCTAGTTCCAACAGACTGTTCAAAGCTGTAGATAAGTTATGAGTTAATGTCGTGTTAAGGAAATACTGCGCAGATGAGTGCGAGTCTGCATCATTGGTTGAAGGACTACCTCAAGATAGAATTGGACTATATAATTAGGCGAGACGGTCAGAGTGCTCATTTAAGTATACCCCCAAAATTTTCTGAAAGCTATGTTTTTTTTATATGTATTCTTATTTCTTATATAGTTCTTCTTATATAGTTCTTATTTTAATACATAAATAAAAGTTATTGGTATTTTTCAAAAACCTCAAATGGGTTAATTAAAAATAGTCCCGGACATTTATTGGTCTTCTAAAACTGATAAATATGCAAAAGTCTGAGCAATATTTTTGAATTTAAAATATTTTCTTCTTCTAAAAAAAAAATTACTGCTGGCATCGTACAACAAATCAATTTTCCCATCTGTGCTTAGTCAGCAAAAGACATAAATTCAAAGTCCAATCATTTAAGGCAGCTTATGCGGGTGCATAATTCACCTCACCTCTCCAAAATTTAATGGTCCGACTAAACGAAAAAAAAAGGTATTCGAATTTGAATAATAAAATTCCGGTATGAGGTGTACGGTTGCAGCGGAAGAAAGTAGCTCCGAGGCAATCTTTCCGCGATGGAGTTATTATCGCGGTGGCCGCCTTATATACCCCGCCCACGAAAAAGAGATTCCGACGGCACAAAGAAAATTTTTTTTGCAGCCGATAAAAATTATTCCACATTGGAAAAAGTTGATTAATACCCTCCGAAGGAGCACTTTACGACTGGCTGGGGATTTATGGTCATAATTAGCCTTTATAGCCATAATCCAGAAATATGGTTCCTTAAATTTCCTCAGTGCGCTTCCTTTTCTTTTTTTTTTTAGTACGTTCTAGTTCGATGAGGTGGTCCGAGGGGTTGGAACGTTTTTATTTCCCTGTGATTCCCCGTGGAAGCGGAGAGTTATTCAGTTCGCCTGAAAATCGCTGGTAAAAAAGTTTAAAAGTAATGAAAATTGTGTGTGAGGATCTTTCTCCGTAAATGTTTATGGTCCTCGCGCGGCTGGAAAATATCTTCTGGTTTTTTGTTTTTTTGTATTTATTTATTTATTTTTTTTTTTTTTTTGTCCTCAAGTCGGTTGAAGAATTCAAGAAATAAAAACCAACAAAAATAAGTCCCCGGTCCTTGCAAAAGGACGCGCATCCGAACGAACCCTTGTCTCGGCCAGCAATTTATAATTCTTAAACTAAACGAGGATTCATTTTTTAAAATGCAAACCCTGCTCATCCGGCTCCGTTTTAAATGTGACATTTCAATCAATCAGAGGGTGGAGCTGGTCGCGGTGGCTTTTTTTTTATTTATATATATATATTTTTTTTTTTCTGCCCCTTCAAAAGCAACATCCCAGACTTTTTTTTTTTGGGAACGGGAGCTGCTTGTATACCACCCCCGCGTATCTGGTAGATGAATGAAAGTATTTGTAATCGTCTTGAAGTAGTCGAGCGAGAGACTGAAGATCTCTGCTACGATACACAGCCGAACCGTGAAGGTATTGTACGAGAAAAGAAAATTGAAGGCGGAACTCCTAATGGCAAAAATCTCAGCCAGTCTAACCCACCACCCCCCCTCCCCCTCTCGTCCTCCCCTTAGTCCTCTGTTCAAATGGAATTAAATCAAACGCAAAATTGTTTGTTTATTGGAGTGGTGGTCCCCGTCCAAAAAATTGCGCGAAGAGACTTCAAAAACACAAATCAAATATCATGTTAATTCCATTCCTCGCGGTATGAAGGGAGTGGGGCCAGCGCCAAGATAAGACCGGGCGATACCCTCCTACCAAATCGAAAAACATTAATAAATTTCACGTTAAGTAATCTGAGGATATTTCAATTTTCCTCCTCTTTTAATTTTGGCAAATGGCTCCTTGACGTGGGTGATTAAATCTCGAACTCCTGACGGAGTTTCTTTTCTTTTAAAAATTCCTTCTATCCGATGAGGATGAGATGGAGGACCAAATAATAACCAAGAAAAACGAACGTCGTCATTCTCGCATCTCTCCTGAAATTTTTTGTGATCAGTACAGGAGATACCAACAAATCACGAACAGGTCTAGGTCCACACTAACGAATGAAATTTATGGTAAGGTAATCGCGATGGTCTCATGCTCTGTGAATTTCTAAAGACGACAAAATAACACGAGCAACAAGAAATTATTTTTTTTTTTATACGGGACGAAAAGAAATCACTGCCGCCAAGAAAGCGGGCAAAGTGTTCATGAATGGGAAAGAATTAAATATGGGTAGTAAAATGACGGTGGATGGGGTTGGTGGGTCTCCGTCAAGGGCAGTTGGTCTGAAAAAATGCAAATGACATTGTTGTTGGCGTCGTTTACCTTTCTTGTTTTTTTATAAACACTCTTTTTGAGGACGCCCAAAAGAAAAACTCACTCCTCTCACCCTGAGACAGTGCAAGGCTGAGCATCTTTCCGTGAAACCTGATAAACGCTCTGGAAGATTTTTCAAAAAAAAAAAAAAAACAGATATTTAAAACAAAAGCTGAAAACGAAAATGGTCGGTGAAAATTGCGGGCGGGGAAACAATTAAGTGGATGTCGAGGTCGATTAAATATCTGCCATTTCCGGAATGGTAATCTCGTTACCGAATCTTCGGAGAGGTATTCTTTTTAGAGGTTTTTTTCGCTTTGAATCTTCAACTTGATAAAACCTGGAGAAATTAAGCATTTTGCAGAAATTAATAAATTACAAACAGTCCTTAAATTTTCAAAGTAATTCTAAAACGTTATACGTGTCCACGTGGCTTTAATATTTAACAAGTAATCAGCACAAATTAACGAGAGATAAATTTTCGTTATAATTGTGTCAGCAAAACCATTTATCATTTTAACTTCATTTCAAATTATTAAGAAATTGGCTGAAGTTAAGTTAAAATAACTTCAATATTAAATATCATGGCCTTTTGCACTATCGTTTTTTTAAATTAAATTAATACGTAAGGATTTTCTGAAGGGTTTGTTATATACGTCTATCATGTTCTTCTATTTTATCAAAACAAAAATCAATGGAGAAGTTAATAATAATTAAAAAAAAAGAAGTTATTTCGTACTATTCTGAAAATTTTCCAGCAATGTTCACTAAAGAACTATTTATTAGAAATTTCTAGTATGGCTGTAATTTGATCTTCTTTATTGATTTCCTTATTTTTTAAAATTAAATGTTAATTCCATGCCTCGTGGGGTGGGGGAGTGAGACAGCGCCAAGATAATACCGGGTGGTGCCTCCTTCCAAATCGAAAAACATTAAGAAATATCACGTTAAAGTAATCTGAGGATATTTCAATTTGTCTCCTTTTTTTAATTTCTTCAAATGGCTCCTTGACGTGGTAGAACTATTTAATAGAAATTTATAGTATGGCAGTAATTTGAATTTCTTTATTGATTTCCCTATTTTTAAAATCATAATTTGTAAAATTAGATTCCTTATATTTTTATTAATAGCACTTCACTATCAAATTTTTTAAATTACGCTTATTTTGTATACTAATTGCTTTTCTTACTGGATAGCTATAGATTAAAAATACTAAAGAAATTGATCTGATAAAATATGAAGCTATTTTTCCATCCTTATAAAATTCGCCCCTAAAGGGTTTTAAGTAAACAAGTAAAAGTGTATGTTTTAGCATATATTTAAGAATCTTACAACGGGCAGTAGACCGTATTAACCCCTTCAGTGGAAATGACAGATCTCCTCTAAATTCAAATCTGACCGACATCGCCCGTAGAATATTTTAATGTTTAAAAACCATATGAATTTCTTTAAGCTTGTAGAAATAAAAATTATTCCCTCTGTGTCATTCCCCGCATAGAATTGCGCTAAATTTAATTGTCAGCATGCGTACTATTCTTTGAGATTTAATTGTAAGGCAAGAGATTAAATATCAATTTTATTTAATCCGGCTTAAATGAACTAGGATTTTTAAGATTCACTAATGTGTAAAAAACATACGCATTTGTCAAATTTAGGAGGGGCTGTTAAAGTAATTCCTGAGAGATGATTTACTCAGGTGAAAGTCAAAAGAAGGGCGGGAGTTGGCTTTCCGAAGCATTCGGGTTAGAGGCTTAGAAAGTCCATAATTGGTACAGTGATAAGCAGGGCGAAAGAGAGGGACCGAACGGAGGTTACGAGGATTAGTGTAGATTGAGATCCGCTGAAATAGAGAAGGACACTCAATCTCACCAATAGGCTGAATGAAGGTAATATCAACAAGTTTTCGCCGTTTCCACAGGGGCCGTAAGTTAATATTGAAATAACGAACTATCTAAATATTAGAAAACAACTATTTAAAATGAAATACAATAAAATAAAAACAGGGTACCATACACCCTGGTTCATTGGTTATGATAATCGAAAATACGTTCATTTACGCCGGGTTAATACCTTTAGAATAGCTTGATTTGTGCATTGTGCAAGTTAATCGAAACATTTTTATTTGATATTTCTAAATTAAATGTTAGTACCTACCTAACTAACTTTCGTTTGAAGACCTAGCAGGGACCAATAGTCCAATATAAGTTTGAAGCTAAATATTTTGCGAATGAGTCTTAAAAAGGTAAAGTGGTAGACGAAACCTTAAAAAAAGGGTATCTTTTCTTTAAGACAACAAAATTATAAGCATCCATATCGCTGCTATTCTTTTAAGTAATATTAGCATTATATATGAAGTTAGTACGTGCGAATATCTATGTTTCGGTAAATAATTAATATTTAATTTTTTGCCTTCCCCAAAAGAAAATCTATTCAATTCTATCAAGTGTCAGCAGAAAAAAGAAACAAATTGGTCTCCCTGCGCATCTGAGTCCATTTGCTTAATTGAAACTTAAAATTCTCCCCAGCAGCAAGCACTCCCAGCGAGCCGATTGTGCGCGCACTTAGGAGAGCCCTTAATAAAATTATTTTCCACTAAATTACCCGAAATCTGCATCACTGATATGCTAATGCTGGAAGTCTTAATAAATCATCGATGGGCAAAAGAAAATAACTCAGCCGCCCAAAAAAAAAAGCAAAACAAAAAAAAAAAACGCCACCAGTCCTGGCTACAGTCCCCGCGAGAATCCAGCTAAATCTGCAAAGGCAATAAATTACATCGGCTGTCGCATGAGCCAACCTCCTTATGTCGGAGAATTTTTTTCGCTATCCTCCCCCGCACCCGCCTTGCTTTCATCCCCCCGGCTACCCCTCTCCGAACAGTCCACTCATTGCGATTAGGTCTTGTAAAAATCTGCATGGGACCGGAAAGGAGCGCGTATGCCATACCCAAACAAATGATTTTTACATTTTCCGAATTCATAATGAGACCAAGTCCGGCCCCGCTATTATTTACGAATCTGCCGAATTCAGACCGCGAGTGGAGCGCTCAACAGTTCGGAAGAAAAGGAATAAATCGTCTGCGGGTGGGTCACCCCATTAGCGGTTTTCGGGACGGTAATGGGTCCACCGAATTTATCAATTTCGAATGCCAAAAACATTTAAATTGCTCTCTCCCTCTCTCTCTACCCCTCCCACGTTTCGCGTAATTTATTTGTAGCAATTTGCATCCTGTCACAAACTGGCGCAAGCGGTTCACTGATACGCGGATTCGCCAATTCAAAAAATTTCCTCTACCAAATTTTAGATAAATCCACAATTTTCCTGCGCTGCGCTGATTAGAAGAGATGCAATGGGCAGGTGGGGCGCAAACAAAGGCCCGGTCTTGCCCATTATGAACGGGGTCACGCAAATGTAATCAAATAATGAAAGTAATTGAGGTGAGGTGCCAATGTGCATCCCAGGTGCACACCTATCTACCTTTTGAATAATCAGAAAACTACCGGATGGAATGTATGTCATAAGGGGAACATACCTCAAATGTGGGGGTGGTCGCCCAATGATTAATCTGTGTCTCGTCAAATTCTGAATAATCTCATTATTTAGGGATGACGTTGCTCTAAGGGGGCGGGGGGATAATCCGCTGAGCGCAGTTTGATGTACTCTAATTGATTAGAGCTACTCAGGGATGGCTCATGTCACGCACTGCTTTGTCAGGAAATAATAAAAAAAAAAAAATGGAAATATTTTATGTAGGAATTTTTGTCACCTTAGGTGAAATGCAGTGTGTGGGATTAGCCAGACTGATGAGCGGAATAAAATTTGAAGAAACGTCTTTTAAAGGTAAAATCACTTTGCTTGTCTACTTCAAACATTTCAGTGAAATCTTATAATATTTTTTTCGTACTAAAATGCAACGAAGTACTCCAAATTTAAAGTTGTTTTATGCAATTTTAGTCAACTTAAGAATTATCCATACTTCGATGATTCTAACCCACCATATGTTTTTTGAATTAATAAAGAAAATTTTATATAAAAATTATTTTTACTAAAAAGTCGTGAAGAAAAATCGTAGTTTTGAGAAAATAAGATTAACGTTCTGACTAATTATAAAGTAACATTAGCTCATATTCCTTGTATAGGAAATCGAATTTTAAACAGAGATCTTTGGCTTACTTGTTTAGCATATGACCCATTAATCGTAGACTTTAATTTTAATATTAAATAAATTAAAACTAGCTGACCTTAACACAACCATAATAAAAAACTTATGCAATATCTTCTTACATAAAGTAATATTTATGCTAAAAGCCAAATGAAATCAACAAGTGTGCAGATTTCAGGTTATCATTGTGTCTCTTCTTATCTTATTGGTAGCAATTTCAAAGTCAGAAAGAAGCTGGGCCAAACCGGATTCAATCTTTAATTATCTTTTAAGAAAATTTTCGCTTTCTTTCATAAACAAACATAAGAAAGTGCTGTAAAGCAGTTCAGTTGGCATGTACCTTCGATAGCTCAGTTGGTAGAGCGGTGGACTGTAGGAGAACTGCTGTGTTCGCATAGAAAGCAAGAAATCCATAGGTCGCTGGTTCAAATCCGGCTCGAAGGATGGGATATTTCTTTTTATTAGCATAGTTTGCTATTAATTTGAATTATGTAATATAAAAAATTTTAAGTAAAAATCTTTGTATATTAGCGATTATTTAAAGTGGTTTTCTATATTAATTTACTGTTACTGAAAACCCTTTTATATAGTCGTTTTTCGATTTAGTAAACAACTTTCAACATGTTTATCAATTGGCAATTTAGTGATAGTCAATTTGTACTGCACTATCTCTTAATAATTTAGTGATAGTGGAATTTCAATAACAGTAGAACGGTACTACGTTGACGATGCGCTTTAAAAATATTCTAAAATCATTTTAAATTATATACCTATTAAATTTAAATTTGTATACTCTTGCGATTGTTTTTGTTCTTGTCTAATGCTAATCACAAGCTTCTCAATTTCTCATGAAATACAAAATTTGTACATGCCTAATCCAGGAAAATTCCCAATTCCCTTAATTATGTCATTCAGATCATCTGGTTCACCGCCCACAGCTTCTAAGTCGCATCGTCCTCAACTGAGCCTGAAAATCCCTCGAATTCGCCGAGTTTGGAATTAATCACCATGCCATTCACGGAAAAAATAAAATATTGATAATCAAGTGAAATGAGCGCCCCCCAATAATGCAAGACAAACAAGCGAGCGATGGATTGACTGGGGACCGGGGTCCAGGGTTTAATTTTAAGCGTTTGTCGTAAGGCGTATTCCCAAAGGACACCGAATGAAAGTAATGGCAGCCAGGGCATATCACCCGGCAAAAAATGACAGGGCCAAGGATGGTATTCTCGAAAAAGAAAAAAAAACGCCTAAGATATTTTTGAAGATAAAAAAAAAAAGTGTATAGGCCCAAATTTGATGTCTTTTTCGCCTCTTAGACAATTTCAGATGTCAGAGGAGCGTCCAAGAAGTTTAGTGGGAGTGAAAGAAGAAAAGCGTGTTCCTTGGCCGGTACACCGAGATTTTTCAACCCCTGATTATAGCTTCCATCACTTTTAATGGCTCCAGGTTATAACCACGGGTAAGAGCAAATGATGTTCCCCTCGTCGAGCGCGAAAAGCAGGAAATGGGTAAAAAAAAAGCAACCGTGTATCCCACCGTTGGACAAATAGAAAGAATTAAAATTGGTGATTAATTTTTACGCCTAAAATATGCAAATGGGGCTCTTGCTCTCTACTCTGCCGCAGAGTGGGGGATATACCCGTAAATTGTGAAAAAATAGGCAGGCAGGAGGGACTCTTGGGGAAGTTTCTTTCCAGCAAATTTGCCCCGAAGCCAAATTGATTATCAGACGAAGAAATGGAAGTCCGGCTGCGTTCGAAGGAAAAATTAAAAAAAATAAGGCACCAAAAAAAAAGGGGGTGTATTCCCCAACAGTGTTGTTGGTGAGGGCAAGGGCAGCAAACGATGAGATGGGGCGAAAAGTTTCAATGAGTTGTAATTATCCCGGTTCTCCCACCATGGATCATAATTTAGAACACCCTGTAGGCTCATTTGCACTATAGTGCCAAGCCCTCTCAATATCAAGATATTTACGGGAATACTTTTTACATTTTCTTGTATGGAATCTATGAAGAGTGTCTATGAACTTCCCGAACGAATATCTAAGCAATAAGGATAATGGACAATTCTAATAGTTTTGAAAACATTTTTATCCTCCTTTATTTTAAAAGAAAATCCTTTTAAGATTAAAAAGTACATGGGTTTGTTTTAGATAGAGTAATACCCTCGATACATGAAGATAGTCGAATGAAAATTCATCCAATAAACAAAATTTTTATTTGAAAAGATATCTCGATAGTAAATTTTGGGATTATTCATTGGGTTTCATTTTTTAGAGAGAAATTTTAAACTAGATTCGTTTAGAATTAAATTGAAAAAATCATTATTGTAAATTTCTTGGCGCTTTTGATGTTTTTCTATTAACCACTTACTCATAAATTAAAATGAAGAGTTTCGTTCGCATACATTTTCTGTCCCAATCTCGAATTTGATGGACGATACCTGCCTTATATTAAAATTTTTAAAAACCAGAAAAATTTCATCTAATTTGTACAGAATGATATTATTATAGTAAATATTACGCCTATAATCAAATTCTTTCTCACGCGTGTTTCTTTTGGGGAGAAATCGTAAGCCAAGGGGCTAAAGGGTCGGATATATTTTTCTAAACTCTAAAAATACTTTCAAACTTTTATTGACTACTATACAAATATATAAAAAGTGAAGGGAGATGATAGTTAAATAAATTAATTATTTTCGTATAAACCTACTAAAACACAAACGACACCGAAAAATCTGCGATTTTTGAATTTTTAGTGGTATAGTAATATCTCCCATTCTGTTACGCGCCTAATTCAGAACAATTACAGTAATTTATCATCGGTGACATGGAGCATTTTTAAGAAACCAAATCACGGTACAAAACCAAATGGATGCCATCATCGACGGTGCCCAAACCTTCCTACACGTACTGCCAATTTTTCAAAAATTTTTAAAAATTGTCGCTTGGCATAAAACGCAAATTTAAACAAATGTGCGCATACAGTCGTGGAGGGAGAATAGAAAATTGCGACTAATATTTCTGTATTTGTGTGTCTTTTTCGTAAGGAGGACCCACCCATACTTTCGCCCCCCGCACCCGTCAAATTGATGTATTTGTATAACTCTCTGGTGTTCTTATTTAAATTTCCATAAATCAGGACCAAGAGAGAATATGTGACGAAAATACCTTTTCGAGAATTTTTCATAGTGTCCTGTCGCCGTCGCCCCGGTACGACTGCAAACCATTCGCGCCAATTCCCTCCGCTCCTTGGACGAGGATACGAACAAAATACGAAAAAAAAATAAAATAAAGGCATTCCGCGTATATAACACCATTTCACACGGGAGGGAAATATTCAAATACTCGACGACGTTGGACGTGACAACCTTAAAAAAATTGACGACATTTGTCGTTTTGATTGCGCGGAAAATTGCACATGCCTTACCCCGTTTGTTCCTGGCGTGGATGGTGGTGCTCCCGGTGCCTGCCGCAGCCACTGCTGCCGCCACCGCTTTTTTTTTTTTTTTTTTTTTTTTTTTCTTCTCATCCTCTAGCTCCTATCCTGGACTCCTCACTATTTCCAGGCTTCGGGGCAGACGTCACCGTGTGAATATGTATGATATGAAGAACGTGAAAAAATTTCTAGCTACCTATTCCCCGGATACCCTTTTGCCACCTATCCCTTCTATAGTGGTGCCCTGATACCCTTTTATTTTTATTTTTTTTTAACTTTCAACTTTTCCTTGATATTTCATATTTTCATCAAGAAATCAGTTCCAGGAGCGCGTGCTCAAGAGGAACTATTCCTGGAGGTGCATTTATAACGCCCGGGAATGCTCTTCAATGCGCTCCAGACGTACGTGTTCTATTTGTTCTAGTCGGTGATGGAGCGAGTTACTAACGACTTTTTTTTTTATATTTTTCAGAGCTTGATGCCATCAAAGCCCCAAAACTTTCAAGTTGAAAAGATTTTGGCTTCTACAGAAGGTTCCTTGATCGCTCTAGCAGGTAGTCGGGGTCTTAGCGTTTTGGAACTACCAAGACGATGGGGTCCTAATGGACAATTTTTGGAGGGAAAGGAAAAAGTTATGTGCAGGTAAGTGAGAATTTTGAAAGTAATCAATTAATCACCTTTTTGTATTAAAAAGACATCAAAATCCACTTTATTAATTAATATAATTCAAAATAATGCCGGAACTGATTGAATTAGAGTTTTAAAATATTGTCTTTAGTTTTTCGTGACACGTAAATACATCGAAATTCTATAAAACGATATATTAAATCAATAACATGTTGCGAATTTTAAAAGGATAATATAAAACGGTGTATAAAAACTCTTGCTAAAACATTATTTAATGGATCTAATGGATTTTCAACTATTATAACATTTTCTTCAATGTAATATTAAAATTTTGATATTGTGTTATCAAGAGACTACAAAGTTATTTTGTTTGTTAAATAAATCCATGATTGATACTAAGTTAAAAAGTGGAGAGTAGTTTGATAAAGAAGTAATAAATTGGGACATTATCTAATTCTTCCTTAATTCCTACGTTGCTTACGTTTCAAAAATTGTTTTTGCTGTCGAATGCTGTCACCTAAATCACACCATTCCCCTTGTAAAAAGCTATTATTTTTGAAGAATATTTAACTTTTAATTCAAAACCAGATATGAGAGGTGATTTGCAATTCCAATCTCTGACCTACCAGACACTTAGAGGATGGTAGCGCACCTTCCGTATCAAAAGCCCATTAAGGATAAGATGAAGCGATATAAAATTTAAATGACTTTAGCAAAATAAATGTCGTTAGTCGGCCCTTAAATTAGCTAATGATATACATCGCGAGAGTAGACGAACCCAGCTAAAGATAGAGAGGTGCTCCCCCGAATCGAATCACTAAATTGTGTCGCATCTGGATTTTATGACTTAATCACTGTAGCGTTGGTAATGGGGGTCCAAATCCGGGCATTATTCGACCCCAAAAGAGGAAGTAGTCGATATAAAGCTTAAAATGATCATTTTCCGCCTGGACAGTACAGTTTATGATTGTAGAGGTATTTAATATATCTAGTAAATATATAAACACCTATAAAATACCATAAATCGTGCAGCATTTTGGGGATTTGCAACTTCTCGGTGTCGTTCCAAGGATGAATTTTAGGTCCTGAAACTTTGCGAAAAGTCAAAAATTCAGGGGTATTACTTTAATTGCGTTTCTATGTTAATTGAGGTCCCAAAAGCGTTGCGAAAGAGTTAAATCTCCGGAAGAATTATATTTTCATATTCTTTGCATGTTCAGCGCGGCGCGGTGACCCGCTGCCGGCGTTCAGTAATAAAAATTATCGCAATTTGAATATCATCCGCTTAAATACCCGCAGCAGTTAACTACAAGCAGTCCCGTGCAACTCTGAGCCGGGCAACCCGCTCCCATACATTCGCTGACTAATTATGAGAAAGTTTTCTGTCCGTTTCTGAAAAAGGAACCGCTTCTGCTGCCGTGTGTCCTTCTTGCGGGAGAAGATAGGGTGGCCTGTAGTAGCATTCATTTCGTACAGGAAGAACAGCTCCCGAACATCCGTACCAAATGAGAAGAGCCCCAAGGGGAGGGGTGTGGGATCTGACTATTGTGGATGGCATTACACTGATTTCACTCAGTGAGTTTCGGCAATGAAAATTACGAGGATTATAATATCACTGTTAATGTGCAATTCAAGGACCATACTTGGGGCCCATTAAACGAAATTCTTTAATCCGCGAAAGGTCCCGGCTCTTCGCTTCGTGGTTGTTCTCAACTTTGGTGGATAATGTTAAAATTCTCTCGCAGCACGTTAAGGGTATACTTTGCATTCATTTTTCAGAAAACTTGTGTCGTTTGCGATTGCTTAGAAATGTAACAAAATATAATCATATTTTCGATTTTTTATAATATCATCTTTATGTTTTACACAAATCGAGTTATTTAATTTAATTCTTAAAATATAATTTCCAAACAATTTTAAACACTTTCTACAAGGACCTCAAAATACTGCAAATTTCTTGCTTATACAAAGCAGCACAATCAAATGCCAATTAGAAAACTGATAAACCATCAAGGAATAGTCCTTGTGGCTCCTTCTGAAGACCTAAATGGTTCTGTAATTTAGTTAAGTTGAAAAATTGAAATCCAGGGGTTCGTTCGCTGCTTAACAGTTCTAAAATTTGAGCTTGTTAAAGAGCCTGATGGTGGTGGTCCGGAGGAGTTTGGATACTATCGCCAAACTAAAACGGAATGGAAGCGAAGTTATAGAGCAATAGCTGGAGGATACCAACCAGAAGCACTGGCTGCAGCATATATAAAACTTTTGCCTTTTGAAAATCACATTAAGAAGGAGGGTACGGTGCAAAAGGCTTGCGATACCGCCACTGACATAGCAGCACACACCTTTACCTTCCCTTCCTAAGGTTTGATGGTGGGAAGCTGCACCGGTCCGGGGAGGGGCCAGCTATTAGCCCAGGAGTCAGACAAACAAATTTCCTTGTTAAATTAATTGTAAATTTCGCAATTATCATCCTGTGGTTCTTGCAAATTAAATGCTAGATGTCGGTTCCATCCAGCCGTTTTCAGCGATTATAACTTCACGTTCCAGAAACTGTCTTTATGCATAAGGGCGAAGAAGGTGAGCGAATGGTACAACTCCTTCTTGCTCTGCCCGCGCTCTGCCCTAGGGTATCTGGGCGACTGTGATTGCATCATTAACTACTGTAAAGGAATTGAGCTAGGAAATCATAAGGTAAATTGCTCAGCCGGCCGTGTGATTTGGTTATCCGCAAGGAAGTTAATTGAAAGCACAAAGAGCCAGAGGCATCGCTGGCAGGCTATTTCTAGATTTTGGTACCCCCTTCTATGGGAAACCATACGAGAAAAATTGAAGAAAATTGTTATGAAAAATCATTGCAACAAACTTGGTGAGGTAAATATTGCAATTATCGCTTTAATATACAACACATAAAATAAGTGCATTTTATTTATTCGGATCAATCATTAAAAAAGGCATTTAAAGCATATAAGGATAAACTTTGGAATCACTCTACAAGTTTTAAAATTTACACTATTAAAGTAAGCCCATTTTTTTCATATAAAGACTGACCTTAAAATTGTTTCCACCTCTATCAGAAAATAATTTAAAAAAGGCATGTTAAACCAAAGTTGGAAAGTTAGACAGTAGTCGCGTTTTATAACGAGGACATCCACACTATGCAAAAATTTTTCAAAATACAACCTTTAAGTCAAAGAAAAGCTACTGCCTGAATATGTCGAATGACATTAAAAGCTATCGTTAGTATAGTAAAAAATTATTCCTTATTTAGTTAGTTATGATAGATTCGAACTTGCCTGTTTCTTTTTTAAATTCTTCAATAATCCCACTCAGGTGCCATTCTACCTATGTTGCGTCAATGTGTACTGCTTTCCAGAGTGCCCATTAACAATTTAAGCAGGGAGTGGTCTTTAACGTTCCCAGGAATAAGTTTTATCACGGTACCTTGCCCCCGCGGTGCGGTATTCCAAACGAAAAATACAAAAATCATTAAAAAAGGTCTTCGAAAAATGACATCCATAAAAAGGAGACTTTGCTTAGTCCTTTCCGCTTCGGTCGCAAGCCTTTCGCTTAGTATGTGCACATTAAAAATTCAAAATTATTAATTACCGGAATTAGGACCGGCATAAAATAAAAACTCGCCCGAGAGAGCCCCCGAAGATAAAAGAAAAAATTAAATGAACCACAATAAATTTTTTGGGGCTGTAGCTGGGCGTACAAAAAAGGACTTAACCCTTTAGTTGAGAGTGAGGGTAGGGGCTGGACTTTCCACGTTAGCATCGCTACCCGCCCTTCCCACCAGAGGCCGCCCAACCGAAATCATCGGCTCTGATACAAAACCAACGAGAGTCAAGGAGGAACACAAGGAGCAAGGAAAAGGGCAACGCGGATTAAATGACCCTGGCTGCAAAAAGGGGTAAAAAAAGGCCCGCAGCAGACAGGCAATCGCCTCTACAGTAAAAGACACAAAGATACAGGGGCATCCCACCGCAAGTAAGGTTGGCTGCAGCTATCGGGTACTGTTCCACACGTTAGGACCCAGGGTATGGATCCGGCTTAGCGTGTCTTCGCGCTACCCACGTGTGCCGGGGATGGTCATTACATTTTTAAAGTGAGGCCCTACACGGAGGAGGCGCACTCCTTTCGGAAGCCCCCATCCGTCCGGGCGAAACAGCGGATCAAATTAAGGGATGCTATTAAGAAAAACATTAGTATGCATGGGGTTGTCCAGTGTGACCAACCGATCTGCCACAACCTCTGCCATGCACGAATATTATTTTATCCCTGGGACAGGACCGGGAAGTCCGCAGTAGCCCCAACACCACCACCACCACCATCGTCGTCGTCGTCTTCCTCTTCCATTCGGTCCGGATGTGCCAGATATCTTCTATGCTTGAGAGGGTCTGGTCAAGCGTCCACCATCCAAAAAGAGTCCCTAGTTGTCCTCTGACTCCCTCCCAAAATTCCTCTCGCACCCCTTCCCATCCAGTAAGAATCATCCAGTTCGCTTGGAAGGGATGCTGGACACTCTCCGCCTGAGCATGGAATGTGAAATGTCCAACTGTGTATTTATGGACTTTCGTTTCTTTTATTAGATGTAATCCAGGTCGCGCTATGTGCGAGGTCTGAGGATAAATCTATTTTTGAAAAAAAAAAAAAAAAGTATATGCTTCCTTGGGGATATCCTTGCTGGAGAGCGGTCGAGATGAATTTTAAATCAATGCTGAAGGGAAATTAATATGCACGATGTTCTGCAATGTGACATTGTCCGAAGACTTCCTGCTCCATCTCAGCTGGGACGGGGGGATATGTAGTTTTGAATAGTTTAGGACAATTTTTTTTTTTTTTTAGAAAATTCTGCTACCATTTTTACAGAAAAGGAATATCAAATATTCTATAAATAAAATTTTTAACTAAGTGGGATGATTAATTTTGAGGTACGTAGATATGTTATAAAAATGGTTTAATAAATTTTAGAAATAGATTTTTCCCATAAGCTCTTTCAGAATAGGGATGGAGGATAAACTTTGTGTTTCATAAAACTTTTAGTTTCCATTAATTTTAGGATACTTCACTTATACCTATTAGGCTCTGAGTAGTCAAAAACACATGTAATTTATTTAAACCTCGACCTTTGAGAACAAAGCAAGGAAAAAACTTTTAGCGAATATTTAAAATGCCTATTTCTTCGCAATCTAGAGACATATATTTAGTATATATTTTTAAAATTAAAGAACAGTCTCATGAAATCCAATACAAGACGTTTTATAAAAATTAAACTTCAGTATGGCATTTTTAAAACAGTCTCAATTTGTTCCCAACGATTTTGTTATTAAAAATGCAAGATTCAGTTATAAGAACTTTTAAAGCCATTCATATTCTACTTTTCTCTCTCCTGAATTATTCTTATTTCAATTTACCCTATATCATTTAGTAAATTCTTGTAAGATGTATATAAATTTTATTATTTTTTTTTTTCGAGGAATACAAAAAAATATTCATCTCACAAAATCCGCTCCTTAATAATCCCCAAAACGAATTAGACTGAGTCACTGAAGAGTCTACATCCCTTTCTACATCCCGAAAAATTCAATTCGTACCACTAGTCCCGCATTTCTGTTCATTTCTGTTTGTAATTAAATTTCAGTGCTACGCTACTGAGGGACTCTTTCGTTTTCTTGAACCTTATGCGGCTATATCGTCCGCGTACCCGCGAGCATTTGTAATTTTTTTTTTCCATTTCTTTCTTTAGATGGTATCTAGTGGCACATCTCTTCCGGAATTGATCCCATATTTCCTTTTTAATTGTCATAAAACAGTAATAAAATTTTGTAATTTGTTTGGCTTTAGTTAACGAGATAGGCCCGGGCACGGCAAACATGAACGCCAAAATTGGCGGTTTCTAATGTTTCTAACAACACGTGCGCCATTCCTTGAGTCGAGGGAAAAGGGTTCAAATATGGTACAGAAAGTTCAGTCCCGCGCTTAGATGTTTATAACAAAAAGAAGGAAAGAAAAGAAAAAAAAAGGACAACGAACAAGGAATAAACTCCTTCCCTTAATTTTTTTTAATCGTTATGCTTTTTTAAAAGATTATGGTCTGAGGGGCTGAAGAGATACTTAAGCGGGGAGGGTATAGGGTGTGGGCCGGTGAATTTCTACCGTCAGACCCAACGAACGAACACCCCGGCTCCTTTTTTATGCTTTGGGGGTTGTATCCGGGAGCAACGAAGACCGAATCAAATGTGCCATCCGCCACTTGCTTGCCAACAACATCTCATAGTATGAGAGATACTCTGCTGTGACTTAAAAACAAAAAAAAAGGCATGCTAGAGAGATATATGCAAACCGCGCTGATCCCATTCACCCACCCACGTCTCGGTAGTAACCAACAGCGGAGGCAAATAAAAAAAAAAAATATATATATATATATAAATATATATGGAAAAGGTACGGGGAAAAAAGTAAATTTAAGTTAGAAAAAGGGTTACCGTCCCGGATAAACGATTAAGAGGGCTTCGCTCTGCTTTTGCCATAGTCTCGTGCACCAGGACCACTTGAAGGGCTTACAGAGATGAGTGGAAATGATTTTTTCAGACGGTCCCATCACCCGATGTCACCTGACATTATGCCAACTTAAGAGGCTTTCCGTTGCGATTATTATTATTTTTTTTTTTTGGTACCTTCTTTGAGGTTGGCGGAACGCTTCCCTACCCACAGTAAAGGCCTTTTTGCAAATATTTCACAACTAAATGTATGGTTTTTTTTTTGGCGCAATGTAAAAAAAAAAATATATACTTTTACGAGATCTTGGTTCTTTTCTGAGATTACTACTGAGGTAATTTGGGACAAATAGTAAAGGTATAGTTTAGCCTCATTCACGAAAGCATTTTTACAACAAATTACTAAAATCTTTTAAGGTCCATATTTTAGTTTTTTTATGATACCTTCCTGATGAAATCAATGATCACATGATAACGCTAAAAACTATCGGGCATAAATAATACTGATCCTATGAATTTTCTGACTTTATAAATATTGAATTCGATTCATATATGGTATGATCCCAATAAACGAATTAAGCACTAATCAGTTCCGAGTGCTAGACTACGTGCTACAACGAGTAGTAGAGTTGCAAGTTTATATATAAGTTAACTAGTCATACGAAAATTACTAAATTTTCATATTTGAAAGCATTGACAACATTTTTGTATATAGTCTGAATGTGCATAGAAGAAAATAGCAAATTTGCTAATAGATTTTTGCGGTACACCTAATAAATTACCAAAAATTTGCGAAAAATAGCCTTTTGAACTTTTACACCCTGTAGTTAAATGCAACCGAAGATGGTATCAGACTACCATTTTTTGTAAATGGATATCCATATTAGAAATTTCGAAATACCAACAAAATTCCATGATTCCAAGGATCTTTTTTAAATTTAAGAGGAGTAGGCTGTAAAATGTTGTGTTATTTCTAATTTTAGAGTATCTTTAATTCCAAAATTGGCTAATTATTCAGTGAAGAGTCAAAAATTGAACCAAAATGGAAAATTACTTTCTCCCTACATTCATTTTAATCTTATTTCGAAAAATTTGCCCCCTTTTTTTTTTGTTATCCTTCTCAGAAGGATTCTCTGTCCCCGGCTACAGACCGAGACTCCTCCAGTTTTCGTTTGTTCGAATACGTTCTCCTCACAACGTGCACCCGTAAGATGCACTTGAGAATGGAGTCCTTTAAATTCTTTATTTGACGACAAGTTCTTCTAGCCTTCTTTTGTTCCAGAGACTGTTCAAACCGTTCACTGCGGCTCCTTCTGGTTGAAAGTCATACGCAAGCATGCAGAAGTTCGCTTAGACACACATGCAATAAAGTGTAATCATTCTTCAAAAAGTAGCATGCCACCTATAAGGATCTATGGGCCGGGAATCCGGGATACCGGGATACCGGGAGCAGCCGTACCGCAGTCCTGTTCCTTTATAGTGCTACAATAGGTAGCATACGTTTTCATTTGATTTAGAATTAATTACTTTGTTCCGTTCACGTTTGTGGTGGTGTTCTGGGTTTTCGGTAGCTAGTTCCTCTATCCCCCTTACCCACTCCACAGTTAAACCTCCGGTAACCCCCTTTTTGCTTATTCTCCAGCATTTTCACTTAGTAGTATATCGCCCGACTTTTCGTTTACTGGCTGGTCTGGCTGAACTACTTCACTGTTATGGTTCCCGGTGTTTCAGGGGTTATTAGAAAATTGCGGTTTCATAAAATGGGAACAAAATTATGTACTTATTCGTTGTTTCATTTGAATATTTAATTGTTACATTCAGTTTGCCATTCATTTGTGATTTTCCTGCTTGAATCCAGCATGCCGGCAACTTTCTACGATTGTTTCGCGTTGATTTACTTTACTCAAAATCCAGGTATAGTAGGATGGGGAGGGTTGCTTTGAAGGGGATTTTTTGAGGGGAGGGGGGGAGTATAGGGATAACTTTGACTTTTAGAAGGAAAATTGGTTTTCAAAACCCTTACATGGGACGTAAGGTATGCTCTGCCCTGCCTTTATGCTTTACAAAATTGCGATAGTTTTCATTGGACGGTTTGTGGTTTTTAAGTGGAGAGAAGAATATGGTTGACTCAAATTTTAATATATTATTGAAGTCGCTTAATTAGTCAGAATAATATTTGTACGAGAGATTTGTATATTTTATAAAAGACTAGTACAACCAGAAGAGCAGATTTTAATTTATTAAAAGAAAAGGAATTCACAAGTACAATAACGTGTTCCTATTTTTTAAAGAAAATTTTAGGTTTATTATTATTTATTATTATTATTTAAGGAGAAATAGTTTGCTAACAAATTTATATATTAAAACCCTATAAAATTGTACAGATCTTTAGATTTACGCCTTAACTCATTCGCTGCCGAGATCATATTTAGCCACACATTCAGCTATAGGCAACTACGAGATATCTCGTAGTTAGCAGTGAATGAGTTAAAGTCATTGCTTTATTTAAGTTAATTTTATCTGGGATATAAAAGATAAAATAAAGCTTAAAAACGAAAAAATAAACATCGTTCGGAAAGGTTTGAATAAGAATTTTCCAAACGGTAACAATACCTTTCCAATTTTACTAAGAGGTAACCGCAACTCACTTTCCACTGAAAAAAAAAGGGTACCACGCGAAAAGGCGACATAGCCGCGACAATAAATCATCCCAAAAGTTCTTTTCGGTTTTATACACTTCTGTAGTCACTTAATTTAGTGCTTCCAAAGGGAAATTTTTCCTAATTAATGAAAATGAAAACGTTTTCTTAATGTGACTTAAGAACAGAAACATTTCCCCCACCGTCCGGCAAAGGGGTAGTGCTCCCGCCGCTATCCTCTTCTCGTTACACCCTCTAGCCCGACCAATTGTATAGAGCAGAGGGCATTTCGGAAGAGAGATACCAAGAGATGTAACCATGCATAAATTTTAATAAAATTTTAATTGTTGCTATTTTTCTTGGGCCAGGCGGTGAAAGGATTCATAAAGCATAATCAGAAATGACATTCGGAACGGGCGGCATTAATTGAAGTTCCTTGTCGGGATCCATTTGAACTGGAACGGTCGGATCGATGGAGCTATCGCCGGGATCCCCAATCCTGCCGGTCGCCACCCAAGATTCCAGGGTAAAGGTGGAAAAAGTTGCGTGGCGAGGGGACCACCTGTAGTAGGCGCATGGGGAGTAATTATCATCTGCTTAAAATTCAATTCCTGTCATACACGGTAATTCCTGGGGAGTAGCAAAACTCATTTATATATCACATCCGTATCTGGTCCCGGCGCAAGATAATTTCGCGCCCCGCGAAATGGGGGCGGATGGGCGCCAAAAGCGGTGGCCACAGCGCTAATTTGTATGTGTGCCAGGTATTTATGATCCTCTATAAAATATTTTAAAACTTTCCCTCCGTGTGCGGGAAAAGTTAGCGTTCCGCTGAAACTTTTCCACTTCATTTCGGATTTTCATTTGGATCCTCCTTCATATAGCTGTTTGGTAATAAGTCGCAAAAGTTGTATTTTTCGCACACTTAGCGGCGCTTATCTAGTCCCGCTGTAATTATGCCTCACATATTCCCGGGGAATTAGACGGAGAGTTATTTTATGGCTTAATCTAACGCGGCAACCGACAACGGTCGCCCCTACAAAACTCCCAACTCCTGATTCTGTCGCGCTTCTGCCGCGAATTCTTAAGATGTGTAAAATAAAGGAGCCAAGCGTGTGAGGGATTCCTTAGGCTGTTTTTAGGTGACTTAATGGTACGCTTTTATCTCTCCGGTATATTTATGACTGCTGCTTTATGCTGCAACATTTAAATTCCGGACGACACGGATAAATGAAACAAATGACGCCTCTATGTTCTACAAGAGATTTTATTGGCAAATTGATACTGTTTTACTGGCACTGCTATAAAAATGTCTTTCGCAACAGACGGGACGGTTGTCTTAGCATTTCTTACGCTGGGATATTAAGAATTTTTCGGTAATCCCTTAATTTACTAAAAATTTATTAATTTTTTTACAACCATAAAATACATAATTTTTGGAATTAAAACACTTTTAATGTGTCTAGTAATTAAAATTATATACAAAAAAATATATATATAGAGTTTTTATAACGCTTTTGAATATTGCTTAAAATTTTTATAAAAAGGTAATAACTACGAGAACGTTTTTGAGATTGCTGATTCCGCATTTAGAACTCAATTTAAAAAAATCGAAATAGTGCCCTAATAACGTTTATTCAACCTCATTTCTCGCTGGGTAGAGAACACATTTTCTTGAAGATAGCGATATCATGTAGTAAGGCGTTAAATATTGCATAGTCCAAGAAAATTAGGCATAAATTAAATTGGAAAAAAATTAGATAGAGCACTGAAAATTAAAAGACATCCTGGTATTAGTGTTATAAATGTAAATCGATGATCCGAGTACCACGCAAGAAATTACGCCTGGTCAAAGATCGCTAAGAGTTTTCCTAGGTCAGAAGACACCTTATTGGGAGAAATGCCTAATTCGACGTGAAACTTGAACAAGAGCTCGCGAAGAGTAGCCAAGTCAGTGGGAAGGCCTCCCTGGTGAATTGAAACCAGCACATTGGTTTTGGTTTTACCGTCGATACAAACAGAATTTGGTTTGTCGTGGAGGTATGCTAGAAGAAGACGGTGAACTTTGGGTTAAGGTTTAATAATAAATTTTAGCTGAGTTTATTCTCTACAATAAAGGTTCTAAGGTATTTTTTCGTGGAACTGACCATTTGTAAGATAAATCGCTGGCACCACTCATTGAATGCACTCTGTTCCGCATCATCTTAAAGATTGAGTGAAATTTTCAGAACTGTATCTAATTTTTTCCATGCTGATGTCTAATTTTCCTTTACTGCGACATTCGACTTAGTGAATAGAAATGAGATGTCGCTTGTGCGGCAACATTCATCCGTAATGGGTTAAAATCTATCTATTGCGTACTTTAAATCTAATCTATTGCGTACTTTAAATTTACTGAACAAAATAAATCATAACTAAAGCAAAAGAAATAACATTTTTCGTATTACCTGACAACTAGCTAACAAATAGCTTGACTGTTTGGTGCAGCAAAAGGAATATTTTAAGTTTTGTTAGTTAATCATCCCAAAAACATCTCTACAAAATTTCGTAAAGGTTATAGCAATGATTAAAAAATTAGAAAGTTAGAAATGATAAAACTTTAAACGCGATCATATCAGACCTAGAGTATCATTCCCGTGGTTACGATAAATCAAAAATTGTTATTACTTCGATTGATTTAAAATTTTGTATGATTGGTTGTTATGATAAATGGAAGGCCCTAAACGAAGGGTTGAATACGACGCAGAAGTTTAGCTGTATTTCAGCGAATTTTGAATGTTATTCAATACAAACTATAGGGGATATCGCTATAATTCAAAATTGAAAGGTTAAAAGATTCTTTAAATTGATTTATTTTATTTATAAGTCGTTTGAGAGATTCTTTCATTAGGAGAAGTGAACAATTTTAAAATTCAATGATAACTCATTGAAGAAATTTTTTACAAATTGTTTTATTTTAGAATTTCGCCAACTAGATTGAGTAACGAAGAAAGTGGGAAGCCAGTAAAACCACAGTGAGCCACCACAAAACCATTTTACAAATAGTGAAAACGATTTTTGGAATTTTATCAATTATTTTTAAAGTAAATCGTGAAAATTACATCGATTTTATAGGTCGGGCTGAATGTTACCCCTTAATGGTGTATTTTCTTAAAAATGTTTCCAAGTGGTTGCTCGACTTTAGAACCCTTCTAGAGGTTACTTTTTATATTGTTATATCTCTGGTCAGGTTAGGAAAACCCTTTTATTGTGCTAAAAGCAATTTTGTTAATAACTAGAGAAGAATTGGCTTTGGAGGTGGAGCATCCCTCCTTGAAATATGTCACTCATAAAATTTATGCGTCAAAATGTTCCCAAAGATCGCGCAGCCTTTCAACATCTTTCCTTGTGGGGGGCAATTTGTTATCACGGCCCCATTAAAGATTCAAACTAATGGCTCCAATTTATGAACCAAACAAATCCCGGCTGCTCCTGTTGTCGTTGTGCCGCATTATACCCACCCAGGTGATGAGCTCCCAAGAATCAAGCGCAAGGCCCCAAACGATGCCGTCTAACGCGCAACATATTTGAATTAATTAATTCGAAATAGCGTTCATCGTCACCGGTGAATAGAAATGAGAGTTGGTTGAAAATTTTTGATTCATAATCAGCAATTACACGCCACCATTAAATCACACCGGTATACGGTGGCCATAAATACCGAACTGCTAAACAACAGCTACAATTCAAGGAAACAAGACAAAGTTTACAAAAAGCAACAAACTGGCAGCCAAGGCGGCGTGTACTGTATCTAAGTTGGGAGCGAGAGGCAACCAATTCCAACCGGTTACTGGATAAAAGTTACCTTAAAACTGTCGGATGTATCCGGGACCGGGACCAGTACCGGGAGAATGAGCCAAAATGGTAGGGGCCCCATGTAGATGCGGAACGCCGGATGACATAAATTTTTATTTTCCAAAAGCCCATTACTCGCTCATCGCGCAATTAAGCACAAACGGTGTCTTTTCGAGTTTAAAGTATAAAATATTTGTCCTGGCAGCTTACCTGGGCGGGATAGTGCCGCATAGGTTCAAAACTTTCCGAAGTGGATGTTCCTTGCGCTGCATGCAGGCTGTTTGGGTCCTACGCTTTCGCAAATATGTCAGCAACAACAAGCACACAAATTTTAATTATTTGTAATTTATTTTGAAGCAGCTCTTTATGCCGGAGGCGGCACAGCGACGGGGACAATATTTTTCAACGAAAGGGTTAGAGACTCCGGCGACTTACGTGGTTTTGCCCCTCATCCCCGCTATAACTTACAAGAAAAGGGGCTAATGGCGTATAATTTTTATTTATTTATAATATCCATTAAGAGTTTATTTATTGCGGCCGCAGAGTGTACCGAGCCCGTCGCCCCCTCCCCTCTGGGGACCCATTCGGTTTGATCGCATTAGGCATTCATATTTGTCGCCGGAAACCTATCTAGTGTACTAATTTGATGGACCGCCCGCCCTAATGGTCCGGGCACATAACTCAGGTTCGTCCGTCTCAAGAAAGTTTATATTAGATAGAGTGGCTAGATTTATAGGCCGCTGAGGAGCTAATTAGAATTTCTATTATTAACAGTTGTATGATTTCCACAGGCGTTACGCAACTGTGGACCCTGCATTGCATCGGTAAGTTTGCAACTGAATATTTCAAGGATTGTGAGATTATTTGACAAATTTGGTGCGACCTGGGGCCAAAGAGTCCAGGTATAATGGTTGATAAATTTATGGAATTATCCTAATCTATTTAAATATTTATTTCGATCTAATGGCAATTTCAAGTATACAACTATTCTGCTTTTGTTTTTATTTAACTAGAACTCTTCACTTATAACAACTAACAGATATAAAATTAACAAATATTAAAACATGTTACCCATCTCAAGTAATAAATCGTCTGATTATTTCAACAAGAGATTTAGAAACATTTCTTGTATATTCACTTAAAATTGGCTTATTTTCTTCCACGGCTAATTAAACTTTCTTCCCCACACTGGGAACTTTGGCTCATATTCAAAAGCTCAGACTCAGTATAAGAGCCTTTATTTTTTAAGGCTAGAAACAGAAAATTTTACGTATATTTTTATTACGTTATTTAAGTTGTAAGCACACTTGGTACTACTTATCTATTAAAGATAGATCTAGTTAGTTTTACTCTTATTTTAGTATTGGCTTGTGTTCTATTACAGTTTTTTATTAGTGAAATATATAAATTAGATGTATGTTACTGTGGGCTTTTTAGAGATCATTTAAATTATACTGATTATGATCAGCTCATATAAGTTATAGGACAATTTCTAATACACATACACCTTCCTAATGAATTGCAGATAGTAAGAGCGAAAACTGCATTTAAATTCTTTTAGTATTTCTCAAAATTAACCCAGTCATACAGATAGATAGAGGTGTTGTGCTGGTTTCCTTTTATATTACATATGTGGTGACTTACAAGGAAAGCATCCAAAGTTTTATTTTGTTAAAAATTTCATTTTCTGCTAAAAATAGCAGGATTTAGCATGTGCCTGTATATAGAAAATATTTACCAAAAACTAATTGAAAGATTGTAGAAAGGCGAACAGAATACAAAAAGGCCAATTTTAAAAATTTTAATTGTCTGTTTTTCTGTTTAAACAAATATGACTTAATACTAGCTAAACCCCAATTACTGAACTTTATCTGTGTTGTGCGAAGCCGAGTAAATCAGCTAGTTTTAAAATATGTGTGGAAAAGGTTATTTACCAAAAGGACTAAGTACGTATCTCTTAGATATTGATGAAGAATAACATTTTAATAGAAGAATAAAATCTGAGGGGGACACTTTGTCTTGCTAGTTATATTTTCTGCATATTTTTTTCAAGACTACTTTTTCGAAGCACTATATATATAAAGTACATATATATTTCTCTATTTTGTTGCACTAGTTCTCAATTCAAAAAATTTGTCGAGGGAAAAAATTACATCCTTGGCCAGGGTGCACTGTAAAAAAAAGTTGCAATTTCCAGAAGTAAATCGTTTATGAACGTTAACTACTACAATTAGCCCAGCAGTTCTAGAGTTCTAGAACATGGGTAAGGGGGGAAATGGGGATATAGCAGTTGAGTCTGTAAGAAGAGCACCCAGCGGATGGGGAAAAAAGTAGGTAAAGGATGCGAGGGCCAAAGGGGGAAAACATTATTCTGTCCGGTGCCCTCCCCCCCCCCCACACAGAGGACACAATGGCGAACGTGCTTTTAATTTTTAAACGCCTTTTAGATAAAAGTTTACTTTGGTCTTCCGCCGAGCAGAGTGTCCTTCGCCATCGGCCATCCTGCCCTTCATCCGTTCCGTCCATGGATGCGTGCATTTTGCATAGAGTAAGCGGGTAGAATGGCAGAAAGAGTGGACCATCTCCCAGAAGCTGGAACTGGCCTATAACCCCCCCTTTCCCCTCTCCCCCAGTATATCCTAAAAATATTGCATGAGCCTTCTGAATAATAACCAATCCCACTTCCCGTGCCCGTTACATCATTTTTCCTGGACGCCCTCTCTCGTATGCTAATGCTGTCCCGGTGCGATGCTATGTACTTTTGCAGCGACGACAAAACTGAATATAATAAAAATGAAGAAATGAGTTGCCACTAATTTTTTCAATTTCTCGTACCGTGGTCCCTTTTTGGGGAACGTTATCCTTTTTATTCTGGCAATTTTCGGGTACTGTTCTCTTCATTCAGCTAATTTATGGTGCTGCCAAGATTTTTGAGAACATGATTTTAATTATTTTAACCAGCGCACGAGCGATTATACGTGTGTGTGCCCGGGAATAATTATTTTATATATATATATATACATATATATGTAGGACTACTATTCCCGCCCTCTCCCCCCCGGGACTGGATTCCTCCGTATTTGCTTGGGATCTGGTTATAGAAAAAGTTTCTCTGATTTCGCCCTTTCCTTCGTTGTCACAGTCCCTCGAAATTTATTAGATATTACTTTAGTCCAGTGCAGGATTCCCGCTGCTGGTCCGGACGGGATCTAATTTTTCGTCCATTTTTTTAATTAAATGAAAGTTCATATTTTGATGAGATATAATTCTTTTGGGAGTGGATATTTTTTACATTTTTTTACAATTATTTTTTTTATTGTTTTTTTTTTTTTGGACTTCTATTCGCCCCAGCGCAAGAATAGATTTTATTCGCTGGCAAAACTTTGGTAATGGACGCTTTCGTTCCAACATTTTTGGGTAATTAGTGGACACAAATCGTGGAAATTTGAGAAATTTAACTTTTTTTTTCAGGGAGATTTTATGGAGTAAATTTCCCTTACTCTACCCTGATAATATATGACTTAGACAAGGCTACGACGTAAATTTATTTGAAGTTGCAAAAATTTAATAATAAAGTAGACTAGTCTAGAAAGTTCACTAAAAATTCTAGACCTAACTTATTAAATGGAAATAATTAAGTTGATTTGATTTAATATCTAAAAACGTAGATTAAGGGAAAATTGACCGATACTAACAGAGTTACACAACTCTACATGGTAAAAGAATGTCTATATTTCTTTTCGATAAGCAGGGTATAAGCTCTGTTATTGCGATATAAAATCGATAAACGAAATAAACTCGATTTGAAATTAAAAAAAAAATATGAACACCTTAGGGAGAAACGTTACCCCTGAAAAATGGCATATTTTTGTAGATGGAAACGGGAACATTTAAAATATCGCCCTCAACTTCTATCCGTACCCCGTTTTGGTAATCTCGCCAGTACCTCGATGGCGCAATCCACCTATACATCAAATGTATGCAAATGGGAGAAACCAAATAAAATTTGAATATTTAATATCCTCAGATATTCTTAGATTAGCAAAGTTTGCAACTTTCGGATTAATCCCGTATTCATTTCATCAGCCAGTTCAGTGGCTGTTATTGCTGGCGCCGAAGCCATTTCCATATACCCAGCCCCGCGAGAAAATTTTGTAAGCAGTATCTGCTTAAAGGCGGTTGGCTCTGCCACCCGCCCGCGAATGATAATAGGCCAGGGCGGGGGTGGTACGGTCCATAAACCTCTGGCGCTCCCAAAAATTCAGCCAACCAGCTTTGCCGGCCTCTGTGGGTGCCTGAACAATATCCCCCGTCCCTCTGCCTCTGCCAGCCATCCAATCCATCTGATGGCAATCAGCAATATTCTCTAATGAACGGCGAGTGCCAAATGTCAGGTAGCTCATTATCACCCGTATACACCCCCACAGAGGTGGTATGGGTGGGTTTAGGGATGGGGCACGAGTGCTTCGGAGATACTTTGAAATCATAATAACTCGGAAGTTTCATAATTTGCATCTCTAGATAACTCTAGAAGGGTTTAATATCGCTGAAGAATCCACTCGGGCTCAAGGCTGTTAGGGATGGTAGGGGGCGATGGTGTAACTTTTCAAATTTCTTTGCTTCGGGAGTTGGGCAAAATTTCAGAGTGCACTCGTGGGAATCGGAGCTTGCTGTGATCGTAGAAAAAAAAATCAAAGACACAATATAAGTTTAAAAATTTAAAAGAAATAAAAGGGAAATGTTGCGGGCACGAAAGCGTGAACCGCGTAATTCAGCTAATTTTCTGCGAAAGTTGCCACATTGTGGCAACAATTTCACAGTGTAGGGTATACACCCAGCCACTGGGTGTGCTACTTTTAGCAATCGCATTTCCGTAGAGTCATCTATTACATATAAAAAAAAAAATGCGTAAAAGTAATTCGCTGTTGCGCCCTGTCCTGCTGCAACTAGTGCACCCTCCTGGGTGGGCCCTGCCTGGGGTGCCCTCCAGTGCATTTGTTTGTCAGGGCGTATTACCGAAATATTCACGGCTTACCGGCCACACAATTATTGCATGGAAAATCCTTTTTTGCTGCAGCTGAGGTAACCTTTTGTGGTCGGTTGCCAGCCCTTTTGGCTAGAACGTCTACATCCCTCTCAGATATTGCGGGAATCGCGCCGGGAGGACATGTTTCCCGGGGCCCGCTGAGCCCAAAAGCGTTACAAGCGCCACATTTTATATGAATTTCAATTTTTTTTTTAACATTTTTCTTTTTATACCCAACCGATTTTCCTTTATGTGGGGACCGCGATTCCACCACCGCCGGCGTACCGCGCTATTTTCGCTGACTATTTGTAAAATTTTCCACCGCAAAATTAACAATTTTTATTGTTGAATTGCCTCGTTTGAGGTTGCGTTTTTGTGCCTTCAAATCGGCAACGTGAACATTTTAAGTTTTTTCACTTTTGACGCAAGTGAAAAACAAATTTTGTTTTTTTTTTTTATTTTACTCCGGATGCCCTAGCCCTTTTCTCCCCCCCAAACCGCGCTTGTTTATATATAGAAAAGCGCTTTTAATTAAACTCTGTTTTTACCGCGGATTACACGGATTACATTCGTTTGCAGATTCAAGCAAAACGGAGTTGGAATAGATCTGGTGTTTTATTTATTTTTTTTTTATACTTTTAATCAGATTAAGTAACATATGCTGCTCAAAACTTTTTCTGAATCCATCTAAAATCAGTTTGTCCAAATTGATGATAAATGGAGATTTTGAAAAATTAATAAGTACAAAATTTGAAGTTACCATAATAATCATATTTAAAAATACGTTTTTTCTCTGTCTATTTGTCGAACGTAGAGAGAAAACAAACAAAATACAATAAGTCCTATACATCGATTCGGATGATCCTATCAACTATCAGCTTAAAACAGATATGATTAACTCTTTTGTTAGCGATAATGCACCTTTTCACACAGAAACTGTTGATCACCACGACTATAGTCAGGGAAAATATAAAAACTGTCGAGGAATTTTTGGAAAGAAAAACCCATACTATAAACAAATAATAACGTTTCACGATACAACGTAAAATCGAGGAAAAAACTAAAATATATCCTGGAAAACTGAGAAAAAGGGTATAATTTAGGTTTGCAAATAAGAGGACACCCTCTAGTAGTAGGTACATGCAGTAGTAAAAAAATGGTATTAATTTAATTATTGAACAAAATTCGTCTGATCAAACACAAAATATATAAATTTCTTCCATCGTTACATGATAACAGCGTAAAGTCAGGGAGAGAATTTCAATATTACCTGAAAATAAACTGAAATTACAATTTTTGAATAGTTACAATTTTATCAAACATTCAAAATGTTGGTATAAATTAAGATTTAATGAATTTATTTACATAACATGCTAAAATAAAGTGGATTTTTGCTATTTCTGAAAACAGCGACTCAACTAATTTTTATTTACTAAGTCGGTTAGAAATTCCAATTTCATTCAAAATTGAAATGCAGTTTGAGATCTTCGTAAAGGCGTTTGTGTAAATTTAATTAGGCCTACTCTGCTAATGCCAATAACTCAACTAATCTGGCGCTTAATGATGGATATCACTCGACAGCAGTCTGCAATTCCGCTCCGCAAGGAGCATCACATGATACCATTTAATGGCCGCAAACGATGGTGATCCTTTTTCGGTGCGAAGATATTACAAGTTGGCTAAAATTTGTGGCACTCGGATAACGATGATGGGCGATATTTAAATTTTACAATCGGGAGGAGCGTAAGAGTCCTGGGGACAAGATAGCGGAGCCAGCCCTACCGCCACCAGGAGGACCTGTCGCCAAAATTGTCTTCCATTTATAGCCCTCGCTGCCACTCCGGTGAGGTGGTTAATAGCATGGATTCCCTTTTAACCCGTCTAATGAAAATTTTCTGTTTCATTCAGATAATACATTTCAAAATTATTAAATTTTTGGTACACATGTATCTGTGGGGTGCCCAACAGGCGAACAATTCGGATCTACTTAACCGAAAATATTTTTGGTGTCGGTGCGGTGAGGGGGGACACGATGGGGGTGGTGAGATGGGGTATGCGTCTTTCACCCCTTTTAGTGGCCCGCCTGTGTTGGGTTATCGGGCGGGCTGTGTATTTGCCGAAAATATTAATGCAAACTGTCATAAACATATAAATAATTGACAATTTATAAGCAAATTTACAAAAATAGGTCTTCTGGAGTGCTGGCTGGTGCTGCTGTTGCTCCCGGCTGCAAGGTTTTCTCGTTCCCTTTCCTATGTTGGCGGCCTGCCGCCCCCTCTCCAACCATTTTAATTAGGATGATCATCAGGGCAAATGGCAAAAGGCACAACACCCGGCCGCCTCCCCTCCCCTCACCTTCTCTCCCTCAGTTAACCCAATGTTTTTTGGCTCAACGTCGCCTTTTCATCGAACATAAAAACCCCTTTTGTGTGAGTTTATTTGCGCTCAGCATTTCAAATTTCCGAGGATTAAAAAGGATACGATGATACTCGATGTGAAATTGGCTTAAGATAAACCCAGAACTGTGGAAGATTATGAGAGAATCAGGAGAGATGCGATTGTATCTGTGGTAAAACACTGTACACGCAGATAAGGCATAGTGTCGGTTAGCATTTCTGCGGGTAAAATTAGAAGATTGAAACCTTTAAAAGGTACCTATATCAGGTTTTTTTTTCTCTTCTACTAATTTCTCTATAGTCCTCTAATTTATTTAAAATACATAGCACGGAAGTATTCGTAGGTACTGAACCTTTTCGCAAAAAAATAAATGAATGGGTACGTTCTCATCATAGTCAGAGAACTTGTTTTTAGCTTTTCAATTTAATCCTGAAATAAACCAGATAGACTTTGAGATTATTATCAAATGCTTTCATAGATAAAAGGGATAAATTTTAATTTTTTAATATACATAAGTGCCCTACCCTGTAATCTTTAACTCTTCTGTCAATAACCAGAATTTTCGCCGTCATTGTTCTATGAACCGAATGCTCGGGTTCCCTCATAGGTAAAATGCATGTTAGTCGCTGAAACTTGTTTCAGTTATTTCATTTTAACTCTTTGAGGTACATGTTTTTAAAGAAAATCTGATATCCTAGTTGCAGAGATTCTTTTTTAAATTGTATAAAAGAAAAGTTATTTTGCCAACTTAACTATTAAACTGAATGAGCATGAGTAATTTAAACTTTTCGAGGTGGGATCAAATATATCCCACTATGCATAAATGGCTAAGAGCAAAAATTGGGACTGTTTTTAATCCACCTAATCCCAAAGAAATAAAACGAAATGCAACTATTTTTGTTATTTAGGGTCTTAATAATTAATAACTAATTATTTCTAAACATAAATCTCTATATTTATTTAAAAACCTGTCCTCGTTTAATTTAGTTTTTAATTTTCTTAACCGTAGATAACTAAACATTCGTATGATAGACTACCGGAATTTGCTAGTTTCGAAAATTCGAAATTATTCGGCACACTTTTAACATCTACCAAGGTTTCAAACGCTAGTCTTTACCACTTTTATATTTTTTAATTAAAAGTTTATAATGTTAATTCTTAAGTTTGAATAATTTGCTTGAAATAAAGAAAGGAAATGTTTTTAATTTAATAGTCTCTGAGTCGAATTATTAGTTACAGCGTAACACTGATTTAAGTTTAGTTATCCGGATATTGAATAAATGCACCGTTGACTCTGGAAATTTATTAAATATATAAAAATTATTAAAAAAGAATACACGAAAATATAAATTCATTTTTAATTACATTAAAATTGGAAGTTTTTCCATAATTAGTTCAGAAGATTACCTCCCGGTTAGGTTAAGGTAATGCGACTTGAATGATAATCTGAAAAACACTAAATTGCCTTAATTAAACCTGTCTGTGCTGAGAAAAGTGAAATGAAGACCAATAATATTTTATTATAAAATTATAAAGGAGTGTAGTCAAAGGGGGTATATCAACGGATTTCAAATTCTCTTATACCACCGCCTAGCTGTCTGAGCGGCTTTAGAGTAAATTGATTAAGGTTTCACTTATTTATTGTGATTTTATTCTTTTACTATCTTAGAGCCGATATATCGACTGCATACTTTCCAAAATATGCTTAGCTCGTACATAAAAAAATTGTAGGATAGTAAGAGGGTTAAGGTATGAAATGATTGAACCCACAGAGCCTAAACTCTTGTACCCCGTACCTGAAAGGGTTAGATGAATGTTTCTAGCTTCATGCTGAGAAGTGCGACCCAAATAAAACCAGATATGACTAAAATATAACACAGTCTGTTGTAAATTTATGCTCTTCCAGTAAGGAATTATTCGTACATTCTTTTTAAAATTTGTTTTTAAAATTAAATTATTCTAGATTCACCAAATTTCATATTGAAAATAAACTTTTAATTTAATCCAAATTGTAATTGAATGAGTGTGCTACTGAATGGGAATTATGTGCGATAGTGCGCAATTTAGTCGATGGTTAAGTAAGAGACTTTTGAGTCTACCTGGAAAGGGAAGTTGCGAAAAGCTAACCTTTTATATCCTGCCGTGCCGAATTCTATATTCATTAGATTACCAAAAGTTGTGAAATTTTCGAAATGAAATGTAACATTAACACCAAAGGGGAGCATGGAACATGTTCACTGCGGTACACTCCATGCATACCGCCATCTGTGCTCCCAGTACCCCAAAATAGGGGAGGGGGGTGGAAAGGCGGCTGATGTTAATTATTGAAGCGAAAGAAGCGACCGTACACCAAACGAGGCCAAGTTATGTAAACACAATAAAACGGTTCATTAAAATGAAAGCCAAACTTGACTGGTACAAGCTAATTTATCAGATAAATTAATTGTTAAAATTTTAATTAAAAAAGAGCAGATAGGACAGGAAAAGACGTCTCATTGCCTCATTTTTTACGACATTCTCGCCACGGTGGAGGACACTCAGTCACCCACTTAGCGTTTCGCGAAAACCAAGGGTCGGCCGGGGTTTTTGGGGTGGGGGGTTAGAGTAAGGAAAGATGGGGAAAAGGGTTCAAAATAAAAGAAATTTTCTCTAATTTATGTAATTCATTAATGAAATTCAGCGGATAATTTTTTCCTCCGCTTACGATTTGTACATACACAAACAGAAGAAAGAGTACACAACTTGAGCACCCTTCAGCGCCGTTAGCCCCATCGCGGAGTTCATCTTTGGAGTGCCTCGCCTGACATAACATTGATAATCCACCAGCGACAGGAATAAACCCCCGCGCAAAATTAAAAAAAAAAAAAACGAAAAAACCAGAAAGGATAAAAAACAACGAAAGAACGAGCTCGGAGGCCTCGCCAAGTGGGAGAAGAAAAATTAACCCTATCCGGGCTGGGTGCGCTTCCCACCGAGCAGGAGCTCGTTTTTTCGTCGATTTGTTGCCTGATACCTTCCGAGCTACTTCCAGGGCTAACCCTTCGAAGTGGTGTCCTCCTGTCACCACAACAACCGCACCGGCAGGACCATCACCGTCGCCATAAAAGTCAACCCCATTGAACATTGTTTAAAGGGTATAAACTTTAAGTAAACATTTTTAATTACTCGCGGCGTGTAGTACATAAAGCCGTGGGGGGAAGGGGGGATCAGTCTCCCGGCGGGCCCAAGTGGCAGGGTACCGGGTTCCGTCGGGACGCCGCCATCGGTTGGTGGTGCTCTTCCACGACCAGGGAGACGGCCAACAAAAAAGAAACCATAAAAGTCCTGATCGTGCCGATGCATAAGGTAATAGCAATCGCGCCGAGAACGCTATGGTTGGGGGTGGCAAAGATGGGAATACGCCGCGGTTTAACCCGGAAAGGGTTGTATTTGACGGCTGCGACGGGCAGAGGCCGGAGCCCCGTCGATGTAGGCAAAATCTGGCTTAACACCTAATTTTTTCGTGGGCTTCCCAGCAGCGGTTACGTGCGATAACGTCAGACCCTAAAATATTTAGATCCGCTCCGGATGTCTGTTTCAATGGGGGTGGGGGGGCGCGCTTGGAGCGGCCGTCCCACAAACTCGGGGGGGAAAGGTCCTTTTCCTACCTTTTATAAATATTTAAATGCTGGTCCCTTCCCCCGGACCCTGCGAACACTCGAATTGTGTGTCTTATCAAATTTTCCGAGTTTCAATTTTTGCGTACTTACGTTGCATTTGTTTGATGAAGCGAATTAGATTGAAGCGGTATGATTTCTATGTCACGTTTTACAAAAGAAGAAAAAATTATATCCTTAATTTAAATTACTTGAGAATTACTCTTATCGTAGTCGTACGAAATACGTTTTATAACATCTTACAAAAGTAATATCTAATACCATTAATATTAATTAAAAATATAACTTAACTTTTCTTATATGGGTCTCACAGTTCCATAGAAAAGTTTTAAGTTCCCTCAATTTCTAAAATTTCAAGAATATCATCCCCCACATCTCTTCATACAAAATTTATAATAAAAATCCTTGGAAAAGGTCTTAGAATGATTAGTTATATAAGATCTAACTAATTTCCCGGACTATAATGGGTTTTTCACTTATACAAATAGCAATCACCAATAAAAAGAGTCAAAAATTGGACTTGAGTCATCAAGGACAAAAACTCAACTCCTGACCCGAATCGAATATTTGTTTAAGGACATAAAATTATGAGTTGACGAAAGTAAATTAAAATGATACTCTTAACTTTTTTTCTTTCTAACTTACTCTGATTTGTATGATCTACCCCTTGGGTTAATTAAAATTCAATGCAAATCTCAAACCTGAGGAGTAGTTCATCTCCTTACGACAAATTAACGTCCAGACGAATAATCCTTTTGCAGAATAATAATAAAAAAAAGAAAACATTGCACAGGTCCAAAAATAAATTATCCCGCCACTAAAGAAAGGCGACAAACCTTTTTCCCTCAAAATAAAAAAGAACCAAAATTTGGAATGGAAAAGGAAACCTCGCTCTATTGCCCGAGAAAATCAAATCAAGTGAAAATGCTAATTCGGTGTTACCTGCCATAAGTAAGTTAATTAGCTAAGAGGCAGCCGAGGAGTATTTATACCCTTTCGCGCTTAATTAGGAATTATGAACTCTTACGACCCAAGCGAAGTAAACTTTTGTCGCGTTGCGAGAAAAATAAAAGAAAAAATGCCCCGCTCTTGTTGGGCTGCTACTACTGCTTTGGAGGTAACGCAAAACAAAAAAGTAGACTCAGTCCGCCGAGAAAGGAAAGGACTAAGGTGGACTAAGAGCCGGAAAATGTATGCAAATGAGCGTGTCTTTTTCGCGAAAATTTATATCTTTGCTAATTTGTACCTGGTCTGTCCCAGCGAATGTGGGATGGTCATGGAGACGGTTTAGGGACTTAAAAAGGGTACTACAATGACTGACTCTGAACTTTTGATTCGTTGCAGATCTCATAATCTCGACGAGCAATTTTTCGTGAATAATTCGCACTTGGAACTGCTTCAGATAAGATGGCATCCAGCATCACCGACAGACTCCCACATCCTGGCATTGCTCTCAGACAACTCCATTCGGTAAGTATGGGGCTCTGGAGCCCTACGGCGGCGGCGGCAGCTATGGGTGGCATTCCTCCAGCCCCAAATCCTACTTATCTCCGAATTCTTATATGAGAAAAAAAAAATAAGTAAATAAATGTTACCCTTGCATCCTGACAGTGTGTATGACGAGACGACATTGAGACATGTCTGGCGTGTGGGTCCTTTGCCATGCTCTGGGCCCCCAGCCGGGTCAACAGTACCGTCCCTTTGCAGTTTGGGTGAGACTGCAGTTGATTTTGACATTGCACCCCCACGTGTGGTTTCATCAGGGAGCGATGATGTCAAGGATTCGAGGATTAATAATTCAGCATGCGTCGGCCTCGTAAGAATTAAAACGGAAACATTTCGTGCCGCTCGCTTACCTCACTCTATAAAACAATGCCTTGCCTTTTCCAGCAACCGGAGGGCCACAGAAGCGATGCCATCACCATCAACCCCACAATAAGGACGAGAAGCATCATCCTGACGGAGGCCGGAGAACGGGTCGAGTGGCCGATAGTCGTCCTTCGGGGAAACGGAAATATTTATGTCTTATGCGCTGGTATTGATACTGACAAGTGAGTTTTTGGCTCCCTGATATCATCCCCCGGCACCCTGTCACTATCCGGGAAACAACCCCCGTGGGGGGGATGGAAAGAGTTGTATCCATTGGCGCATATCTCTACATACTTGCAATTTTCCAGGCCTCATCTTCAAGGACCCCTCACCATAGTCCCGCAAACGGATGATAATTACGGGGTGGATTCGTGCTCTCTCCTCGTGATACCGTCACTTCCTCCAGCTTTAATTATCGCAGAAACGACCGGCAAACTGCATCACGCTCTGCTACTCGAGACAGACCAGTCTGAGGAGGTGTGTATTTTAACCTGTTGCATTATTAATCAAAATAGATAGTGTAGATTGATTATTTCATAAACTACATTATTTTATACACTTTTGATTAGCACAAAAATCCAACCATACCCTGGGTAGAATGAGTTATGTAATTTACAGGGGTATGCTAACTTGTAAGTTATAAAAGGGGTTTTAATAGCATCTAAGCTGAAATTCATAATATCTACGGATTATAACGACTGATGGTGCCGAAGCAGCTGAAGTAGCTGCTTAAAAACAATTTTTATTTTATATATGATTTTATTAATTATACATGTGTAAAAGCGAAGGTATCCTCTTATACCATAAGCCTTCTCGTCATCGTCCTAACACATTGCTGAACGGAAATTATATAGAGAAACTATTTCATGACACCGGCTAGTATTTCATAAAATGTAGAAATGTGGCAAGTACAGCATTCTAAATAAACTTCAATAAACTTTGTACTTAACGAAATGAAATTAAGCATAACATATATATATATATATACATATTTTTTATAACATGAGTCTCTTCGTGATCTTGTACGTCTGTAACAGTGAACTTCATTTTGATGATCACATTGACATCGTGGTAGCTAGGGTAAACTCCGCACTTGGTTTTGTAAAGCATTGGTCTAAGGAGTTCCGAAATCCCTATATGTCGCGTTTGTTAGGCATCTCCTTGAATACGCTAGCCAAATTTAGTCTCCCTCTTAAACCACTAGCATGAATCGAATTAAAGCAGTTCAAATTAGGTTCCTCCGCTTTACTGTACGTGAGCTTCCCTGGTCTGATCGTTTGAATCTTTCCACCTACGATAACCATCTGTTGCTAATTGACTTGCAACCTTTGTGGAAGATCGCAAATTAGCTGATATTACCTTCATCCATCAACTGCTTTCAGCCGATATTGATTACCTTTCACGAATTTCTCTCTATACCAACCCCGGCAAATCTCAGATCGGTCCTCTCTTCTGGCCCGATTACCATCGTACCAACTACAGCCTTTGCGATCCTCTGAACCGAATGCTTCGGAAAATAAACTCAACTCCTTCCTTTGATTTTCTCTGATCTCTCCTTCTGAGCTTCTGGACATGGTACTCTCCCTATTTCGTGAAGTTCGGGAGAAGCGAAAAAGATCCTCTAGAAATTTAGAATCCATAATTTCTTCAAAGAGGCGAATTTTTCTATCCCACACGATAGAAACAATTCTAAAGATATGAATTTTGTTCAGTAAATTAAAGGGTGCAATTCTAAATTACCTCGTATCCTTTTTGCATAGCATAAAAACAAATTTTTCCCACAATATTATCTCAGCTCATGTTTCAGCTATGCCTCTAAAATTCCGAGTTGACGAAAATCAAAGCCTACTTTACCACAAACCAAAAGATAAAAATAATTTAAATATTGTCCACTGGGTTACGTAATTATTTAATTTTATGAGTAAAAGTCTTGTGTCTTATTTTCTTCAGATTTAGTTATATATAGTAAAAAGCCGTAGTAGGGTCAATTTCCTGAATTGTAGGTATAACTCTTAAAAATTGATTACTACACTTACTTGGAACGATTCACTTTAAAGTTTCACTAATGAAAATACAAAATTCCTTATATTGCCCCCATTTATGAAAATTTTGCAGTCGTTTAATGAAATCGACTCCACCCTCAATATCTACCCATCAGAATGGACTGTGCACGTTCTCGAAACGGTAGAGCTAGAACTTGGACTCCCCGACAGCAAAAGGAGCACCACCAGCCACACGTGTCCGATTCACTTAAAAAGGTACTTAAAAGCTCTTACCCTTTTCGGAAAAAAAAAACAAGAAAAAATTGAAAATAACCATTAACACGAGCACGACACCCCGCAGGGATTTTATAAATGAACTGCGATATTTCGCCTATCACAATACCGGGCTCCATGTGGTCACTATGAATTTCATGAAGGAGCTTCAACGTTTTGTTGAAACGGAAGGTGCGATTTTATCAATTATGAAACAATTTGCGCTGACGATTATGATTATTTCGATTTTACAGACAGTGCGGATCCCCCGACACTGGGAACTCCTTCCCAAGCAGAGTATATCGTTTGTACGAAGGTCGAGGATAAGAGCAAAACCAATGCTGTCCTGGGCTTTGTCCTGTTGCAGATGCCCTCTGGGATTGTTCTCTTGGTGGCCAGTGGACAGGTGATAAGCCTCAATCTAATTATAGATCCAAATTTGCTCGGAGATTGGTGCCACTTAGGCAACAAGGAGCAGGATAGGTGCAAAGCTCTGATGGATTCGCCTATTCAGAAAATCATGAATGAATCCTTTGTCACGCACATTACTGACATATTGAAGAAGACTGTTAATCAGCCTATTTTGTCGTTGGACAAGAGCTCTGAGCTGTCGCCTCAAGACGCTTATGAGGTTCTTACACAGGCAATTGTAACCCTAAGACACCACTACTTTAAGAAGCATGAAAAGGCCAGAACTGAAATTTTAAAACGTGTTAAAATTCTTAAACTTCTTAAAGAACAACAAAGTAAAGAACTTGAAAATTTGGAAAAGGAAAAGGATGTTATTCGGCAGAATGCTGAAAGAATTGCTGAAAAATACGAGGATATTTTTGAAAAACAACAAGAACTATCCAGGAGGTAGGTTAAATTCAAAATAAAATAATTATAAACAATTGGTAAGGATTTTAACCTTTAAATTAATTAAATTAATTCAAGAAATAAATGATATAATTAAAACTAGTACAGTAGAAGAATAACAACCCAAAAAAACTATAATTGTTTAGGTGTCAAGAACTAGTCCGACAAGCAAACATTACTTTACCTAATAATTCGATGGCTGAGAAAGAGTTTGCTGAAAATGTTGAAAAAATTAATGAAGCAACAAAGAAAATGGCTAAGGTACTAAGGCAGGCACAGGAGAAAATTAAAACTCAACAGATGCACGTAAGTATTTAGCTATTTTTCATTCTTAATACTCCTTTTATTACTAGTTCGGCACTAAATTTGATCAAATAACCTTTTAAATGTTGCTTATTTTGAGCATAAAATTTATTTACTCATATAAAGGGTTTACCAATAACAACGATAGAATTTGAAATATAAATAAAACATAAACATGATATGTATTATTTTTATTAGGTGGTATATTCTTATTCGTTTATGATTTAAACAAAATATCGTTCAAATATCCACCTCTAATCTTGCACTCATTGGTCCGGACTCGGTGCACCATTTCCGGTGGTATGATACCAATGGTGGCTCAAATGTTGATTTCAAGTTCATCAAGAGTCTTGGGTTTGATGGCATAAGCCTGTGATTTAACACGGCTGCACAGAAAATAGTCTAATGGTGTTAAATCAAACCGCTGTGAGGACCATTTTTTCGAAATTAATCACTCACCGAACTATCAGCGAAATAAATCAATTGTAACGACCGCTGTGTGGCAAATTGCGCCGTCTTGTTGAAGATAAATGTCGTCCGCGTAAATATCATCAAATTCCGGTAAGAAAAAATCGGTCAGCATCGAACGATATCAGAATTACAGCTCATACTTCTTTATTTTTGAAGAAGTATGGTCCGATTATGCCACCATATCATAAACTGCACCAAGCAGTGAGTTTCTCCGGATTTAATGGTGGTTCATGAACCACTTGAGGATTTGACCAATAACGACAATTTTGTTTATTAACAAACCCGTGTGGCTAAAAATGTGCCTCATCATATTTTAAACGAAATGGTCTTTGAATTTTGATAGAATGTTGGTAAATTGGTAAACCCTTTATTTCTGTAGTTGAAGAACGGAATAAATTTTTTTCTTTTTTAATAAATCAATAGATAAAGAAAATTTTCAAAATTAATATGAAACTGAAATTTGTTAATATGCAGATCAAAAAGTACACAGATCAGAATGAAAACAAAAAATTGTATTTGCCACCAAAACACGAAGAGACTGTTAAAGACATTTTATCGGGAATGTAAGTAAACAAATTGAATTAATTTATTTAAAGACTAGCCAATAAAAGAAAATCTCTCTTATTCTAGAACCAGTAAAATCGACAGCCAAATCAAAGATATTAAGCGAATTAATGCGATCGTAAATTTATGAAATTCTTTATTTACTCTTTGAAAATGTTACAATGTCTTAAACTACAAGAAAAAAAAAATAAAGTCCTTATAAAAAAAATATAAACAGAACTCTCGTACAAAAATTGGAAATTCTAATGATCACTCTACCCATGGGGCAATTTAATGGTTAACAAGAGGACCCCAAAACATCCTGGAGACTCGACGTTCATCCTCCGTCAAAAAGTAGTCTCGTCCTAATTTTACAAACTCTTTAAGGGTAAGTTTACCATCACCATTTTCATCTATCACAGCAAAAGCAACAGCAGCATCCTCTTCGGTTAAACCAAGACAGCGGAAGAAGAGCTTATATTGATCCAGGTTAAGATATCCTGAGCGGTCTATGTCGACAGCCTGAAATTTATAAAAATTGAAAATATTTAAAATTCTAGATGCTGTTTTTTTTTTTAAATTCCTATAATACTAAGGTAAGGCATTGAACTTTTTGATAGTAACTAACCTCTTTAATCGCAATTTTTGAAAAATAAATCATTAAATAAAAAATTAATTATCAAAACAATAATAATAAAAAAAATTAAATATAAAATGTAAAAAAATAATAAATACACAAAACGAGATTTCTTGTATCCGATCGCAATAAAAACGACAAATCTCGCGATGACCTCTTTCGAATATTAAAAATTTGGTGATTTCATAAAAGTTGCTAAGCATGCTTCTCAAAACTTTCTGAGATAACAAAATGCTTTCTACATAAACTACAGTAGTAGTTATAAAATTAAATAACAATAATCTCTAAATGTTTTTTACCTTGAACAAATATGGCAAACATTTATGAATTTTCTTAACGAGCTCCTTGTCGTTTAAACCGTGATGCATGTCTGCTAAAAACTGTTCAGCTGTGACTAGATTATAGGGATTTATTTCACCCCACTGTTCCTCCCAAGTTTTCTAAAAATAAATTAATATTTCATTAATAATAAAAAATGAATCTAAAGAAATTTATTTTCCGTATACACAATTTTGAGTCGGATATTCTTAAAATTATTAACCATGGAAAAAAGTTAGATGAAAGAAATTTAAATTTATTCGTTGTCGACTGGTTGCATCTGACTCTTTTGATTTTTCAATTTGCATTTTAATAAATAAAACAAGAAATGGTATGAAGAGACAAAACAAAGACATCTGATAGTCGAGTTGAATAAAAAATGTAACTTTACTAGAAATGTTTGTGCTATTCAAATCAATAAAACTAAAAGTTAAATAGAAAGTTTCAGCATGGCTCATTTTATGTTTCATGTTTTTCATCGTCTGCGGTGCTTTTCCATTGGTTATTCTCGTTATAAATTTATTTTTTAAAACATTGCCGTGATGAAACTTTGCTATTTTGATCTTGAAACTCGCGAATTTAAAAGTAAAAAACATCGCAAGTTTTTTTTTTGAAATTGTTTATCAAGAAACAGACAAGTTACAACTCAAAATATACTAAATACATCAAAAAAATTCAAACTTGTTATGATGATTAAAGGTAACATACCCTCATAACTGCCATAAATTCACCTTGTGTCTCTGGTGAAAGGTTTCCAATGTCAGCAAATTTTTTCGCAAGCAACATGAAATCATCAAAGGAAATCACTCCGTCATTGTTAACGTCCAAAACTCCATGTAGGGTCCTCATCTTACGTCTCCAGAAATCAGTGTTTCCCTAAAATTATATACATTTTTGTTTTTTTTTTTACTTTTCATTCTTCAATAAATTGAATCCTTAATTTTTATAATATTTACGAGGTGGTGCACTAAATACAAAAGATCTAGAACGCTTTACCTGGGGTAATTTTCTTAAATGCCTTTAAAAATCGCACGAGCTTTGAATGAAGAAAGGTTGATAAATCAAAAGCAACAAAAATTGAAATCCTAACAAAACAGGTGAAAATAAAAAGAAAAACTCCTTTCTTTCAAATTAATGTTTTATTTTAAAAATAAAATTTTTTGCAAATTAGTAACAAATTTTTTACAACTTTTATCAAAAGCACAATAAATACGTTTTTTTTTTTACAAATATTTACAATATTTATAAAATTTACAACCACAAAAATTCAACAAAAATATCACAGCCATCCACTTTATAAATTAATTATGAAAAAGCGTAGGCACTTGAGGGTACACCTTTTCCATCGTTTGCCAATTGTATGGTCATTGCTTCAGCCAATGGGGTGCTACTAATACTACTACTGCTGCAATGGACTGCAACACGAACAGGATCAACGTTGGTCCGTTTTATACTTTCTGGATTAAGTTTGGCACCGCCACTTTTACTCTGCTTGGGCCTTAAGTAACAGACATTTTTTGTACAAAATATCGTGTAGCCCTGCAAAAATTAAGTTAAAAGATTTTTTGGTTTTTTTTTTTTGTTTGGGTAATTCAATCTTTATTTGTGTGATAGAAGAAATAAAGTTAGGAAAATTATGAGTAAGCGGTGTGCAAAAAATATTAGATTAGATGAAAATATCCCTTACCCAAATAAATAGGTTTTAGTGTTTAAAGAATACTAAAGTAAGATGAATGACACAATAAATAACGAAAGGTAATTTAATTTAACTGTTATATACAGATTCTAGTAAACGTACTCTCTCAAAATTTTATAATTCATATGTTCAACATCACAACATCAGTATAACAGTTTTTCACTAATATAACAGTTAAAAATATTCATAAATTAGCACCGTATAGAACCATTCTGGCACAATATAAAAGTATATAACACTTTTTCACTAATATAACAGTCACCACCAAGCACAAATATTCACGATATGGAAGGACGATAGTCTTAAAAATTTTAAATAATAAAAGATTGTCAGGCGAAATTTCATCAACAAAACTCTCGTATAACAGTTTAGAATATATGTAAGAATTGTGAAGCGCAGGTATATAAAATGTATTTTTGGTATAATTCTAATCTGTATTACGTCTTTTACGAACTTGTATTATTTAGTAACTAAGTCGATTAGAATTTTAAATTTTGAGTTAGCATACAAAAACAATACACAAAAAACTCGTGTCATTATAACAAAAAAAAAACAACTAATCTGTTCTATTTTTACTTGTTTGTTGATAATATTTGACAACAAAGCCCAACCAACAACACTTGATTGCCTCTTATCGAATCCTCGTGAGATTTTGCCAGGGTCAGAGCAGTAAATCTATCACAATATTCGAAAATTCTATCACAATTGCCAGACAAACTACGTCTTATCAGCTAGTTGGTCAAAACCAATGATTATCAATGAGAACTATCTTCATGAGGGAACAGGGTAGAAAATAATGGCACCACCAAGAACGTTATAAAGTTAAAAATCGTTCTCTTCACTTACCCTTTCACTGCGCTGTTTCCCCTTTCTATAGTACTGGTCGAGTTCATCGTCCGAGTCCGAATCGTAATCATATTCTGGCCGGTGCTTTGATTTCTTCGAATATTCTCGTGCAGAAAATACACATGGAGTTCGGGGCAGAGCTTCCAGCACAACTGCGTAATTCATAGATGGGTTTACGTTCTGTTGGAGCTGATGGTTCACCTGAAAATATGCCAAAAACGAAGACCATTAAATCTAAATCTAGCTAGAATTATAATAACGCAATTTTTTTTATCGATGGTACGACAAACCAATAGCACCATAACCTTGGGTTTTCGATGGTATAAATTTTTGGCAGGTAATGCTCTACCGTTGCCGAGAGTCACGTACCTTTTAGCTTTGAACTTGAACGATCGGAAGTGGGTATCAACTACTTTTAAATATCTGAGCTAGACAACAATGCGCTAAGTAAAAGGGCTTTAATGGTATCGCGGTTTTATTCCGATACCCGATTTTATTTTATTTTTTTTGGGGTCGATCACTCTTTAGCCAAGTGCTTAGTAAAATGTTGTTCGAAATTTTTCGAAGTCACTACGAGTTTTTTGTTCTTACACTAGAAAGGCATTTTTCTTTTTCTTTTGCGTTTAAACAGTTGCCGATTATAATTTGCGGTTTGCATAACATTAAAGAAATGTTTTTTTTTAAAGCTAGACATGTGCGTGTTACTGTGTCATGCTGGTGGATTAGATTTCAAAATGTAGCCGGTTTCATTTGGAAGCAAAAAAAACTGGTTATTTATTTTTTTACATAAGAGGAAAGCGAAGTGGATGAAGATTTTGCAATGGAACTAGTTGAAAATTTTAGTCGTTTAGTCATTTCATATAAATTTATTTTTGAATTATCATATAGATGAAATAGTCTAATAACCTCATCTATCTATCCATTTTATATATGCAGTGGGAGTGCAAAACATCTGCAACTATAATCGTATTTTTCTTCAGTTTAACAGAAAAATTTGTAAAGTGCTAAAATTAAAACAGGTTTATTTTTAAGCTCTATCTGAATATTTTTATCAGCTTACAGGTTCTTGTTTATAAGCCGAAGAAAATATGGTTTTAGTTGAATGCCACTGTATATAAAAATAAAAGTCCTGAATTACTTACTCACTGACTCATCAACGCCCAGCCCAAATCCTTGGACTTAGAAAGCTGAAATTTTACACAAAGGTTCCCTTTATGATGAATACAAAGAATAAGGAAGGATATTTTGAAATTTAACCCATAAAGGGGTAAAATAAGGGTTCAAAGTTTGTACGGAGAAACAATATTAAATAAATGTTTCGACTCGAAATTTCGGAGGAGTACTCCTAAAAACAAATAACCAAAAACGTATTTCGTGATTTCTTGAAAATCAATCAGTCAAATTGGGGTAAATAAACCTAAAAATCAATATGTTGAGGTTTCTTGAGACGTTGATTACGAAAATAGAAACAATTTTGAAATCTAAGATGGCCGTATGACATGAAATTGAAACTCTATAGAGGTTAATCGGGGGTTCAAAGGCTTTATGGAGAAACAACATTAATTTCTGAAGGAAGTAAAAAGGTTTCCAGGAGACCACGGGCAAAAGCTAGTGACACATACACGGTCATGATCTTAATTCAGTTATAAGTTATATAAGCTGAATAGACGTCTATAGATGTCTTTTACGACAACGTGTTTAAATAAAAATACAAAATACGAAGTAATAAAGTAATTTATTAATTTTTTATCAAGTGTTATATTTTTACTCATTAAAATATAACAGTTCTAAAGAAATAATCCCAAATATATTTAATGCTGAATTATAATCTAATTGTTATCTTTCCAGAAAAATATTTTATCATCAACAATAAATGAAAAAATAAAAAGGTTTTAATCTGTACTGAAAGCACTATTCCTAGAATACCCCTCAAAATTGGAAAGCTTAAAGTGTTATACAAGAAAATTCCCGAAATAACCACCATAAGCACAAAAAAGGATATTTTCTCACAAAGCTCAGGATGCTTTCTGGAATAGAAAAACCGATGGGATGTCCTAATTTTGTGAAGCTCTTTCTCTACAGAACTGCCAGACCAAAAAACGAATGTAAGGACAATTTTTACTATACATTTTTTTGTATTGTGTTATCTTTTTAATGACTTATTTTTATTAAAACACGATAGTTTGGAATAACTTTATAAAATGCTGTAAAAATTATCTCAATTTAGAAAATAATGCAACAGGTAGACAGTGAGTTTTCATTTTCGAGTACCTGCTTAAATAATCGTTACAAATATTCTTAGAAGGACCTTCCTCATTTTCTAGGTATTCAACGGTCTTTAAGTAGGTAGTTAGGTTGATTTTAATACCTTTCTTAGGTACTTTAATTACCTGAACTTCTTTAGGAAATCCAAAGTATAATTTTAAAACTACGGGCTATAAAACTTTATGACGTTAATAGATAACAAAATTTCAAACAGGGCTTCCAGGCAGTTTATTTCAGATATTTATTGTCACATATTTCAGTTTAACAAGGCCAAGAATAAACCAATTAGGGTAAATGTAGAAAATGTTAATTTAATGTCTTAGGGCCTATACATAAAAGTACAGTATTTCATTTCAAAATATTATTTTTGTTTTCGTATTTGCATTTCAAATATTAATTTTTTGAATTAGACATATCAAATTAAAATTTTCGCTACCCAATGAACCGAATTGCAAAAATTCATTATAATTAAAATTCAAATCATAAACTCAGCTAATACGATTAAGTAGAGTTGCTCAACTTTAAAGTTGCTCGAATGAAAAACATGAAATCTTATCTAATCACGTGTAATACAAAAACAAAATGTTTCTCAACTATAAAATTGGAGGTATGCTCTATTTTTTTGAATGGATTTTGTTTATCTAGTTCTAGAAAAATTGTTTTTTAATCAAACTAAAAATTGTTTAGTTGGTTTTTTATGTTAAACATGTGAAAGGTATAAAATTCAAAATATCTTTAGAGTCCACGAGAACAATTACAAAATAATACAAAAATGTTTTTAACTATCTTCACTGCGTCGTTTTGATAAATTTCTCAAATATTCGCATTTAAATTGTCTTAGTTAATTGAACAGGTGTTACAAAAACCCATTGTTTTCGTAGAGTTTAAATAAAAAACACATTTTTCAATTTCGATGCTTGCAGTTTTCTAACTAATCGACATAAGAAATTTCAATTTACTACGTTTTTATTATAAAAATTACGTGTTTATGATTTTTAACTCTAAAAAGTGAGTCATTTTTTACCAAATTTAAGGACATATTCAAAATAAAAGTTCAAAATGTATGACAAGGTCTATCCGGTGAATCAGAAATCAGTCAACAAATGTAGAAATCTGTTGACAATGGCACAAAAATTGTTTTCGTTTATTATTTAAACATTTGAAAGTAAGATGAGTGCTTTAATTTCAATACAAAAAGAAAGAGGTAGGTCTCGCAAGAAAAACTGGTTTTAACTGTTTAATTCGAACTGATGCGAGTCACGTAGGACTTTTAAAATGCCTATTCCTTTCCACTAGAATGAAAAAAAAAAAATAAATAAATTTCCGATAAACAAAACTTTAAATCTAGTTGCCCTTGCCCAGACCGGTATATGAAATGCATTCGAAAATATTGAGACTGTAAACAGATTAAGCAATTCTGCAGATATCTAGACAACAGAGAACTTAACAGCCCAGACAGAGGGTATTCAACTTTCCCACTTCTGTTTTCTGCTCTTAGTCGCACATTGTGCATGGATTATTCTATGCGAATTGCAAAATTATGGTAGTTTTGCTTGTCCCTCGTCTTCATTTTTCCAGCCACGGCTACACTACTACCTTCATATGGACTTTGAGCTCATCGAAAAAGATTACTGGCTGTTTTTCGAATTTTTTTATTTTTTTTAGATATTGTCTCTGCGTTTTATTTCTATTTTTTTTCCAGTTTTTCCTTTCGAATTGTCGAATGTTTTATCAGTTTTGAATGGGGGCGATGCGGGCACATGATTCGACTACTTTATCGCTTAATTATGCAAAAATTAGCGAAAAACGTTTTACCAACCAAAAATAAAGCCAAGGCGATTACACTTTTAAAGTAGCTCGACAGAAAAACAGCTGCTTTTACACAGAAGGAAACCTGTTTTAAAAATTTTGTCGCTTATACTTTTATAAGACAAAATAGATCTGGATTTGCCAAAAATCTAGTTATTATAGGGGGGCTTGTATTCGGGTTTTTTTTTTGAAAATTTTAAAATGTACAATAGAACGATAGTCTTACCTTTCCTTGTGGATCGACTATATTAACAATTTGGTTGCTGGATGCGACCAAACTTTTCTCCAATATCCTGTTCACAGAACGTAATCCATTGCGAAACAATGAGATCGCCATTTTGAACAAAAATTTTTCAACACAACAACCTCGCAACACACACTGCTATTGTTAAAACAAAAATTGTATTTATCAGAGGGAACAATCTCAATTTGGACTAAAATTTTTATTTATTAAATCTCTGTATCACTTCGCGTTTTGTCCAACTATGCGACTATTCAGTACCGCTCAAGATCGACTTATGTTCGACTGGAAGAGGAAAACCATTACGACAACCCGCTTATATACTTTACGGTCGGAATAGAGACTGGCCTGGAAGATAACGATAAACTTCTTTAGCCGGTTTTTCTTTATTTTTTGTTTTTAACGTTTTCTTCTACCGCTGCTGTTCGGCTTCTTCGTCTGACTGTGAATGGAAGAAGACCGTCCGATCATCTTAAGTATATAAGCCGACAATGTGCACCTATGCGTGCTTACTGCCTGGAGGGGATTATCGAGCCCCAGACAGTGGCGGCTGGAAAGTGATCACGCACCCTTGTTCGGTTCGTAACTTGGGTACGGATCGCTGATCAAGGGATTGCGCTCGTGCTCGTGCATCGTCACGTACAATTTTAAACGATATGTGGCGGTATGTTTACATTTGAACCGGTCTACGTGCACGATCCCAATCAGATGTGTCGCCGGCTGAGACGAATTTTCTTTCATTTATTTATTTTTTTTTATACAACCGAAATTTTCGGATGTTTCTTAGATTTCTTCGAGGTCAACTAGGCGAGGTCCCCAAACTTTTTGTAAGGAGCCATACTGCCACAAACCACAGCGCATTTTAAGTTTGTTTCCATAATACAAACAACAAATATCTCATTGTGGTATCTTTTCACTTTCAACATACTCCCCCGCGGAGGGTAATTTAAAACGCAATGATCAATTGCAATTGGGTCGCTGGAAGCTGGCGCGATCAAGGGTCATTTGCGGCAGTGGCATGCAACTGTGCACGTTTTTGTGAGGTGTATTTTTAGCATGGTACGCGGTATGCGTGCGATCATACGAATAATTTACGATCTCTGTTTTTATTTTACCTTTTTTGGATTATGTTGTTGTTTTCGTGGTTCGTGGGATGATTACTTCATATGTAGAAGGGGGTGTCGGTGGGAGCGGGATTAATTGAATGAAGTGCATTAATTTGACCGGAAAACACAAAATTATGTTGATGTCGCGCCGATCGTTAACGTTATCATGAATTGACTTCAGATTTGTTTTTATTCTGCTTTTTGTTTGTATATCTTGTTTATTTTGAATCTACCGCTTAAAACGTTTAAGGTCTTTCCAGCTGGAGTAAAATTTGTTTGCACCTCAATAGAGAGATTGCTTAGTTTTTTCATAAACATGTTTTTGTCATGCATTTTTCACCATGAAATTCAATGAAGGGCCACATTAGCCAACGATCTCGATCGAGGCACGTGAGGTGCTGTTTAAATGGTAATAATGCATACCTTTTATCAAAGCCTTACTTTTCATACTACTGTTTTTCGAACAGAAATTATTACGTTTTATATGAGCTCACCTCCCTGAACATGCAAAAATATTTCAGCCGTTAAAAAAGAGGTGAAGGAGGGATTTTACGAAAAAATTGCTTATCGTGAATTGTGATCATAACACTGTAAGGAACCGATTGGCATATGTTGGAACACTTCTTTACTAATCACCCTATATATAAAGGCCTTTAAACGAGCTTTATCCTCAAAAATTATTTCTGATTATATGAGAAAGAGACAAAGATGGGGTTTTCGCTCGCTACAAATTCTTGAAGAGGTTCATTAAACAGATGTTTTAAAGTAATGTAAAAGACTTAATAAATATAATTTAAATCATTTTATTTTAGAAATTTTCTATTTTTTATACAAGTTTTATATCTCTGATCTAACTCTGCAGTTTTGGTAAGTTAAAATATAGCCAAATATACAGAAATTGTTATGTTAGTATTTTTAAATTAAATCATCGATTTTAGAAAACTTCTATCCAGCACTAATATAACACGTAATACCACCTTTCATGTGGATTATGTTTTACCTCACTACTGTCTTTATCTTCAACACTCTCATCACAATTTTTAGGTTTAGGCCTTTCAGTGCTGTTACCTAAATTGGGGCATTTTTCTATGGGAATGCACCGAGATGTTTTGGGCTCCCTGGCATATCCTTCCTCACAGTAACATCCACTAGGACACCTGATGTATCTTATGGTGCATGGCTTATTCAAGGTTAAGCACTCCGTCTGACAGTCTGCTCCACACTCATAATACACTTCATGTGGCGGGCACCGTACTGAAATTTAAAAGAAAATTTTAATTTTTACACTAAATAAATAATCTCAGTAAATTTATATTTTACCTTCTAAACTACTGTTGTCATGACTCGGAGGAAATGCTTCATTAAATGAAACTATTGAAAGTAATACCACAGAAATAAATAAAGTGCACAACAAAATTTTCATATTGATTCTGTAGTTTTCAAGACCGATACGTTAGACTATATTTTCGTAAATAAAAAAATTCAGTACCTCTCCGAGGCTTTTATACTTTTGTTTTTTAAGAAAGATGTGACAAAATAGCAAAACTTTAACATTTATTAATGTTTTCAGTAATTTTTGTTTTGCTATTTCATAATAAAACACCTTCAAGGAAACTCAGTTTATTGCAATACGTGTTTTATGTATTAATTTTCAAATAAAAATAAAAATTATTGATGACTTTTTTAAAGATTTGTTTTTAAGAATTAATTTTATTTGAATAAATGAACAAAATCATCCAAATTGAGGACATGATTGAATAGGTACACATCGTCCATATCGTGGCTCTCTAGCGTATCCCTCGCGACAGTAGCATCCTTCATAGCATCGAAAATTTCGATAGTTACATGCCTTGTTCAGAGTGCGACATTCTCTTTGGCATGGTTCACCGCAAGGAATGTAAATCTCATTTTGAGGGCAATGTTCTAGGAATATAAATAAAATAGTTATAAAATTCAAATTTATAAATCAAATTTTACTTGGCTGAGAACACGGAATAGATTCAGCTAAAGATAATAATGCCGCTAAAATTCCACAAAAATACAAAATTGTCTTCATAACGACTACAGTTTAGAACTTGGATCAAAATTTAAAGATCGACTGAATCAAGGAATACTTAGTAATACTGAGTTGGTTCTTATCTCGTACCGGCTTATATAGTTCCTAATTTTCTGTTCCAAATTAATTTATAAATAAAATCCATTTCTTATGGAACTTCAACAAAAGTTATAAAATTTTTACGGCGGCAACAGTTTCGTTTTCGAGGCTCAAACTTCTGGGATTCCCGAGACCATTAGGTAAACCTGGACCATTTTTGATCAATACTGAACTTGTTTTTAATTTGTTTCATATCCATTACAAACAACCGAAAAATGCAATAAATAAGATAAGAATTTTTTTAATAAAATCAATCGAGACAAATGAAAAGAAACAAACCTCTGTGAACATGTTCGATGCTAAATGTTTGAACATCGAACCATTCACGTTCCACTGAGTGCTGAATAAGTTAGATCGGGTTGGGTTTCAGCTTTTCGCAACAGAATTTTTACTTACTTACACTTCAGGTGTAAAAATTAAAGCTTTTAATAATTGTAATCGATTTTGCTGCACTTTCAGAAAGTATGAAATTTTTATAAATCTAGTTATAGAGAGCTCTGTGAGTTCTTAGAATAAATCGTCTGAAGAAACACAATTTTAACACGTATCTTTTTCAAAAATTAGAACTTATGGATAACTTTTATTAACAAATTCATAATCTACACTATCTAGAAAAAAAATCAAATAGAAGTAATCTGCCACTAGTTCGGTAATAAATTCATTGTATACCTGTGTAATTTTTTACTTTTTTTCTATCAAAGGAAAGCTGCATTCACTTAAAGTATCAAAACCCGTAACAAAATAAAAGAAACAACTCATTTAAATATAAATTTAGCAACTCTGATTGACGTTATTTATCCAATAAAAAATTCAGAAGGCATACAAAAAAAAATAAAACGGTGCTTCGGAGACTCGAAGAAATTATTTAAATGAATGCAATGAGCTAATTGACGTAGAATGGATAACCGGACAACTGGTTCCTGATTTTTGATTGTCGACTCTGAAGCAATGAAATAGGATTTAATTCGATTTAATTTTTATGTTTTACATCTTTTGATTAAATAATTAAAATTAATTATATTGTTTTGATAATGTCCTCTTTATCTGATTACAAACAAATAAGGAAAAATATTATTTTAGGTATACGAGTATTATGAAAAAATTCATTTTTGAACTCAACGATTTACGAAAAACGTTTTATGCAATGAATGAAATTCGAGTAGGAGAAAATTTAAACAATTGCAATTATTTTGAGGGAATCCCCCAACAACTTACTTCGAAGTCTACGTAAGACTCTAAATATAGCCCCTTTTTAAAGCTTTAATCCGATGTCAGTGACTATTTTATCTATAAATATTGCAACATCTGAAAATGTTCTCATTTTAATAAAGTTACCGGCCTCATAAACTGAGTTAATTTCTCTTATCTGATTTAGTTAAATTTAATTTTTTACTTTTAAAATGCGAACGTTGGTTTTTTGTGCTTTTATTATTGTTTTTATTGGAGTTGTCGTAAATACAGCGCATACTGCCAGTAAGAATTATTCATAAATAGAATTTAAAATTTAATTAATAAACTTGTTTATATATTTTTTGTATTTGTAAGGTACGCAATGTCCTTCTAACGAAAAATATTATGAATGCGGAGAAGATTGTCAAACTCAGTGTAGCACTTTAAACGAACCTTGTCTTATACGACACATTCAATGTCCAAGCGGATGTTACTGCAACAGTGGTTACGCTAGAAATTCTCAAGGAACATGCATACCCATCACTAAGTGCTAGTTAAATTAAAATAAAAAAATTATTTTACTAAAAGGTCTATCATTCGAAATTTAAGCTCTTACGATTTTCCTTTCAGCTTTCTTTTAAGTACAAATTTTATAACTTATCTCTGAAAATAGAAAGATCAAAATGACTGTAGTGCCTAAGCTACCTGACTTCCCATTTTAATTTATTTTTTAATTCTCCTTCCGAAAGCAATTAAAATTAATTAAAAACAGACGGTAATAACAAAACATTGACCTCATTTTAAAAACCTTTATCATTTTTTCCTATTTAAATTCTCTTCAATAATTTTTTAAACAAAACAAAGTAAAACAGATGACTTAAAAGTTTATTTCAAAAGAATACCGGAAAACTGTTTCATAACTTGATAAATGAAACTAATTAAGTAATTTTCAGGGTTTTGTTTTTGTATTTTGTTATAAAGTAAATTACATACCCTACCCTCATGATTGATGCCTTTAAATAGTCTCATAGTAATGAAAAATATTCTCATTGCAAGAAAACTAGCAAACCTAGAAACATCATTCGTTCTGATTTTGTTTTAAAAATTACTTGTTAAAATGAGAGTAGTGCATTTTATTTTTATTATTCTTTTCGGCATAAACTTTGTTAATGGACAATCGGAAGGTATGGTTTATTAATGTTATTTATTTAATTAGAATTGCTTATAAATTTAAATATTTCTCTGAATCATAAAGCCCAGAAATGCCCACCAAATGAGGTTTATGCGTGCGGGTCAGCTTGCCAAACGGAGTGTAGCACCTTGGGAGAACCATGCCCTATTATAAATATTCGATGCAATGACGGTTGTTATTGCCAAGATGGAATGGCAAGAAACGCTAGAGGAGTATGTATTCCAATCTCTAGATGTCCAAAATCCTAAAAATAACATACTAAAAAAATTATAATTTACATATCTAAATTTATTTTCTATTATTTGGTCTATAGTACTGCAAATAAATAAAAAGCTCCTTCCTTTTTTCTGGTATAACAAATAAGAATTTTATTTATCGCAATAATTTTGGAAAATTACTTAGTTGATAGTGTGAATATGGTTCTAATTTAAGACCCCCCCCTTATGTAAAAGGGTCACGTAATTTCACTCAAAATTCACAATATATTAAAATAAAAAATTTTTCTTCATCATGTACAAAATCATCCAAGACGTGTTTTAAGCTTTTTAAAAAAGCTGTCCCAAACTTTTATATTCGTGCACCGAACCACATCATCAGAGGCTATCACCATCAACGCTATTGGGAATAACAACTTTTTGTGATTGTGTACCCCCCTGATCAAAAACTGGATCGACTGTTTAACATAAAAATAGAAGAATACAGCTCTGGACTTAGATGTTGTTCTATTTATGTCAACCCTAGATAACTAAACTTAAATCAGTTTTAATCTGTAACTAATCATTCGACTCGCGGACTGTAAGTTAACCCATTAGAGATAAAATCAAAGAATTAAAAAAAAACATAGTTTTCACCAAATTGCACTCAAATAAGTACCCTGACCGGTTAAGTAAGAAAATTTTCGAAGCACACTCTTTCGTACATTGCCAACGAACTTTTAAATGACAAAAGACACATTACAGGTGTTTTTCAATTTTGGCGGGATAGTGTCCAATTCTATCTTGAGACAGGTCTGATGCAGATTGGCATTTACCTGCGCATTATTTCCGTGGCACGACTTTAACTGATATTTTTATTTAAAAAGTTTTGAACAGTATTATGATAAAATTAAAATAACAAGACAACTTTTAACGATCGTTGTCTATTAGAAATCTATGTACAATCTACACTTAGAGATGTGGCTATACTCAATTGAGTACGGTGATTTCTAAATAGTTCTGGTGTACTTGTATATTTTTATATTTCATTTCAAAATTAGCGTAACTTAAAAATTATGCTTATAACCATTTAAAACCGACAAGGTCCGATAGTCTGTAAGTAAGTACATATTGTAAGTATTTCAAGCCTTAACCAAAATTTCGCAGAAATCACTGGGCCGATTCATTTGAAAATTTTTATTTGTGAATTTCAAGCAAATCGGATTCAATCGATTCCAGGAAATTTTTATTTGTACACCAAATAATATCTGGTGACGATTTATAATGTTTTTTTTAAAAATGATGTCAATTTTAAATTTTAATTTTCTAGTCATATTTCATGCATTTTGTTTTTTAATAAGGCGACGCTATGTTTTCAAGCTATCGCTATTTAGGTATGTTAGTCCCAAAATGTTGCTAGTTTTGTTTAATGGATTTTGTTCTGTTTTCAATAGAAATAATTTATAAAAAAAAACAATTTTCCAATGTATTGTCAAGTCCGTAGGTAATCTGTATATAAAATCGAAAGTTCGTTTGTTTGTTACTTAATTACACCTAAACGCTTAGTCCGATCATTTTCATTTTTTGAGTGAAAGCACTACATATTCCGGCCAAACATATAGGCTACTTTTTATTCGTGGAATTCAAAATGGCGACCCTCATATAGTGGCCAAAATTTATAAATATCAATAGATTGCCAGGAAAATTAGTATTTGGGGATTTTTTGGTGTTCTGCGAATATCAAGATGATTTCGGGGCTACGAAATTCAAATCTACAATGCATAATAGATATGGAAAATTTTAAATTTCAAGAAATCCAACACCACAATTGCAAGAGTTTTCTGTTTTCGGATCAACAAAAATTTTTATGCGCATCGTACAAAGTCTGGCAAATCAGCTAGTATAATTATAAAGATATAGTAAAAATTTCAAATGAAATCGATTAAGATCTATTCAAATCACAAAACACCTCAGAAATACGTAGCATATGTTTTTATAACATATATTTGATTTTTTTTTAAACTAAAGTTCTCAAAGTATAGTCAGTGTTTCGCACGTTTATTAAAGTGCAAGTTGTTAAACTACAAGCTATTTTTAATAAAAGTGGGATTATTTACAAAAAAAGGAGAGAGTTATGTGAAATTCAAATATTTGTTAGTATGTAAATTTTCCCACAACCTTTAGATTTATGGCAACAAGGATGCAACTGGTATTGCATTTCAGATGTGGGTAATTTCCCACATTACAATTTGCCGGGGATTTCTCAATTAGACTAGAAATAATTGTAAAGATCCGAACAAAAGAGGATTGGTGGCGGTGGGTTGATTAGATTTCGTACAAGTCCTGGCATAATTCAAAAGGATTGGAATCGTACACCAGCCCCAAAACTTAATTAACTCCCTGTTGCCTGTGCAAAATGGAAAATAAAACGGAGGATATTTTCATTGCATTCCCTGAATCTTTGAAATGTTTCGCACCTGCACCTGAGAGGTAACAAAAGAGCATTCTGCCGCAATTTTCGGAGGCACATTCTTCGCCGCCACTGTGCCCACTTAATATCTTTTCATCCGTGTGAAAATTCGCACAGAGCACTTACCAGCTGCTAAATTAGATTGGAATGAAATTCATAAGTTTTCCAGGCGAAATGAATTACTCGAGTTCTGGTGGTGGTACACGTGTGTGAGGATGCTGTGTTTATTCATCTCCTGAGATTAGAACGAATTAGGGATCTATTCAAAGAGAGTAGTGCAAATGATTGCTTTCCTCCCCGTTCCTGGCCCTGCACGTTTACTGCGATTGTTTGAAAATCCTTCCGCGGAAATGCACTTCATGTTTTTTTTTTCTTTTTTTTTGTACCTTCCACCGAGCTCGCATTGAGGAGATTTTCTGGTCCAGTCTCATTCTATGGTTTTGCCCGTAATCTGCTGCTAATGGAACATCGTCAGCTGGAATGCTTGACCCTGGACGAAGGGAAAAAAGTTCCTCAAATTGATGTCGATAGACGCCCGTTTCCGTTCACCTCTCGATCAGAATATATTTTTTTTTCAGCTCTCCTCAGCCCCACGGTCTGTGGAGCACCTGAGGTGGGGGTCTATCTTTATTCGATTTGAAATGTTTTTTACACTTTGAATGGGTTTCGTCTTTGGAAAGCGAATAAACATCAAAATTCGATAATAAAAGCGTCAGCTGAAAGGATTTCAATAGAGCTCCAGGATGGGGTTGAACACGCGTTCAAAAAAACTTTAACCTTCCCCCCCACAAATCCCAAATTAATGCAAACACCCGCCGGCCAGCCAAGACCCCATACCACTCCGATGGGTCTAGGGGGAGCGTATTTCCCACTTCTCGTCACCAACGACATGGCCGGAAGAGTTACTTTCTTTGGTTTTATTTTTGTTTATTGTTTGGCGGAGACTTCAGTGCAATTCTTAGCAAACTCCCGCCCAGAAATCCCCGACTTTGTCGTTAAAATCCGAACTCTTTGTATGCTCAGCCGTTTGGACGATCGCCTGTCGGAGGACCCGGGAAGGGAATTCTCCAAAATTTTGTATTCAAACTTCTGTTACCCTCAGTGGCAGATACTTTGAGGTGGAAACTGTAGAGGACGGTCGGGGGAACTTTCTCTAATTCACCTCTCATGTTTTCGTCTATTCCAAAATACTCCACACAGCCGGCAAAATGTTCACCAGGTCCACAGAGTAGAGCACTCTCCCTTCCCCAGAAAACTCGCTATTTTCTGTCTTAAAACGGTCGCCCATGAATTCTAAATGGGTCGACCGAGGGGTATGTTGTGTCGGGGTACGCTAACGTTCAGGACATTGTGACTCTTGAAACGTCTATAAACTCATAATTAGGTGGCGAAGCTTTGACTATTCATTGGGAAACAAATTAAATCCTTCGCCTTTTGCCAAATACTTGAAGAAATTCTAATTAGTCGTTCTCTTGCCGTATTTACTGTGGGGCTACCATGCGGATACCACCCCCTACCGCTCCTTTGATACCTTCAAAACCACTCATAATCCTCAGTCTCACCCACGCAACCGCTTTTTGGGTAACCGTGTTAATTGGATTAAATGCAGCATATACCAAATTCTATGCAAAATTTCATTCTTTGTAGGAGGGAGGGGGAAAGCTTATAAGTTAAGTGTACCACTTCTTCGAAAAGTTAACTACACTTAATTTAGAGGGTATAGGAACCATCGCACCATTTGTATAAATTAAAATCAAATGACAAAAGGAAATTAAGTAGAAAATGTTATCGTCAAAAGTTTGATTACTTAAGAGTAGTTCAAGTCTTAAGTAAGCTTAGGGGGAGCTTAAAATATTCGAATGAGCCTTAGGTAAAATTAATATAAAATTATTAACAACAAAACTAGTTTTACTTGATAAAAAGAAAAATACTGTCGCAATATCTTACCAATGTTATTAATAATTCCTAAAAATTAAATTTCCGATTAACAACTTATATGGCTTATACCTTTTTATATAAAACATTGGATCAAAAGGAGACTTTGAAGATTGTTAAAACAGCACAAAATACATCGCACCTAAATTTAAGAGTGGACAAATCTAGAAGCATACATCGTGCATTATATGATGGCATAAAGCCCTTCATAAAGTTCTATTTATACATCACAAATATCGTAAAGTTTCTTTTCGGACAAATTCTAACCGGTTGATGTAAATTTGATGATATGGCCCATAATTTCGTATTTGTATTTTGTAATTTTAAATATTTATTTTTGGAATATTACGTTGTTGAGAAAAATAGGTAAAGAAAAGTAGGTAAAGGGAGGGATTTTGTAGAGCACGTTTTTCAGAAACACAGGTACACCTGTTTTGATCTTCACTGTAAAAATGAATTTAATTTACCTATGGGGCCTATTGGGAATATCGTTTTTCATTGGAATCGAAACTGAAGACACATTTTTCAAACTAAAGTGTAAGGCATTTCAGTGTCTTGGCTTTCGATTCGACTGAAAAGGGATACTCGCAATAGGCCCATATAAACCCCCCCTATAACTTCGAAAACGAAGTAGCAGTATCATTTCGACTTCTTATCGAAGAATTTCAATTGAACTCCAAGTATAACAATAGCAAAACTAGTCCATTAATTTTTGCAGGGCATATTAAATAATTAATTTGTAGAAAAAAAGGCCATAATATTTGGCCAAAGGTTATTTTACGTAATTGCAAATAAATGCTGTAAAAAAAAATAATAAACTGATATGTTACATTTAAATTGCTATCAATTCCGTCAAAAGTTTACGCACTACCTTTTGTATTTGTGGTATACAAGGGTTAGGAGGCATAATAGGGATCGATTCCGCAGTTGCCTCTAGATTGACATAGCTTCGCATAATTGGCAGAGAATTGTCATGAAAAGTACCAAGGGTTCATCGTTCTAAAAGGGACAATTTCCCCCCCCCCATCATTAATTAAATTGATATTCAAATTTAATAGCGTATCTCCGACGACGACTTGACTCTACGGAAATACAAAATTGCAGTATAACCGCTGCAACCCCTAATTAGTCCTGTTCAAGAATTCAAATTGGGATTGTCCTTCAGACGCGAGCGCCGTTAAAGCCAATCATTTTGTGAATCTTTAAATAGCTCAACTTCCTTCGCATCTGAAAACTTGTCCCTTCTTTAGTAGTCACTATGAGTTGCGAGGTCGATCAAAGAGGAAGACCAAAGACCGAAGACCGAAGACAACGACCGTCTCAGACGGCCCTCCGTTTCCTGGGGTCCCGTCCTAGAAGACAGCAATTACACGGACAATAAAAGTTATAGTAGCAATGTAATTGCGGCTCGTAAGTGAATGCGGGGATAGACCGTCGCGGCTGGAAAATGGCAAAATAAAGCAAACAAGGCTAATTGCAGGTTGGGCGGTGACCTCAATGCACCCCGGCTATGTTCGGAGACGCCACCACGCGATCCACAGGAGTTACAACATACTCCTCAAGAAAATTCTTCAACTTGCAAAATCTCCACCAGATGAAGTGCATCAGGCGCTGTGACGGCGATACACTTCGGTGCTCCCCGGCACAGCTTAAGACCCAAGCTCGTAAGATTCATAACTTTGGCCCGATGACTTTTCTTGGTCGGGCTTCACTGGGCATGAAATATGACCGTTTAAAAACTCGTCATACCTGCCCCCGCACCAAAGGTATGCGGTACCGGTTTTTTTTTGGTTGCGCCACATTTTTTTTGTATTGTTTGATTTTGTCTTTGGGGCGCAAAAAGTATAAACAACAAATACAAAAGAAGGTCCATGAACCGGCCCAACTCTGCTCTGGAATGATTCCGGTGGCTCATGTGGGTCAAAAATTTGCGACGGTACTCTTTCCCTGTTTGCATAACTCGTTAGAGGTTTGGAGGTATTATCGCAGCTTCTTTTGTTGAAAATTGCGGTAATCATCCTAATTTTGATGAGGGTTTTTCCTCCCAATTGGTTTTGCGGGCACTCATGTGATTTAGATGAGTTTACCAATTCTCAAAATGAACTAAATGATGTTTGCTTTTTATGTTTTCTGTATCTACAGAGTATTACGTGAAATGTACCCTAAACGGTTTAGCGCATTGTACGTTTGTTAGCGACATATTTAAGTAAGATTGCTTTTAGTCTATTCTCATTTTAGTTGATTTAGGATCGTTTTATTGAAAAATGCAACAATACCTAATGATGCCTCTACGAATTTACGCTAATTTTGAAATATATTTTAATACTAGCTGAACGCTCAAGTTTGATACCAGTTCAACAATGTTCTGTTGTTTATTAAAAGATAAAGTACAGCAACTTCTATTTTCAAACCTCTATCGTTATGGTGTCTTAATTTTGTATCCTTTGAAAAATTAAAATCGTTGTAGAACCAGCACATTAAGAAAGTTTTATTCCCTTACATTTTTACAAGAACCAGACATCTAGCTCTAACTCTTTCTTTAGCTTTACCTTTATGAATATTAAACTACTACTATTACTAAATACTTAACACATACTACCCCATCTAATGCCCCAAGGAAACACCCTGCCCTAATACCATTTATAGTTATAAAAATTTACTTAAAAATTTTATTTTGAATTTCAGGTATTTTGAATAGTGTCTGTCCGTTAAAATTGATAAATTCCAGTCTGCTCTATTGGGTTCATCATAATAAATAATTTGATATACGTAAGTTGGTAAAAATCGTTTTTAATTTAATATAATTTTTCAAAAATCAGAATTAATTTGTTCCGAAGCATGAATTTTGCTCATATTTAATGAATTTGATCAGATGATCAGTCCGACATTGACCTTGAGCGATGTGACTAAAATGTTTGATTGTTTTAGCAAATGTTTACTTCTTGATACACCGTAAATAATTCATCACTCATTGAAGCACAAAGTGGACAGAAATTGAATTCAAAATTAGCATTGAATAGTCGTCACGCAGCTTCGGCAATTTACTGAATTAACACTCATCACCTCCATCCAGAGGGGGATATACGAAAAATAAGAAGTTTTATAAGAACTGCGGAATTAATTTTATTTTACGTATTTTAGATAAACATAAGTTACATAAGTACGTCTGTTGGAAAGATGAATTTTATATTAAGTACTTTTTTTTAACTGTATTTACTTCGATGGTACCCATAAATGAGCACCTTATTCCCTTCTATGCCCGGTTTGCCGCTCGGTTACTATCCTTCCGAAAAGGGAGCAGGCAAAGTTTAAGTATGTCGCTGTCTAGCGCTGAAAAGAAAATCTCCGTAAAGTTCTTGACACGGATGAATTATTGAGCATGTCATATTATGCTGTCAGCTATCTAACAAGAAATTCATGGGGGTATCTGACAAGTTACATCAATAGTACCTGGCGGAGTGTAATCATCTCGGCTGTGGTTTCGTGCTCAGCCAGGGCCTTCGCTGATAATGAAGCCTTCACGACTCTTTTTTTTTCCCCATCGGTTTTTTTTTTTTTTTTTTTTGTTTTTCCTCCTCGCTAGTTCCGCGTTGGGGCTCCCAGCTCCACATGGTGCACATGAGTACTAAGCGAGGGTCCCCCCGGAGATTGTGTCATCAAAACATGAGGGAGAAAAAATGCCTTATCGGATGGAAATTAATTTAACCACCAACAACGGCATGTTTTCATGTTTTCCGGCCGACGTGAAACAATTCGGTCCAGTCGCGGATGTTGCAACCTTCTTTCAGATTGTTTGCATTTAAATTTGTTCCTTGAAACATACCGGGGCATAGCCACCAGAGAAAATTTCACACCTATTGAGGAAATGGAGGAGTGATGCGCTTGCTTAAGAATCAGCCAATTCTTCTATCTGTTTCTATTGGATCTAATGATTGGCCTGGGACCGATCCATAATTTTGAACGAATGCTCCGGGGGCTTTTGGGAAGAGATCACCGCAAAATCAATTGGCTGGCTAGTTCGAATTCATTTCCATGGTTCGGTTACGATGAATTCACCTCGATTATGCGAAGGATGCATCCGAGACCAGGTATTTTCGAGTGGTTATGCAATTAAGGTAAAATAGCCCTCCTCGAGCCAATGCACTCTCAGCTTAGTTGAATCTTTTCAATTTTGAATAGTTAGAAAATTGTATGGATATGCGAGGAATGCCATAAAAGATATGCGAGAAATTTGTAATAAGAACAGTGAAGAAATAAAAATTTTTAACTGATATTTCCCAATAGTTTGATGGGAGTCATTTATTCTTAAACGATTTGGATTTTTTAGGTTTTTAATAATGTTAAGGTTCCCTTTTTATAGAGTTAACTGGTCCTAAAACTATTTGTTTCGAAAACATTCCTCTTTTATATGGTGTGTGGTTTTAAGTTAGACATTACATTTTTTAAAACATTTAAACAGCACACCTCGACTTAAATTATCAATTAAAACTTCGTACGATGCTTCATTAATTTTTAAAAGAATTTTATAATAAAATAACTGAAAATTTCACTTGATTTTGTTCCCACATTGCATTTTTCATTAATTTCGATAACGTGTAGATTAAATCAGAAACTTTTTAAATCTCTAATCTAAAGAATACCTAAATACCTACTTGATATTTTTAAACTATTGGAATTAAGTAATTGATACTTTTAATTTTTCAATCCTTCTCTCGCTACATCAGCCAGACAATAAAAATAGAAGTAAAATAAAAACGATCAAGTAGTTTTCGAGATTACCGCGTTTCTCTCTAAATATTTAACAAGATTTATTCTAATAAAACCCCTGGACTCTACGAATAAACAAAATCCCAATTTATAAAGAATTAAAAGTCTTTAAAAGAAGATTTTAAGAAAGGCCATCGAAATTGAGTTGTTTCCTTTGATATGAGTAAACATCTCATTTTCTCTGTTCGTCTGTCCTCTTAAATTGTTCCAAAGCACCTAAGGCTACAAGAAAAAAAAAAGAAAAAATTTTATTCATCCCTCGAAAAAGCAATTTGTCCGTTGGGTGCTCATAACGCGGCCCAGCATAGTACATACTTCGCCGAGCAGAAGAGTTCCAGCGGACAAATTTATAGGCGTTAAACAACTCGCTGGCTAGAAATGGGAACTTGACCGGGTCGAATAAATCCTCCCAAAGATAACCCCGTCGCCTAGTGCGGCCCCTTTTGTTGTGCTCCTCCGACCATAGGGACCCCTAGGCAGCGCAATGCGATGTCTCCCATGATGGATGAGCATTCCTCGTCACAGCGGCCGCTTCAAAGTTTCATCAAATATTTTTTACTGCCTCTGTTTTGTGCTTGCACCTCGTCACCAGCTCCAATTCCAGCTCTAACTCCATCTCTAGCTTCGGCTCCATCCACGGAGGTGGCTGTAACTGCCGGCTAGAGCCTTTGAGACAGGCCATCATCAAGCCCTGGAAATGCTTTCATTTGTGGGTAAAGCAATTTGTGAGGAGCGCACAGAAATCTTAAGAAGGCATCGCAATGATGATGACGAGGAGGAGCAGCAAGCATAAGAAGAGTTTTGCAGTGGCCGCGAGCTACATTTCCGTCTATCTTTAATGCTATGGCCAAAAATGGAAACAAAAGCGCGCTAAGACGTCTTGAAATTGTGAAGAAAACGCCGCGATGAGACTGAGATTCCCGTCACGAAGCAAACAACTCGTGATGGTATTGCACGATAAGCAGATCTCGTCTCAAGAGGGAATCTTAGTGCTGTCCGAGTGATTTCCGTCATCCTTCAGGTAGCCGTGAGATGTCTCATTAGCGTCTCGGCCACATAAGTCATCCTCTAACTAGGGGGTCCACCTTCGTCTAGCCGGGATTTCCCACGGCCAGGCTATAGAGGTGGAGGATTTACAGGGAATTTAAAATTGTTATCCAGGATATGAGAAACGCTTCTCCTCTCCGAAAGGATCCCAGACTTCAAAAGAAGGAGCTCGAAATAGGCGGAAATATTGGCACTGTACCTGAACGGAGGAGCAATTCCCGATAAAGACAAGAGTAGAACATTGAAATTCATCTCCTTGTCGGAGTAAGCTAAGGGCCTGTAGGGCATTCCGTCTCCGGTCCCCATAAACCTCTGGAGATATGCAAATTCGACAACATAGAGCTCGTTTTGTCGAAGCCAGAGATTACGTCATAATTGCGGAAAATTACTGCTGCGATAAAGGCAGAATTTGCAAAATTACTGACACTACGAGAAAATTTATTCGTACCTGAAGATTAGGAGATGCTCACTCAGATCCCGGAACTTCTACGGCTCGAGAGGATTTTGAAAATCGAGCAAGAATACCTCGTTGCTTCTTGAGATTATCAATTCGATTCGAATGTAGGGATGAGGGCGGACATAAGGGTCTGTATTAAAAGAAATCTGGCTCGAAGGGCAATTTTATAACATAAATATTATTTCCGTAGAGCATCAAAGTCTTATTTTATACTCTTTTTACGTCTTTCCAAGGGGGAGTTGACGAGGTTTTAAAAGTGTTACTATTTATTTTAAAATTATATTTAAAACCCTCACAACAAACCCTTTCATTTGATATTTGACACGGTACAGTTTGCAACCCCCTATTCAAAATTAATTCATTTACGTTACACGATCGTGTTTGGGTCATATGTCTACCAAATTTCAATCAGTAGATTCGAAACAAATTGGCTGTGAGAGGCGAACAGACAGACACATGAGTGATTCTATAAGGGTTCCGTTTTTTTCATTCGGATGAACAGAACCCTAAAAACGTTATTTATTCCAAAATTCACATTTTGAAACCTTTCCCTTAAAGCAACATGTGTGAGACATGAGCCTCTTTCTGTGCCTAAAATGAGAACCTCGTATTAGACACGTAATATCTTTTCTGATTAAAAGTGAGAAGCTCGTTGTAATAAGTTCCAATATAAAAATTCTATGGTTTTTTAAATAGTAAATGCAGTACTATTAATTTATCGTCGTGTGCAAAAATTTGACCTATAATGATACTAAGTCTAAACATAAAAAAATTATGTTCTAATAAAACTTCTGCTTGTAATTTAATAACCGATGGTTTTTGAGATTGCTGGATTGAATATTAAATGCAAAACATTTATAAAAATCGTTTGCTGCATTACAATGCCTATTTTGAATCTTAAATGAGCGACATTATGACTCCTATACGCTTACATCGAGTTTTATAAAATATTTGTGGTTACTGTGGTTCATATGGATTCATTCATTAACCGCAACTTCTTATTTAATTTAAATCATTCCTTACTTTTATATCTCTTTTGATTCGTTATCTTAATATTTTTAATGCGGTCGTATAATATGGAGAAATATACTTAAAAACGCAATTTGAAACATATCTTATCATTTTTGAATTTCTTAAATCCTTCGGCCAACAAATATTTTGATGCTAATTATTGTTCTTTAATTTCAAAGCAGTACGTAAAGTATTTTGAAGAGAGATGTGGCGAACCCCCTAGAATTTTCTGTATACCCCTCGAGGTAGACGTACCCCACTTCTGATCTATAAAATGAAAACCTTTCATTTATAATCATAAAAAGCCATATTACGAGCTTTCTTGTTCAATGGTCAAAAAATACGATTTGCTTTAGTTTTAAAAACAAGACTTGATCTTAATAAAAAAAGTAATTAAGTAGCAAATCCTCTGTCTTGTATTAGGGATAAACAAATAGTTGAAATCTGTAAACTTGTTTTAATAGAAGAAGGGGCAATTTAAGATAAATTTAACTGAAAACATTTTCACGACTCTTGAGTTCAGGTTCAGTACCCAAAATCGGAAATGTTCGTCTTATATAAAAACTAGAAACTTTTGTTGGCTAAAAATTATAGGGATTTCTATAAGGAATCTAATTTTAGTTTCTTAACAAAACTTGTGGGTAGCTGGCTCTGTGGAGCTCAAGGTGGGCGAGAAAGGCAGTTTATAACGTTGAACAGTGTCCACAGAAATTTGCGGAAAATTGTGCAATATAATTGTCCATGACAGCCGCAAACTGCTCGTTATCGCACTGGAACCCGAAACTGATCTCTAGTGCCACAATGCCGGTAAATTGTACCGTGCCCCCACGGCACCACAACACCAGGCCACTGGGGCGTTTCTGGTCGCTTTCTGACCCACATACGTCACGATTAGTGCGCTCTGTGGAGCCAGGGAAAAATAAAATTTGCATTTTTGTATTGGACGCAAACGCCGATAAATTATTATTTTCCACCTCGTTGGGTCCGCCACCACCAGCTAGCTCGGTTTCTGTCGCGAAATGGCTCTGTATACTGTGGAGCACCCACCGCCATCGTGAAATGTGAGGCGCGACCGTTTACCTGATACCTTGCGACAAACGTTTTTCGCTGTATTTTCTGCAGATTTTTGTTAAATTCCAGATTCGGGGGAGCTAACACGATCTGGAGCGGTTGCGGTTATAGTGCTTGTTTTATACTTTTCTAAGATTTTCATTTAGCCGATATCTCGTTTTCCAGGGTATCTGTTTCAAGGTGGTTACCGGGCCTGGCGAACGGTTGACCACCAGCTCCACAATAGGAAGTGACTGGGTACCATGGAACCTATGCCTTAGAGAGGTATATGTCCGAAATTGCGCCATTAAAAAACCTTGACGATATGACCCGGATATTTCGCATAATACACTCTTAAGATTTCTATCTTTCTAATTTCCATCAGGCTCTGGGGAGTTTTAAAAGTCGCGGGCTTTATGCAATAAACCAAAAAATTAACAAACTTCTGTTGGCCACCCGCCATCAAGGCCAAAGGGGAACGAAAGTTGCTACGGCATCTCGTGATCTTAGGTGAGCCGGAAATAAAATTTATGTATTTTGTTAATTTTAAGCTTTTAACTAATATCTCATAAATGCGGCTTATGCCAATTTTAATTAGAAACAACATCAAGCCTGATTTGATGAGGAAATGAATCGCATCTTGTACAGGAGACGATTTTAGTGACCCTCACTTAATCAGGAGTCAATCAGCCATAAAATGATAGCGCCGTCGTTAATTAGGAGCATAAAATATTGATTAGATATCTAGTTGGTAACGTACGATTTGAATAAAGTCAAGGCATGATCGAGTGTTGACAAAAGATTTGAAAAGTCCTATTGAGAAAAAAAAAAAGTCAAGGAACTCATTATCTCGATAATACCAAATTGGTAGTATAATTTTGTGATAACAGAATATTGCATCGTATCTATCCTCTATGCGTTGGGTATTCTTTTCTTTTCCTGGAAGAACCGCTCGCATTTCAGATATATACAAATATTTGACCCTTATTAACACTTTAAGGTCCGGTCCCGCACTAGCGTAGAAAATTTAAATCAACCTCCAATGTCCGGACCCACGATAGCGCGAATTTATGCCATAAGCAGTCATATTCAAAACCATGTCTTGGACAAATCCAATCATGTTTTTTTATTTTACAAAACATATGAATTTCAATGAAAAAGGTTTTTTTTAATGCTCACAGTCGATTCCAACTAATTCGTGGAATTTAATCACGGTTTAGCATGGGATATCTTTGTAATACGTACAACTTTTTGAATTTTCCCGGCGGACTTTTTATTACTATTAGTGCATTCGGGCATAATATTTGCAAAAATTTATTATTTCATTATACCTAGGTAAAAAACTTATGATAATTTTTGTAAATTTTGAGAAAACGTGCCTTTGCACGCGTATATCTCACAACATCTATTAGCGGTGCTTAAGGTGTTAAAGAAACTTCCAAAGATAGTTTCAAAACACAAAAACCAAAAGGTAGCAAGCAACTACAAAAAATTGTACACCTTATGTTAATAGTAAAAATATTCATCTTATTGTAATCATATTTAGTTGATAGCCGTAATTAGGTTACAAAATTACAAAAATAGGTTTAAATTATATTTGAGGTATTTTGATAAAACTCTATAGAGACCACCAACTAAAATTGTTCAGCTTGAAGAAATTCTTAAAAAAGTGCGTCGGATATCTTAGGATCAAACGTTGTTTTTGTTAAAATTAGTAGACGAATTAAAACAAAATTTTATAAAATAATTAAGGATAGACAAAGATTTCATGTACACTGAATGTCGCAATCCATCTTCTCCTTTTCAACAAGTGATGGGCTAGGAAATAGAATACATGCCCAAAATCAATGTATGATCCTAAAATTTCCAGCAGCATTGTATAAATAAAAAAACGGTTTCAAATTTCAAATCTTGATTTTGAATCTAAGAATAAAAAAATGTTTTAGAACATTTTGAAAGGGTTGTTATTTCGAAATTAATATAAAGATTTTAAAAATTACGGATCCATAAAAAAAAGGTTTTAATTTCAAGAGATTTTCATAAAAATTATACAAACATCAATAGGAATCAGGTTTCAGAAATTAAAAAAGGGCTGATATACGGCGAACATTAATCTGTTTTTTTTTTCTATTTATATAGCAAAAATGCATAAAATCTGTTTTGAAAGATTCAAATAAAATTTGTGATGAAACACATGTGGAGTTGCAAGAGGTGCTTGAAGCTTTTCATGTGCAGTAGATGAAATGGGTTCTTTCCGTTGCCCTAAAAATTCTAAAAAATATATAAAAAAAAGGGAAACTTATGGCCCATTTTCGCTAAAGTCAGCACAACTCAAATTCTTTTTAAGAGGGCTTGAGTTTCGGTATGGTAATCAGAAAGCAATTTAAAAGGTATCGACATCATAAGGCAAATCATGGCACACTTCGAGCATCCGTGGAACTCATCGGATCGCGATTCGATTAATTATAATCGCATCATCGTGTCGAGATTGCCTTCCGGGTGCACTCCACAGTGAAAGCAGGAAAACATACACGCGAAAAACAAGTGTCGCTCCAATTCAACTCCTACTTTTCCTATTTTCTGTACGAGCAGCAAAAGATGTAAAAACTATATAGGGAAAAAAAAACAAAAAACAAATTTTAAAAAGTACTGCAAACGCCTCCTAGGGGCATACACGGCACTGCTGCTGATGTTGGATGCTGGATGCTGGATCCTCACTATCTCCTAAAGCATCCTTGGAGCTCTTTTGACTCGCGCCGAGGGTTTTCTCGTTGATTTCATTGCAATGCGAATCTGAAGAGCTCTCGGCTCTTAGAAAACAATTTTCTCGAGGTGAAGGTATGTGCCTCCAAATTAAGAAGAAATTCTTTGCAATAGTTCGCGTCCCTGGGGCAGAGTTGGGAGTTCGCTTTTTTTTTTTTCTCTCTGACTATTTGCATCTATGTCCCATTGGGAAATGTTCGAGCGAACAAATATTGGAGCGGGTCAAGGAGGATGCTATCAGACCCGGCAATTAATCGGGCGAACTATTGTTCAAATGGGGAAATATTGCCGCATAATGATGATTTTTGTAAACATCGTTTTGCCATGCAAGAAATTCACTAATTGCCGTAGTGACTGGATAAAATAAACAAAAGCATCCCGAACGGCGCTATTCGAATGGCAGCCCGTCTCGACGGGCCGATATTGTTTATAAAATGCCGCGCCAAATTGTGGCTGAGTAAGCTATTTAAATTGGATGACGCTTTTCGTAATTTTGTTGATAGCGATCCGCGGCTCTATGCGCCCTAGAGCATGATTTCATTATTGCGATTGGTGTGATTATCGCGCCTCAATTCAAAGATTGGCAGCATTTTGTGCGGGATATAAACTGTCGCTCTGGCAGGAATAATTAACACGTCCCATGATATGCTCACCATCAATTACATCGTACCTTTTTTCTTTTTTGTCGCAACATTTTTCATCATTAAAATTCTTTTTTCGCGCCCGTCGTCAGCCGTAGGCAATTTTTTGGCGGCGTTTGGAAGCTTAATTAAATCTGGCAATTAGCCCCTGACTGGTAATTTACGATGATCACTTTAAACTTTAGCAAATAATGAACCGGTCGTATCGGACCGATTCATGAATGTTGCATGGACATGTTACATTCGGTGATTGTCTAGAAAAATTGCATAATTCACAACAATTCCTTCTGTCGTGTCACTCATCTGTGCCGCGATTATTAGCTTAATTGGGATTATTTTCTAGAGCGGGGTTAGTATTCGTTGTGCCATAGACTTAGTCAATCCTATTCTCATAATACCAATGATTTTAATAAACGCTTAGGTTAACCAATAGACTTTCAAGGCTGTTTTAACTAACGTACACTTCTCTCAAAGCATTTTATTTATTATTAGAATTCTACGTATTCACAAAAAGATTTGTAATAGTCAAAATTTAGAGATTTTAGTTTTTTAGTTATATGTACTGTGGGTTCATAAATTGCAATTCTTTGTAAAGTTTGTTACTAAATCTGACCCATATCGGATTGACAAAAAAACGGGAGAATTGGTTAACTATCTATAAAATAAAAATTCTTTAAAAACTCAGACTATCAGCCGAACTATTTGACAGAGAGCTAGAAAAGGGTTTTATATTTGGTACTTTTAATAAGAAATTTAATTAAATCCAATATTTATCTCTAAGAGGTTTAATAAATTACAGACATTTTACATCTTCAAGAGTTAAATAAATCGATAGAGATTACATGGGTCATTGGGGATCGTTTATAAAAGTTTTATAAACCCGCAGAATCTTTTCGAGCCATGTCACTCATTTGTCTCATGATATCGAAAAGCATTTGCCTCAATAATTTCATTGTCAGGATCTTTTTCCCCTTTTTAAAATCGTGAGTAACTCTCCGATTACCCTTAAGGACCGAAATTGGGATAAAGTTACAAAGCAATTTAAATACCAGCAGAACAGATTAAGTCCCCTCGATCCCGTGCCCATTTCCTTGTCATCACAGAGGTTTAATTACAAAATTGCAATGCGACAATATCAACCTCTTCTAAAATACTTCCGCACTTAATCACCGCCTCAGTGGGTGTCGTTCAAATGGGGCCAACTCCTTCAAAAAGCGCGGCCACCGCCGACACGAAAATATTTGTTCTTGTCGCTTATCGGAAAGTCTTTAAACGTTGCGGCGGAGAAGGAGACGCCACAAAAAGCAAATTAAACACCAAAAAGGAAGTGTACAACGTCTTAAAGACGCTACTGCTGGAAATGCTCGAGAGTAGTGCGGTTTTTGCGGGCTTATCGGGTTTCCTCGACGGCCTTCATCGCCGCCCCCGTACCCACACCAAAACCGGAGCACCCACATAACCCTCTTTCCTCACGATCGAGCTAAGAAGCTGCTTTCTTCTGAGAAAGTGAATTTGCTTGGTGGCTTGTTTTGGGCGTATGTTTACTATACGAAGTACAACACACGGTCGCAGCATACCGTCATAATGCTTAAGTAACATCACTTTCGTATGTCGTGCCCGTCGAAAATTGAGCTCATGGAAAGCGAAATCGAGCCCGAAACCGCGAAATTAGAAGCATTTGATCACCTTGGCAAGGTGTTACAAGGCGTGCGGTACGATGCCGCCCAATGCCCACTTTGTGGGGATTTTTATGGTAGCATCATTCCACCATCGTCGAGGAAATCCGACAACAGATTAATTCATAAAATATTATTCCTGCGGTCGACGGTACACAGATTAAGTGTGCGGTGCATGCTTTCACCTTTTGCGGGCATACCACACAATTGCGAAGACACAAAATTCCTTCCTCATATTCTGCGGTCGGATCTTGATAGTGGGTGATGCGCGTTTATGTAATTTTAGTGTCGGTTAGCATGCTCCTCAAATTGTCTAAATGCTCCCTAGATAATCTGGCTCCTCAAGAGAGTGCACTACGGAAACATCAACTGTAGTAAGTACCTTTTCACGAAATTTAGAAATTTCATTTGTATCTTATTTCTTGTCTTTTGTTATTTTTTATAATAAACATCAGACTCGAATGCCCACAACAAAGAAGAAATAACAAATATTCTGTCTCAGAATAACAAGTCAATCAAATGTGCGCTTGTATAGTGCTCAATAAATTGGAAATAATCCGTGTTTCTATTGACTGCACTAAGAGGCCTTGAATATTTAATTGAATTGGGCGGGACACACTTTCAGATAACTTGAGATATATCCAGGAAAATCTTAAGAGCACTCCTGAAGGCCACAGGTCAAATGGGAAGCGATTTATCAAATTCCCTTCCTTTTCCGTCATTTATTTTGTAAGACTTTTGAAAGAAAATAAAACGCCTTGGAGGTATTCATAAAAATTCTTCTTCAGATTATGCATAGACACGATTCTTTTAAAGTGTTATGACTTTATGATTAAAAGAATTTCATTTCTACACAAGCCTTGAAAAATAGCTAATAGGTTTGCCAAATTGGTTAAAAATTATCCCATGTAGAATTTGCTAATATTAGCCGAAAGCCGCGATACCAAGCGTTAACTTTTCTAGACTAGCTCAAATCTCAATCAAGAGTTAAAATTTAAATGCATTACTTGATTCAATAGTCTCCGGCATAGTTTCGGTTGATCCATGAATGCCCATTTTAAGTTTTCTACCCACGAGCAACCTGTACCCTTTAAGTAGCAATCCTTTGGCTTTCCAGCCTTTACCACCTCTGAGCTAGTTTTAGCTGAAGTTTAATATCAGACCAAAATTAGGTTTAGTTTAACACATTCCCTTCTACGTGTACCGAAAACGGTACACAAATGAAAGCTCTCTCTTAACAAATGCATTTTTACTTTTAAGTGTCTCACGAAAGCTTTGTTGAAAATTCTAGCTGGGATCATATTAAATATTATCCTTGGGTTTTCAGTTTTAGAATCAGCTTTGGGTTAAATTTTAGTATTGGGCTCGGCTCAATCTACGATCACAAGACTAACATGAAGTTATCATTCTTATATTTTCTCAGGTTTGGACCAGGGTTAAGAAGGATTATATTCTTAAATCACTTTCTGATTTAATATTTTAAATAGTTACGTATTTATTGTAATGAAAATCGTGTATTGTGTCGTGATATTTAAAACAAAAAGTTGTTATATGAGTATCGTACTCCTGCGAAAAATATTTAATAATAGAAATAGATATGGATAGATTGGAGATGTAAGAAAGTATTAACCCAAAAGTCTATAGCAGAAGTAATCTTTGAAAATTTAAGGTAATTACAGTCTAGAAGGATAACTTTGAACTTTTAATGTTCACATGTGTTTGATAAATTTTTAAGATAATCCGTAAATATAAGTGGGATCGAAAAACATACATAAAAATTAATTCAAATGTTTGAAATTTTGGTAAATATTGTCTGTTTACACCTACTGATCTCATATATTTTTTTTAATTTGAAAGGAATTCAGAGTATACGAATTCCTCTTTCTTTTTATGAACTTTAAAAAAATTTCTTAGATTAATTTCATCCAATTGTACGAAACGTTTGGGCAGTTTTACCTACAACCAAATCAATTCTATCTCCTAATGAAATAAATTCCAGTGAATTTGTGCAAAAATCTCCGGAGACAACAAGGAGAGATGAAAAATTTTTCGGAATTGAATTCATTTTCTCGTTCATTTATCAGATTCTTTCCACCTGCATTAATTCACCGTCTCGCCAGTTTGGTGTGGGCAAGTTGATAGTGTGTATCTTTGTATATATTTTTTGCCGTATGTAAGCAGCTCTCTATCAAAGACACCCCTCACATCCAGACAGGAAAAGAACAGCGCGCACAGGTGAAATGAATAACTTCGGCCAGTTTATCTCAGAAACGATTTTTTTATCGATGCGATAAAGCGAAATATTTTCGCACTTAAAAATAATCGACGACATTTATATCCTGCCTGCAAGTCACCATCAATTTTTCATTGAGCTTCTCGAAAAGGGAGCCTTCCTTTAGGGTGTCGGAGATTGTGAGGGAGGATGGGTAGAGAGGGTAAGAAGGTAGTGGATAGAGAGGGGGGGAGGGGGTATATTTGTGTGCCCGTGTCACCATGTATCCCTTACCCTTTTCTTGAACAAGGACAAACCGGAAAATCTGTGGGATGAGGTGGCACCTTGTGAAGTATCTGCCCGGCCGGCAATTGTGTTTATTTGATTCCTTACCAGCATTATACCGTCGCTCGGTTTCCAGTGAATAATGGATCCTGTTTCGTTGGCCATTTGTCAACTGGCATTAAGTGGCCTACTTCGATTTACCCTGCGATGGGAACAATGCGGACAAACGTAATATCTTCGAAAAATTTTCAATTGCAGATGGCAAATGGCTTGAGATACAATCACTCTTGTGAGGCCCCATCGTACCCCCTTTTTCTTCTTGGTCCCAGTGTAGGGCGAGACGGTTCAGAAAGGGCCCCTTATGAATTTATATGCCCGATCCTGCAAGATTCGTACACTCGACAAGGATATGCAGGGAAATCAGAGATTAAGGAAAGGACCTCGACGACGTCCCTAATGGAAAAGGGATCCGCAAAGTCGAATGCTAGTTAGCCGATGGCAAAGTGGTAAAGGTTGTTTGCCTTGGGTATATGAACCCTTTGTGGCGCAAACCCTAGAACTATTTTTCCAGTCCTTTCTCCGTGATTCAAAGATAGTTTTGAATTAGGGACATGAAATGTGTCGGGATGGGAGATGGAAATTTAGAAATCAAAACACTAGTTCGCTGCATTGTTTGCCCACTAATCCCAAAGATAAATAGAGAAGCCCCGATACAAAAATTAAATGAAGCCGACACAAGTTCCGCCCTGTCCGGCTAAATTTAAATCATTTCTTTTTTTTTACTCTGTCTGGGCGTTAAATTTTGCAAACGGCTGCACAGGAGCTGTCGAGCGGCAAAAGAGTTTAATTCGCCAGAAATGTGTTTTATACACCTCTCAAATGTTGCATATTACAACTCCTTGCCTCTGTTGCGATTTCCGATAATCACCTGTCGGACCTTGTGTTGTGTAACTTCCCCCTTCCCGACCATGCTGCTGGATATTGTGGGTTTGTGGGTTCGAGCACCTATGCAAGCTACTATCGCTTGTGGTGTTGCATCTGGGCCGCGATGAAAGAATTGAGCTCGTTGCGGCTGTAAAGAGTTAATTACCGAGTAACTCGTGAATTATGTTCCATTTCCTGGTAGATTTTTGTTGATTTTAACAATCATTGCAATGCCCCTCAGCTATAATCGACATTAACTGATTTAAACCGTTGAAAAAGTAGTTCGAAAGACTGACATGTGAGGTAATATGGGTTGCGATAACCGGAACGAAATTTCTTTCACAACTGTGAAATGTTTTGACAATTTAATTGGGGCAAAAGACCTTTCAGGAAAATAGAGACGGTAAAAAGATTCTGCTTAATGTGAATAATCAAGTTATAAGATGCATCCATTCATTTGAGGTTAATTCTGTTTTGAAACAATGGATACAGTCTCTTTTGACTTTCAGTTTCTTTTATGACCATGGAAGATAAAAACCATTTTTAAATCCGTTTTGCAGCATTCGACAAGGATGAGATTCGATAGATTTAAAAAGTACAAAAGTACTCATTTCGGAGTAATTTGTAATGAAAAGTAACAAAATTATTGTAATTAGATTTTGAAAACATATCATTTTTTCGGGGAAATCATCAGGTAGAGTAGGGGAGAGTGAGGTAAGATGGGGTACCCCTTAAATTTCCTAAACCAAAAGAATTACGAGATCGATAATGTAGGTAGGTACCTTAAAATAAAATACTCAAACTTTAGCTACTGACCTCTTTATTGCTTGAGTGCCCAAAACAGACTCTATCCCGATATATCGCTTAGAGACTCTAACTTTCCTCATTTGCCTAAAGCTCATACAAAACGATTCGATCACTATTTTATAGAGTTGCCTACAATAATCCGTTTATTATAAGTAGCAAATCCGTTCTACGTATCAACGATGTGAATAACATTGAAGTAGAAAGGTCTCGTATATGCATGAGTTAGATAAAACCTTTACTGCTCTGATCTGATTTGATTTTATCTCAATTTGGCATTGAATTCGTACCATGATTACTTTAAAAAATAAAGAGTTTTTGTGACAAGCTGCGTTATTTTCATAGGCTATAGAATTAATTTTTTTTTTTAATATTTACAAACAATTTACAATTTTCGGTATATGAACTTTCGTGTAAAATTATCGGAAGGGTAAAGATGGGGTAGGTATTTACCTAGACGAGATTCTACTAGACGGAGAAAAGTTGTTGTAGACCACGCCGCCAGATGAAGGTAATGCCTGTGGTGTGGTACTACACGCCGGATTGAACGTGTTAAACTGCATCTTGCTTTTAGAAGTAGCCCATCTTACCCCTTGGATGGGTAAAGATGGGTTGATGTGCTACGAGTATTTCTTCTAAAACTACACTGAGAGAAAAATCATTAAATTAAATTTGGTAAAATACATATATAAATTCAATATTTTTCCAATACGAAAAGAAAGTCATAGAGAATTTTCGTAATTGAGCAGTAGTAATCTATACAAGATAAAAAAAAAATAATGTTAATTATATAAAGACATCTTCACTAATCTACTACCAAAGTACTATAAAATAGCATAAGGAAATGTAGGCACAACGACAGGTTTAAATGATTTTATTATATATTAAAATTACAAAGAGCTATGTACTTTTAAACATTTTTAATAATAAATTCCAACAGGTATCAAAAGTACCATACAAAAGTTAAAAAGTACCACAGTTTTGTAATGCGTACAGAATGGGTCTTATGCATAAAATTTGAGCAAGAGCTCAGACTCGATTTTTGTATAGAAAAGAAAGTTTTAAATTGAGATCACACTCGATTTTTTTGTACAAAAATTTTAGACTGAGCTTTTGCTTAGTTTTTATTCATAAGAGCCAATACCCTCGAATAAATAGCCTGCAAGGTATAATTTTATATACCACAAATTGTTACAAACCATTTGTTTAGTAGGCATCCAATCGATAGTATGGATCAAAAAATCACTGACTATCATAAATTAATTTTAAAACCATCAAAATTGTCAATTGACATCAGTCTTATTCAAAGTAACCTCGATATAAATTTCTGCATTCTACTTTCAGTTTTCAATTGAAGATTGTAACGTAACATTTGGAACAGCATATTTAATGATGCTTTCAAAATAGCGTAATTCAATTCTTTTTTAAATAAAAAATTAGATATAAATAAAAATTTTCTTTGATGTGTAATAATTTTTGATTAGTTGATTTATTTGAAAATTTAACAGGGATGAAAAAATGACCAGTACTCTGTAATTTTATTACAAATCGAAATGAAAAGTACCATTGCTTCCTATACTCTTCCATAAAATTCAATGGTTTTTAGGGTCTTGAGTATCTGCTCATTTTCTATCATTATAAATGAAAATAAAAATGTTAGAGAATGACTGGTTAATACGACCGATATTTAAATAAGCAGTGTGTGGTGTGGGCTGAACGAAGTTGTACACAAACTTCATCAGCCGAATCTGAGCCGTACAACAAATTAGAGGCGCACACTAATTTGTTCGCGGAGTCATATAGGCGGCTCTGCAATGTTTAATTAATTAAGCAATCCCCCAGCAATCATACCGTAGAAAATTCATTCAAGCAACGAAAGTGCTCTGAAGGACATTGATGGTCTCATTTTATTTCTATTTTTCGTATTCTTCTACTTCATTTACTTTTTATTCGAATACCAATAAAAGTGTTACTGCGCAACTATACCCTAAGTTAATTGGTTCGGTAATTGGCAGGTAACGAACTTCATAACAATTCTCACCTACTGACACACATTACATTTTATCGCGCCCATTCCACTAAAGGAGAAAATAAAAAATAAAAAAAAGAATGAATCGCTAGTTAGGATCGCTCTAACATTCCAATTAGCACGTCACCCTCACCTGGAAGGCAGATAGACAAGTCCCGCGGGCGACTAAAGAATAGAAAAAAATAAAGTCATCACCTGGGGAACTGCGATAAGAGATAAATGAAAGCGGGGAGGGCTCAGGCTTGAGCCACCCACTGCTCGTATAACTCAATTACCCGAGCTCTGAATCTGTCGTTTATAAGAAAATCGCATTAAGCGCGACACCGGGCAGGTAAAAATAATTAAGACTCGCCCGAGTGCCCATTCGCATTCACTTTCGATTCAAGTTCGAGTCGAGTAGTTTTATCTTTTCCTTTTTTTTTTCTCTGATTTTTATCGCTGCCCATTAGACGGGGACTTTAGTGGCTTAAGTAGCACTCCTAGGGAATGGAACGTGCCGCCGACACGTTACCGTGACGTGTCGCCATCGAAGCATGCGTCTAGCCAGCCGGCGGCAGTTAACGAGCCCGGATTACGCCGGGTGGCTGACACTCAAGTCCGCATCTTTTTATCTTTATGGAGGCATCGTTAGATACGCTCCACCTCCACCTTCACAGTCAGACTGTGCCACCTCAGGTTTCTTTGAGATAATTAAAACTAAAGTGTGACCCCCCCTTCCCAAACGACTTTATGGGAGCACTCCCAATCTCCTAAAATCAATTTTTGTCCGGATTACACAAGGTAGTGGGTGGTTGGGTGTCGAGTGCGAAATGTGTTTGATGTCTTGCTCCGGCTAAAAACGTGCCCAGCCGCTTAAGAGTGATTAACATGTTTTAAATGGTCTCCAAAGTTTGTCCGAGATAATTGAAGATGCTGAGCACCCACTACTGGGTAACCGAAAATTTATGCAAAGTGATACAATAAAGTGACTGGGCTGGGCAATACAGGGCAACCAGGGACAATTTACTTTGACTCCTTTTATAGGGAGGTGAATACTGAAGCTAAATTGCAATATCGATTGATTTATTTTTGGGTATATTGTGTGGCCCACAGTAGTTTTGGTCATGTTGGGTACTGGTTTATGGGACGTGCGGGTGGCATTCGAAGGCATGTTTCTCAACATGAATAAATTAGAGCATTATGAGATTATTTTGAAATAACAGCGAAAGCTGCAGTAATATTTTATCAGTTGATAGTCTTGCATAAGAAAATTGTTCACAAGGATCCTGCACTATAAGATTATTTTTGTTAACAAGTCATGCCGCAGAAAATCCCCCAAGATTGTGAATTGAATTGCAATGAATTTTTAAAGTAGTTACTAGCTAAATTTCATGATATATAAGAGTAATCGTGTTTCAAATAGTTGGGAGATATTTCAAATAGAAATGAATAAATAAAAATTGCATTTACAATTTTCCTTGTTATCCTACTTCTTACGATCCGTTTTTAAAACAGGATTAAATAGCAAGTTTTTGTCGATAAATTTTGAATTTGTACCCCCATAAGTCCTACATTTGGAAACGGATCCTAATAAATGAGGTATCGTTAGAAAGATACTTTCTTTTCCTTTTTAAATGAGCCTCCGCTGCATGTCCTTAAATGAACTTACCACTGCAAGAACAAAAGTTTTCTCAGGATACCCCAAGGAACCGATTGGTATAGCGTTATCTACATAGGAATCCCGAATACTCTTGTAGCGAAGGGTTCTTTTAATAATCTTTAAAATAAGAGGCATACATAAACAATTTACAATTTATAAAAATATTATTTAAATTAAATTGTTAATCTACTGCAACAAATACTTCTTAACAAAATTCACTTCTTCTTCAACTCTAATATCGAGCAAAACCTATTTTCAGACATCCTTTTAAGCAATCTAAAGACACATTCTGCTTGCATCATAGCCTCAAAACAATAAATACAGAAAATAATTAATGTCTCAAAACCAGAGTCATGGTAAAGTTAATTTTATTAATTAAATTACTCCTACCTGAATTTATACAAAGGGTAGTTTACTCAAGACAACTCAATTGACTGTACAGGAGGCTGTCTTCTCTGTACTCCAAACACACAAATTCTCCATCATCAGTTCAAACAAGCGAAAATTGCTCCTTCAATTACATGTGATGTTAATGTTTGCATACCCCATCCTGAGAGTGGTCTCAATTGAAATTGAAATTAAAATTAAACAGTCCACACAAAAAAAAAATTAAAGAGAATCTTTTCTTGGCAGACCTGCGATGCAATGGGCGAAGAAAAGTGAGATAAAAAAAAAGAAAAAAAGCAGTAGCAGCCCCACTAAGATATGAAATGGGGCTGCCTGTCTGCTCAGTCGAAATATTCTTGGCACCAAAATTGCAGGAAGTTTTTATGCATGTTTTTTAACAAGACTTTCAGGCTTACAACAAAACAAAAAATTATAAAAGGAAAGAAATAAAAATTTATAGAAGAAGTGCAACTCCTTTTTTTTGGAGTGGTACATAAGATGGAGCAAACTGGAACTGGAGAAACACTTTCCATTCCGACGGTCGTAGCATCGTGGGCCTGCACCAAAAACTAACGTGAGTACCTCCTGTTAAAAATTCTAAAGAATTTTAGCAAGATATTTACTATAAAAATGAGCTCTAAAAATAGGATCCCCAGCTAATTTTAGATCCAATTTGGGCCAGGCAATTTTAATTAGAAGTCATGTGGGAAACGAGATGCCCAGACGTTTTATTCTTGAGCAGACGAAAAAGCTTAAAGCAAACGACGACGACCACTTTCACTTCACTTTTGCTTCTGGCACTCATGACGGACTCTTCTTTGAATCGGTCTCTATGAATAATTTTGGCTAAGTGCACCTCGGTGCAATCTTGGTTTTATCGACAGCGAATTTATTTTGTCTGCCAAGAGCAGAAGAAGGCAATGCATTAGGGGCAAGAGAAACATTTTTACGGGGCTGTAAAAAAGCCACATTCAAATTTAGGAAGTTTATTATGCAAATCGCATCGGAAACACTTTTTGCTGCACGAATGAGTCAGTGGTAGTTTAATGAATTTAAAATAGACGTTATGTCGAGTAGGCAGTAAGATAGGTTGGGAGATTTAAAATTGCCACGTGAAATATGCAGGATCTTAAAAAATTTATGGGATTAGGTTTGCTCCTTGTATCATGTTATTTTTCTTAAAAATCTTCATTTGCGATAAATACTGATTTTTCGTAACATAATGCATTAGTACCAGTTTGGAAATAAATCCTTTTCCATAAAGCTTTGTATGAATTTCGTAAATAAGCTTGTTGCATTCTGGAAATATATTCCATACTATTCCCATTAATTGTGCTATTCTGTTAGGCAATACCCCTCAATCAAAGAAATCCCCCAAAGTTTATTGCATCCCAGAATCTACAAATTTTCCTGACATCAACGAAAGCCACATCAAATGAAGGCCAAGATTTTAGTGAAATTTCTTGAGTAAACTCCTCAGCTGCACTCGACAACGAGAGAGCCTGACATGAATGTCAGAGGAGTCCTCCAGGCTTTGGAGGGATCTGCAGCTACAAATCGCAACAATTCCTGGGCTTAGGGCGTCTCAAACCTCGGACAGTTGCAATTTATCATTTCGTAAAATTTGAATGACACAAACAAATGAATTGGTCGACGGGGGGTGCAAATAGTGCCGATGCCCAATCTCCCGGCCTTAACCGAGCAGCTTAAAACGCAATTTCACTACCCTTCCGAGACATTCCGACTGACAAGGGTGCCCCTCTATCATGAAATGCATCTGCATCGTCTGCAGGACCCATCCAGGACAAACTTCCTAATTTGATGGGACGATATGGGGGATATACCTTCATATCCCCAGAGCGTTAGTTACCTAGTCTTCTCGACAGTCGACCAAGTCACTTAATTCGGGGATGGGGGATAAAAATTGCGGAAGAAGCGAGTCTCTTGCAGGAGCCTGTCTTTCGACAGAATGACGACTGAATGAAAAGACCACAGGAGCTCTCCTGCTCCATGACATCAATTTGGGACTGTGATTAATTGGCTGCCACAACAGAGCACGGACAACTTTCAAGAGTTTCCTGTGAATCACCGTCCCCCCCTCTCACCCTTGCTTCCCGACTTTGTTCAACACCTGTCGAACTCCGTTCCTCTGGTCCCGATCCCTGACATCCTAAGGGCAAAGTTTATGTTTAAATAGAGAAACAGGAGCACAGGTGGCGGTAAATTAGGGGCACCAAAGTCTGGCTTCGGTGAACCCCCCGGGGGCGGCATTATCCTTTTTTAATTACCCAATGCAAATTGACCAACTAATGACTTGCAATTAGGATGGTGCTTACCGGGAAATAACTTTGTAACTAACTTAAAAAAAAAAAAAATAGAGGGTAGCTTTCGCAACCGCGAAAGATCGCATTCAAAGAAGTTCGCCGCACTCTACACCTGTTCTGCTCCTACCTTAGGAGGAAACTGCCCCCTATTCCCTGTGTTTTCTTTCAACAGGAGGACTATGACCTCTCCCAACATACGCCACACCGAATGTTTGAGGTACGCGAATTTAATTAGTTTCCCGGACGGAGCGGGGAGCTAGAAATTTTCTAAGGTGATTAAATGTTTCTCAAGGATTTCTACGAAGAAAAGGCAGGGAAGTTTTACGACAATTAAAATCTGATGTCGTTAGAAGACGAATGGTTTTCTGCGGGGAGAGGGTCGAGAGGGGAACATTTTTAAGGTTTATTTTATGGGCTTCTTGAAGGAATTGTCCACAGGGGCGGGAATCATGCCCGGGAAAATTTAAAACGAATTGAGGTACCTCTGAAGCGACTATGAGTCTTGTCGACTTGGATAAGTTTTGATTTTATCTCTTTAATGTAAGACGTTTTCTTAAAATATTACCGCAATTCAAAGAAAGTTGTGATTTTATAAATTTAAGGAAACTGTTCAAGACGAAGTTCTAGTAAATTATACATTAGAACTTTTGTTTTGAAAAATTTAAATTCTTCATTAAATGATTTAATCAAAAATGCGAAGTAATTTTTCTATAACGCTAAAAGCGTAGAAAGAGCAAATTTTTAATAGACTTTAAAAAAGGAGATTTAATCAAATGGCCTAAGATTCTGCGTATTTCGTTTACATTTTTTTTAAAGTGTATTTTGTGTAGTTTTAAACTTTGTAGTTAAGTAAAATTTAGAAATTAAAATCGGTATAGACATTTAGAATTTAAAATAACACCAACTTTTTGTATATTTTCCTAAATTTTCCAAACATGACCTAAATTTTCGGAAACTCCAAAGTTTGATCAGTTTCGCAAAATAAGAAATTCTGTTTTTCCCAATGTAACATTTGAATAAGATGGGCCTTTGTGTATGATATGCTAAATTAATTCCAATAGCATTAAAACAATTGCATAAATTGCTCTATTTTGAAATTGTTAAAAAATTCGGACAAGTACCTATCGTACGCAAATTTTTTGTTTTGTGATCTAAAATAGATAGGAGATCTTCTCTATTTCAGTTTTTCCCGAAAACAAACAATACCCTGATTAGGTAATCCCTTCGAAAAAAAAAAAATAAAAAAGTATTCTCTTTAAGCATAATTGCTCAGTATGGGTGGTATTGCGTGAGATGGTACTTAAAATGTGCATAAAACCGAAGAAAAATCGCCAAATTACTTCACACTGCGAATCCATAGTAGAGCTGCACGTTTTATACTCACTTCCTTAGTTGCGATGCATTAAACAATTGAAACTAGAGACCCACTTTAAACGGTTAAGTAACCCGCCAGTGTAGAAGCGCGATTTTACTGTTGAATGTTGGCTCTAGTTTAAACCATTGAGCGCATGCGCAAACCGCTCAAATTAAGTGAAATGCGCTGACCCAACGATGGATAAGATGAACTGGATTGCACGAACCATTGAACAAGAAACTTTGTGCATACAAACCGAACAGCATATGTTTTATACGCCACATATGCCACATATGCTTCGCTGTGCACAGCAAAAGATAGATAGTCCCCTCGTGCCCCCGAATCGCATCCATCCATCTCTAATTCAACCAACCATGGATGTAGCGATGATTTCGTTTTTTCGATTTTTTAAAAAATTCATTAATCGGTCTTGCGCTGTGAAATTTTAGTCGCTTTTCTCAATTTTTTACACATTTCCCACTGGTAAGCGGTTTACCATGATTTTCTCCAGCGTGAGACCAGATTTTCTAACCCTGATGGACACGCCAATATTTTGGACCGGATGATCAGGCTTTTCTTTTCCCGCCAAATAGTTACCACTATCATTTGAGTGTAGATTTTTTTAAGAGGAAAAATAAAAAACTAGAAAAGTTGTGTGATGCAGTGAAAGTAGAATACTTTTCCGTTTATTCGAGTAGATTTTAACACTCTATATGTACCTATTTATATATATCCATTTCGAAAATAAATACCGCCCTAAAAGCATTCGAGGTATCCCTTTTTTGTGTTTCAAGCCGAAATGCGAGCATAAAATTAGCCCTTGAGATTGAATAAAAGAGCGAGCTCCATTTCCACCTACTGAAGACCGAAAGTCAATAAGTTTCGTTGGAACACAGAACCATACCCATTTTCGTCCCGGGTACATCCTCCAGACAGACGGGGTTCCTGTAGGACAACCCTCATTTGACTTTCAAAGCGTCAAAAGTACCACTCGAGAGGGACACATCGATGGAAATTTATATGCCACCCGTTTTGAGCATTTAAAATCGGGTCTGGGCCCCGGCTCTTCTTATTTATAGGACCCCCCTTCTTCCCCCGGCTGGAGTGTGATCTCGGCACAGGGCGGGGGATTAAATGGATCTGATACGATTAGGATTATGGCCCGGCCGCGGCGTACGGTAGTAGACAATGGCATTATAAAAAAAAAAAGAAAAAACGTGAGCCAAGGCACGGCATGAAGAACCTCCAACAGATCTTTCTATGAATAATCAATGAGCTATCGACTGCTCTTAGGGAGCTGGCAAAAATAAAAATAAAAATTTCCCGGCGAAAACATGAGCCTCGAACCCAGTTTTTCCCATTAATTTTTCAAACAGCGGTCAGCGGCGCCCTGTTCGAACAGACCACCAGGCTTATGTTTTGTGCATACAAATTGCTCCCCCCCGCCCCTATTGAACTTTTTCCCGGAAGTAAAATCAGGCGGAAGCATCCGGACCATGTACCCAATCTATGCGAATTGTGCTGATGAAAATCTGTTTAGTCAACAATGCAAAAATTAATTCCCGAAATTAAGTCGATCCGGTACAGGTCGTTCCTTTTCGACATCTGGCCTGTTTTTATGCCAAGGTGGGGGCAACATGACCTACTTGTAAAAATTGCACTGTTTTTTTTTGTTCTTGTTTGATATTTTCCACCATCTCTGCTTTTTAGACCGAATTAGGGAAAGCGAACGGTGTGCGCTTTCCATTTTACCTCCCATACCGAATCCATTCAATTTCACTCTCCACTGGCCGAGATGTAATTTAGCGGGGCGAATTCAATTTTGGACTTCAGTCGTTAGAATTTTTTTTTTTTCAGGGGAATAAAGGAAACGATTTGTAACTTGCCTAGTTATCTGGTAACCTATGCGTTTCGTCCTAGTCGGGAAAAAATTCCAGACCCAAATTCTTGAGGTTTTCTGTTGAAATGGGATGCGAAATTAAAAAATAAAGGACTAAAAGGAAAGTAATTATTACTTTTTAAAAGGTCAATAACACTTACTGTCTAAAAAGTAGGATTACACTTCAAAGATGGAATACTTAAGTAACAATCTGATTTTTTAATTTTATCTTTAAAACACTGAAAAATTATGTTTCTAATAAAAGAGGAAAGTCTCTTTTTAATTCCCATAGTCAAACATGAATTTCTTCAAAATAAAATAGGAAAAAAATGTATCTGAACAAAATTTATAAGTACAGAATTTTCTGAAAATCCCTTACTCAAAACTCTGATTTTTATTTTGCATTTACAAAAAATATTTCTGTTATCGGAAAATCTCAAAAATATGTAATAACTTTACTAAATTTTTTGTAAACGAAATAACCTTTCCTGGAAGAGAAGGAAGCGATTTTGATCAAATTTTATTTTTGTATTAACGAAGTCAATACCTCAGCCGAATTTGGAAATGCAAACAATTAGCACAAGGAGAAGGGGATATAATTTTTCTTCTTTACCTTTTTTTGAAAACGATAAGTCCAACATTTCTTAATCGATTTCAATTAAATTTTGCTTATACATTGATTAGATCACTTTGAAGGAAACCTATCAGTGAAGTAGTAGCGGTATTCACCGGACACTGCCTAATAGGCAAACATTCCGAAAGGCTCGGTGTACCTTTTAACTCATTCCCAAGCTCTTTCAGTTCGCAGGAACCGTCACCTGGGGGCACTCCTTTCTTTGATGAACTGTCTGATTTTAGCTCAAGGAGCATCCGGGATCTAAGCCTATTCATCAGAGGCACTAAGTGGTTCTCCGGTTAAATTCAGGGTCGTCTCGGTATCACAATGGGCCTAAGCTGTAGCCAAGGTGCGCTCTATGAGGAACCACCATAACCTAGCCTAACCTTGGTTGGATCAAAATCTATGTATATTTGAAAATTGAGTCATTAGTCAAGAGAGTGGGGGCATATTTTTCCTTGCGTATTTAATTTGATTTTCTTAGCGCTTTCAATCAAATTTTAGCCCGTAAAAAGTTCTAACATCATTTTTCAAAACTACTTTCGTTTAATAGCTTTTTTAAATTCTTTTATTTAACTTACACTACGTGTCGTCAAATCTTACAATGCACAATTTTTATACTTAGACTTTACCAAACTCAATGATTTAAATATCGGTTCTAAATTATTTTTACATAAGGACATATAGTCCTTACGTCCCACCATCTCGTTGACTGGTTCACTACATTTGTGAACTAAAATATTGCAAAAAGGACTATGTTAGCCAAGTTTGTTTAAAATCGATTAAGAAATATTTGCTCTACATGGCAAAAAATTTAATTATGGTTATTCTAAACTTACATACCCCCTTAGCTTTGGGGTAGTTGACGTATTTATATTAATTTTTTATTTCATATAATTTTTAATTAATTTGTGTGTATAGTAAACTTATTATCTAATTTTAGAATAACGACCTCAGCTATTCTTTTATAAAAAGTCTTCTCTTTATTTGAATTTAACCTTTTTAGAATGTACATAAGATTGATTTTTATTAAATTCATCTCACTTTAAGGGTATGATGTCTGCATCTGCTATACATAGGGACATGACCTACATAATTCGAAAGCAAACCCTAAAAACTAAACCTTCATCTACATAAAACGCATAAGTCGAGACTTTTACGACTGCCACTAAATCTAAATTTTCTACCATGAAATCATTGCCGCAATTCTGGTGACGACATTTGTTCTGGAATGAAGAAGAGTGCTTTGTACTATTTTATTGACCCTACTGTCTCCTGAATTTTTTCTTTTTTTTTTGTTCCGTATTTAAAGCAGATCTCTTGCTATACCACAGTTGAGTTTTGCGCAAAAGAATTGAAAGGCATTAAAAGCGAGACAATTCCCCCAATTCCTTTTCTGGAATACAATGGAAGAAGTCCCACACACCGTACCGTCTGGTCCCCCTCACCACGTTCCAGAAATCCCTATATCCGTTCTCAAAAAACCAAGAAATTCCTGAATACTGTCGAATGTTGCCTTATGTGGACCGAAATAATCTGTGATGTCTTGTAGAATTGTCTGCTTTTTCCGGCAACGACCGAAAGCGAGCCCGCCAGAATAGTACCCCCGGCACCGAAGGGGATCCCACCCACGAGACCACCAACAACTGGGAAAGTGTCACAAAGGCAGATATTAAAATTCCGCAGGATAATAATTCCATTCACTCGAAGAGCATAAAATTTCCTCTCGGGCGCGCCTGAGGGCGCACTGATAAGCTGCGGAAATTTCTCCAGTTGAATAATTTTTCCAACAAGGCCAACGACACCCCCATATACACACCCCCGCATAGGGGGGCCGACGAGGGGGAGGAGAGTCCCATTAATTTTCCCACCCCGATTGGGGTATACGATTCTTCCCGGATTCTGGATCCAGGATCCAACCGAACTGTCTGTACCAAAGTGGTGCTTGCAGGACATTCCTTGACGAAATGGAGCTCGTCGATTAATAGAGGCCAAAGTGTCGACCATTCCCCCGAAGAATCCGAACGATCCCCATTTAATTGGCATTGGGCTCACGCAATTACCGCATTTTGAGGCCGGATCCCGTGTCCCCCCCCCATCAGGCGGGCTCCAGCTTTAAAAGTTTCCCATCAAAGACGAATTGTATTTCGCATAAAAACCGACAAAAATGGGGAAAATACTGAAACGACTTAATCAATTTGCCGGCAGTGTGCGCCCATAGAAATCTTTGGTCCGATGCCAATGAGGTTTCGAAGACACCTCCAAAGATGCGTCTCATCCCGCATTCAGTGAATGTCCGCGGATGGTGATTTCATTTCGTAATTGAATTTAATGACCATCACTCGATTTCGATCACATGTCGAATTTTTGCTCATACTGTGCTACTCGCGATAGCCACCTTCTGGTTAGTCTACCTTATAGGGTGACCAGACGGTAGGTATTTTTATTGAGTTGATTTTAAGGTCTAATTTTTCATTGCCATTCGTATTTTTTGCTTACAATAATACCTGATAAAATAATCCAAAAAAATTATACAGTACTTTAGTCTAAAACTCAATTTTCATACTTTAAAGCCATGATAAATTTTCGATAAATCAACTCGAAATTTTATGTTGTTGCATTCGTAAGTCCAGTAGCAAATTAGTTTAATATGTAAATAATTATGTGGGTATCTTAGGTTTAACAGGTATAGCGACATTGAGTCGTACAACTTGTTCTGACTTATTTTTATAATTTAGTGTAAAACTTTCTATGATGTATAAGTGCAACGAGAAACTTAATTTAAATACTTAACTGCTTTTAATTTTTAATGAAAAGTAATCAATTCGTATATTTTTTTAATTTGTACATAAACCGCACATTTTGGGGTGAAAAGTCAAACAATATTTATTGCTAATGAAAGGCGGTTCTATACCATTTATGTACGAAAACCAGTATCATTCATATGGCCAACAACACAACTTCGCCTACAGTCCTGCATCCGAACATCAAAACTATCGATGACTTTTTCTAATAAAAGTGGACTAATGACCTCAATTTCAACTCGAATGTTGTTTTTAAGTTGTTTAATTGTTTGTGGTTGATTATCATACACCGTACCTTTCAAATAACCGCAAGGAATTTCTTGAAATTAAGCGATCGGATAATTTTGTTGACAATAAATGGAGTGTGTCACGACTTGTGTGGCATGTCGCTTCGTCTTGTTGAAAACGAAAGCCTGTTGACACCCAATTTTGACCACAAAAAACCAAATAACATGTTGCGATAACGTTCCCCATTCACTGTAAGGGTATTTTCCTGGCCCAATGATTGCCACCAGACTATAAACTACACCAAATAGTGCACGCTTTAACGATTGGCCAAAAGCCAGTTCGATCGGATGAATGCCATTGCATAAAATCCATTTATTTTCTTAATTTTAGATAATTTTTCTTTTAGTACTGCATTTAATTATTGAAATTTCATACTCATATACTTTGCGTTATCTGCCCTAGTAATTCTTCTGTCTATACATCAATTTTTCGTTTTAGTAATCTTTACTTGGAAGTATGTAATTGAATTTTTATAAAGTTTGTTATTTTCAATACTAAGCTTGGTTTAAGCTTGTTTTAAGCCCGGCTAAGTAAAGCGTAAAGTGTACAGAATTTTATTAAAATCAGTTGAGGGACTAGGGAGTTATAGTTTAATTATTAAATTTATTATTTTCGAAAAGAGATTTTTCTAAAAAAAAATATTACAATAATAAGACGTAGGACTGGTCACCCTAGGTACATAAGTGCCCGTCTATAATCTGACGGGGTCAGGTGCTACCTGTTGAAAACGCTGGAGCATGTACGTGGCCAGCATATTCGGTCAGGTGAGCAGCGAACATGATCGCATTGGTCGTGTATCTCAAATTTGTAGATACTTTCCGAAGATGGAATGTTTCCGCACAGAGAAGTCCCGTGTGCTTAGTGCGCGATTTAGTCGGATTTGATGGTAGTTTCTTAGGTAAATTGGAGAAGACCGATTTGAGGTGAGACCCAGCCCTGATTTAATGGGTTTCCAGAAATTCCGGCAGCGAGCAGAATGTTTCGCCGGTTGTTTTTATCGCGCCTACCTGGCCAATTTGCATTTAATTTGCTATTCCGGCCGTGTGTGAAATTGCCACTAATTTCTTAGGAGGAGCCCCACCGTCGCGCGTTCAAGATCCGTACAACGTGCACAGGCTTTTTCTGGTGCTATGGGCGATTTTTATTTTTTTTTTTTTTATCGTTCGATAGGATTTACGATGACGTCTTTTTTTTTCGGGGTACTCCCAATGGGCGAACATGCGATTTAATCGAGAGCCTGCGGTTTTTGACTGAAATTGATGGCATAGAAAAAAAAATTTTTTTTTAGCTGAAAGATGTGTCGGATTCGGACTTGTGGGAGGGAGGAATGGGCTACTGCGAAATTTTATAGCCCTCTGGGATGTTTACTGCATTTGAAATTCTAAACTTGTATTTTAACTTCTAGTAAATTTATGAGCTCTCTCGTGTATATGCGGCTTAGGCGCCCGTTCACATAGTCTAATTATTTTGGGCAAATTTGAATGTATAGAGTAAAGGTAAGTTCCTCAGCGAATTAATTCAGCATGAAAATGTTAAACTTTTAGCTGTACAAAGTCCAAAACTATAAATTGGAACAAAATCAACAGGTGTAAGATATGTGGCCGTACTATCAGAAATTTAACTAAATAAAATACTGAGGGGAAATAGGACTACCCACAAAGAAGGAGCTTATTTAGGATTGACCCGTGGAGATAAGAAAATATCAAATATAATCCTTTTGGAAACGAAAACTAAATAAAACCCTTAGAAAAATATTCTACAATCCTTCGGGCAAGGATCCTTAAAGTTTTGCACTGCTTTTGTGTATACTTTGAAATATTAAAATGTTTTTCCAAGGATTGCATATCATTTATCGGTTGAAATCATATGGTGCTTAGGAAATATACGTAAAATAACTTTTATACTATGCGTACGTCCTTTTTTTAGTATACAACGAATAAAATCTAATTTGAATTCGTCTGTTTTTCTTACTATAACGATTATGAGCAACGTTTTAAAACACCAATTTTCTCTGTTTTCAAAATAGAGTTGATTTTATTCTAAGGTATTACAAATTGTAGTGTAATAAAATGATCCTTTTTATAATCTCTTGACGCTTTAATTAAAAGTAAAGAAAAAAAGTATCATATGTAATAAAGTGCATTTTTGAGAGATTTGACAAAGTTAACCTCAAGTTTATTCCTGAGATTGCTACTTATATAAATCATCTATACCCGCTTGAATATTTCTTTGTAAAATTATGTAAATTTATTATAGCTCCTTTTATTTTCCATTTATTACTTTGCAAACATCCTACGTGCCCAATTGGCCTAAGTATGGATGAATAACCAAGAGGTGGACTCCTATAAAACGAGTTGATTCTCTCTCTCCTCAGTTAATTGCAAAACCATAAAATTAAGTGTTCCTACTTCAATATATCCTAGGGTAGGGTATAAAATCATCTCCAGAGCTGTGATTATCGTCTTCCTGCTACAATCTATCCAATAGTGATGGTAAGCATAATAAAATCAATTGAACGGCATGAATAGGTCTCAACCGCAATTTCCTTCTTGAAACTTTCAATTAAATCCCTCTCTGGAACCCTGACATAATCGCGGAATTTTCCAGCACATGCATTAACAATTATCAACCAGAATGCAGCCGGTTCTCATCTTTCTGCACTCTTCCGGTCCAGATTACCTCGATCTAGGTGAGTAACATTAAAAAGTAAAATTTAATTGCTCCCGACGGTCAGGTTCCACTTCTTTAAAGCGATTGAGCGCGCGAAAAATAAAAAAATAAAAAGCAAAATTAAAATTGAGATGATGCGCCAAAATTTTTGGGGCAATGTCAACTAGAACCTGCTGGTCGAGTCAATAGACCCCGCTAAAAATTGGACGAGTTGACCCATTTTTCTAATTTTTCTCTTGCCCCGAGAAAAAGTAGCTCTTGATCGAAACAGATAAAGCCCAGCGCACACTAAGCTGTTTTCTAACAAATTTAAATTGCCCCACAGTGGGAGCGCTTGACCGTCGATAGATACGGCCGTCGGCGACGGTATCCGATTTTGTAAGGCTTACACTGGAAGTGTGCCATTACAAGCGTGATGGACACGAAAAAAAAAAAACAACAAAAATGCCCACAACGTGCGATTTGTCGGCACGATAGTGCGATCGGTCCGTGCGACGATTGAACAAAAGGCCTTAGGCCCATAAGTCCAACTTGGACGACTTTTTTGGGACCACATTAGCCAGATTGCTTCAGAACACCTACCCAGCTGGGCTGGGATCCATTTCGCAATAGCCGCTATAGTCGCTGGGCCATGAATACGCTCACAGGGGGCTATCTATCAGCCCAATTTGCCCATTGTGCGACCTAATCAAGATTAATCGTGGTCAACGACATGCGATAGAGCGCGCGGCAATTTACAAAGACATTCCCTGGCATACCTCAGGATACGGTTATAGGGCCTTTACTAATATCCGAATGTTAGGCGTTGCAACACATGTTATATCACCTCTTTCGCGCCACTCATCCACCGGTCTAATTGCACATCAGATTCAATTTCCGGAATGGTAAGCATCTAATTTTTTGATACGACTATACGTTCCTTCCAGTTACGTCTTCAGTGATCTTATCGACAATCATTCGCGAGACGCGAGTCATTCAACTGCTCTGAGCGCGCCGGTGTAAACCGAAACGATCTCAGCATTGTTCAAATTATTCAACTTTTAAAGCTTAGACTCTAGCCAACTCTGTCTCATTTAGATCCGAGTTGTTGTTCGTGCAAAATTCAGCGGAGGGAAGGGACAGTCTATTTCGGCAGTAGGTGAGGTGACGAGGTGATTTAGATTATGCAATGGGAATCTCGCGGCATTAATCACAGAGTGCCACGGATGATCATCGTCGGCGAGAAAATTTGATCGTATAGGTTTTTTTTTTAGCATTAAGACGATTTTTAGGTGATTGTTTACTTTTCGAATGGAAAGATCCGGACAGAGATGGGTGATTAAACGATTTTTTTTTAGCTATATCGTGTTATGAAAGTCTTGAGAATTATGGACTTAAGGCACTCTTTTAGACCATGATGAGGGTTTTTGTCCTTTTTATTTTGTTCGTTCAATAATTTAAGAGTGCCGGAAGTTTTTTCTTTTCAATATTTCTTAATTGAAATTATTCATTTCTTTCTAAATTAAAATTTAAATGGAAAAAAAAACACTTATACTTTGTACTTCCAGTGTTGAATTTTTGCTCATTTATGCAATTCATTTTTTGTGTTATGTCTATTCGTTTTAATATTAAAATGCTATTTCAAGTGAATTTTGAATTACTTACCCATTTTCCAGTATATTTTTCAAGAGCTACAAAGATAAGATCTTGGATTTTAAATTAAAATAATGAACATCTTCTTAAATTTTTTTAATAAATGCATGACAATAACAGAAATAGTTGAGTTTTAACCGAAAAATTACACACTTTGCATTAATTTAAAATTTAATAAGAAAATTAAAGTTAAACTAAATTTTTAAGTTGTTTGAAACTTTAAATTTGCGTTAATCTCACTTCTGATCTTATTATTATTAGTTATGACATACAGGATGTTTTGCTAAGTCCTGTCTGAACAGGGGTATACCAATCGCTTCTACATGGTCTCCTGATCAACGTTTGCTCGAAGACCCACCTCCCAAATTCAGTCCTTCACGCCTAAAATCGCAATTGAAAATTTGGAGAGGGTTAGTTAAGAAAATGCTTTATAAGTTCTTTCAGAGACATCGTAGGATACTGGTTGATAACTTATTAGAAATCTGAGCCTCTAAGTTTTTTAACAATACCACTCACGACTCAATTCGTCAACAAGCAGTTGATAATTTAAAAGCCTAAAATTTCATTTTGACTTTTCATTCAGCCGGTTTTTTGTATAAGATCAAAATTTTTTTGGGACAAAATTTCCCTGTCATGTGGCCCTTTTCAGACAAAAAAAAAACCCGAATACGATGGAGCTTTCGTGTTTAAAAGGTTCCCCACTATGGAACAGATTAACACACAAATTTGCTCTTCGCACTAAGTTTCTTTTAATTAACTTACCAAGGTCTGGGCTAAGCCGTATCTCTCGTTGTTAGGAGACCATGTAGGCAAACCACTTGTCAGTCCCCAGCAAAATATCCCTTGTATGTTAAGTCCAAAAGTTTAAAGTGTTTTCATAGCAATAGAACTTTTAAAAAAATATTACTAAAAGTTCAATTAAGTTTAAAAGCAGTTTTATTTTAATTAATTAAAGTTTTCGATTAAAAAACGAGTCTATTTAATTCATGGACGCCTGATTTTGCTCAATTTGAAACTCTTGCACTTAAATAAGAAATACTACTGATTAAAATTTAACTACTTACTATTTAAATTAAAAAATCTGTTCTAAGATGAATACAATTCTGTAGGTATAACGCTATGTGTGGCACTATTTCGACCTAAAAATTGATTTCGTACCACAATGGCATGCACCTGACAATGAAAACTTAATTTTCAAATGCGACAACTCGAAACCACACGAAGAAAATGAGTGCATACGAAAAGGGTCTTTTGCATGATTTTTATTTAGCTTGTTTGAGTGCAACCGCCCCTAAGGTATGGACCTAAACCAATCCCCAGAAAAACCGCCATTTTTCCCTATTTTACAGAACCCTCAGCACCATGCACCATGTTTCCTTTCAATTTATTTTCAATTTTCAGTCCAATTTCCATTCCCCAGACGGTTTACCACGGCTTCTGGCGCGATGGAGTTTTAAATTTGAGTTTAGAAGAGTACATGCGAGCCGCACTCTCGAAGAACTCAACCGCAGCCCGGGGTAGATTAATCTTAATTACACCCTCACCTGTGCCCCCCCCCCCCTTTTTTTCAGTAGTAGTCGCTCCCGAGGGGACTTATTCATGCGAGGTGCCATTGATTAAGTCCCTCAAAGCAGCATAACTTTATAACCCCGACAGGGAGAGCACATGTTCCCGTCTGGAGGAGGATGTACACGAAGACGAAAACCGGTGCATTGAGTCGTTATTTACTGAAGCACATTAGACGCTCATGAAGCACTCTCCTCCGTATTGCCCTTCGCCTTCCTTGGACCCGGCTGCACCTACTTAAGCCTGAAGAAGGGAAACCTAGGAAGGAGTTGAGCCCGCTCCTTCGTATTTTCCTTGAGGACTTCTTTGTTCGGTCGAATTGCCTGGGATGGGAGTCCCTTAAAAATTCCGAATCCACCACGGACGGAGGAAGGCACTCGTCAGAAAGACCATCTGGTCCCGAGTGAAATTCGTCTATGGGCAGCAAAGAGGTGCACCCGCTGCACATGTGGCTCCCATCTCCGCTTTCGCTTTTTACCGATTATGTTGAGATTTAGTCGTGTGTATGTCGCCCCGGAGGCAGCCGGGAAAAACGGGCGATGAAGCGATATCGCATCTAAAACCCCCTCCTCTCTCCTTCCGGGCAACTGGCTGAAAGGATCGGATTAAGTTACGAGGGCTCTTCTTATCTTTCTATCTTGATAGAGATACCCGGGACCATGCTGGCTCCTGAGGAAGATAAATGGAAAGCGATTTATGACTTAGCCCCCAGAGCTAAGAGATGAGGGAAATGCTCGCCTGGTGTTGCTGCGATGACCGAAAACTGGTCCAGCGAAAAGCTGCTCAACTCTGCAGCGCTGCAATGGCCTTGGTACATGCAAAAACGATAATTAGAATGTCTTTAAAAAGTCCGATCACTGTTAAGTCAGCTGGGCTCGGATAAAAACATTTCGGGGGGGTCTCCTTTAAGACAGTCACTTTCCTTTTCGGAGCGCACCCAAGCCAGCTGCGGTTCAAAAAGCCCAATACTGCAATGGATTGTTAAACACCAGAACGAGGGCGGACATTCTCCTCGCAATTAAGACGTTTTTCGGTTATCAAAACCCAAACTAAATAAAATTATGTACTTGGGGGTTTTTTTACTCACCTCATACCGTACATCTGGGTAGAAATAAAATTACGTATGCTTTCTGGCTGTCCATTAAATGAAATAATAAAAAATCTCAAGACTATGCCAGCACTCTCCAGCATAAAATCAAATATTTAAAAATTTATCCGGAGATGTAAAAGTGATTGCATAGCTGTCGTCAACACCTCAAGAGATCTGCGCAGATTAAAGCGTGTAATGAGCTGAGGTTATTTGAATTTTATAAAAAAAAGAAAAATGTTAGGGAAACGTGCAATGCGTCATCGTAGGTAAAATATAACTCGAGGGGGATAGGATTTTCCATTGTTTAATTACTTTCGAAGAGCGTGCCTAGTTTTTGTTAGAAAATGATAATCAAGTCGAAAGATGGATTGCTCATCGATCTTTTTGTTTTTTGCTTAGGTAGTACGACGAGCGGTAGAGTGAAGGACGAGCGTGTGCTACTTTTTTGATCACTTTTCCTTTTTATCTTAGAAAAACATCTTCAGGGCATTGCTCTATGGAAGGCTAGGCATACGACCATAAAGTTATCTCTTGCTAATCATCATACGATAACCATAACTTTTTGTAATAGTCACTTTTGCAGTGGAAATTGAAGATTTACTGCTAAAACAAAAATAGAAGACATTTATTTTATATGTATCTCGCTCCTTCATTTAAAAAAATAATTACTTTTATTAAATCGTTAATTTTATCTCTCCACTATACAGATCAAAAAAAAATATGGGTTTTCTTCGGTTTCATGTACATCAAAAATAATTATTGTTTTTTTTACAAAGCATGCTTTTTTAATCCTTTGAGGCGCAATGTCCTGCAGGGAGGACATCTTGCTAGTTCTAAAGCACTCCTTTTCATTTCTCATTTCACTAGTTTTTAAGTGAAACCTGTGGCTTAGGGGTCTTTGAGATCGTTGAGTACGAGTCGAATATAATTTGAATTTGATTAAAACCGAAATCCAAAGTGACGGTTCAATGATGGTACCTTAATAATAATGAAAAACAACGTTTTGATAATTTTCTTGTATTGTACATAACTTGGTGGTTTCCAGCGTTTCATGATGAGGCGGCATGAAGTCAACGAACAGCCTGCTATTACGAAAAACAAGTAAAATTCGTTTGTATTGATCTTCTGTATTCTTTTTATGTGTAAGTGAGAGTAACAAATTTTTGTAAGTGAGAGTTAACAAATTTTTTTTTAAAATGTTGTTCAAAAATTGAAGCGTAAAGAATTCGAACCGTAAATATAGGGATTAAAAATAGTATAAAACTCCTTAATTGACTAAATAATGCTACTTAAAATCCTGTAAGAAATTTTACAAAAATATCCAAGCTAACCATCGATCCAATCCGTCGACGAAAAGTTCACAACCCCTGAGTGACTGCAGCGGAGGCTGTGCAGACAGCACGACCTGTTTCGGCCAGATCTTCCCAATATGTGGGTACGATTGCCTTGCCAGGGAGCGTATGCAACGCGCCAAAAAGTTTCGCAAGCGCTGTAGGTCCCACCATTCGCTGCCGCCGCCGGTAAACACAGTGCCTGGAGTAGCGATCGGCGGCGCCTCGCTTCGACGGTTGCCGCGACCCGGCGACGGACAGTTCCGTAGGCTGTGGGCGCTCGCTCGTCGTTTCGTCAGTTGCTCGCCGGCGTTTGTTGCGATTGGTTGCGTTGTAGAGAGTGCTACTTCGCGTGTTCTAGGAACCCTCAACATGTCCGCCAGTCGCGTGCCTCGTCCTCGAAAGTTAACAGTGTTTTAGCGCCCTCGCGAGGGCATCTTGAAAGCCGCTAAAAAGGACTGCTGCGTGGGCCGGCCGCCTCCCCCCATAAAGTGGATGCATTCAAAATTGCCGCATGTTCCCATCGTTTTCATTCAAGAAAGTGTTCTACGATTTAAAAGAAAAAAAATAATCAAGTGAAAGGTGTGCTCGTGCAAGTCCCGTTGCTTGCAAGATTTTGCTGTGCCGCAACAGCCGCCGCCAGGTGATTTGATTTGATTTGATTTGATCCCATCCCGCGGCCTGCCGGAGAGGTGTGTTTTTTTCTTTTTATTTTTTGGGTCCGCCGTTTGCTCCCCTCGCCAGTGAGAAAAGTGCATTTGCGGCTCGGTTGATTTTGCGTGAATTTTTTGGCATTTAGGGTGCGGATTAATTTTGACGCCAGGTGCTGGGCGAGAGGAAAAGGCTGCAGGTACCAGACGTTGTCAGGTGAGTTCCGACGAAGAGGTCTCTTGGTGGTGGTCGTGTTCTGCAGGTTTCCCGTTTTCGCCTCGTTTTTAGCGCTCGTTTAGCCCAAAGTTGATCGGTCTTGCAGTGTTTCGAACCGGAGGAGAACCGGTTTACGGACGTGCAGACGAACGTCGAACTGGCTCCGTCTGTGCGTTCCTCCAAGACGTTTAATCTTAACTAAATTCAGGAATTGACTCCTTTTGTCCGGGAAGAAAAATGCCGCGTGCTCCGTCGTCGTCCCGCTAAGAAGCCTGTGTGCCAAATTCTGAACAGAAATCTTTCACGGCCCAACAGGGACGGATCCGAGCCTCCTGTCCAGCGAGGCGCTCCGCTGACCCGGCAACGGAGGTGAGTCACGAGGAAAGGAAGGCCGACTGCGGCCAAAAACACCCAGACTGTCTCGCTGGTTCGATGGTGGCCCCTTGCACGGCCACGGCCACTGCCGCCGCGCTGCCAGTGGTTATAGCTAGCTGCTGCCTCTGGTCCACGGAGTTCCGGCTCGGGCTCATTTCTTGCTGGGGCTCCACTCCTAATGAAAATTTGTCTAATTACTCGAGAAGGCTCCGGCCGGCTCTGCTCGCACGGACGCTGCAGTGGCTAACATTTGGCCGGTTGATTCCACGAATCCCCCCAGCCTGCAACTTTCTTTGATCACAAATTTCTAGCCCCGGGGATTTGTGGCTCATCTGTGGTTTGCTTTGCTTATTTTTGGTTTGTTTTTATTTTATTTTTTGGCGCGCACGGTCTTTCTCGGAGTTAAGCAAAATTGGTTATTCATGACGTGCTGGGATTAGGGCTCTTTGAAGGCCTCCGGAATGCGGCCGAGGATGCCCTGGACCCTGGGAGTAGCACTTTGCTGCTTTTGGGGAGGGGGGGCTTTGTCGTGGGGCCTTTATTGAATTCCCGGCGCCTTGCGCGTTATTTCTAATGCAAGTAGAGCCTAATTCAGTTGATGTTTATGTTTTCCCTTTTATCTGGCGGAAAATGGGCTGTTCGCTTTCGCTTCAGGAGGAAGTTTTACCGAAATCTCATTCTGAACACCAAAGGAGTATAATTGAACAAGATTTATGCGGTAGAGAATTTTCCCTGAATTTATTTTGGTTAAGGAACAGATTAATGCCAGGATGTTTTTATGGCGCAATTACGGACGGCTAAAACATAAACCTATTAAGGTCAAATTCCTGTGGGCAACAGATGCCCACAGATTGAATGCTTAATCAGATTCTTTTTGTATATGCCAATAATAAGTAAATTACACTGTTTAAAATTTATTTTTAATATACAAAACAGTTTTTATTACGTTTCGTAAAATTCCATCAAAAACCGTCCCAGAAATGATGAATAAAAAATTAGGGCTTGTAGTAGCAAAACAATTAAAACAGCAATAACTAAAATTTTAAAATATAAACATTGTTTTAATAAAACTCTCTCTAAATGCAGAATGTCCTTCACCAAAAAATATGAAAATAAAATTTGAAATATTTGTAGCCTTTTTATAAAATGAATTCAATCAGAAAATTACATAAAAAAAGGAAACACCACCATCAAATATTCGATTCAATCGACTGCACTAACTCAAACGTTAAATTGAACAAATTTGACGACAATAGAAAATTATACACCTGAAAAGCACTTCTCTATTGAAACAAATTGAAGTAAATTAGTTACCTGGTTAACTCTAATTGCATATTTTAATAAAACTAGATTGAGTTATTTATCCGTTGCTCACATGGGCGTAACATCAAAATAATTTAATTTCAGTATAGATAACGACGAAATTTATTATTTTCTACATTTACCTGCTATTTTATTTGATTTTAAATATCAGATAATGAAACGTTTTTGTATCTGTTGTTTAATTTTTCTAATATTAGATCAATTTTTCTATTGTCTTGCAAGTGGATTGCTTTAAATAAATTAATAAATAAGTATAAGATGTGCAGGATCATAGTGAAAATCAATGAATTACCGTATGTTGTCTTATATCCTTTTTAAAAATACGATTTACCGATGTTTAGCTTTTATATCTCGAGTAATAAATAGCAAATTTCGAGTATATGTGACTATATTTAAATTATTTATTAAATAATTTAAATTAAATAAATTCGAGAGGTTCCATACTTTTACTATAACTATAAAACTATAAAAGTAGATAGTCATTAAGAGCTCAAGTGTGAGGGAAAGACAAAAATTTAGGGAGAAGCGAAACGAAAATTAAAACCTCGTTTTACCACCCAGAGCGTGTGTGCTTCCTGCCATTCTCAATTCAGGGTTTTGCTATGCCTGAGAATTGCGCGGGGACGGCACTAACACCATGCATAAAGTGACACACAGCGCAATAAAGACTTTGTCCCGCCTATTCTTATCTTTTTCGTTCTTATGGAAATAAGGCATAGGAACCAGTAAATCTTTGATGCTTTATATAATAGGAAAATTGTCGCCAGGCCGTTTTAGAAATTGCATATGGGTTATGGTACAGCACATATCTTGTACTTGTAGATCTTTTGTGCGCATCCCTTGAAGAAGACCGTTAAAATGTCTGATTTGTTACTAACTCTGGCAGATCAGTTGTCAGGGCACTGGACTACCATCCCAGAGGCTGTGGGTTCGAATCCTACGTATAACCATGGTATCCTGCGCTACGTTGGTAATACAATGGGGCAAAAAATAGCTTAAATGTGCCTTTCTAGGCAGCAACGCTAACCTAACCCAATCTATTAACTTCAAGATGCTTTCAAACGAGCTAAATCAGAGTTTCAGAAGCCGTCTTAGGCATTAGACATTTTTAATTTTCATTTCGCCAAGGGAAAGTGCAGCGAGTTTGTTAATATTAAATGTTCTTTTATTGATGTTATTTATCAGAAAATTGTTGATTTGATTTTAAGTTTTCTAACTAATTATAATAGTTAAAATAATAAAAGGAATATATCGAATCAAGTGTCTGTAGAAATAGTTACGGGGTCACACAGGGGAGGATATATTTTGGTACTCAATAAGCAAATTTTTATGTATGTCAAATTATTGTTTAAAGTTTTTTTTTTTTTTTTTGTTTGAATTCCATATGTGCATGCCGGGAGCAAACGTGCTCAATTAAGACCGTATTGTAGTCCTAGTCGACAGCAACTTCACTGTTACCCGTAGATTCTACTTAAGTATGAAAAGAGGCATTTTTGTTGTCAGCGTCTTACAATTTGTCTATAATTTAAGTGTAAACCTCCATTCTAATTCTCCTGTACAATGTCAGGCCTCATTAAATAAAAAATTGAAAGTTAGTTAGTTAGTTAGTTAAAATATTTAGTGCCCATGTCATTTCATTGCACTATCAGGTAACAATTTAATGATAGTCAGTAAGTAGGAAATGACGAAATTCAAAATTTTATTTTCCCGCCAAAAAAAAAAAAAATGTGTCATTGAAATGTGTGTTCTTTTTAAATTCATATTTAAAGAATTTATCCATATGTGATCATTAAATTCTCGAGGTTGTTCCATTTTGCACAGCAAATAATTTAAGCATATTCAAAAATGTTTTGTGCAACAACAGTCTGCATTAATTAAAGACATTCAACAGATGCCAACTTTTTGCAGTATATAGGGTATATGGGTAATAACACAATCGAAGTAAATTGTTGTATTAACCGCGTAACCTCTTAGCATCGTATTACCATTCAACAAATATCTCATTTTGCTATAAAAATAAAACGAAATTGCGAAAAATGTCACAGATAATGTCACGTAAATTAAAAATAAAGAAGTAAAAAATAAAATAAATTATATATAAATAAAATGAGAAAAGAAATAGCAGCACAAACCCGAAACAAAAACAATAAAGACTTAGGGAAATGTCACGCGACAGCAATAATATTTATCGGGGAGGCCGCAGAATGCGAGTCAAATATGTGGCCCCGATGCCGTAGCTCACCAGTTGCAATTATCGCGGAAGGAATTAAAAGCGTCTATTTGCACATCTGTTCCATAGTGCAGCTGAAGTGCACCAAAGATGCTGGGGACGAAGACGGCGGACCGCGGGGAAAAACCTTCGACCCGACGAAGCTTCTGGTGCAACACCCAGAAAATGATGTGCCCCAAACCTCTGCAGGTTTTAGGTCCGGGTCTAGCCGCGCAACGTAAGCATCGTGGCCCCTTTCATAGCGCGCCAAAAGCAGATCCTTTTTGCAAGAAAATTTCATGCAGTGGACCCTCGGGTCTGGCCAGGATTTGCCCGGAAGTTTTCCTCCCATTCTGCACTCTTTTGGCTGCTTTACCCTAACTTTTTGGGCAACTGGAACATTTGCAGCTAAAAGTGGAAAATAGTCCCACCCACGGTTTGTATGAGGCTATTCGGGAAAGAAAATGTGCAGGGCGCGAAATTTATTTTTTTTTCTCTCTTATACCCAGAAAGTGCGTTAAGGTTTTGCAAAGGGACACGAGTTTGCTGTCCTGGTTCGCAGGAAAAGATTGAATTTTTCAAAGGTAGCCCCATCTCGCTGGCATTATACATAAAAATGGAATTAGGGGGAAATTAAAATATAACGCTGTCCGGTCTTGAATAGTGTCCCTGGTGGGATTCAAGAACGCCCAAGGGATGGGAGGGCTGGCGGCCACTCGTCCTTATCTTATTTTGAGTTCAGCACGAATTATCTGCGTCATAAATACTTAAGCTGGACTCCTTGGGAACAAAATGTAGGCCAGGAGAGTACCCTGGGAATGGCGTGTGCTTCCCGGTTTTACCCTTCGGCAAAAAACAATATAAATTAGGAGCATAAACAACACCAACGTATTTAAACTATAACTTCATAAAATTTAGTAATTGTTCGGGTACCAATGCATAATTTGCATAGTACAACGTATGGAAAACATTTTTAGTTGTTAGAATAGAAAAATTACTATTTTTTTTTAATGAAATAGGACATTAAAAAAAAATATTGAAGTAATTACTTCAGGTGGTGTGGTAAGCTCTCTTTCGTTATGCCCACTTGGGCGCGCTAATACGAACCATAGATGTTTTCGACTTAGGAATTGGTTTAAAAAATTGCTTATACCGGTTCTGGCTGTACAACATGTGAATTATATTGAGTGAAAATCCCAGGAACTTATTTCTTGCAATGAATTGGCGCCAAAACGTCTGACTTATCTAAAATGTTTCTTGCATCAAAAAATGCATTTATTTCATATTACAATAATGCACTAGTTAAATAAAATTTTAGTCTATGGTTCGAAAATATTTGTCAACCTACTGAAAATTTTCTTTAAATCTTTTAAGTTTTCACAACTAATCTCTATTCGTTCCCACTGACTTGTAAAAAACGTCATATGACATGTTCAACTTTATAATTTTGGTATTAGAATTGAATTTGATTTAATACGCATTATTTTAATTTTTACCTTTTATATGGGAATTGAAATAAGTTGTCTACGCATTCATTTTTTGCGGAAATAAGTTGGAGTTAAATATTTATGGCATGCAAAAATGATTTACCTTGATTTTTTTTAGCAAATATTCAACAGTATTTATAAAAAATTTCTTTTGTACTCAAATTTAAGCATATCTAATGAGAATTCGAATCATCGGCCTTCTGCCTTACAACAGATGGTTTAAATTTGACATGGCTATTAATACGAGACCCGTCATCATACATGCGGTAAATATCGCGAGGATACCGTTGTACCTATAGTGTGGGTATTCCGCAAAAATGTTGCTATTCGACCGACCACCAGTTATCGTAACCCTCCTTTCCCACTAAATCGTCAAACAGGGAAATGGCGGAAACGCGAATTCAATTTAACCGCCCATTAGGCACTTTGAATAATAAATTGGCGGGGAATTGCTCATCCCCGAGATTCACTTTTCATATCTCGGCGAGAATTTAATTCACAAACAAATTGGTTTTGGTCGGAAGAGGGATAGGGGCAAAGGTATGAAGGATGCCCGGATGTTGAGCTCATGGTTAGAGAGCATCGTAAGGTGATAAGGGGAGAAAGATTATCAGGGACGGGGTGGGCCGCGATGGTGGCGATATCCCAAAGGCGTTAAGAACAAGACGAATGGAATCCCAAGGACGACAAATTATATTACGCTGACAATCTGCGGGGATTTCGGGCGATTTGACACTCTCTGCCGGGCAGGAATACCGGTGTATCCCAGATTTATGCGGATGCTCGACAATTTGGTTTAGAAATAGGATTTAATCGGATTACGCGGAACGCCTAATCAATCGGACAAACACGACGGTTCTATATCAAGGTATGGCGTACTCTGTTAAACACAGTTGTATAATTGTGAAAGACAGAGTCACGCTTCGATGAGGTCAAGGAACGATCTTTAACATCCGGTGGGGGAGGACTTTAAGATGCCGTCACAATCTTACGACAACGGTCTCAAGGAACAGGTGCTGCCTTTCGAGCCCGAATGTCATATTAATGTCGTACCTAATCCACTTAGCGCACGGTCCCATCGAACAATTTCATGTTTCTAATTAATTATTAATTTCTGAGCAGGGCAGCCAGGGAGAGATGCTGGGATGTTGGACCAATTCGGGATTTCTTCTCTCTGTCCTCCTTTCCTTTGGTCAGGCTGCATCGATAAAAGACTCTTGTGTTCTGTACCCTCCCGATCTCTATTTTGGTGGTAATTCTCGTCCATCAAGAAGTATCTCAAGTATTTTCGCCTCCTTTCGACAGACGAGTCATGATGTTAATTTGAAATTAAAAATTTATTACGGAGCAGGAAAAATGACGGATTATGGGCAAAAGATATTCATTTTAGATGGAGGGATGGGATAGGCGGTAGAATAAATTGGCCGACGGGACTGTTTTTTTTTTGGAGATTGCCTTAATTTTCAAATCTCAAGAGGAAAGGTGTGATGGGCTCTGGAGTATTCTTAAGAATTTTTGTTTTGGGAGATTGTTCGCACGAAGGAGCGATTTGGCAATGGACTTAATTAGGATTCAGGTGCGCATTAGGTGTTTCGCCATTTTAATCGTTTTAATGATTAATTAGCTTCCGCAAATCGATGAGGCACCTTCAAAATGAACTGGGAAAAACACGCAAGGATAAAAATATAAATGAAGGTTAAATAAGGTGAAGCAAGGAAGGTTCTTTTTTGATGTTAACACTCACGAAATTTTAGTTATTTCCTTCATTTATACCATAAAAAGTAATTGAAATAATTTAAAACCTAGGTTTTTTTTCTGTAAAAACTTAAATTAATTTAATATCGGTTAAATTAAAGGAACACTATAAATAAAACCATGATACAAAGTCAGATAATTAGTAAATAAAAAAAATTATGTTGTATCACAAAACTAAAAAGGATATCAAAGGGAAACTCATAACTATGAAACACTTTTGAATTGGGGAAATTTGTTATAGAGGCTTACTAAATTTATAATTTAATTTATCCCACAAAATTGTTATACTTCACAATTTTTATTTTTGTATACTTCTTTATTACCACATAATTTGATTTTTAACTATTAAGAATTTAAACCGCTACATAATAAATTTAGTAATAATAATGGGTAAAATTAAAAATCTGACTGCTTTAAAGAAACGACATTGAAACTTTACTAATAAGTTAGTACCTAATTTAAAATATAACTAAATGGAAAAATTGAGGTAACTAAGAAGAATTGTGATTTGTATGGTTATTTATTCCAAAAATGAAAATTAAAAACAAATTTAATGGTTTTTTTTAATCATTACTGAACCTAATCAAATTTAATGCTTTTATTTTTGTAACTATTTAAAAAGCAGTGTAGACTTAATGGTAAAATTAGAGAAGGTGGGATTTTAGACATTTGAAGAATGAAGTTCTTGACAGTTTTTTTCTTAGCACTTGCAATTTTATTCAATTCTGTTCCCGTAAGAAGCGATTATCTTATATTTTTGTGTCACCCTATTTATTAATTTTGTATTTAAAGCCATGTAGCGGCGGTTTATTGTGTTGTATTGTCGGTACTGCCCTGGATGCAATAGGGTCAGGATTGAAGGTGGGAGGTCAAGTGCTTAGATATAAACCAAGATTGATTTTTCCAACTCCGGTTGTTGTACCAGGATATCAACCAGCTATTGGTTATCGTCCTCCTCCATGTTAAAAACTTAATCATGTGTTTTAATTCTTAAAGAAAATTGAATACCAGTTATTTATGTATTTTATTAACCTGAACATTTTATATTTATGTTTGTACGATCTTTTAAATTTAATGCGTTAACTGACTCAGATGCGGTATTCTAAAATTAAATCTATCATGGCTAGTAATTTTAATAGTGAAGCTTATTCAGCTTTATTTACAGTGGTCGTCTAATATAACAAATGAATTTTTGCTTATGTTAATTTTATAAACTATTAAAACAAAACATAAGACTTTAAAATGGAAGGAACCAATCTTCATTTGACCGTTGTATTTCCTTGGGTCCAGCAACCAAAAAAGGACTTTTCAATAGGACTGTACATCACATAAGGTAATAACAACGCAGTGCAGTGGTGCAGCGAAAATATTCCAAACCTCATTACTGCTGTAAAGTAGCCGCTATACTCTCTTGACCTCAATCCTATAGAATACAGGAAGTGGTTTAATTTGAAGGTCAGAGCCTGTGCTACGCGTCATTAAAGTTTGCAGTCGGTAAAGCAATCCTTGGGTCAGGAATAAGACAAAATTTCGGTATAAGAGATGCGACGTGAAGCCAAAGATTTCATGAAGTGCTTAAAACTGTACATTAAATATAAAGGCGGCCATTTTGAATTTAATTAAGTCAAGCTAGTCAACGTTATTTTGCCATACCCTGTATGTCGGGTGTTTTCGTTATACCGAATTTGTTTCAATTTTGCAAAGTATTAATAAAATCAACATATTTAAAATTAAATTTAAGTGAAATATTTTATTAAAAAAACGATTGGGTTTTTGGTTAATAATAGAAACAAAATAACACAGATATCGATAAAGTTGTAAACCAGAAACCACGTTGTATTTTTTCAAAGGTTTTTTATGTACTGAATACGATTCTGATTTTATTGTAAAATTATTCTTCATGTTACGTTTTCCAGAGATTCTAACCTAAAAGCGAAAAGCTGACTCGTTACTCTTGAATGGTTGTGACTGTAAAACAGAAAAGGTTACAAACTAACTTCAGTACTCGTTGTCCCAGTTGATCTCACCTAGTTTCCGTATTCAACTTCTCAAATCCTTTTAGTCGATACCCATATTAATAGAGCTATGTAAAAAAGGGTAATCCGCCATCTTGGGGCGTCCGCCATATTGAATTTAGAATGACATAAGTTACCGTAAGCACGTCTAACACTTATTTGAATACTCTTGCTTGTTTACACTTGCCTGCTTTAAAGAAAATCAACTTTTAAGCTTTCTTTACTACTCGTAATAAGCTAATAATTAATTTAAACTATAACTAAATGGAAAAACATTTAAGTAAGCAAAGAGAATCGAATTTATACGGTTATTTCTACTAACAAAAAAACAAAATGAAATGTAATATTTTTTAAACTATTGTGATGTAACCGGTAACTAATTAAATTAAATGCTATTATTTTTGTAACTATTTAAAAAGGAGTGTAGGCCCAATGGTAAAATCAGATAATGTGCAATTTTAATACCTAAAGAATGAAGTTCTTGTCGATTTTCTTCTTAACACTTGCAATTTTGTTCAGTTCTGTTCCCGTAAGAAGTGATTATCTCATATTTTTGTGTCATCCTGTTTATTCTTTTTTTTATATTTAAAGTCATGCAGCGGCGGTTGTCTGGGATGTCTTTTCGGTACTGCTCTAAATACGCTAGGGTCAAGCTTGCGGTCGGATGGTTATGTGTATAGAGGTTATCCAAAAGTGGTTTATTTAAATCCGTATGATTATTCAAACTATCCAGTTGTTGAATGATCATGGTGTTCATGTGTATTAAAAGATTAATCATGTGTTTCAATTATTAAAGAAAATGAACACCAATTATATATGTATTTTATTGATATATAACAATTTTCTATTTATGTTACTCGATTACAATTTGATTTTTTAAAAATTAAATTTTATCACGGGGCCTCTTATGGTTGTTAGCGCGCTGGACTAAAATTCGAAACGCTGTCAGCTCGAATTCCACGCATAACCGTAGTTTCCTGCAATAGATTGATAAACAATGGGTCAGAAATGGTATAAGTGCGTCTTTCTAGGCAACCGCACCAATCTAACCTAACCTAGGTAAACCACAATGATCCTGATTAATAATTAATTTTAATAGAAAATTTTTTTAAATGAATGATTAAATTTGACCTGTTCTTAATATACAGTGGTAGTCTAATATCAGATGCTTTCGTTATAACAAATTCGTTTTATTTATTTTTGCTAAGTTTAAATGGAATCAACTTGTTTTAAATTAGCCCTTTGCACTCCAAACATTTTTTTTTCATTCATATTAAGAGCAAGTCGAAGCTGTTTTAATGGAATATGATTTAACATTTTAAATTAAGTGATATGTGCATAAAAAGAAAAGTTAAAGTTATTACGTTTTGCTTTTGTATTTATGCCATGAACTGAAAATTATTTGCATTTTCTCCAATATTGCGGATCAGCCGTTGAGTTTAAAGACAAATATTAAATGGATTCACTCAGCCCTCGAGTGCAAAGGGTTAATAATTAAAATTTAATTAAGCAATACTAGGAACAAAATAACACAGACCGACAATAATTTAAACTGTGGAAAGAAAGCTTCTTCGAAAGATTTCTAATACACTGAATCCGACTTTATTCTAGAGAGATTCTATCCTACAATTAGAAAAAATACTCGACTTTTCGCTATATTTAAGTAATAACGTTTTGAAGAGTTTTAATCGTAGTTGAAGACTTATAAAGTTAAATACTGATCCAAATAGCGTATTATTTATAATTTCTGATTTCTATTTATTTTTATAGTAAAAAAAATGGAAATATTTCATCTAAAGCTTTTCATTCTACTCTACAAGCAATACAAGTTAACTATCAAATTTTTAAACGGATTATAAATAAACTCAGTACCTAAACATTTGGTTAAAATTACAGAACTCTTACATTCTTTGACCAGATAGATTAAGTTTATTTTAAAATCATAATTTCCGTCCTTTTGTGACCTGCAGAATCTAGAAAGAATGGTATACATTTTGAAATTGAATAAGAAGTGATTTCTTATTATTTTAGGGTTAATTTTGAAAAAATTGAAGACAATTTGGTATTACTATCGCGAACAAGTAATAATTCGAACATGAGTATTTTATTTAAAGCCAGGTTTATTGAAAAAAAAAATATATTAAAGGGTATATGATCGTAAGGAAACTGTAAGCAACATTAATAAAAACTACCAAACTAGGTATCCTCTAGAGTAACACAAACTCTAATTAAGTTATATTCTTTACTTTTTAAAAATGTTTAATCCTTGGTATTTGTTACGGCTGGTTTCTAACAAAACTACTTGAAACATATTACATTTCACTCCTTATATAAATATTTAAAAATGTTTCGAAACTATTTATCTGGAGAAAATTGATATTTATACTTATGATCCATTAAGATAGGTTGTGAGAAAGTAGTTAATTACTTACCCATGGAGAATAAAATTGACATGCTTAATTTTGTTAATTGCTTGAATCGAATTAAATTTAATGCATTTTGGTACTGTTCAATCACAGTGTAGCCATGACTGAAGTTGGAGTATGGGCATATTTAAAATCCAAACTATTTAATTTCAGACGGTTTCCGTTTTAGTTATCGGATTTTTCTTTGGTTGTACTACTGGAAAGAGAGAAAATTAATATTACTAGTTTTTATATACATTTTTGAGCTGTGATTGCTGAAATTGTGATTTATATGAGTCTTCGTATTCTCTAGATCGTTGCTCTTTAAATATTTAACTATATTTAAAGTAATAAAGTGCATGTATAAATTTTAATGCGTTTTATTTTTCATATAACTATGATTCTGATTTTAAAACATGTCTTGTGAACCTTTAATACACCTAATGGTAGAAGTTACTTAACTAGTTAACTATAGAATTTATTTTTAAAAGTGTCTCACTGGGTGTCTAATTAAAATCAGTCTGTGACGACTATACACGTCAAACGCAATACAAACGGCCCCACAAAAAATTTTACGAATTAGATAATCTAAGATCTAAGATTAGACAAAAATTAATAATTCTAGTTGAAAAAAATAAAATCTAGCAATAGGTTTTGTAATGTTGTTGCAATAAACCGAAAAATTACCAAAGGCCGTCGTAGTTCACGCAATTTAAATATAAAAAATATTATTAAGGGATAAAGGAAATATAATACTAAATGATATCTGCATTACATCACATTGAAATATTAAGTTTTTATATTGAATGGTAATATTTTTATTTTCCACGACGTGTATATACAACAACCGCAACGCAATAGAGCTTTAGATTGACGTTTATATACGTCGAACGCAGTTAATTGGTTAATGGGACATACTTGAGTCGAAATCTTGAAAATATCGATTATTTTTTAATTCTATTGTTCCTCCTGAGTGTAATGGGTAATGAACCTGGTGAACTCTCCAAAGAAAATAATCCACCAGGTGACGGAAAGCGTAATTGTCAGCGAGTAATGACACGACTTGGTATTAAGTTAAAAACGTGAGATTGAACAGAATAAAGTTGTATATAGATGAAATATGGAATACTTTTAAAAACACAAATAAAATAATAACGTCACCTTGTGAAGTAGTACACGTAGTATAAAAGGGTTAATGTAACCTCAAATTAGTGCGTATTTCCCCTAAAATGCTGTCAACGCCAACTTATGGATAAATACACGGTGAAGGCAATAAGTACAACGCATTTTCTATTATATAAGATGTATGAAAAACAGTAGATTGAGGCTGATATGTACATATAATTTAAATTAAATTAAAATTTTTAAACAAAACTTCCTAAAATTTTATTTTTTGGTGTCATACACCTAGTCTGAGAGATTTTAATCCATAAAAATAAAATTTAGCTAATTCTTTAGCTATATCTAAACTATTCGCATAACCAACTGTAGTAAGAATATCTGAAATATTTTTAAGGTTAGGCTCATTATAAACAAACTACGAGCCAGAAAACGAAATGTTGATTTTTAGCTCTCTGATTTGTACCTCTACAATCATTACCTTTTTTTGATGAGTATACTCGTCGTTGACGAATGGAAATATTTTGTGCTAAGACGAGTATATTCGTCGTGCGTAAAAAGTATATACTACTCTGTATATTTTAATGTTCTTAAGAACTATAAGATATTTATAAAATTAAAGATGTTTAAAATATTTTAAAGCTAAGACGAAATAAAATGAACTAAATAAAAACTATTGTACAAATATCAATTTTTATGATACTGCGAACGAAGTAATCATCGCTTTTAATTGCATTCTGTGAAAACGACATAACTAAAATTTCTAAACATGTTTATATATGCACATTCTAGACACATAAAACTATGAGAATATGCAAAAAAAGTAGATTTTTCAAAAATCATACAGTGGTTTGCCTCCTACAGAGTGTTTTTAACACGAACAGATTGAGTTTGAGATCTCTTCACAGATTTTGAGAAAAGCCTGTACAACTGATCACTTAGGGTAAAAATTTGTTATAAATTGTGTAAGAACCTTTGAAGTTAACAAATTAAAAATTAAATATGTTTTTGCAACTTATCGACAGAGACTAGCACGCATTGCAAATCGAAACGAAATAAATTTTTCTTTACTTTTAGTAATCATATAGAATTTTTTACATATATCAGGTGTAAACAGTTTTAATTAAAGATATTTTGCACAATGTTAACCAAAACATACTGAAAACATGAGGAGAATCGCGGCGGAACTATCTGTTTTCAGAATTTTAAAATCAAATGTCTCACGAAATACAAGCGATCGACAAATAGTTTTCTTTTTTTCATATCCCTCACTTTTGACTCAAAATTATCGTTCCAACAAAATTCGTAAGGTTTGTTTCAGTACTGATTTTAAAAGCTTATGTCTTACTATTTATGTATTGGGGTAAAATATACCTTGAAAATTTTCATTAGAGGAAAATTAATGTTTCTTATACAGCCAATTTACATTGGAATGAGTTTTTAATTAAGTGACCATGAAAAATTGTATGGTTATTATTTTTAATTGAAACATGTATCTAATTTAATTTAATGCTATTGACTTTTTGCTGCTATTTAAATCATAGGGTGGCCACGGCATAGTCAAAGTGTTAGGAGTATTTATAATCAAAAGGATGAAGTCGTATATAATTTTCTTCATAATTTTCATACTTGCCTTCAATTACGTTAGTGGTGAGGTATAAAATATCTATATAAATTTTCTCCTATATTCATCCTGCTGACAGTTTTTGTATATTTGAAAGCCCTTCTTTTTTTTTGTTCGTCGTCGCCGATGTTGCTGCGCGGCACGTTATTATAATGGCTGCAGACCATGCCGGCCAAAATATTGCTATAATCGAGGTGGATGTAAGATCGGATGTGCTATGAGAGCCTTAAATATTCTAATTGCACAAAATATAATAGCAGCCAATGTGCTTTCTGCTTGCAAAAATTCAGCTTTATATGGTTGTTAAACCACACAGGAATTTGAGCGACAATGGATTTAAAGTTTTGAAATTTTAAATATTTTTTTTCCTATACTTTAGAAAGTTGTAAATGTGTTTCTATTCTTAAATGTTGTAAGTAATATTTTGCAAAAATATATAGTCGAAAAATGGGAAATGTTCTGTTTACACTATCCTTGAACTAAAAAACCTAATTTGTATCATACCTCTGGTAGATCTTGGGCTTCTGGTAGATTAGTGTAGTGGACTACTATTCCAGAGGCTGTGGGTTCGAATCCCACGCAATACTATGGTCTACTGTGCTGCGTAGATTACGAATTCGTTAATAAAAATTCTTCATCACATCATGTTTTCGAGAAAATTACAGAGGGATGCATTTTGAGAAATCATGAAAAATAATCTGATAGATCCAGAAAGTTATAATGTTACTCTAATGAAATCTTAGGTTATTATTTATAAAAATTTCGTAATAATGCGTCAGTTTTACATTTTGCCATAATTATCCATGATTATTTCATAGAACAGATGGCGAATAAAACTCAGAAGCGTACACTCATGAAAAACTTCGTTGGTTAAGTTCTACAGAGATAAGTTGTATTCGATATGCCTAGATTAGATACTCAGCCTTTCCTTTAAGCCACGTTATGAACATCTTTTCGAAAATTGATGTGATGGAGCATTTTCATGAACGAATTCGTAATCTACGGCAAATATCCTATAGAAGTGATTTGTCAATTCCGTAGAGACAAAATAAAAAAATTTATTTATTAATCGGTGTAGTGGAGCATAAATTTGTGTGTTTTCGTAGTTAAATTGCTATTCCTTCAGGACACATTTCTGATCCCTGGGTATCAGTAAATCTTTCCCTTAGTTTTCGTCATGGAAAACTCGGAAATTACTCGAATTGCAAAACTGCATGCATTTACGTTATACAAATATCAGAAAATCTACAAATCGCGCTGCGTCAGAACCTCTTAAAGGCGCAACATCTAAAATTGAATTCCTTAAGAACCCTTTTCTTCAAGTATTCATTTCACGTGTCTCAGCTACATTCCCAGTATCTTTTGAGCACATCGTGATCAGTCATTCAAACGACGCTAATCCCCGCGAACAATTTGAAATGGAATCGGCGAAAGGCAGGCCCAAGCTGGGCGGCGTCGTGGCGCACACATATGACTTATTCCCGCATCCCCTTTTCTCTCTACCAAGGGCGCTCTTTAATCTTTTCCGCGAAGACAAAATTGCTCGTCAGTCATGCCAGAAACATGGCAATTCCTGGAATTGCGATGAATATATGTTCGTCTCCTCAAGTTTGGCGGTAAGGGCCACATATGTTCCCTTCACTCGCACTCGTCATCGTCGTGATCCCGTACCTTACACATATGCGGCACAGCCCTCAATCCATACGTCGTTGACACGACCTCCCATCGTTTTAATTTTAAAAATTGTTTTTCTGCTGTACCTTGCCTGGCTTTAATGTGGTGCAGCATGCAGTAACTAACCCTTTTTTGTTTTTTTCCAATCTGCAGATTTGTTTTTTTTTTTTTTTTAGCCGGTTGTCGGTCAACTCGGAAGGGCGTACTCAAAGCAATTATAAATGATGGTGTCGTGCCCTAGTCTAGCATGATTAAATTTTCCCATCCGTTTTGTAAACTTCTTCTAAGTTGATCTACATCTGTCGCAGTATAGCCTTCGTACCGGTCGTTGTCGACCTAGAGCTAGACAGCTGCATCAATTCATCAAAATAGCCAGATTGGCCTAAGTTTGAATGAAACGGGAATAAATACCTTAATTACAACTCATTACTCATTACTATCTGCGGAACTCTATGTCTAAAAGAAAAAACCGGCCAAATGCGAGTCGGACTCCGCAAAATGTAGAGTTCCGTAGTAATTTATCTTTCACAGTTTAGAAATTTTTTTTCGAATTTGGCGGGATATATATCAGAAGGGGTACGACTAATAAAAATATGTTGTATGAAAACACTGTAGCATTTCAAAATACCCTTTTAACGATACCCCACACGAGGGGATATGAACAAAAATAAGTAAATAAAAAGGAGGTTTAGGTAAGCAGCATCAGTTTGAAAACATTTTTGAATTCTTACTAATTCCTCTATAATTATTTTGCAATTACTTTTCAATTCAACTTCTTATACACTGTGAAATATTTACATATGCGGACCTATTCTTATCAATTAAGCAAAGGAAAGGAAAAATCGTGTTTTACGTGACGCCAACGAAGTATACCAAAGATCTCTATGGCATAATCACTAAAAAACCCTGAAAGCGTTACGGGATTATGGGAAAACTAATATAAATGATTATAGTTAAATATCGTTTGTTTTGAGATTTTTTATTAAAGCCTAATACATGAGACATCTCAGCACCGGTTTAAAATAAAACAAACAAAAAAATTACAGCGCATAAAAGGTAGACGCAGTCATCGTAGCAGGCGTGCGTATCTGAAAGTGAAAATTCATTTATGCACTATTTGAAATTTGTGTATATTGTGTGAAAGTTGATTTTGCTGCTGCTCATCGGGGTACCCGCCGACTGAACTCCAACTTTAGCTAAATGGTGAACTCTGCCGCATGAGACCCACTTTTGGCTAGTTTTGTACGCGCTTCAAAAGGAAAGCGCAACTGTGATAAATTGAAATTTTGTTGTAATCGAATTATTTAATAAAAAAAATTTGAATTGTATTAGGATAAGTTTGTACGATAAATAAATGTGTACAGTAGATGGGTAGAGGTAGCCCTTCATGACACATTAACACCTTGGAGTATTCCAAAAGGGGGTTTGAAAGGTATGAATCGCAGGTTGATGCTAAATGCCGCCAGACTAGGCGGCTCATTGCTTGGATTCGATGCGATAATTTAGGTCACTTAGAGTACATCCATTAAATTTTCCAGCATTCAATTTAGGACACTAGTACTAGGCTACTCATAAAACTATGTATGAAAAAGGCAGGAAAAATGAATTGGAAAGCCACTGCATTGATTTCATGTAACATTGAGCGTTAGAATGTAAACGAATGCATATTTTGAATTTAATTTGTATCGAGCACATCGCTTCATTAGATAGTGTCAGAAGTGGGATTCAAAATCACATGTTTGAAGACATATTCAGTTCGTTAATCTACGTTTTCATTAATGTAATTTTGTATAATTTTATCACTTATTTTATTCTATCCAAGTGACCTAGGCTCACTTGGATAGAATAAAATATTTTAAAATTATTGTTACAATTTCCTATAATTTAATCCTGAAAAATTGTCATTGATGTTTTATTCTTTTAGTAATTATTTGGCATTAGTTTTCTGTTTTTTAAACAGTCCAAAACTCTTATAAGCTAAACTTTAATATCATTGATTTTGAAATTTTTTCAAATATAAATTTCGATGTTATCCCCCATAGGATGAACAATGTCGAATACAATCAGGATTCTTTTTAAAGGTATATCTGTTTTCTCAGAAAATGTTTGGTTTCTTCTCCTTCTCATTGTCTGGGATTAAAAATGTTTGAACAGGAGTCGAATATTTCGAGATAACGAGGGAAAAGAAAATGTCAATGATGAGAAAACTATTTCCGAAATTCAATATTCTGTACCCTCATAATTCAGATAAATCTCATGTGTATGTACCACCTGACTCTATTGGTTCAAGTTTATTTTGCCCTGAAAGCATCTTTCCACCTGTTCGTTTATTCATCTTATCTCTAATAAACATCTTCTTCAGGAATTTTACCCCTTGCGAGAAGTTAAATATTTCATGCTCGTTTAATGGAAACTGAAAAGGGTTTTAATTTTTGTTTCTTTTTAAATATGTAAGAAAATTTTTGGACGTGTTATGTATAAAACTTTTGTTATATAACCGAATACTGCGAAATGTAAGAAACTTTTATTGCTATAATTAGCATATATTATAAAATTAATATAGACGTCTATCTTTCATTTAATTTTGTATATAAAGCAATCGAAATACTTTTCCTTTCTACCCGCAATAGATATGACCGTTTTCAAAATACAGGGTGTCTCAGCAAAAGGCTCATGGTTAGTTAAATATACAAGACTACTAATAAAAATGAAAAGAAATATTCTTAAGGTTTTTTTTGTTGGAGTTTATGTAACCTGACTTAGTGAATTATTTGGGATATGTCCTCGTACAGTTTTGAAAAGAAAAAGAAAATTATAATTTTACTTCTAGAGAAAAGTTGGCGTAAATTTAGACATCATCATCAGTGATAATTTTTTATTTATCTTAAGGTCCTTCAGGTTGTAGGTATGTATTTTAGGTTTAGAGATCAATTTTACGAAATTCTACAATTCAAAACGAGTGATATTTAACTGTAAAATTCCAAAATCATTATCCTATAAGTACAGTCCAATTTTATTTAAGTGTTATTGACATTTTGAGGTCATACCGAATCGTAAACACTTTCCAAATCGTAAACACTCTTCGCATCATCGCATTTAGACTCTATCAACCCGTAAGCAAATTGGCTTGAAAGTAGTCAATTAAAAAACTCTAATTAAATTCGATTGTCTCCAATCAATCAAATCTCCACGATCAATTCAGTGCTACTGAATTGAAGTTGAATTGAAAATCACGCGAAAAGGTTAAAAGTGAAGGACCCTGTGAAAGTTTCGACCCAATAAAATTGATTTGAGCAACCTCCCTGTGGCGTTCGTTGTACAAGAAATAAATGCGCGTTGACAAAACTCAGTCAGAGAGGTTTATATTTTTTTACGACAATAAGTCAGGTAAGCAAAACATCAGTCGGGAGGCGTAGAAACGATCAAAGAAAACCATCTGCGGCTGAGATATTAAATTGATTTCAAGTCGATATCATGTGAATTCTCTGTAGCATCATTTCGAACCTCTTGGGGCCTCCTCTTGGGACAAATTTCCGCATGTCACCGGCTTCACAGCGCGCACTTTATTAAAACTTTTACTTTCTAAAAACGTCTCCGAAACGAGTGTTATGCCTCGCGAAAAAGTAAAGAAAAAAAAAATAAAGATGCTCGCGACGATGGAGGCGATATTGTGGTGGGCGGCGGGATTCACTTCTACCAGATTTTTACCATCGTCATCATCACGGCGTTTTCTTTATCTCTCTACAGAAATTTTCAGGTGTTGTGTGTGGGAGTAGAGGAGTGCATCTCATTTGGCAGGCAACGGCCAGCAATGCATCCGTAAACATACCTGAGGTTTGTTTCTACTCTTTGCGGCCCCATTAAAGGTACCCATCTAGGCCAGGTGCTGTAATTCGCAGTTGGCGGTAATCGCGCAATTGTTTGGAGTGCAAAAAAAAAAAAAAATAAAAAAATAAAGAAATACCAAGTTATAGCACATCTGTCTTGATAGATTGCCGTTTAAGGAGCTCCAAAACGATCGTGATCGTGCGAATTCCTCGTCAATTTTAGGCGCAGCTTTCCATTTGCATTCGATTGAGAAAGTGCAGCCACCTTAGATGGGTGATAATCGGGCTGAATCATGAATCATTCAGAGCGTGATCATCTCGAATGGTGATCTTCATCGCCCACACATAGCATCCAATTACCTGGATAATGTGTGTTCAGGTAATTAGCGCTGCAGGGGTCGATTGAGTGTGCGAACAGAATTCCAACAATTCGATTTGCGGCTAGGAATGCTTCGTATTTTATATTGTCGAAATGTTCAATTTAAAGTTCGCTAACGAGCCATAAAATGTGCTAAGTGGATAGAAATTGCCAAAGTCATTTGACCGGATCCAACTGGGAGGCTGAATCTGGCCTTTTCGATAAAAAGCAATGTTAATTTGATAATAATTCTTCCTTGTGGACATCTATTCCTAATCCAATCATAGCGGATTATCTTGAGGTTGAATCTCTAGCCTAATCTGCCGCATCTCATTCGAGGATGCCTACTTTATTTATGGGCAGGTACTCGTCCGCTTACCTGACTGGGAATGTTTGTTACGCGTATTTAAATGCAGATGAGTTGTCCAAGTTTTCCCGCAGGGAACTCTTTTTTATTGTTATTTCTTTTCTTTATATCAATTATCATAGTACCCAGAGGCAGACTCGAAGGCTGACAAATTCTTTTATAAGCGTGTCTCGTCGGTTGATTCACAGCTCTTTAATAAAACAGGTTAAAGATATGCAGCTACTTAACCGTGCAAAGGTTATTGAGCTGTTGATCGATGGATTATTGGATAATTGGATTTTTGAAAATGAAATCTGTCAAAATGATCTGTTCTGGGATATTGTAAGGCTAATTCTGTTCGTCTATCGGATAGAGTGAATCGTAAAAATATACCCAAATGTGAATAGGCAATGTAACAATTTTTCAATGACCTCCTGTCCGATTTACAGTTTTAGGATTAGTTACGATCACTTTGAGTTAAAATTAGCTGTCTATCACAGAAAATTATTATCGTAGCTTTCTTTATGTTGAATGAAACAAACCTTGGTTAGGTTTGAAGTTCAGAAATGACTATTCAATCTAACGAGCTGTAATGTAAAACAACTTTTATTCGTATTTGTTGTTTCAGATTTAAATTGATAATATAACTTAATTATAATTTTCTTAAAATTGCTCGTCATTCAGTAAGTGCCCGAGTTTTTTCATTTAAACTGCTTGTAAACCGGAAAAAATAGATAGATTAATTATAAACACTTCTGTTTTGTAAGCAGTTTTAGCTAATTACTGTGATAAGACTTCTAACTAACTATCCAATTTACGTAAAAAAATAATTATTAATAATCGAACCTGCGAGGTTTGGATTTTGCGCTTTGATGCACTATCCAAATGAGGTGCTGTCCCAACAGATACTGATGCTTTTGAGTAATTCCGAGCTCTAATTATAAATGCCACCGATTAAATTTGTTTAGGACGTTTTAAACTCCACTTATTCCACAATTTAAAATGTTTTTGGAGTCAAAAAAGTTTTGAATTTTATTAGTGAGCCTTGAACTTTTACTTTCTATTCATTTTTTTTAAGTTAAAGCAGTTAAAATAGGACAAAGGAATTAATCATAACTTAAATTGTTCGAAGCCAAAAACAAAGATGTATTAAAATCTTTCAAATTGCCAAGGATGTTCTGAGGATGACTCAAAGAATTTTTCACACTGATTCGTTCCGGAAATATCTTTTAGTGGTTCTGCCACCACTAGCTCAGCTCGTCTTTGGTAACGATAACTTGTGATTAAGGAGGAACAGTGGCTAGAATGCGTTAGTCACTGCACCGAGTGACTCATTAGCAAGTAAACGTAACTTTTCACTTTGCCAACTCAATTTATTGGTAGACAAGACAAGACAAGACGCGTGCTTTTACCTCAGTAAAATTCAAGGTATATCAACATGACCTTGCAGGCAGGTTGCTCTTGATATTATTTAGAGCAGAGCAAGTTTTCGCGTTTCATTGTGGATATAATTTTCTTAGTAGCCGGCGAAAGCTTGTAAATATTTAGTACACCGAATTTCAATTAAAAAGTAAAACCGGCTTGTTTCGCTGTCGTCTAACTGCCGGTTCTCGTCATCACCTTCGTCATGTTATTGCCCCCTTAAATTGTCTAACATCAGAGTAATGTGAGAAGGTGAGAATACCACCTTTTCAAATTGCTTTATAGGTTACATGTCCCCAGCGCATTCCTGAATTGCTGGTAGCCCTATTAATTAATCTTGGCAAACTAATTTTATATATCTCGCGGGCGCGACTACTTATCGCGAAAGATCTACAATATCACCCGATCCCATCCCATTGCAGATGATAAATTTTATGCCGGACGCCCCAAGGGAGCGATAAATAGATCTTTTCGGTCGTAAAAACTTTAAGAATATTAATGGATCCAATTAGATTTATTTTTAGCTCCGCAACATAGTCCTTCTTCTTGGTTTTTGCGGACTTTGTGGACTTCATGGGGCAATTGGCTCGATTGGCTAGCTACCCAATTGCCGTGCGATCGAAGGAAAACCATCGTGAAGCAACCGGGATGGGAAAGGTGCTCGTTTATTAATCGATATAAAAGCCCTTTGGCATATTACTAGCACTCTAGCCAACCGGATTGGAGATAAAATGCATAAGATGCAGTTAACAAGAACATTTTCTTGCAATTGCCAACGCATGAATCACACACGTTACTCGCATGTGACACGACTGCATTTATGCTACACATGCTGCTGGTGTAGGATCAGCGTGATATTGCAAAGCCAACTGTGATCGCAGCCTCTATAAAACTTGCTTCGGGTTCAATCGAAGCAGTAAGATAATGGAGGATATTCGAATTTTTATGTCTCTCAGCCGGAATGGATAAAATGATTTTTTTTTTATTGATTTATTTTAATCGCTTTCGATTCTGAGGCCAAAAGTATGTAGAAAAAAAGGAAAGATACGAAACGCTCATAACGCACATTATGTGCTGGCATCGCGTGGTTGTTTACATGTTTGCTCCGATATGTTTACGAACAAACAAGCAAGCAAATGTTTGTCGACCCCCGACGAGAGCTTGATTACATTGGGCAAATTCTTAAATAAAAATGCTGGTCGAATTACTATGCGCGTGGTTTTATTATTTATAAACCATCAGCACCTATCTTCAGATACTCGGGCACAGATATATGTTGTAAAATGCGAAAGTTTACTTGGTTTTTATAACAAGAATATTAATTGATACACCGTCAATTCAGGTTACTTTAACCCTGGGGGGTTACTTTGCCTCAGTACTGATTCTTCTGATATTACGTTTTTATTAAACTTTAAATTGCTAAACGTTACCTCAACGATGTATCAGGTTAAGAGGTTTATTCTTAAATACAAACGTAAATACAAATTCTAATTAAGTGGAAAAACAAATATTTAAAATAGGACAAAGTAACCCTTCAGGGCTAAAGTAACCCCTCATAGCAAAAATAACCCCTCAGGGCTAAAGTAACCCTAGTCGGCGATAAATCAAAGCAACAACAACTATGGCTTGTATCAAAAAGAAAGTCGATAAACTTGAGCATAGTGTTCATATTTCAAGCAATGTAAAGATTATAAAAATTTAACTATTTAACAGTCGGTTAAAATCGATGTATATACGAGCACTATGTATAGTACAAAAATTTTCTATTAAATGTATTAAAGTGATAGGTAAGTTACCATTTCCAATAAGGACAATATTAAAGTTATTTTTACATTAAATTTTCAAACAATTTGATTGTTTTCTCCGAAATTCCAAACCAACATTGAAGAGTTACTTAATTGCCTTCGAAACTTGAACTGTGTAAACAATTTTCAGACCACACTTTGAGTCATACCATCCAAAAAAGTATATGAGTAGAAAATTGTCTCAGTTTGAAATACTCTTTATTATTCCTTCAATAAAACAGAAGAAAACCTCCACCTCACCTGCTTTGAGTTGTATTTATTTACTTCAAGTGAATATTTTATGTTTCTTACCTTTCTTTCTCACACAAAAGAAGAATATAACAAAAATTTTATACGAAAAACTTCTCTTCCTCTGGATTGGATTGTGGGAGTTGAAAACTTTTGTTCATCATTTACGTCTTATTTCATCTTTCATGTACAGAAAATTTTCAAAGCTGTTTAGATTGACAGTTTTAGGGAATATTATTTTGTTCGCTTGATGGAAGATTTTGGAGCTTGGTGTATTTATTTATTTTCTTATTTTTTCATGGAAAAATTATTATAGAAATGTTCTTATAAGGGACTAATGGGACTGGGTTTTGAAATTTGGATAATTTAAATATTTTTCTTTTCTACAAAATACGATGTGGTTAAGGTGTTGATATGATTTACTATGCTTTCTCTATTCTATAAAATTTCACACTATATAGTCCCATATTTGCTTTTCTAAGAGATTTATGTTTCGTACTATTTCCAATATTTTTCAAAAGTTATTTCACTGTGAAATTCAGACAAAATCAATTCTTTTTATGGAATTTAATATATCACATGTATAGATCTATAGGTCTATTTAAAGAATAAAAGAAAAAATGGTTCGTTCTTTACCTGTTTGTGATTTGTAGTTTTTTTTACAGATTAACTAGTTCGATTTTTATTTGCGATATTTTTTAAATGTTGGATTATTTTGTACATAGAGTTCTTAGTTGTGTAGAATCATTAAATCCTTTTAGAAGGGCACTGAAAATCAATATTTCATGTGTACTTTTATGTCAAGCAACATTTTATCACGTTCTATTTGGCGTCTCATTTTAAAGATTTTACCTTTTACATGAGTCGATTTTTTGAATCGTATTTATGCATACACAAATCTACTGTCGTACTATCGTTTTTTATTATTTTATTCGTTTAAAACAAGTAAATAAAGTCAAGGATATTAAAAGAGTTATTACTTCTGCAAGTTAAAGTGATATTTGAACTGTTGTTTTTAATTTATCTTGCTTAACAAAGGATTTGGTATTGTTTTAATTAAAATAGCTTAGCTAATCCGGGGCTATTTGACTGATATAACTAGGATGCACTTTCAATAGGAATTTAAAAAAAAACATCATAGTCAATAACCAGCAGATTTACGTAATATTTGATTTGAATTTCGTAGAATTGTTATTTTGATGTAAAATTAAATTGAGATAAAGTCTATATTTTTGAATATATTTTTGTAAAGGACGTTTCACCTAGGTTTTATTTACATAAATTGCATAAATTGCAAAAAAATAATCCTTTATAGTCTTTGTTTTGTGCTTAACGTCATTACATTTGTTTAAAATTACCTCGAAACGTGCAGATTTCAACAATGGCTTGGACTTTTTCATGTTTACAAATATCCATAAATGTGGATATGCCTGCGGACCACTTGTTCTACTTCAATTTTTCAATTTTAATTGTTTTTTCCACTGAAAACGAGCTCGCAACATATTAGCACATTTTAATAGCCTTGATGCATGCCTTTTTTTTTGGGCAGCAGAAGAAAAGGGTTAAAACAATACCATACCCCTTAGGTGATCCGATTTAATAGTTTTTCTCCCCCCAGCTCAATTTATGCTTTCAGATGCTAAAGTTTGCATAAAACTATTTAAGCGAATAAATTAACAGGGTGGCTATCAACACGAAGAGAACAAAAGGGGGTAAAAATCAATTGTGAGCGCTCAATTTGTTCTGTTTTCTGTTTTTGGTTACAGACAATTCTCCACTTCCTACGGAAATATTCCGCCTCAAAACTCCCCGCCCCCAAAATCCGGTCTATGGATGACCCAAAATATTTTTGCATTCGAGGACAATATCCGCGCTCAAATTTCGGGATAAAATTTATTTCAACAAGGATCACTGAAATTGGACTAAAGAATCAACCCCCGGCACTATCGCGGAAATTGTTACATCTGTGAATTGCTTATGATATTAATTTCCCCGGTAGTAGCATGCATCTGCTGTTTGAATGCAAAAATAAACGGAACGCTTATCAGCTAAATGTTAAATTGATAAGGGTTCATGAGATGAGTCTGCTAAGGAGATTATCAGCTTTATTACTGAATTACGGAAGTCATAAGTTTTATGCACTTATTATAGCCACATTGTGGGGGTTACACAACCGGTGATTGTATCTTACGACCGCTACTAAGCGAAGCACCGAACTATGGTTTTATTGGGTTATAAAAACGAACGACCTTAAGATACTTCGGGGCAACTGAAGTCATTTATTGAACTGTATCTAGTTATACACAGGGTGATTTTAGTTCAACTACATTTGGTAAAATGTACTGGATCTCTTCCGTTGCATCCCTGTTCAATTATTTTGGGTGAACCACTGTTCTACCGTTTTACCTATGCGTAAAACATAAAACAGCAATTTCAACGAGATAAACAGAACTACATGAAATGTTTGGACTTTCAGATAAATTTATTGTATAGTGTAAATTAATTTTTACTATTGGATTTGATATTGTATTTATTTTTGTTTTTGATTTGTTTACTTTTATTTCATTACTTTTTATATAAAGTAGTTTATTTCATTAATCCTGAATATTTGTCCGTTTTTTGATTGAGTAGACTAAAGACACCTAATATGAGTACTAACTCTAATTTGAGATCCTTTTACAACAGTCAAACTATCATTAATACAAAGTTTTCATGTTGATAGCACTCTATTGATAGATTTGCTAGTTTTCACTCAGCGTTTTTGTGTGCTGTATGTCTTTCTGCTTTTATATTTGAAAAAATTACAAAAGTGTAGACGACTATCCTCAAAAAATTACGATAGTGATTACTGGTCTAATATTAGGCGTTCTGTGATTTTGCCGATTTATAAAAATACTTTTCCTGATGATATATTTCTGGTGTGTAAATTTATTCGATTTATAAAATGATGCTTTCTCTTATATCTACATAAATAAGTAATTTAGATTTATATTATCATAATGAATTAATTTTATGCTTTATAAGTAAATAAAACTCTAATTTACGTAATTGAAAGCAATCCAGAGGCTAAATATTGGAGAGTGAAATTTGATGTATTTGACAGGAAAATTAATTAACTAAATGGGAGAAAAAAAAAGACTCATCCCCAATTCTTTTTGGTTTCATATTGATGTTGAATAAATACAGCGATTCGATTAATCTACAAAGTTAAAAAAAACCAAACATGATGCTACTAATTGAATTGATCGGATATACATACATAACTTTCTGTAAATATGCCTCTTAATATTGAAATTCTGTGAATATGATAAGTCTATAATTTATGAAATTGATAAATAACATAAAAACACATATTTCTGGTTCGATAATTCAACGTCAAAACTTCAACACAACGTTAATTAATACACTGAGTTTTTTTAATTAATAAAATTGACTCGATTTCTAGGTTTTAGTAATAATGGAAAAGTTCCCTTAGCAACAATATGCAGTATAGGAAAAATATCCTGACAAGCACTCATTTTTGAAGTAATGAACGTTTGTTCTTTTCTGACTAACTCAAACTCAAATAAGCAATAATAATTGATTTTTGAAACAAATGATGTCAATTAAAAGGCATGTACAAAAAAAATTAAAACTAGGCTATCTTCTTCATTCATTAAAAAAATTTTTATAATATAGGTTAAGATATCTACCTAACTGTAAAATTTTAGCAGACCCATAAAATTATCGTACCTTTCTCTAATTTTTTCACTTAAATTTCACACGTTCTACTCTAAAGAATTTTTATCTTTTACCCATGTTCACCTCTCATTTACGGTATTTGAAAAAAAAAATTAGCTGCCTTATTAATTGCGTTAAAAAAATCTCTTAAAGTCCATTAATAATCGCTTTATCGCAATTTTTGCACTGAATAATCGCAAATGGGGCTTGACAAGCGACTGACACATCATTTGATCACTCAACGTGATACCCATCCTATTTATCATATCCCATTTTCGGCTTGCGTGGGTAATATTTTAAATTTAAAAAAAACACTTTCATCACAAAAGCGGTGGCGGTTTTATTTCTTTAAAAATATTTTTTTTTTTTTATAATTCGCCAACGATTTCGTTAACGAAGGTCAGTGATCGGTGGTGATCTGAAAAAAATGTAAATTTATGATGTAAAAGTAAATTACAATAAAAATTAACAAAAAATTAAGAACAGCAAGAGAAGAGGAGAGAAAGGAATGAAAAGTAGACGATAATAGAAAAGCGAAAGTGTAAATAGTACATGAAAATTTAATTTCAATTATTTATCTGGTAATTTGCGCATTTAATAAATTCAATATATTTCGAGTTTTACAATGGATTCATTTTATATTCGTCTTCTTTTAGACAATATGTTTTGTTTTCGTATTCAACTACAAATAAACAGGTTTTGTTTAGACTTTTGTCTATAAAATAGTCAAGGGTATTGAAAGATGTTGACTTAAAACTGTCTAAAAATTCCGCATTTACGTCGAAAAATTTGTCTTTGGTTTCTATTCTCTACCTTAACACGTTCGACCCGGCGTGTACCACCGGTGGTCCACAGTTATTGCTTTCATCTGACGGCGTGAACCACCGGTGGTTCACATATGTTTCTAATTATATTTTGAAAAATCATACTTTAAATTGGTCACTAATAACGTAAACAATCAGTGAATAAAACAAGTACCGCCAGAAAAACTTATCCATATCGTTTTCGCTCATCATATAGACTTTGAAAAAGTACGCCGATTTGTGAACGTGTTAAAATAATGAAATAAAAGCCCTTTAGGTTCAATTTTCAGTTATTATTCTGTCTTTTATTTCCTAATAACGTTAAGTTAACATTAAAAGTAGCAAACATAAAAATAATGTTGTAGAACATTACCCTAAATTTTAGTTAGTTTTTTAAAAGCGTAAGATTAGAAAATGTACGTTAATTTCTCAGCTTTTTACAGATGTATCAAAGTCATACCTCAGATTATATAATAACAAGTTCGATACACGTACCAAATAAAAGTGAAATTTAAACAAACCTTGAAATTTGCTAGTTATACAAAAATAGATTTATGGGTTTTAAAATTAAAAGAAAAGACTAAATGTTAAGTAAATCAGCGAAAACACCCAATTAATAAATTAAAAATTTAAGCAGAAATGCAACAATATAAAAGAAAAACAAGCCTCTGCGGAATATTTAAAATGCCGAAGACTACTTATATATATATATTTTTTTTTGTTTTTAAATTTGCATTAAATTTAATGATTTTCTTAACCTTTCTAATATATAACCGTTTTTACTTTCAGGTTCGAACCGAATCGACGACCTTCAGTGCAGAGACAAACAAAAACTTTCACATTTTCTTCATAGTCTCCGTTGTACCGGGTGCAGTCGCTTAAATTGGTAAAACATCAAATTTATTGTTTTAAAAAAAAATACTTCCTATTTTAAATAACTATAAATTTAAAAAAAAAAAGAAGATAATGTTCGTTAAGTTTTTCGAGTTTCTTAACCTCTTCCTTTGAAAATATCGCGCTTAAAAATTTGGGCGTAACGTTTCTGTTTTGTTTTTTGGCGGTTTTTCGGTGGTTCAGTGTACGAAAGTTAGTCTCTGTCATCGTCATAAATTTGTTACCTTAACGCTGTATTTCGTGTTTCAAGTTGCATTCGCGGATGCAAACGAGTGAAGTCGCGAAGTGAATGTGAAAAACGAGCAAGCTCTTCTCCTTTTAGTTTTCGTTTTTTTTTATTTTTTTTTATTTTTTTTTATTTTTGAATCGATCATAAGAAAAAAGGTAAAGGTGACGAGGTTTCTTGTAAGATACTCATAGAGGCCGATCGAGGAGGAGAGTTTCTTAGGATTACTCATCGGACCTGGATTTGGGCAGATTCGTGACGAGGAGAAAGGTTAGTTGGAGGAGATTCGTTCGGCTATTTTGTGGTATTTGTTAAATCTCCCCTTCTACCAGGGCACTGTACAGTTTTGGCGGAATCGGCGGAATCTTATGCGGGTCCCGCTACATCAATTTCTCTCTATCTCGACGGTGTAAGCCCATGAATTATGCACGAATCTTGCGGGGATATATCGTTTATGAATTAGCGTCTGATTAGGTGGATAGGTTGGCGCGGCACTGATTTTATAGTTCCAAAAATAGACAAATTCGGAAGAGGTCTGAACGTATCGGTTGAATAATCTTCGTGTATCAGCATATCTATTTCAATATCTGTGCTTATGCGGCTGATCAGAGGCGCACTTGTAGAATCGATTGCTTGTAGGTCAGTGGGGAATTGTCGATTCGTGGTGGACGACAATATACGGTGGAAGATGAGTGGAATTATGCAATCATTTTGTTGGACAACCACCGGTGACGGCAGGTGTTTTCAGTCATCTTAGAAGAGGGGTTTATTTAATTTGTTTCTATTAAGAAAGTGAAATTTTCAACCGAACGTATTCGAACCATTCAATGGAAATGTTTTAGAGCTTAACTTTATCGCATAATATGGGATATGAGGAAACGACAATTAAAAATTTCTATTGATTTTAATATTTAAAACGAAAACAGTAGGTACAGCCATGGACATATAAATATCACTTTTTTTTATTAATTACAACCATATAGAAACTTTACAAAGACGATAGAAATAGCATGAGAACTTAAAAATTATTAAATTAACAAAAATACGCCAGACGTATAAATAGCGCAATAAAAGATTTCTAAAATTGAACCAAAAAATCGTTACAATTTGAGAAAAATTACTTGTTTAATTCAGTGCCTTGTTAGTATTTCGTACTGTACCCAGAACTTTTAATTACAGCTTCACACCTACGTCCCATACTTTCACCTATCTTCTGACACCTTTCCTTCGGAATAGAATACCAAACTTCCTTTATACCGATCCACAGTTCATCAGTATTTTTAAATGTTTTTTGCCCACTCCTGATCTGAACATCATTCCATAGAATTTCGATTGCGGTGGTCAAATTAAGACATTGATTTTTTCTTTTATTAGTCCGGCTGAATGTTTTGGAGCATTGTCGTGCATATACGTCCAGTTTACTGGCATAAACTCAAACGTATATGGTCCCATGATATTTATCCATTTTTCCGCTTATTTTCTACTTATAACATCCAAACAGTTTAGCCTCATTTAATCGCCTTCTTACTAATCTGACTGATACTTTTAACTCGTCTTCTTCATTTATTTTACTGGAAATATCTGCCTTGATGATTTAAAGGGATCCGTTTTACACTTCCAAATTATCACTTTATCTATAGAAGGCTTAGTTTTCCGTGCTTTTGGCTTTAATTTTTTATTCTCAGTTAAATAAGCTACCCTACATTGCTTTTCACTGCCCATTTTGATACTCAAGTCAACTCACTTGCTGTATAAGTAGAGAATTCTAGCAGACTGACGGGATAACTTAATGAATTGGAATAACTAGCGCTCATTACGATTTGTGCTATTTTAACGTCCAGCCAAAACTATATTAACTTTTCTACACTGGCAGTATTTTCTATGTAACATAAACTCAGTCCGTCAGACCGATACCTATAAATTTAGATGTTTTAATTCACGTTTATCTATCTTGTCATTTTATTTTATCACCACTTGTTGATAAGAGGAAGAAGGATGGTCACAACGAGTGTACATGAAATCTTTGTCTGTCCTTTATTTTTTGTATAAAATTTTGTTTTAATTCGTCTAGTAATTTTAACAAAAACAACGTTTAGTCCTACAATATCCGGCAGCACTGTATGTAGAAATAGATTTAAACATAATGCAAAAGCAAGTTTATTTTTAATATCTATTAGATCATAAAATACGAGAGAAAGAAATACTCGATAACGTTGGTCTGTGAGGCCAACACTCGAGTTCAGGAAGGTTAAAAAGACGTGTCATCGGTTTAGTCAAACTTAATCACTGATTATTCATCATTGGGTTCATTAACAAAACATTTTCCTCAGAGGATGCTTACTAACTATGTTCTAGAATTAGTCTAATCTCCCTATTTGGACCATTTTTCAATGAATCCTCCCATAAAACTGGTCTTTGGCTTTATTCTAATTCATCAAAAAATTTTATTAGACCTAATTTTGAGAATTAACGTAAAGTAAAGCGCACTATACCTTGGCAGCAGTTGTACCTTAAGAAATGTCTTCCTACTATTTTATCTAGCTCAAAAATTTCCATTATCTATAAGTTTTCTATTTTTTAAGTAAAAACTCATTAAAATTCTTCAATCATTACAACCATTGACTTTTTTAATCTTCATAAATTCCCATTGACAAAAATATTTTCTGAAAAGGGCAATAAATCAAAAAAAAAATATTTACGACTTAGCATAATTATCAGTTGCACCTATTCCATTTTAGTTTTCAAATTTTACGATATTGACCCATAAAGTGATTTACGAGTGGTACGAGAAGGCCTCGCTTACCAAATTTTATCTCTCGATTTGTAGGCGAAATGTCGGAAAAGCATGACATTTGTTGTCTTTTCGTAATTATGACCGTCTGATAAATTCGTACATTCTACTGACATTTTAATGGTACTCATTTCCTTAAGAATGATAATCGATGCTTTGTTTTATGAAATAACGAAATTTTTAATGTATTTTGAGATTGTCGTAATACAAAAGATATAAATTTATAATAAGTTTAAATTATTTCGAAGAGAATTTCGTAGTAAAAATAGGTGCCTATTTTTAAATAATTTCTAGAAAATTGAAAATAGAAATTTTTAGCATCTAAGAAATGAAGATGGATAAAAGAATGTTTTTATTTGTTTGTTGTTTTTTTATAATATTATTTTTATGACATTTTAAAAATGTTCTTTTATCCATAGAACTTGGAAATTGAAGATGAAAATAGACAATAAAATGTACAAAGAAGAATTTTCTGAACTATTCGACTAGATTGTGATAGACTCTCATGAAAAGTTCTTAGAGTTTTGGCTCCATGAAAATCACATTTGTTGTCTTTATAATCAAACATAACAAACTTGAACTTATAGATTTTGTCATACATGGCATAGTAGATTGAACCAAATTCGGCAACAAATAACGCTTTTAACGAGATAACTTTGAGTAATCTTAGCACAGCGGGAATGCTACAAGTCCATTTTAAGTTTTCCCCCCCGACATAAATAAAGCCGATTCCCGGTTTGGTCATAAACACTTTTGCTGTTGTCACTAATCGATATTATCCTGCTCCTTCTAGATTTAGGGTAGATTTGCTGCTTTTTGTGGAAATCCACTCTCAATCTCTTCAACTTCAATCGAATATACCGGGGCTGAAGATAGAAAATTCGCTTTAGGGAAATTTCCGGAGCATTAAAGGGCTGAGACAAGCAATTTGCCACCTGATGTGCGAAACATGCCCGTAGACCTGATGCTCAGGCCTTCTCCTAATAGAATCCTCCTTATCTTGAAGAAGAATTGCTCCGGCCCTCATGAGCCGTTATTTCGTGAATGTGATTGCGCGCATCATGGCACTTAATTTGCGTTCTGAAACAAAACAAATTTTCTAAAAAAAAATTTTATCCTGACATTAAACTTTCGAGCAACAGAAGCTCTGGCTATGCTCGAAATTGCTGCTCCAGATATGGTTCTAAGGCCCAAGATAGAAATTTGGCGAAAAATGCTTTGGTGTAATGTGCGAGGTAATTGAGCAATTCTAATTCAGGGTGAGCGTCTCAAACGTCCCTTTATTGTCGAATAACGATCGAATAGGTTCTTCCAGCCCCAAAGACGCTCCCATACACAAACATGTACACAATGAGTGTCGAGGAGTGGGCTCCGGATTGATAAGAAAATAACCAGCATCAGCAGGACGAAAACAAAACTCTTGGTGGTAACGAGGAGAAGAAATTGAACATCTGCGGGAAGTCCATGAAATGTTTTGCTCATCGCTGGCCCACCACTATTCTCCTGCTAGTCACCCAGCAGATCTTATAGGATGAAGAATTTTGATGGTGTGCGGGGGTGCTGATAAAAACAAATTCCTGGCGAAGTCTTTTAAGCGATCCCATTAAGTCGAATTCACGAGTATGTGTCCCTATCTCCTTCAAAGGCTATTTACTGGAATGAGAGGAGTGTATTAACTCAACCTTTGGGCAACATACAGAATGAGTCGTATAGTCCTGTGGTCGGTTCGGCACTTCTTCATTTAACCATCTAACCCTACACTTATCCGACTAAGTTGTTGCTGCTTTTTGTTTTTCTTATAGTGTTCTTGGTTTTTTTTATGATAAGTATATCTGAAAATGATCAACTGAGCTAGATGGTTTCTTTGAGTTTTTATCCAGGTACCTCGCAGGTAATTAATGATACGTAAAACAAGTGGCCAATAATAATACCTGAGCTCAGCATGATAATGGTTTTACTTTTAATGGACCTTTAATACAGTCTCATGCTTAATTATCAATGAATTGAATTATTTATAAATTTGTCGTTTTAAAGGTTCAATTTTGGGTACAGAATTTAAAAACAACGGACCTACTTATTTATAAGATTTCATTGAATCATAACACGTATCGGGTTTATCTTCAAATTGCATTTTCAAAATTTATTACCTAAAATTAAATACACGACATATTTGGAACAAATTATAAGCTTCGTTTTCTTAGGTTGTGGGTTTAATTCCTACTAAACTTCTATTAAAAATGATATCACAATGGGCCAAAAATGATGGAGTGTCTTCCAAAGATCGGATACGGCCAAAATCAATTTAACCAAGCCATATTTAAGTAGCAAACTCCACAAATATCTTGAAATATATCTCTTTAAGTGTACTTACTTATTAAATAAATTACTTACGGCTTTGATAAAAAGAAATGATAAATTTTCGAATGAATGCGTCTTTTAAGTACATTAAAAACTATATCAGTTCTAAAATTCTGCAAATAGGTCCATAGTGGTCTTTAATTATATTGGTCAGGCAATATCGTGTGTATGGGACCTTAACTATATATCTGCCCCCTAATAGTCTATGGTTATTTTCTTAGTTTAATTTAATTTAAGTATTCTCCACTATTTGTAACTTGTATTAAGCGATTAAATAAATAAATAAATTAACTTTACGAGTCTGACTAGCATTAAACTCATTGAATATTAAGAAAAATTGATCAGTGTGAGGATAACTTAAGTGAAAGACGAACATAAAATCTATTTGAAATACGTAAATTTAATTTTTAAAGTGTTCTAGAAAAACTGAATTTATGGCAGTTGGTTTTATTCCTTCTTAAAATTTCTAGCGTTTCTCTTAAGATACATTTGAGAGAAACGACCGTAGCTGGACCATTTCTTGGAGTATATCTAAACAGCTCACTGGTGCATTAAGGTAACTAACGGGCGCAACGCTACATCAATACCCGCGAATTATCGATGCAAGTGATTGGAATGCTCAGGTACCCCTCGTACACTAATTCCCTACATTCGGTGCATCTCCGGACGACTTGACTTCTCCCGACAGCTGAATATGTTCGGTCTCCGCTCCACTGGATGTTGGCTTTGGCCCCAATGGATTTTGCTGCATCTGGCGGTCTCCGTCTCACGTAATCCAGAGGAGTCTAACCGCATTTACATTCACCTGTTCAGCACGGTGCCACAGTGATTTGCATTTAAAGGAGGTGCAGTAATTCTATAAAATTGCGTTTTCGCTCGTAACTGTTTAGCCGGGGGGTACCCCAGGGACCCCGTACCGGTTGGTAGTCTGGCAAATGGAAGATTGCTGCCCGAACAGCTCCCAGGGAGCACGTTATTGCTTTTCAAACACGTCGATTCGGTTTTGGGATTACAGCGATTTGAGATGACTCGATAGAATGAAGAAATAGATGGCAACTGGTACCCTCTATCTGGCTAATGGCCCCCAGCCGCACATTCCCGAAATATTTCGTGTTTTATTCCCCAAAATTCTGCTCAGGTACAGTTCAGCCCTCTGGTAATTGGCTGGTGCTCACGTAAAGTGGCACCTTTGTATGCAGATTTCAATTTGACTGGCATTTTGGCAGGATTCCCGGTTGAAAGGGTTCCTTGCCAATTTTAACAACTTCTTAAAACTCGATCTCTCGACCGGATGATGACTCTGTAGTTACCCGACCGTAACCTCTACCCCTTCCTCTAGAATTGATTTGGGTGGCTTTTCTTACTTTTCAGCAATTTTACGATATTTCAGTAAGATACAATTTTGCTCGAGTGCAATTCAAATTTTCAGTGGCTATATAATTTTGGTACTCATTCTCTCCTTGCCACAATATGCCCATGGGGGAAAGATATTTTCAGTCAGGCAGACAAACAGATAGACAAGATACTCTTAGACGAGTTGCATTTGTGGTAGTGTTAATTTCCTCTTTCAATTTCGTAATGTAGAAGTATCCTTGAAACATAACGTCTCCGGGGCTGCTCTAGGTGTTCAATGAGGAATTGAAAAGTTTTGATCTTATATTACGACTGTTCCATTTTCGGTAAAGCCACAAAGATGAGCTTTACTGGGAAGAAAGTAGAATAGCCCTTAAACCAAAACCTCCTTAATATAGTGCACAAAATTCATATGAGGTAGGACATTGTGTGGAAGAAGTTTTGATTAAAAATTAACAGAGGGTCATCCGAACTAAACTTTCTAAATAAATTGAAAGGCAGATGTTAATCAAATTAAGACAGGAAATCGAGGAGACGTGCTTTCGAAAGGGCTTCGTCTATAGTCTAGTTAGGTCATACCACTCATAATATACTCTCTCAAAGTGGATGTACTGAAAATTGCCATTCAGGAAACCAAACAATTTGAGTTAAATTAAGGATCATGTCCTTAGGCTATTTGAGGATATAAAGTAATAAAGCATAATAGACCATTTTGATAAGCGATCTATATTTGTTTTAATAGATTACCTCTAAAAGGATTAATATTTTAATTTTGTGAGAGAAGATGGAGGTAAAACTACGAAGCAACTAGTTTCCCAGAACTTACGCACTGCATCACACAAAATTTAAAATTAAAGTCATAAATTTCCCGCCAAATTGTAACAATATCAAAATAATTACACAATTATTAATTAGCTCAAAAATTCATTTCTAAGGTAGACAATCAAAAGTGGAATTAGAGGGAAATTAAATAGAAATATTCTGTCAAGGATTTGAGAAGAAACATTTTTGTATATTACGTCTAATTTAATTAAGACTTGATGAATACAAAAACCAAAGCTGTTTAGGTATTACAGTCTAAAAATAAAAATGTTGCTAAACTCTTTAATTTTCTTCGTTCTTGTTTAAAATGAGACATCTTTATGAGGACGACCTCTTAAAAAAGTTTAAATTTAAAATTGTAAATTGCGAGGAAATCCCTTGTTTTTTTTTACGTTCTAAAGCACCTATCTCTTACCTTTCGCCATGACATTGCTTTTATCTCGATTTCTGTCGGGTATGCTACAAATTAAAATAGCATTGTTATCCCCACCCTCGCGAGTCCTTAAAGAGTTGACTCTTTTGTCTTCATGAAGCCCTTAAAATGGTAATTAGCTCAATAAATTTCGCCGTACATAAAGGGATCATAACGCAATAAATCTGCTCCCTTGTTTGAACAGAACTTCGTCCGGGACTAAGAAAAAACAAAAAAAAAAGGGAAACGGGGCACTTTTCCCTGTTCTTCTAACTTTTATTTTTTTCCCTACCAACCACTCCTTGTCTTTTTTCTGGCACGAAAAGAGTCGAAAGTTATTGGCGACGAGAATAATTCAAAGGGAATCGAACCTTGTCACTATCAAACCGATGACACAATCAGCGTCATTATCAGAAAGAAATTTTATGTACTGCTTATGTCCACTGGGGAGAAGTTCTTTCGACAAGGTTTAGGATATGAAACACGACCATAAATTGCGAAACAAGCAATAGCTGCCCGATAAGAGATTGAAGGGTTATGGCTTTTTATCTGCATAGTTTTCCTGGTTTCTAGAAATGAGCTCTTGACCCTTCATTGAGGTCTCCACTACCCTCCAGAAACCCGCAGGGATAAGTAGCCAATCTGAGCGGTTTGTGGCCGTCAGACGGGGAATGAACAACTTCATTTCAATTAATTCCGGGCCGACATAAATTAGCCAAGGATGGATTTCCGGACAAGGGAAAAAGTTCACGTTCCAAATTAATGCCAGCAGCCCTAATAAAGGAGGGCCGTAAATTGAGGCATTGCAACACCTACTTCCGCCCTGGACAAATACTTTTTGCTGGCCAGGGACCACCACACTTGGGCCATTACCATACACATTATATAGGGTTTCGAGCCGTATACACATCCCATCCCCCCGGCCCTTGTGTCGTGGGTGGAATGTATCCTTCCCGGGACTTATCCTTTTACCCAGTTGGGGGAATTGAAGCGCTTCGCCCTTGGCTAGGGCAATTTTCTTGTAAGCGCCGTATTCGTCCGAAGACGCGTAGAGACCCTTCGCCACGTGCATAAATAAAACGTGCTATGCGGGACCCACCCAAGATCTGCCCTCCCGCTAATCATAAGCCACAGTGGCTCCTGCTGGCAAAACTGGCCTTGCGGCTGCCGGGGCAATTACTTAGACCAGGCACTTCCCAGAAGGATAAATCTGCAGGAGTCACGGGGCCCTTGTCGGGGTTTATTACAACAAAGCACCAGGGAGGTGGCCGTTAAAATACGTTAAGAAAAAGACGACGATGGCCCCAACTCACCAGGAGCTTAAACCCTTTCTTTTATTGCGGCTAAGCGGAAAGAATCCATCACCTTCCCTAAGCCTGATCCAGGGGGATGGGATTTATGAGGGGTATTTTTTTTTTGTGTCAGTGGGGTCGCACAAATTGGCCGGAAATTGGTCACATCTCTTCCCGCCTTTTGAAATATTTGTGCGTTGTGATGAGCCTTAAGGGCCATTACTTCCGAGGTGCTGGACTAAAATTGAGGAAGGAAAATACGAGCCTCCTGCAATCCTTTGCTAAGTAGATAAAAAAGATTTATGAATTTTTAAGTTTCTTATCTTTACCCGGGAATAACACTTAAATTTTATATTCGAATTGAAAGCGACAAAATATCTACAAAAGCTAAGTTAAGCTACGAATTAAGATTAGGTTAATTTGAAATATAAATCTTACTAATGCCTCTTTTAGCGAAAACGTGAGTTTTTTTTAAAAAATCAAAACATATAAGAGTGCTTAACCGCTTTACTTAATTCGAGCTTAAACTAACTAAGTACAACACTCGCTAGAATTATAATAAATTTAAATCGTCGACCAAGCAAAGAGCTTTCTCTCATAAATCTTTTAGTTTTTCGCATCTGCATAAATGTGAGCACAAAAACATATTTTCACAACAAGGTCGATATACCTTCTGAAATAGTAAAAGTTTGTCTATCAGAAAAAGACGACGAATATATTTGTTTTTGAGGTTTCACCCCTATTTAGGGAGATGTAAAAGGTCTATTACGTTGTGATAAATGATTAGAAGGGTGAATCGGGGGAGTAAATGGAAAATAAGGGCTCTGTTGTCATCAATTAGCAGATGTCCATCCCAGATTGATGTGATTTCGATCGTATTCTTCGTATTCTGATTTCAACTGGCTAGTCGAACAGCAAACCCATATCATTTTGGGATCATCCACCATAGCGCAATCGGAGGACTGAGATAAGCCTCAGGTGAATCGGACGAGAGTGAAGGGCTCAGGTGAGCTCTACGTCGGCATACCACGACGTATCTCCGGTAAATTTAATTAGTTCGTAACGAACGGCCGCTGAGAGCACCTATCCCCAGAGTTAATCAAAAGATGACCAACAACCGAGTCTGTCATTATGTTCCGCATAGGCATGTCAGCGGCAGGTAAGCTGAGCGCCCGATTCGCATAATGAGCCCGGCAAATCTATTCTTAATTGGAGGACGAAACTGTGTCAACAAGATCAATTAATTCCTCCACTATCAGTCCAACGAATGCCTAGCCGGCGGCGGCAGCAAGGAGCCCCCGGGCCGGCTCCACAGTAGCCGTCACAGTGCCGAGGACTTTCAATTAAATTTTTGATTGATTGCGAATTGATGGAATATCGAGCGATAGACCGGCCCCGGAGGCGACACCGCCAACCCACGCCCAGATATGACTGATAAAGGTTTCTTCGAGGAGCAGTGCATCGTCGATGACACTGTCAGAGGGCGAGTGATCCATTTTATTAATGACCATGGATGGAATGGACGTTCCGGAGCCCGATACTCAGAGAAGTCACAAAAAGAGCCATCTCTTAGCACCTCATGAATATCAAGCAGTACCGGCCGCTGCGACTAACACGGAGTCTGGTAGCTGGACCGCGGCGCAATGATTGCGCGACTGCTCCCAATAAAATTATGCAACAGAGCTCTGATGCCCCCGTGTGGATTTGTGCCCAGCAAAGGGTGACATCGAAACGCGGTCACATTTCAATCGCATGGCTACTCAAGTGGGCTGCCTGAAGGCCATCGGGACTTTGCGCTGATCAGGTCACGTCACGCGTGCTGCATTTAATCGATTTACGCGTCACCTCTGGACCCCGGTGGTCACCCAATTCGCGGATCCTACAAATTTTCAAAAGGAGCGGGAATGGTGATGGCATTACGAGATAAACGCGCGCTCAGTTGCGTGCCCCAAGGTTCCTAAATGTGAATTTATCGTACGGATTTAAATAAATTTTTGCGCGGCTTTCATGCGGTACATTCGCGCACTAATTGGAAAACATTTTTCATCTTTTGAAATTTAATGTACTTTTCATTGCAGTTCCGGAGCAGGTATATTTTGTTGCTTCTCTTAAAGACTTTTTATTTCGAAATATTTTTTTTTTTTACACTAAGCGCGAAACAATGCCTGCGTGTGCCATGCATGCTAGCGAGCTATTTCCGCCTAAACATTTTCTTTTTTTTTTTAAAAAAAGAAGTTTTTCTAAAGAATTCACTTTAGGTATGTAAAGGCGAACAATTAATTACTGCTTTTAGTTTCACGCTTTTTATATCTCGCAAGGTTTATTTTAGGACGTTTACGTGATAACAATGCGACTAATTTGAAAGGTTTTAAAAAGATAAATTTAAAATTAAAGGAAATAAATGGGCATTGTATCGATGGGATGATAAAATCAAAACCTCTCAAGGTATTTAAAACAAAGAAGACTAGACATTTTTGGTCGGAAGGTTTTAAAAGTTATGCAGGCTTGAATTGACTTCGTAATATGCAAGGACATGAACGCTGCTCATGTTTAGTTAGTTATAGAAATCTAAATCTATATTTAAATGCTATTGAATCTTTGAAATTCTTTATTTTATACAGATGCTTTTCATTTCAAATTATTTATCATCGATGTTAAAACTGAAAAATCCTTAAATTCAAATTTTATAAAATTAGAATAAGATATTCTTTTAAGATAAAATGTATTACAAATATAAAAAGATGTTCAATTTTAAAATTGTAAAATTCCCTAACGAGAATAAAACAAATATCCTCAGATTGTGCTGCAATTTTCTGAGTAATATTTTAAAGTAAATTGTTTTATTTAAAAATTTTTGTCTGCATGATATAAAAATGTGCAGACAAAAAATTGCGAATGCAACGGTAAAAGATATCTCAAAGATATGCCGCACGTACAAACAATGTAAAAGGTATGATCTAATCAAATTGTGGATCACGTACCCACGTACATTCTACAGAAAATCAACTCAGGGGTTAAAGGATTTTTTCAAACACTGTTTGTCTCAGCGCCCGAAGCAACAAAGTTCTGGCGATGAAATGGTAACATTTTAAAAATGTTTTTAATATACGTATACATCTTTTTTGTATAGACAACCACTTTTTATTATTCATTTTAAATAAACGTTTTAAGTAAAATCCCCTTTAGAATTTTGTATAAGGTACGATAAAAATTTATCATTTTTAAATGGGAATTGGGATTTTTAACTTTGGTATAAAATTCAAGGTAATAACATTAAAAATTCAAAAGCATATACCTTGATACCTATGATACTGTTCCTGTTCTAATATAAAATTCTCCTATAATGCGAAAATGTTTTAATGTGTTAAGGCGATCTAGGGATTTTACAGAACAAACTTACGGTGTCCGTTTAGCTTAACTATTTACACCTTTAGCCTTTTATTTTGCTTTCAATCTTAAGACTCCCACATAACAAAGATATTTGTCGGCATTCATTGAGTACCCGAGCTATTCGGAAGTATCTGCGACGGTGGAGACAATCCCCCTGAAGAGCGCATGGGAAGTATTTTCAGCGAAAAAGCACTGAGCTCATTATTTCTGTTTATTTTCATGAAAGATTTATTGTCTTGCATCTATTTTTACTGGCGCTAACTGATATGGGAAATATTCTGTAATTCTTAGATATCCTCACTCAGCTCATCTGACACAATCTTGCCGTCTTAATTACGCAAGAAACGGACAGCGGGGGAGGCTGCTCCCACCGGAATTAGACTGAATCACGATTGTGACGGTGGAAAATACTTGTAAAATATTTGTAACGAATCCGCTATGTCTTAATTTGTGGATATTTAGGAGTCGTTAAAAGGCGATTAACCGGGTTGAAAAAGATAGAAACGATTTATAAAACGTTCCCCTTAAGTTGCGGTGAGGAATTTATTTTTAAAAGGAGCTAGAAAAGGTCTACCAAATAACCCAATCCAATTTCGTTGGTTTTTTGGTCGCATTTTCTGTTTTCCTTCGAAAATGTGCTTCAATCAATTTGAAATTGTTTGTTTGCCTGTTTGCCTGTCTCTTCCCCTACCAAGCTTCTTACTCGGTTACTAAACGTGTACGATGTTATAGGCCTCAAGGGATATTTTCCTTTTCAGGTAGGAATAAAAGTCAAACACGTTTCGAGCACCCGCTGCCGATACCAATGAAGAAATCCAAATACCTGAACCCTCCCTTGGGCACTCAGTCCCCCCCATCCCCTACCCCGAAATCATTGTCGTTTCACAAACATTCGGTTCGTCTGCTCCCGGCGACATACCTGAGCCTCTTCGAACAGCAGCCACTCACTACACCTGAATTACGGCCTTCCTCGGCGGGAACAGGTGAGCATGTGGGCCGAATTAATGCAGAAATGCGAATAAACCTGTTCCCGCCTCTGAACAGTTATAATCAGGTAAATTTCATGTGAATGCACTCTCGTGATACTTCCTGCCAATTATTCCGGGGGCCCTCTCTGCAGCTGGTAAAACGTCCCCAGGATTTTAATTAGACGAATTTGATGTTAAGCTTAATCAAAATTCTGATTTTGCCTGTTTACTCTTGTGCCTTGTAGAGCTATGTAGATAAATTGAATGAAAATCGTTGCAATTTGTATCCTTATAATTTTGTAATATCTGTTTATTGGTCCGATTGTTGCTGTTTTCTAGGTCATAAGACTAAATTTCTTTAAACCTACATAAAGCTTAAAAATTAAAGATTATTTCAAATATTAAGGGGGTGTTGTTTGAATTCAAGTCTTCGTCTTGTTAGAAGAGAATGGGAAAAAACTGTAGAAACAAGCCGAATTGTGCATTTTTGGTTTAGTTTGATTAATTTCGAAATGCTCTTTAAATGTGAAGCTAAGTTAACGACATCGAAAAGTTAGAAAACTTGAATTTGGACCACCCTTTCGATAAATATGTTAGTTTTATGAGGATTTGAGAATCAGTGTTGAGAAGATCGCGTTAAAACTTAAAAGAATACAGTCATTGAGTAGAGACTATCTGACTTTGATAAAATTATAAGTAAAAGGGCATTATATTTATTAACAAACGAACAACTGACGGTGGTTTTGAATTTTCTAAGATACAATTATTTACCTGTTGACCTTTTTATCTTTCATTCATTCATCTTTCAAAACTCAGTTCGCAAGGGAACCATTCATATTCATTCTATTTCTAAGGAATCATAATTTTGGTAGTCTATAAACAAAAGTGGAGTACTTAATTAAGAAGTTTTCATGGTTTTGTCGTTTCATATTTTGATCTGACCCAATAAGAAACGTTATTTAAACTCAGTCCCCTAACCAATATTAATTCGGTATATCAAAACTTTACCCTTTTGGAGATATTTTGCTCCATCAAATCAGTTATCTGATAGAACAAAAATTCATGCTCAATCGAGAAGCTCTGTGCAAACTTCCTAATCGGAGTATTCCCAACGAGCATAGCATCACTCAATCAACATTCGCATTCCACCGGCTTTTTGAAATTTTAATGAAATTGCTCCAGTGACGATGCGTACCGGAAGGCAATGTCTCCTTTTGCTCAGGCATTCGATTAAGCCGGACAGGTAGAGAGCTTTGGAGCCCACTGCAATCACCTGGACCGGAACGGTGGAGGGGTCACTACAAACTCGAAAGAGTCCACTACGCCACTGTCGTCCTTGTTAAAAGTGCAATTAAAATTCTTCGGGACTGTTCACAGATGAAACTATTTCAATTTGCCTTCCACTCGAAGGGAGTTAGTTCTTTCGTGAACCGGCCCCAGCAACCGACCGGGAAGAGGATACGACTTCTCCTCTGGCACTCAGACAGATACCGGGGAGGTGCCCGGAAGTTGCCGACTTCTTCTGTCCACCTGATTTACGATGTGACAGTAAACTTTCTGAACCAAAGTTGCCGCACTCTGTAGAAGAAGTTTTTGAAGAAATGTTTTCCCCATTATTTCGAGGGATAAATTTGCTACGCGACGACAGTTGGAACATGAGCCAAAATGCTTCCGCAACAGCATCACAGCATCCCACCATTCACTCTGTTGCTTCAGCTGCTCTGCTCTGCTCTGCTCCGCTTCGCACCGCGCCCCGAGTCGATTAAGTTTGATTGCGCGTCGCATAAATTTAAATAACCGCGCCGGGCCGCAACCCGTCTGCCGGAAATAAATGACCAAGTGGTCAGGTTGGTCCTGCGGGATGCAAATGAAGAACGGCTGGCGGACGCCCAAATTTGCTACCTTCTGCCGGTCGATTCAGTAATCCGTGAGGTATATGAATTCATAATTGAAAGGAAAATATTGAAAAATGACCGAATATGGACTGAAATGAACCTTCCAATGAAAGGCACATTTATCAGCATATTAAAGCAATATAAATTTTTTTTTTAAAGTCCGTGGCCTTCACGAGTACCTCTGGTGATTTATTGAAGCGTTGGCGCAATCTGATTTTTAAGTGGCGATAGTCGAACCAAATTGCTCGTGCCTGAGGTAAGTAGAGCAAAATTTGTAATTAAGGACCTTTTAATAACTTAAACGGTGGAAAAAGAGTACTCTTGCTTAAACTTTTACACTATTCATATAAAAAAAATATCTCCACCATGGGGTTCTGCTTACCCCAAGTTCATCAAAATTCAATTCGTATAATTTTCATTAGGTTGATATTTAGTTTTTTCCAAATATAATTTATAAACCTAAGAAAATTTTTATCTCCTATAAAGAAAATGGGTTTTAACAGGCAAATGGAAAACGAAGTGATCCTACAATGGTTCCTTTTGAGGTACGGAAGGCCAATAAACGAAATCGGGCTGTTGTCCACTATCAGATATTTTTGTTGAATTTTCAAATTTGTGCTAGTGTTATTCGAAATTTATTGAAAAGGTATTATTTTTTAATCGATGCATTAATAAAATATCTCACCTAAACCGAGCTAATCTCATCCCTTGATATTTCGTATTTTTATTATAAATTTTCAAAATTGTGCATTGGAATTTAAATTTTCGATTAATTAAATGGAATTGTCTTTACCTGAAAACGTAAATGCTTTAGCATGTTTCATTAATCTCATTAATATTAAAACATTTTCAATTTAATTAACTCAATAGTTACAAAGTTTTACTCATGTTAAGTTAAACTGTATGGGAAAATGATTTTAAGCACGTACTCTAAATAAATTAAGGTTTATTTCAATTTGAATAAAATAAAATTGTTCACATTTACTTTTGTTAATTTGTCAGGAAATTCATTAATTTGTTAATATCCGAATGAAATAAAATTCGAATAATATGCCATACCTTTTCACAGAAATTATTGTCTGACCCCATAATTTATTGAGAAATGTGCAGGTATAAAAATTCTGATGAATGATTACCTGATCCGATCATATATCGAATAAATTAAAATGTTTTAAATTATGTAGAAAGGTATAAAATTAATCTGAAAAAAAAGTGAACTTAAATTTCTTAATATATGGTGTAATTAAAAGGGGAGAAATTAAAATGAATTTGAGAATTGTTATTAATATCAATTAAGCGGGAAAGTGTCATATTTATGAACAACTCACATGTCAGGATAAAAATCAATAAAGAAAAATTAATGGCTTTATTCCATACGACGGAATAATCCCACGACATGAAGGAAAATAAATCGAAAATAAATTGATATAAAACAGGAAGTTGTTATATTACTAAATATTTTAGAGTTATACATTTGTTTAAAATTAACAACTTAAACATACATAAAAATTTGTTTAATTGAAATACAAGGAAAAAGAGAAATAAGCATAATTCGGTGTTAAATATTCAACCGATTGAAAATGGTAATTTTACTGAAAAATAAACTTGATTAAACAAATTTTGTATAATATACGACTATCTGTTTTTGATATGTTAACCTTAGTCAATTAGAATTTATGGTGCATAGTTTGAAGAAAAGAAAAATGTCTTCTTCCCGAGCGCTGCATCTGCTTTTTATTTTTTATTTTTTTGTGTGCATAGTTTTGTTAATTTTAATTAATAACATAAAACACTTTGTTTTGGATAAAAAAAAAACAGAATTTGAATGAACTTGAGTTTATTGCATATTTTTACTATTGTAAATGATTGAGTTCATTCAGTTGATTTATTAATTTTTCATCGTTGTTTCGCAGAAAACTTAAAAATTATATTCAGTACATTAAAAGATATTAAAATTTTATTTTTCATTCAAATATAAGCTGAACTAAACTCATTGGGATTGAGTGCACACGTTTTAAAAAAAAAACCATGTTTTTTTATTCAATGCCTTTGTATTTTGTGGTTTTTTATTTAAATTAAAGGCCAATACCTTTCCTATAATTTTGCATAGAAAAATCGTTTTTGGGTGCCGCAAGTTTTGAAATTTTCTAGGTATATTTAACTCTGTTAAGTGCGAGGTATTTAAACATAAGAATTTAAGTAAATTTTAAAGCTTAATCCCTGAATTCAAATTAACTCCCAATGAGTACGTATAATCTAAAATTTATCTTAATTTGAATAGATAGGATTAATTTTATAGGGAAATATCAATTTGGATATCAATTGGTAGACAATCAATCACTTTTCCCACATTATACAACTTTTGATAGATTCTAAAGGAATATCTCTTAATAATTGAAGACTAGCCAGAAGGTCAATAATGTTACCAATCTTTGAAATCCCAAGTTGGTCTTATATAATTTGATCTAACAAAATATCTCTTTAGGGTGAAATGAAGCTTAAGGAGCTTATCACTTAGGAGGCTGAATTAGTCCCCAAGTCCCGGAGTTCCGAAGCCGTTCATTATGTCACTTGACCACGGTTCCCATTACGCACGTAAATATGTTGACCAGTGTTTGAGGGCGTGGGGACGGCGGTTCTACGAGGATTGCACAATTATGGCGACATGGCATCGATCTAGGAAAGCCACTGGACCGTGGCAGTCTCTTTCGCCACCAGGCGCGAATATTCACGCCAATAATTCTCACAAATTGTGGACAATAATTGGGTCATATAGTTGCTGTGGATTAACTTCCAGCGACTACGACAGCAGAAAGGAGTAATTAAACTGCCGCACAATTAGCGAATTGGTAGTTGACACCCGTCGGCAGCAGTACCCACCAGAATCTCCAAGGGTTCCCCGCAGCCGACCGAAACCAATTCGTTTGCCTCACAATCAGAAATTGGTGCAAAGTGGCCACGCTCAATTAAGCAAAAGTTTGCGACATCTGCAGTTTTGCAACGACGACGGCCACTAAGAAGTCAAAAGGTGGAGTAAAGTGGAGCATTATTCGCGATTTATGGTGTACAGGTGCACCTCTGTCGAAGGTGTTTACCTATTTTCGGGGAAATTAATGCCCTCCCCGACCAAATAGCCTCGTTGGCCGCCCCAGCACTAACGATACCATGGTGGAGGGTCCTCCCCCCGTCTAATGTGTGTCACTTAACCGAAACCACGGAAGCGGGTAAATCCACAGAAATCGATTTGTCAACACAACAACGAATTACTCACCTGGCGAACTTTTGTTTCTCCTTGCGAGCCCTTCCACCAATCCCGCGTAATAAGGCCAGTCGACGACGATAACCACGACGCTGGGGTAGAGAAGACTTCGCTGTAATGCGACAGTTGCCTGAGTCTCATTACGTGCGACGTAGGGCTTCACGGATTAGGGCCGCCCCAAATCGCGTCGAGTGCGGGGCCGCATTTCGCATTTCACGAGCTGTGTAATTGACGGCTTAGTGAAAACTGAATGAATTACAGCCCCCCGAGAGGAAATTGGCCGCACGAACGTTCCCGAGGGAAGTTTTTCAGGGGCGGTAGGAAGTTTGTCGTCCCCAAAATGAAATGCCACTTCAGAATGTCGAATTGTGCGGCCAGGAAATTGGCTTCTACACCTGTCAGGTGTAAAATAGCCGGCCCAGGAAAGTGAAAACTTTTCAGTGTCCATTGTAATGAGAATCGCTGCCGTGTCATGATAAGGACAAAACTGCCAAAAGCGATTATCTTCCGAAAATTGGAAGTGGAACTCTACCGAGAAATTTCGTTTTCTGGTTTATGCACAGAAGAAGACCATGAATTTGGGTATAGAAAATGCCAACCAACCATATTCTTTGTATGCATTTAATTCAACTTTGTCCAACTACACAAGTTTCTGAAGTAATTAATTCAAGATCGGATTACTACTTGAGGCTAAATATATAAGAAACTAACTAACGTCTCTGGACGATGGAAAATGGGGTTTAAGTAAAGAGAATTGCTAGGAACTATAGACACTTATTTCAAATGCGATTTCCTTTCTTATTTTCGAAAGGTGCATCGTATTACTTAACCATGACTCTATTCTAGTAATCTCCTGCATAAAATTCAGGAAAATCGATGACTCCGAAGGTTTAAGTCTATTCCTAATTTGATAGTGTAAAACTTGTTCGAATTTGTAATAAACATTCATTAGATTTTAAGATTTTTTCGTATATCAGAAATAAAGAAAATTCGGGAAAAAATGTATTTAATGAACTTTTTATTTTACCTTCCTCTTTTAAATAGTAAAAGGGAAAAATTTCATTTAGTTCATCGGATTAGATATTGTTGGATGAGTCTATCAAAATGTAATAACAAGTCGTTGGAGATAGCTCAATATCACATTAAGAAAATGTAAATGTAAAATGTTTTTTTCTTCGTCTAGAATTGTAGGCCAAGCGTTATTCCATCCAAAATATTACAAATATTATCATAAGTAATTTAAAACATTGGGGTCTGTAGTAGTTCAGGTGTTAGCGCGCTTGACTACCGTCCCAGAGGATGTGGATTCGAATCCCACTTATAACCATGGTTTCTTGCGCTACGTGGTAAGGTTAGTAAAGCTAGGTAGCTAATCTAAAACATAAAAAATTTAATCATATTCCTTCTTCCTATGAAATCTTCTAAAATTCTTATTCTAATAAACTACCTGATCAGATATGTACCACTAAATTTGATTGTGAACAATATAAAAACGAGTTTATTCCATAAGTCAACACAAATAAGAGAAAATCAACAAAGCAAAGTTGAAATATAATACATATTAATGTCGTGGACTAAGAGCTAAAAGTAATGCGATCTGATGTGAACTTTTATACTGAACATATATCCCAGAATATTTTCCATATATATCCATCGACCATGATACCTTCGGGCATTGGAACAATCATCAAATTTAGAATTCCTTTCCCATTCCCAAAAATCATTGACCGTCAGGTATGAGTGCATTTTCTCGCAAATGGCTGGGCATCAAAGAGCCCTATAAATTTTAAAAGGGACTTTCAGAACAGAAAACAAAATAAGTAGGTAAAGGTGGATAGGAGGTGGAGAGGTTTAGGGGCGGTCCAGAGACGAGTTCAAAAACGTTTTCGCTCAAAAAGTAAATATTTCGCCACAATAAATCTCTTCTCCGTCCAGAGGCTCTGACTCCTTTCAAATCAAAAGCGTCTCGTCCCTGGTCCTAGTAAGAGGAGCAGTGGCAGCAGAAATTCATGCTAGGAACGCGCGGTTCCAGCACAGGAATGAATTATTCAGCAGTTCTTCCTCAGAAATGTATAGAATATCCCAAAAGAGAGCGTATCGCTTCCCTGCAAAAAAAAGGGAGTAATCCCTTTTCTTCGACATCCTTCGTTGCACAATGCAGAGGAATGGGAGAGGGGGGGGGGGGGGGGGGGGCTGTGGAGTTGAGGAGCGAAACAAGAGACTCCTTGACGAAATAATCTCCTTGCGGAGCTTCGCTTCGTCGAGGTTTTCGATAGAGTTTTGGTCCTGGTGGTCTAGAAAATGATTTCTCGATTTTCAGCTGCCCACAGTCATTTACTTTAGATCGCGATACCCACTGCAGAGCTCCTGTTTTCAGGGTTTCCCTGAAAATGGACAGTGACTGCCCGAAGAATGGCAGTTCCATATCCTGGGGGATTCTATTCCGGTGTAACTAGGCACCGAAAAGGTTTCACGTCCACCAACCATCGATTTTAATTCAAAGTTCGACATCTTGAGAGTCTTTAGTGGTCTCCGAGGGTGGGTAATTACAAGATTTCTTTGGGGCACGGGTCTCATTCAACCCTAGTTTTGTAGAACAAACAACTTGGTGCTATGGTTGCCGCAGTTGTAATTTCATCTACCGTAGATAAAAGGAAATGTACTTTTTAAACTCTATTGATTTAATTTAATTCAATAATTCTAAAAGTGTGCTTAGATAGATGAATTTGTGAATGCTAAAATTACACCTTAAATATTTGCTTTAATATTTTTTCTAAATTTTGGAACTTGAATTTGAAGAACATTTTATTTGGCGTTTTTTGAGGTACATATTTTGGTTTTGTTTTAAAATTTATCTCGAAAAAAATGTGATACGAACATGTGAACATTTAAAAATATATGTAACTTAAATTTCTCAGTCGTTTATATTTTTTAAGATATTTAAATATTTCCACCTGGTTTCTGAAAACAAAAAAAATAGGAAGACATTTTATAATTACTACGATTTATCATTTCAGAATAGAAATGCGTGCTTGTCACCGTTGTGAACTCAGCAACAAATTACATATTTAACTTTAATTCATTCATTTCAAGGTTTTTTTAAAGAACTAAAATCTGTAAATATTGCTAAAACCAGTTAATTTGAGTTAAATCCAGATTCTCCCAGATTTCAATTACTTAAATGGCAATAAAATCCATTTCCCTTTGCGCTCAATCGCATATATGATGAACAAATGCTCGTTTTAAATTTGCTTCAAATCAGCAAAGATCTCCCTCCCCTTAGGAGCCCCCCGACCTAATTCTCATTCGAGTGCGCCTATTTTCCTGTGAAGCTTGGGGCCCCAGTGCCGACTTGATCGGCGCCTATTACAGCGATTAATTTTCACTCACCGGCAAATCCCTCAATTGTTAAATTATAAATCAATCAAGTCGAGCATTAAAGCCCTTCCATTGTGCGGGTCGCTTCTCGAGTACAAAAGAGCCCCTTTCCTCCCCCGCACTTGGGAAGGAACTCAATTGCAGCTTAATCCGAGTTTGAATCCGTTCCGTTGGGCGGGTTAGGTGAATTCGATGCGCGCAAAATGGAACTGGATAAAGAAGATCCTGCGGTACACGCGCCCAGTGGCTGAATGAATCGAAATAACAAATGGAAAACAATTTAATAAATTTCCATTTTGCATTTTAATTCCCTATACCCCTTGTATTTCTGGTACTCCAGGCCTGGCAACCGGATGAAGCAAACGACAATGGAGCTGATTCCTGTACAATCTTTAGGGATTCGGGAGCATACAATTTATAGGGAACAGTCGGCGAACAGATGTTCTCTGCTCCAGGAAGGGTGGAAGGAGCACCCGGATTGACATCGAGCACATTCCTGTTCTAGTGTGGTATCATCGAGAGTTGATAACCCACTGGATCCGGGCAGGATTAACTCGGCTGGTTAATTATGACAGCCCCATTTAGCCCCTTGTCGCAGGGAATGCTCAACTTGAATTATTAACAATAAGATCATTCGGGATTTACGGCACCCACTGTCGGGTGGGTAAGCCCCTCCCCTCCCCTCATTAGGTGAATACCTCCGGAGTAGTCGTTGATGACTTTGTCCCATTAGACCCGGAAATGGGACTTGCAGGTGCACTGTGCGGCTTTTGCGGGCGGCTAATCGGAAGGAAGAGATGCACAGAGCCCGGCGAACCTATTTACATGAGATTCAGAATAGCTCGAAAGACGATGATACATGGCAAAAGGTATTGAGTTCAATATGTGGCATAGTCGTCTAAATGTTTTGGCTTAAATTGTTCAGTTATACGATACTGAATTTTATTAACAAGTTCTGTTTTCCCGCATTATTAAAATTTTGTGGTAGCCGAATTTCTATTTCTAATAAATTATTATAGTGATATTTTACTATTAGCCAAAACTAAGCAAGCATTAGCCACGATCTAATAGCTTCTAGTCAGCAATACTTAAAGACTATAGGTCTGTTATGATACCCTGATTGAAATCTCGTTAGGAGCTAGCACAAGACCATTAGTTTGAATTTCTTATCATTACTTCCTTATTACCTGCCACGGGCATACTCAGAATCATACCGAGTAATGAAGCGTAATGCAAAGTAATCGTCTTAGGTAATAAGTATTTTGCAGTTCTAGTTATAATGATCTTTATAATTGAGATACGTATAGGCGAATAATTCCTCTAGTAATAAATATTTAGTTTCATTTAATTCAATAAGAATGCGCGTATAACAAATCTTTAAAAATATATAAAAGTGAGTTATATACCTCGTAGCATCAATAGTTTCCATCCGATACATTTGATTCAATTCTATTCAAAGGTAGAGTATCAATTCTATTCGATATCATGTCCCTCTGCATGAGGTCCTGGTCCACCTGGATGCTGGGGATATTTTGCTGTCGTGCTGCCTGAAAAGTCCATTTCCGGGCCATTGTCCTGGCCGGCCATTTAAAAACTATTAGGCCTCTCCGGGTGTATGCTGGCGGTTGCCGTGATGAATCTATCGGCAGCATGCGAACCAAAGGAACCAGAGCATGTGCTATAAATTATGGTTCAGAAGTAGCTACCTTTCAGTCCTTCAGGCCATGATGTAGTGCTCCGGTCGGGTGCTCAGGGGGTGCTTTGTGTTGGCAGGGCACCACCTTTCTCTTCACTTCCCAGAATCTGGAACAAAAGGGCAAGCTCATCCAGAGGAGAGCTGTATACACCCTACCTACCCTCTGGCAACCTTGAGCCGGCTCAAGGGTTGATTTCGATGGCTGTTGCCTGTTTTGTCACTTCCATTCAAAGAGCCAAAGTCCTTTGCCCTTGACAGCCCTTTCTGCTTCGATTCGCCTTTTTTGTTGCCGCTGATCTTTTACCAGCAGAGTGACATATGCCGTGACACGCCATTTGGCCCGCTTGATTTATGACCGCAGCTATGGCATTCGCCTGGCCCTATTTATGCCTTACGAGCGCGACACAAATGTTGCCCGCTACTGAATTATGCTCCTAGGAATGAATTTTTGTTTTTCTGTATTCCTTCCTTTTTGGTCTTTTATGGCCCTGGACAGTGGGAGTCATGGGCTAGATGAGATGGGAGGAGTGCACCTTTATGGGGCCTTTAAGAGGGTAATTTTGTCCTACTTAAGGGTTGCGCTGAGAGGGAAGAAAGGGGGGTTTTAATGCGATTTTGGAGAGAGAACTAAGTACTTATCCTTCGATTTTAACACGCACTTAGCTTCCTAGCAACTGGCGCAAACAGGGGATTTGAGGGACGTGTACTGTTTTAAAAGACAAAGTTCTTAGAAAATTAAAGACAATGTTTTATGGGGCATTTCTTAAACACGTGCATGAGATTAAATGTGAAGGATTTTAAGTTATGATTATATGCGTTCAACCTGAAGAATAATGTAAAGAATTACGAAATAAAAGATAGATAGAAAACTTAACTTTAACTTAAGAAATTAATTTTTCACCCATGATGTTTTAAAATTGTTCGAAAACAATAATTTTTCTTTTTCTCTTTCAGGTAAATTATTTCAACCATAATTTAATAACTACTAATAACGTGAGTATAGTACTTTTATTACATGTTTTAAAAATACAAATAGATTTTCTATCTTTTGTAGCAAGTATTCCACTAATTGAAAAAGCAATTAAGAAGATATAGTCTAACTATTGTGGTTTATTGAGCTATTTAAAACGTAACAGTTCATCATTAATGATTTGTTAATTAAAAATCTTACACGTGTTAATTGCTACAAGAGTAATTCCTTCAAAACCCTTTTAATTGTAAAGTAACGACCCTTCATGTGCTAACTTTCTACATCCGGTACTGTACACACAATTCACGTTCGTATTTCTTTGAATTTCCTTCCTTCCTCTTTTGATCGTTCGAATTGATTTATGTTTCGACCCTAGAATTTACTTATTTTAAGGGGAACTTTCATAACTTCGTCCCTTCCGTTCTTTTTATATGCGTGATGCTTTCAGAATTATGTGCGTCGCTGGTTTCATGATATATTCGAAAATTATTACGACAAAGCAATCATCACGCGACGACGGGGGTTTCTACTCTACAACGAGAAGGGTGGAAAGAAATAAATATCTCGAACCCTTCTTCAATTGCTCAACATTTCTCAGATTAAGAAAGTCGTTAAGGAATAGGGGAGGGAGGCCTCAATCTGTTCGTTTCTGCAGGGGTTATAAAGCAATCATGCAATCATGCAATCATAATTATGAGACAGATGCTGATTAGTGATCATGAGAACTGGTCCCCTACATGTTTTCTTTACAAGTTTATTTATTTATTAGAAATTAGGTATTAAAATGTACAGGGTGATGAGGGACTCATTTAATAGATTATCTCTTTGGATAAGTACAAGGTGGCGCAAAATTAATCATTCAATTTTGTTTTTGTATAACTTTTTTACTAAATAAAAAAAACTATTTTGAGTGACGGAAATCTTTATCTTTGGACCTTTACAATTTTTTCTGTTAAGTGGAAAAGATGATATCCGTCAAGTGGCTGCCGTCAGTGTTGATACACATTGATACACATTTTATCGCATTTTCCATGACTTTCCGCAAGATTTCCGGTGAAAACTATTCGCATCCCTGTCGAATATTCTCTTTAAGGGCTGCAATTGTCTGAGGATTGTTGGTATAAACCCGCGAATTCAAGTAGCCCCAAAGGAAGAAGTCTGGGGCGGTTAAATCGGGCGCTTCCTTCACAATATCCACTGTGGTTCGTGCTGTGTGTGCGGTTGCACCGTCTTGTTGAAATCACATGTTCACCAAGCCCCGATCCTCCAATTCCGACAGTAAGAAGTCATTTATCATGGCCCTGTAGCGTTCGCCAGTAACAGTGTCCATATTGCCAATGACGTCCTCAAAAAAATATGTCAAATATGATTGACGTACGACGCCATTTGCAATAATTGTAACATCTTCCGATAAAGTGATAAATTTGCGTCACCTTGTATTTTCTTTCATTATTTAAATTAAATACTGCGATAAAAAATTTTAAATAAAACAAATATAAAAAATTTCAAGCATAGTTGCATGGAAAAGTAAATATTACTTAGTCTAATTGCCCGTTTGTAGAGTATTTAATATTTGTTTGTTTTCACACTAAAAGTTTATTTGAAAATTTTATAGTTATTGCAGACCTATAAAAAAGTAGTAACCTATAATTGAAAGCTGTTTCCTTAAATTTGTTCAGGAAATTATAATATTTAGAGGTTTTACAAGCTAATAAATCGCCTATTTAAAAAAGCATTACTCAATTTAAAGAAAATATTTAGTTTTTGTTTAGTTTTTCCTTCGATATGTACCTACAACCACGTTTTTGTATTTATAAAAAGAAAACATGGGTATTAAGCTTAAATGGTAGCCTGAAAGCTGTATGTTTACTTATTTGAACCCTTTTTGCTAAGCAGCGGACTTTTTGTTTAACGCAACTGAAATTCTGAAAAGAAGGAATTAGGCAACGAGTGTGATGTTAATCATTTGAAATACAAAAAAAAAATATATATAAAATATGAGAAAGGCATTAACCCCCCCGTCTCTTGTGCCAAAAATAACACAGCCCCTGTTCAGTTGGTCTGAATAAAAAAAACCTTTCAGACTCAAACCCACCAAAATCCTGTTCTATTTCCGCAGATCCAATCGTAGATTTTTGTACCGCGATAAAATCCAGGAAGAAAAAAAATATATATGTATCTGGGGAAAAAAAAAAAGGTAAAAAGGCAGCTTGCCCTCATCACGAGGCCCCAACTTCCATAGCGTTGTTTTTTTTTCACGGCTCCAGTTTCCGTCTAGAATTAGCCTAATGGAAAAAAAGCACGTCCACACATTTTTCTGTTCATTCCCACCTTTTCCCCGGAGAGCGACAGGGATGACGGTGGCAGGACCTGGTACTACCAAGCAAATCCCAAAAGTTGTAAATCTCGCGGATTTTTGCTCGTTTTCATTTGAAATGAAAACGTCAATGACAACGTGCAAATTTGCATGGCTGGGGTGTTTCGGTATGCCCCCCACCACTTTTTTTTTTTTTTTTTTTTAGAGAAGGGTGGTTTTTGTTTCTTTTTTTATATTTTTTTTCATCCCTGTTTAACACGGCACAGGATGGATAAAAATTGCTCGGCCATACCAAACCACAAGGATATTTTCTAGATTTTCAGGGGCGGGGTTGAAATGGGGGGGATGCGGGACAATGTGCAACAGTGTAAACGTTCAAAGCAATTATGTAAAAGCCCAGCGGAAAAATTTCGTTTCTAACAAGAGTCGCAGTCATAACTCCGGGAGAAACAGGATTGCGAAAAGGACAATAAAAAAAAGGATACCACTCCTGCCATTGAGGATGAAACAAAGAAACAAAAGCGAAAAACTGGAGAATGGCAGGAAAAAGGAGCAAAACACTGGATAATCCCGTGAAATCACTGCAGGCAGTGCAGTGGTAATTTAGTAGATCTTAGAGGGGCTCCCCTAATGGGATTCTATTGTCCTCCCCTCCCCTATCCTCCCGGTTCGGTGATGGGTGGTAAGTCGTTCCTTCATCCTGTAAATCGTTCGGGAGGCTTCGGTTACATGAACCATTCCAGCAAGCCTCCCTGCTCTTGCCGCTCCCCAACATAGAATTAAAATTTAAAAGAAGGACGAGCAGAATCATCAGACAGCCTGGGACTTCTGGTGCCCAGGACTGGGGACTCCCTTCTTCGTTTCACTGTTTACTTTGTTGCTTCGTATAATGAGGCCGGGAATGGTTTCTGCTGTCTGACTGCTGCCGCTGCCGGAGCTCCCCTTAGATCCCCTTTTGCAGCTGTGTGTTAATTAACAGGCACATCAAGCACAATCTTTCACCATGCTCACAAATCAAGCCGGGCACAGCCGGGAATAATCAGGATTCAGAACGGGCCGGGCGGGCCCGACACTCATCAGCCCCATTCTGATTGCCCAGATTAGGAAAAGTGCTTTAGTTGACTCCCGTCGTATCGTACTCTATCCCCTCCTTTCCGTGTACCTGTCTGAAGAGTCGGCCTCCAGCCGAAATTACCATGAACGAAAACCCTCCCTTAATCCCGTTCGCGTATAGTCTCGAGGAACGCGGAAGAAAAACTCCTCCACGCCTAGATAAAGTCACGTACCTGGAATCATTCGTGGGTTACCCTTGTCATTAGCGCGGAATCCATCGTATGCCAGTTTAATCGAGAAAGTTTCCCTTGTCTTTTCCGGGAAAGTTTGTCTAGAATTTTTGTGGGATTCCCTGCGAAAAACCCTTTTTGGTTGCTCGTATACCATAGACCAGCTTGTGCTTAACCACTTGATACATTCAACTCGATGAGATATCGCAAGTTTATAATTAAAATAGTCAGGAAATCAATTTCTCCTCTTCCATTCTTCTCCCCCGACCTCCCCGGAGTTAATCAATTCGAAAATTGGTGGGTTAAATTTTTCGCCTGACTGAAAAACATTGCTGAGGTCACTCACTGTTTCTAGGAATGACCTCACTTCTCCCGGCAACGGTGAATCTTCACCTGTCTGACCATTAATACGATGAATATTAGTCAGCTAAATCATCTTCATTATGCTATGGCTTATTTTTTTTTTTTTTGCTTGCGCGCTCAAATCCGCAATCAACACACATCGCGACAGGCTATCACGTCTCTTTATTCGATCATCGATCACAAGATCTAAAGGTCTCCATCGCAGCAATTGCTAGAATTGCTAGAAAACGGCGACAATTTAGAGGACTTGATCAGGTCAATGTCTGCAGGTTACATCTTCTCTCCAAACGTGCGAAAGATGTTGGCAATCTGTTTGCCTATTTAATCAGAGAAGTGATCCTCGATTTTTCGATATTTGGTATTGAATCGGCTAAATTTTGTATTCTTCCCCCATCCCTCCTATGGTTTATCTCACTGGACAACACGATGTTTCAATAATTAATTGACTGATATGGCAAATTGGCGTCGATTCAACCTCGCGTGAACTTAAACACTTGAACAAGCCAACTAGGGAAATTTTGTCACGAGCTAATGTTTAAAATTTGCTCGGAATTGCAATTGACACCGATTCGAAAAAGATTGGCACTAGCCGCTATGCTAAAACTTATAGCTGACGGCTAGCCGGCTTCTGGCTGCTGACATACTTTTTCGGGTAGATCGCTGATTGTAAAATTGCGTTTTAATAGAAAAGTTGCTGTAACATGATTGTAGTTTGCCTGCAATGACAATCAATCCGGCAATCAACGCAATTTTATTGTAGAGAAGATGTGCCATTTAACAATTATCTCCATAACCCCGTGGCACAATTCTTTTGACGAAGAAATAGATAAGTGGACCACTGTACTATAAGACTATAGTGCTAAAGTTTTTAGACGATGTAGAAGAAAATCGTGGGATATACATTAAGCAACTTTTATTAATTGAAATAGTACATCAAATTATTAGACGGTTTTATTTATTTTTCGTGAAAATTTGCCTTATTTTGCTACTAATCTCCTCTGAATCTAGAATTATCACAAATTCTAAATCGCCGTCTTGATTGAAAAACGTATTAGAAAATGTCAGAAGTAAAAAGTTTTTCAAGTTTTATATAGAATTAGATTTCTTTTCTTTTGTTGGCTTATAGAAGAAAATTTGTTCCATTATATTACATTTATTTTAAAGAAAAAAGATAATCTGAAAAGTCGCTAAATCAATACCATTCGAAAGTTTTGCTTCTCTGCGATGAGTTTGACCCAAAAGAGTCTAGATGGACTTAAACAATTTCCCTCCTTATTTCTGTAGAAAATCAGGATACAATAGAAAGAAATAAAAATGCTATTTCAATTGAATTCCTGCACTTGAATTGACCCAGAAATCCCATTACGCGGATTCGCATTTATCTGTAGGTGGCCAGGATAGTTTCCTCGAAGCGGCCAGGCGCCAAATTGAAATTTGGCTGGTGTACAATTAGTAAAATTCGCACCCCCCCACTATGCATTTAATTAAAAATCTGATTGAAATGTCTGTTGCGGCCGCACATTTCACCAATGGTTCCGTCGCAGTGACCGTGGCTATTAATAAAAATTCAGAAAGTTTCACGGAGTTTTTCAATTACTCCAACTCCCAACCAGAGCGAACGGTGTTCGGGCGAGCCCTTTCTGGGCCCCTTCAGCCGCCCGCGTTACACCTGCAGCAGCATCACCGGTCCAAAACCATTACACCTACAGGAGCAGATCTCAACTATTTCTGATAATTGGACGTCTGAAAGGGTTGAAACCCATTAAAGCGTCGGACGAGATCCGGTTGCATTAAAATTTCACAGGACTCAGGGCATGGAGGGCAAACACCCCGAGAAACGGTGAGTGCTGCTGGATGGTGCCTTCGGAGCGCCGTGGTTGCAGCGATGCAAAAGTGGCCGAAGCCCAGGTGATAAATTGCTAGAAGGGTGACGAGTGCATTAAAACTGTTCATCTCCTTTTTGGGGGTACTTTGGGTGAATAACAAACTGACCCCTGGAACAATAGGGACGGTGTTGCTGCCCGCGGGAATTGGGGCTCTTTCAATGGTTCTCCGGTTCCAGCTTCTGGACTCTCGGCTCCCACAAAGACTTGGCCCAAAAAGCACCGACGGCAGACGTGGTGATGCTTTACTCTGCGGTGATCACGGCCAGCATCCAACAGCCCGACAATGGGGCGGGGGCTCCGCTGATGGATGGAGTCCGGGACGAGATGGACCGGCCAAGTGAATCGAATTGCGGCCATATGCATTTCGGCGACTTCCCATTCATTAATCTTGACCATTGTCCGACTGGCAGTTCTCCCTATTGAGGGGCTTCAGGGTTCTCCCACTTATCGGAATCAATGGGGCCCCATTTGCGACCGCGCCAACATCACCGGTATCATACGAGGTCCCCAAGTCGTGGGGTGCTGTCGCAACCCGATCCCGCGAGGGAATGGGGCCCGAATGGTGCAAATTTTATGGCTAATGAAGTGCACTCTACGGCGGAGCTGATTAGGCCGCTTGTGCGATGATTCCCTGCCGCTCACTTATTCGATTTCATTAGGACGCATAAACGCCGGGGACAATGGCGATCCCTGATTGATGGTAATGGGTCCAGTATCTCTGTGCCGTAATTTGATAATAAAGCAGATTGTCTGGTGGTCCATCCGGACCGAATCTCTGTTATTTTCCTGCCGCTTGAGACTATTCCGAATGACGTCAAGCTTAGTTTTATGCCCTTCCAAAATACCAATTATTTCCGCACTGTGATTGACTCCTTGAAGCCCGTCATTATCGCTATATTAGAAATAATAGGGGTAAATATAATTGGCCCGCAGCTCTCTTCATTGGGGTATATTCTTCGAAAGGCATTATTATCTTCAAACTGGGGTTCAATCACGAAAAGATATAGTAAAAAAAAAATATTTTCTTTCTAGATTTTGCTAGAAAATTGATGTCGAATCTTTTTAGTATCAGTTTTCAAATTTTTCTGAGTATCCCTAAAAATTCTTAATTAAATTATTATGGGACCACCCCGGAGGTTTACTATATTAAGTAAAAATAATTAAATCGATTACAAATGCACAAATTTAAAATTAAATAAAACATGTAAAAATAATGTTAATGACCATAGTGTTATCGTTGTTTAAATGAAATTTTTATGCCATTACTGTTTCAACATGATTTCGGACATATGGGTGCCCGGATGGTTCAAATTAATCGTAATCGACAAGCCCAATTTTCAATTATTTTATCGAGCAACTGGGGCCGTATATCACGTAATAACACGGCAAATGTTGTCTTCCAAGTGATCTAACGTCTATAGTTTTCCAACATAGACGAATGATTTGACATATCCCCAAAGAAAGTAATTAAAAAGTGTGAGATCACACGATCATGATCATTTTTAAACAATAAAAGTATAAAAATATCTTTTAAAAGCGAACACCATGGCCATTAGTATTATTTTTACGTATTTTAATTCATTTTAAATTTGTATATGTACTGTTCAATTAAGAACATGTGGTATATCAGTAAAAAATTTTATAAATAAAAATTTATACAATAATGAAAATAAAATCGTTAGGCGAAATAAAATGAAAGAATTTAAACTTAAGGTGTTGGGGGTTATCAGTTGTTTTTTCATTTAGGGGTCATAGGTTTTTGAAAATTTTAATTTGATCCAATGAATAATTTTAGAGATATCCTATAATAATTTTATAGGACAATCTTACTATGTATTTACAGTAGGTAGTGAAACTTTAGATGCTTTTTCTCTCTCAAAGCGACATTTTCAAAGACGGTAACTTTTTTCATTAAAAATTTAATATTTATGAGAGCTGTAAAAATCAGCACTAAATATTAAACCTGTCAATTTGATGAATTCCTCACTCGAGGAATTTAAATGAAATTTATACAGCATATTCATTATTGAATTAATTTTGCATAAACTGATACAACTGATGGTGCAACAATGCATCAGGTAATTTAGTCCAGATTTATTTTGAAATTATCATGCCATAAAATGCCTATTCCGTTGATTTTTTTTTCTAATTTCATCTATCCTTTAAAAAATTTTAAGTTTTCCGAAAAAGAGGTGTGTATTTATTAATCATCAAATATTTGAAACCTTTTTGTTCGAAAAGAACGTTTTTATAGTAGGTAAGTGTTCCGCACTTGCATGCATCATTTTAGAGGGTTTTTAATTGTGGGAAAGTATGTCAAGCAATTTATAGATGCTTTTTCATACCTAACCACAGTTACAATTTCCCAAAAATGAGAAAAAAATTATACTTCTTTCTTAAAGCATTACGTGGGGCCTCCAAATTGTACCTGCGTTAGTGCGTGCGTGGCAGGTGTAACTCAAGCCTTCGTGGCTGTCAAGGTTCCCATAAAACTTCGAGGAAGCGACAAGTAAGCAATCGCAATCTGTGAGACAGGGGCAGGGGACGGTTGCTATGCGTTTCGTGTGATTTTATTATGTCACACAATACTTGCCGGAAACTCAGTTGCTCTTCGAATGGAAACAAAGCATCGAGAAAAGCCGAGGTGACCAACAAGTTGCCACTGGTCGGGTATCTTCTTTCAGCCAAAGACTGCGGGCGGTGATGGCAGTGTGTGAACATGATCTACGTTTTATGCTTTTATGCTCGTATCACATGCTGCCGGTAAACTAATCCGGTTCGCTTTCCATTCGCAGCACGTCGTCACTTTAGGCCACTTCTTGGACAGCCGTACGTCGCCTTCTGGTGCCGGGGGTGTTAAGCAGATAGTGGACCTCAAGATCGTATCGTGCGTGCCAAGAAAATAGGCGTCTCTCCCTTTTACAATCACCACGTACCACCCACGGCTAGCCAAAGTGCGAATCTCTTCAACAAAATTTGAAATAGGGAAATTTCTATGAAATCTTTTCGCACCTTCTTAGCTTAAAGAGCCTAAACTTTGTCTCGCTTTCAAAAAAAACCTTAACAGCATTGTTAACATTCCTCCCCCGCTTAGGGCTTAGGGTACTGCGTGTACCAGTGAAGGGTAGTGGGGTCTTTTGCACCTACCCAAGCGAACTAATCGTGATGAATGTGTTTTCTCAACAACAAGTGACCTCCCCCGGTTCAGCTCGGAACAATTTCTTATTATTCCCCGTGAAAACCTTTGTCGCCAGCTTATAATCCCTTTTATTTTTTCGTTTTGTCCTTATGCGTCCCTCTCATTTCCCTTCTAGCCGTCCTTAAAATTCTTCTGCCTCTTCAGCTGCTCGAGTGCGTCGTCATTTCAGTCATTAACTGAAAATAAATTGTCGCCGCACTCGCAGAAGCGCCCATGGATGGGTTGCTTTAACCGGGATCCCGTCCTTTCTCCCCGCAAGTGCTCGAGACACGTCTTTCCTGTTCATGAGACTCCTCAGCATCCCTCGGCATTTATAAGATGCTGATGATGAGGATGACGTCGCTGACGACGCAGACGACGAACGCTATCCTCCTCCGCTAACCTCCTCCGCTAGTACGAGCACGACTTCTTAAGCACTCGGCAAATTGTAAATTATTACGAACAACGAGTCGTCCTTTACATCGTCCTTGACTACTGTCCCTTGTGGAGCGGGATTGGGGCGACGTGATCCCGATTCTTGGTGCTGGTGTACCACCGCCTTCTTCGCGAGATAAGTGTGGCTCCTGTTAACATGTTTGTTGCTTCTAAAACTCCTTAGAGGATTTGCTCCCTGAATACCGTAGGGACGGCGCTGGAACAACAGCACTAATTGGCATCCTTGGTCCTGTGTTTAGAGAGCCTCCCCCGGCTCACACATGCCGTCAGGCCACTTAAAATTCAGAGCTCCCTCGAATTCTAGAGCACAGATGGAAACCTGTGGGATCCCACATGGCGAGGTGCGCCGTGCCGGTGAATTTCACAAGTCCGGACCAGGTGATTTGTAGGCGTGAATTGCCGGCAGAGGATTATTCAAAGGCTTGTGTCTGTGCTCCGGTGGTTGGGAACACCCGGAGATATTTCACTCTGTACCCGAGCCGGGGGTCTAGTGCAGCTCAGGTGAGAGCGGCTTAGCTGGAAGTTAGTATCACAGAAAAAAAAAAAGCCGCAAAAGCTGTTACAGGGCTTGAGGGGAGACTTATGGGGAAGCACGAAGTTTTTTTTATTTTTTATTTTAAAGCATACATTCTCATAAGTCTTGAGGGAATTCACGGTTTGCAAATGGTCAGCTAGACTACTTATTTTCGGGTTAAGTGCTCTCCACGACAGGGTTTTCGTTTACGTTAATTTATTAGGAAATTTTTACCATTTGTGGAAAATATTGAGGATAGATTTCTGGATTATTTGTATACCGAATTCAAAGTATACTTTCATTTTTTAACTCTTTCAGGGTACTGGAAAATAAATGTGCAATGCACCAATGTTTCTAGTACAGAAACACGAATAATATTTCATTATACTTGAAATTCACATTCATATTTGATTACCACAAGGTGTTTTTGTAGACTAGAAAAATCATCCACTATTAAATATTCACCATTAAAATAAAATTTAAATTGCTTTATTTTTGAAAAGACAAACTCATTGATTCAGAAGTAGCAACAGACTAAAAGTATTAAAACTTATTAAAAATGGAATCACACTATCTACAAATATTTTAAATATCATTTACTACATTTATACGAAACTGAAGCTCGGTGGTTCAGTTCGATCTTTAGTCTAAAGTAAAAATAGCCATTAAAAACTATTCAGATTAAGCCTTCAGTACAACAAGAACTGCAAGAATAGTATTAAACATCAACGCGGTTTTATAAATCGCAAGGTACCTTAAAATTAAATAGAAAAAAATTTAAATAGAAAAGAAGGATTTCTCATTTAGAAAAACAGGTTTAAAGTGAAGATAAATTATGCAGATTTTCCCATACTTTTTCTCGTCTTTCTATCTTTTAAGTAGATACACTTCCTCATTTATTTAATTACGTTCTTCGTTTCCCGCTTTAGCTTACTTAAAAGATTTATTTAAATAAAATGAAATGTTTAATTCAGATAAAGTTTTCCACTATCTGATAATTTTTTCGACAAATTCGCAAGATAAACTAGAATAAATTTAATTCATTTTAAAATAATATACAAAAGTTTAAATGTGGAAATTTCATTCATAAGGAAATTATTTTACCCTTTACGTTTTATATAGTATTAAAAACTTGCTTAAGAAAACTCACTTATCGAATCGTTTGAAGTGTTAAGTCCCTGAAACATAATACACAAGGTTTTTTTTTTTTTGCACCATATTCATACAGAGGCGACATATTACTTCCTCTAGTTTCACTGGATGTGGGGTTCAAAGTGTTATAGTTTTTAATTTTTACGCCAAAGAAATTTTCCTTTATGTTGAGATGGTTTTCTTAACGCCCTGAAGGCGTTTTTGATTTCTGCATAAACGAAGTAAAAGGTTTTCCATGTTCCATTTTAATTCACATCCTCGAATGTTGATGCTAAAGGATGTCAAAGAATTGTGTACATTTGCATAAAAGAACATCAGAATGAAAACATTTCTGAAAATATGTTTGCAACTTAAGTTACCATTGTTCTTTCCTCGTTAGCATATTATTTATCCTGCCAGGATTTAATTTCGTATGCAATTACTTTTGAATAAAATGCAATTGTATGACTTGCAAATGCAACAGTTTTATTTTTATAATGGATTTTGAAATTTAAACAACACAATTTGATTAAATTATGTCGATGAATTCTACTTTGTGACTTTTGTACACAATCATTTTAAATTTAATTAAATTGTAATTGTATCCTTTTCTTTAGTAAAGGCACACATAATTGAAATAATATGAAAAATATTGAATGAAATGAAATGAAATCATTAAATGTATACCTTAAATGTAAAATGAATTCTTTCAAATTTCATCATTCTGCAAACAACTGCTTCGTTCCCTTCCTAACTTTGATGGGAATATTCTGGTTGGCTTATCAATTTTATGCCATCTGTGACTTGTTTGTAATACAGGAAATTGTGAGAAAAATTTTTTTAATATTAGAAAACTGATATTCTTGTTCGGAAATTACTTTTTAAAGTATCATTTTTTCCTCACTGCATTATTTTATGACTTTTTTATTTTATTTTTTAAATTCTCTTTCAAACAATCCATCCGTAAAACAAAAGTTTCTAGGTTTGTAATTTAATTACTTTTCAGACCTTACCTTAATTGTTTTCTATACTTTGATTAATTTACAAGTTTTCTCGTTTCTTTCAGGGCATCACGAATTATCCTATATTTTTATTATGTATATGGATGATACAATAAAGTCACCACTCTGATTTTGGTAAGTAGAAAAAGATGAGTCTTACAATTTTTTAACTATGTCGACAAAGGACATTTAGATGTCGTTTCACGACTGATGTCTCATTTTATATTTTCGATTGTCGATATCAAAGTCCTATAATATCCGGGTGTATTATTACTTCAATTTAAATTAAATATACGTTTACGAGAAATAAAATTATGTGATTAAAAATCTTTCATCATTTTCATTCATAGTCGATTTCGACAAGTCGACTAAAGTCTTAACTTGAACTATGCGGTTATGGGGTTAACGCGGTATCTCCTAGCATTGTTTTCGTTGTCGATATCGACATCATTAAAATTCTTATCGTTATTATCATTGAATGTTAATTTACAACATATCAATTCTCTCTAAAATTAGTAGTCTATAAAGTTTTCGGTCTCGATTCAAGTGAGCCTCATATTTTTAGTACAAAATCTAACAAATAGGGTTTTTTTTTAATTCTTTAATTTTATTATCCACTTTTCTTGAAATACTCAAAAATCCAATCAAATCACGTAGTAGAATGGCTTCGCTGTCTGTCCCATGAGAAATTAAAGGCATCTTCAAGCGAGAGATCTTCTCAATTGAAATGCAAATCTACCGCCCCTGTCGGGCCCCACCTGTCCACTTCAGAAGTTTTCAATCTTCTACCAGTCATCAAGACTCATCGTGTCGTTCCCAGGGAAATTCATTTTGAAGGGAAAACACAAAAAACATTACATGAAAATTAGGCAATTTACTCTCCACACGGCTGGAAAAATTTCTTAATTTTTTCATCTTATATTTTTTTTTTTGCCCACCTTTGCCATCGCCCATCAACCGATTTGTCTTAATGAAAAATGTCACGGCTCGCGGTACATATTTTCGCCCCGTCATTAGCGATTATATCCTCGCGCCTTAACGTGATTATTCTTCGGAACTGGAGCGTGCACGAGAAGCTAAAACATCTTAAGTCACTTGAGATCAATTAATTGCTGCGGCAGCACGGCTCAGTTTTTCTTTTCAAAGTCGAGAAATAGAAGGGAGGGAAAACTTCATTTTTTTTCGTTCTTGTTGCTGCTTTTTCATGCAATTTATGGACTCGGACTTGCTTCTCGCTTTGTCGACTTGCCTCCAAAATTGTTGGCTGGTCCAAATATGGACCACGGAGGCTGTATGGAATTTATTTGGTTCCCGACAGTGCCTTACCAGATAAGATGCAGAATAATTGGAAAGGATGACGTTTCGGGAAATTCTCAGCTACAAATTTACTGGGAATTTCTTGTACTTTTATTTTCCCCATCTAAGAGCAGATGGTCCTGGATGGAATGACTTTGCAGTCATGGGCATTCCTTAGATCTCTATCAATTAATGGGGGGGGGGGGGGTTTATTTGCGAAATTTTTAATTAATATTTATGAGAGGTGGCTTTCTGATTCATTTTAAATTAATTTCACGTGTCAGCCGCCAACTTTCTCAATAAATGCGAATTTTTGTTCCTGTAAGAAAACGTTGATTTGAAATCAATTGATCGGAAATTTTCAATAAAAATACAAAACAATAATTGGTATTTTTGGAGTTCTCTTAGTATTTAGATAAATCCACCGTTTTATTCCAGTCGAAATACTTAGACATTTCAATTTACAATAATTCGTATAGAGCTGAAAATTGGTACAAGTTACAGATGGCAAATAAAATACATGTCTGCTAAAAACTTTATTCAAAATCAAAGGATAAGAATATCGTTTTTTGTTTTTGCATTTTCCTAGGGAAGTGTTATCGTAAAAATAGACTAGACAAATGTTCTAGGTCATACAATTGATCTAGAAAAATTATTCTTATACTTCGCTATAGCTGCGAACATTTTAGTAAAACAAACTGATAATGACGATGATGTCCTCATAATTGAAACAGGAATAGAACAATTCAGTACAAGAAATACAACTATCGTCATTAGTGCAGATGATTCGTTTGTTGTTGATTTGTTAATATTACTGACTGTGCGAACTCCAATTAATAAGATCGTTTACTTTTTGAAACCTGGGAAGGCTCAAATTAAAAACGTAATTATTATCGCTATTATTTATTTTACAATTTAGAATTTAATTCTCAAATTGCTTTCTGTTTTTCGTGTACTCGGGAACTAAGCCTATATGGTAACTTTTTGTGTTATTTTTACTTTTTAACCAGAATTTTCATATGGGAATCAAATCCACAACCTCGGAATGGCATACTAAGTCATAGCTAAGCCGCTCTGCCAGCTATCCCATCCGAGGCCACGAAAAACGTAATATTGAAAAAAGGGTTGTAGTAAAAACTGTGCCTGTAAAAAAGTTTGATTATTTTATTGACCAGTGTGTACCAATTATCAAGGCCAGTTTTGCTTCAATGTTGAATCAATTGCAACAGATGAGAATTCTTGTGATATCAATGAGCAGACAACTGATGCATTTTTCTTCTTATAAAGACCAAAATTTTCACGAAATCATTATAATCAGTATAATTTTTTAATTAGTGGGATATTGGCCTTGAATACATTTTTTAACAGTCGTACGATCGGTGGGGATTTAAAATATTTTATTTTTCAGAGTGTATTTAAAATTAGTACTAATTCTTAGCTCTATACGAATTATTTTTACTGGACTATTGTGTTTAGTAGAAACGAGCTAAAGATATCTTTCTTTTCCATCCCCATTTCTTCGTAATTATTAATAAAACTTAAGTGGAATGAAATAAAATGTGTTTTGCCTTATTTGTAGAATTAACTGGTTGTATATAATTCGTTTAAAAATGCAATGTTTATTTAAACCTTAAACCATTAAGATTCGTTCAATTAAATTCAACATTGAGAATAAACGGTTCGTAAAAAATTTAATAGATTTTTTTTAAAAAATCAATTCAACTCGTATTTTATTTGCCGTGAATAAGTCCCGGAAAGAAAGGCGTTTAAACTGTAACAATTCGTAGAGAGATTTTCAAGATAATGCCACTTTATTATTTTGTGTAAGCACAATTTTATAGTTCACACTATAAATTGCGAACTTATTCATTAAATGAATGTATCTAATGAACTATGCAATTCGCTCTATTTTACAATAATACACGCAATTTATATTTTTCAATTATTTTGGTCTCTTGATAGCTTTGTTCTACAATTTTGTTTAACTATCTACAGAATTGTGTTTTACTAGGAAAATAGCTTTGTACTTGAATGCGCCTATTCTTTATATACACGCACTAATAATTCCTGAGTGTTAATGGAAACGATAAATTGCATAAATTTCTTCACAAGTTTAATACTTCGAAGGAAGGATTAAATAGTTACGTGTATCTTAATTTTTGTCCATTGTCCGATTCATTCTTTTATTACCCGTAAGAAGGGAATATTTAATTTTGAATTTTATATTTAATTATATGGGTATTTTTAAAAAGAATTTTATAGAACTATACTTCTCTATTTAGTCATTGAATTATACTTTTTAATAATAAATTCATTTATGCATCCTTAAAATGATCACTAAAATATTTTGACCTGCCCAGTTACTCTTGGTACATTTTACCGATTTTATTGTGTTAGAAGAAAGAATTTATGTTTTTACCCAGTAATTTCTAGTTCGGATAGCCTGTTTTAATTAAAAATATTGACCGGGAAGTTCTTATCTCCCACTTTTTAAAAAATTATGAGGCATAAAACATGTTTTTTGGTATTTAATTTTTAAATAATGTGCCCTTCAAATATGCACAGGTTTCTTAGTCATATTCTTATTAATCTAATAATAAAAATATGTGAATACGGATATGTCTTGCAGTTAATCCCAAAAAAAGAGGTGATGCTAATTTGTGTAATAAACACGTTTTTGCTAACAATTATCTACAAAAGGCAATTATAATAATGAGCTTGTATAGTGCAAACAATAAATGTTTTTGCGACTTCTTCCGTTACCTGTATTTTTTTAGTCAATTTAGCTAACATGTCTAATAAACAGCGATTATATCACCTCGAAGAATGATGCCCCATTCGCAAGAAACCATTTAAATTTCTACATAGAGCTCCCTGCTTAAATCAAAATCTACCTAACGAAGCTGACCGCGCATCCGATATGAGTCATTTGTTAGTTTTTCTTTTTGAATACCTCTGATAAATTCATGCAGCACCGGTGGATCAGGTGCAAAAAAAAAAACAAAAATTCTCTCAAGGCGATAAATAAAATATTCACGGTTTTGGGTAGTAGTGGAGGCGGGATGGGGGAGGAGGGCTGATAAGCTCGCATCGTCTGCGTCGCGGTATCCCCTAAAACGTCCGGATGCCGACGCATAAATTTTCGGAAAACATCTAAAATCCGCAAACTCACAAGTCCCGACGACGGCGACGGCACCTTTTCCACCTTTTTCACACATCTCACCTGTAAACACAAATAATCCGGGCCGAAGCTGGGCCTCCTTTAAGCAAACAATTTTCTGGCTTCCAGGTCACGTGCAAGGATTGTTGCCACCGTCAGCTTTCCCGACAGGTGCTAAATTGGGTCAGGTGAAATAATATTGTGGCAAAGTATGGGTAAAGGTGGAATTGTGGGTGGTGGCCAGTGGTTGAATCTCTTCAAATTTTCACTTAATTAGTCTAGATTGTCCCCAGCCAGGTGCGGTTGTCGCACAAAGAGATTATTTAATCAATCCCCTCCGCACTCACGCATATGCGAGCACTTTTAGTAGAGAATCCGAAACGAGAGTTTGGCTATATCGATTGATTTTGAAATATGCAATCCCTTGCTGCAGGGGATATAAAGAGTCCACAACTCGACCAAAGTTGGACTTGTTTGTAGGGACCAGAATTGCAATATCAGTTTTGATTCGGAAGCCGCATATTTACCTGGCCAGCGAATTTCGAAACCAGCCCGGCTTCGATCAATAAGCGCCAACAGGTAAATAATTTACCCGGATCGAGTCGTAGTATAGGGCCTCCTGTGTCCGTTCAAAATCCCTTGTTGGACTGGCAGGGGCTATTCGGCTCGAATCCATTTAGGGATTTGTTTGTTGCAAATAAATAAATAATCCTGAAGCCCTCGTGTGAACTAGGCATTAGAGGTATAAAGCAAAGCCTCGCGGCAGAACCGCTCTAACTGAATCAAACGCGAATTTTTTTTTCGCGAATCTACACATGCAAAAGGAGTTTGATATATCGATTTTTTCGGGGAGGTGTTCGAAAAAAAAATTCACTAAAGGTAAAATAATAACAAATTTAAATTTTTCGTCATTTATTTCTTAAAATTCGTTGAGTATGACTAATTTATAGTTAGTTAAATTAATAACACTATTAGTTAAGACCTGATTAAGTTTTGAAGAAAATATTTTAAGCCACTTTTTATAAAACGAGTGCAACCACAGAGGTATTCAATTTTGTGGTTAGTGATGTTGTATATTTAAAAATTTAATATAATGGACGTAGTATTGCTTCCCAAAAGTTTGTAATTTCCAAAAATTGTCATCAAAATTATTTTTCTGAAATACTAATTAAATTTTAGGGCTACGTAAAATATGAGATATACATATATAGGGATTACATCGAATTACGATCTCTAGCCTACAATAGTACAACTCTTAGTTAAAATCTTTCCACAGCCAGTGCTTATGTAGAGTGTTGATCAAAAATCGTTGATTCTATAACATTTTTTTTTTAAGTCTAAATTTTATGTATGTAACAAAGTGATAAATGGATAAAAAGGTAAAGTTTTCTTATGTTGAAGAACATTTTAAATTATGCGTGTTTTAAGCTTGGCAAAAAGTATCATAAATATTGAAAATAACAAATTTTTTGTAATAAATTTTTGTACAATACCACAATATCTAATTTATGAATTTTGAGCCCTATTGAGCTTGTATCTCATCCTCATACTTTGTCTATTTATTACTCTGATACATATATAAAATTTAGGTTCAAAAAATGATAAAAAATAAACGATCTTGGTCGTTATTGGGCTAAGTTATGTCTATTCTATATAAATCTAAATTTCTGCATTTAAAAGATTTGATAAACGAACTTCGGTGTAACAGAAGAGATCAAATTTTTGTATAATAGTTTGCATAAAACTTTTGGTGCCCTTTTCTAAATACGTTATACCTTAAGTTCAACTGAAACCCATTAAGAAGAAAAGAAAGTTCAATCAGCCCCGAGCGTATAAAACTTTGAATTTTCTTAAAGAAGCTGGAGAAAATTTCTTGAAGTCAAATCAAGCGTATCGTTGCTTTCAAGACGAGCTATTCAAGGAAGAGTTCTCCAGAAAAAAAAAAATTGTGTTCTCTTCAACCCATTCTCCAAAAAAAAAACACAAAAAAAGTCTCTAACGAACTGCAGCACTTTCTAAACAATCAGAGCGCGTTAACGCAAAAATGCGATGAAAAATGTACTGAGGATGGGAATCCTTTAAAATGTTTTCTGCACCTCGGCAAATAAAATCACACTTTAGTGAAAGCGCATCCAGGGACACATTGTAAGGACGGGGGGATGATAGGTATCTTTTTTTTTCGTTCCCCGTTCCTGACTATCTCCTCTAGGACGTGATATACCTCCCGGTCTTGGGTTGTGTCGCTTTGCCTGGCATGAATTTGAATGGATGTAGAGGGGGGGCGAAATATTTCAATATTCCTCGGGATCCACTTGCACCAGAAATAAATAGGTGGAAGCGCTCCATTTATCATTCACAGGAGGATACGTGGACCGATAACAAGTGAAGTATTTATTACGCCATCCATTTAGGGCGCTGCAGACGCCAGATTGCACCAACCGTGCGGGAAGCGTCCTGCTGCTCCTCCTTCTCATACTCCTGCAGGAGACGACTACGAATCCGGAGGTGGTGCTGTTTGAAACGAAGTTGACAACAGGGATCAAGTTGTGAAACGCATTCCCTTGTCGATTTCACCCGAGCTCGTTAATTTGTTAGTCATGACGTCCCATTAGCGCGCCAGATTGAAGATGACCCTACCCGCCTGGCAGTGCATCTTCTATTAGCAGTCTGGCGCTAAGTTGAGAAAGACTGCTGGCGGCAGACAAACGAGCAAACAGGTAACAACAATTCTTCGTACCTGAGAAGTAACGAGATCTAGCCGACTCGGCTATCTGAGAAATACCCGACAATCTCTGTCTAGAGAGTGCAGTGACCATCGGTCAGTCAGATTTTATCCAAGTATTCTGGTCGCCAACCGGGAAGTCGGTACCATAGGTGGAGCTGTTTGATTTGTCACCGAGGACAACCGGTGGCGATTTATCAATCAACCTGTCGCTCGTCCATCATATCGATAGAACCGGTCATTGGGAATGCGCAACCATCACCCCTTTGATGCTTTATACCAATTTATCTGGCAACGGCAATTACTTCGTAGTAACACGCCAGAAACAATGGGCCATCATCGGAGGGGGGCTTACACAGGTAAAAGAGGACATGAAAAAGTAGACAAACATATCGCGAAAAAAAATCGTACCACCACGGAGATTTGTCTATCTCTATATACCGAGCTTATACCGGGGCTCAATGATTATTTATTTATTTAACAAACAAATATATCCCTAAATGGTTTTCAAGCTGGATAGCAATCACCTGTCCTGTCAGGGATTTGGAAAATAAATATTCGTCCATTGCAATCTTGTCGCTTAATCGAATTTTTTTTAAAGTATTATCAGGACATGTTAGTCAAGGTTAGCTTGAAATTGGAAGCAATCAGAGATCTAGAAAAATATCTGACAACATAACAACCTCATTTCATAGCTTGCCTACGCAGAAAGGCCATACTAAGACCTATTAGACCAATATCGGGTTATATGTTTTGAATAATCGGTGAATATTCTTGGCACTTAACGATATTGCTCTGTATTCCTTTTTAAAAAGAAAAGATTAAAGCTGTTAAAGTTGTATTTACGCTAATATACCCTAATTTCAGTTAATTTACTTATTATGTTTCTTCTTCCCAGTTCTTCAATAAAATTGAATGTAAATTGCGATTAAATGGGACAACTTTTTAATGCAAATCATATTGAAAAATCTTTGAAAATCTGCACAATTCCCAGGGGTAAAGAATAAAAACTTTTAAAAGAATCATAAGCCCGAAGATATCATCGGTTTTGTTAAAGATTGCGATATTATCCGATCACTACCGGATGATATCCCTTCGCAAAAGCAGAAGTAGTTGCAGCACCATCAGCATTCAGGCAAAGTACCCTATTGCTTCTCAAACTAGCAAAGTTTCCTTTATGATTTCGTTAGTTTACACAACCCAAATATTATGCACTTTCCTAACGAAATTGACTTCAAATTTTGCCCTTCCTCAGCGTTGCATTGAGTGCAGTTCGGTTCCATTAGCAGCGAACAGCGTGGCCTGCACCGGGCCTCCTCCTTGCAGCACATCCGCACTAGCAACATCATTTTGGGAGCATTTTGGAGCATCTGCGGGGCGATACCCTGGCCCCCGTGCACCACTTTTAGTGACCATTAAAGCGAACTATTCAAACATTCGAGAATTATTAAGCGCTCCTTTTCGCATAAGTCGCTGAGTTAGGGTAATGTGTGCAAATAAAATGTTATTGTGATGGGTCGGGGAAGCGGAAGAGGGTAGATGGAGGGAGACCAAAACGTGGGCGGCTGCAGGAAGAGCATTAAAATACTAGAGCGGCTGGAATTGGGTTTTTAGCGAATATCGTGTCCTAGATGCTTCAGATATTGAATTTCCTTGTCGAGCACGCAAAACAATTCAGCGAAAGCCGTAGAGAGAAGTTGTTGGGGATGGTTCGGAACGCGGACCTCCTGGGGGGTAGTGTTCTGAAATAGCATCGAGTACAGTTGAGTTTTCCGGGGGATCGGGAAGCTGAAATATGCGCTAGTCGTAGTTTGTCGGCTAGTTGACTCTTGCGGTAGACAGTGCTACGCACTTATAGCACTACATTGCTTTTTTAGGGGATAGTTCCGAAATTAGAACAGTGTCTTTTTTTTTTCTAGGAAATGAATTGAGTTTTAACAAGAATGAGAAATTTTTCGGGACATCGAATTAAGTCCAGGATTTTAGTTCTCTAAAGTTTGACCTTTTGAAAGAAATAATTGAAGAAACACGATAATGAAGCAAAGTATTGTATTACTTTAGCCGTGTTCGTATCGTTATCCTGATGAAATTCGTGAAAATACGAAGGCGATGTAATTTTAACAATTTACAACCTAACAATTACCCAAACCTTTTCAAGAAATACAATTCTTTTCTCCCCCAAAACGTTGTTTCTCCCCAACGTACAAAAATATTTATTTCAAAGAGCTACTATGGTTGGGGAGCGGTAAGCCATTTAACGCGTGAAGACAACATGATTTTGTTACACCTATAAAAAAAAAAAAATCCGACTCAATAACAAACTCTGCTGTAACCACAGAAAGTATGGGATTCACCCCCTACTCACAGTCGCACCCTGATGACAATTCCCTGATTTGAATTTGCGTATTTCTACTTCCCCGAAAAAAATTTTACTTAGGAGTCGCTTTACTGCTTGTTGGTGGATTTTTCCATTTGCCATATTCTACGAAATTATGAAATTCTATAGTCTATAGCTACACAATATTGAAATTAAGATGATGTATGAATTTCTGTGAGTTTATGGGACTTTTCGTCTATGCGAAATTAATTTTTTTTAGCATTGCTTCCATAGTAATAATTAAAAAAACATATAATTAATCATCAATGAGATTATTCCAATGAAAAACAGACTTTATATCTTTACTTTGCATTTCATAGAATTTTATGAAAAATGAAAAACGATTGTACTTTGGTATAGAATTTCTTTTACGAATTTTAATAACTTTGTGTAAAGAAGTTGTTTTTTTATTCATTTATCCTCGTTTTTGCCAGTGGTAACTCTTCTCTGAAACATTCATATGATTTGTTTAAGAATTTTCATTAAATTTCATCGTTTATTTTAAGGAGATTTTTGTTGAAGGAAATGAGTGAATTAAACATGGGGCATTCATGATTTTCATCTTAAAACATACACTTTTCTCTCTCTATTTACGTAAAAACGCCCTCAAAACAACAAATTGTGTACCCAAAAGGTAAACACTGCTCATACTAAAAAATTTCTGTAGTAAAATTTATCCATATGAGCTCTAGAAAATTATAATTAATTTTTTTTTCCAGAAATTTTATTAGAAAATACCGGAAAATTATTCGGCTAATTTCAAAAACCTTGGTAATTTAGACAAGTTGAAGTGAACAACGATAATTCGGTTGACCCCAAAGGATAGGTATACCGTCTTCAGTATTTAAACCTATAGATTACTTTTATCTTTATTTTCATTTATGTTTATTTCCAAACAAATATTTCCTGTAGACCTCACTAGTACAGCGCAACCAAATGCTTTCCTAATTTTCTAATTTATATTTCCCAGAAAACTGCTGAACTAAGCTAGAAATGCAGAAAATAATTGCAATAGAATTTTAGTAAATCGCTTTTCACTAGATTTTAAACTGCATATCTAAGAAACCAACTCCAGTTTCACTGGATTCTGGTAAGAAAAATTTGAGAGTATTCATTAGCAGAACGACTAACGATTTTTCGTTTGTCTCTCACCCTTGAGGGGGGTACTCTAACTTGGTACAAAACTGAATAGCGACTGCCAGCCAAGCTTAAGAATAAATTTCCTGAAAAATTAGATTTTCCAACCACCTGGCGTCTGTCGACAGATGTTTAACCATAAACCCCACATTTTGCTCTTCTAGCCACGCAACCCTGACAATAGAATGAGCCATCTGACAAAAAAAAACGCAGTTCTTTTATAATTAAAATGATTTCACCTGTAGGTGAGATGGCTGTTCCGCCATAAAGTCAAGATATTAACAATTTTCATCATGATTCCCACCCTTGTTGGTGTCTCGACGACGTTTCGTGCGCACAATGGAGTTCTAGTTGGTTGTTACTTTTAATCAGCCTGAAAATCAGCGCTGGCAGCAGAAATTCCCTCCTTCTCGAAACAGCCACCTTCAGAACTTCATTGGAGTCTCCCCCAGCACACGCTCTCCCACAGGGTTAATTAAAGTGAAAATGAAAATGTGAAGCAATCCGTCACCAAATTAGTGCGCCTTTCAAGAGGTCCGTGACCCCTCTGTATGTTGGGGCAATTGCTAGGCTCCGACAGAGGGGGACCCAGAGCAGGAAGCCCCATCATCAAATTCGCATTTTATTTACTTTTGGATCTAACTTGCATGTCACGTACCAGCGCAATAACCAGAGTCTTTCACCAGGGACAGAGAAGTAGCCGCGGAAAGAAGGAAGGGTTCGCGCGGGTCGGAAGGGTTCAGAACGCAGCCCGACACCGCACCAAAAGAAACAAGCCATCGGGTGTCAGCCAGATCAATGAGATCATGCATGCTGTCAGCCGTGCAGTGCAAGCACCACAAGCAGATTCCTATCGCGGGATGTTTGCACTTTGAAGATGCTGAAAAATGGAAAAAGATTGAAGAAAAAAAAAAAAGCCAAGAGTGCTCTCCTTCCGTCCTGTCTCTTGTCCGCCCCGCAAAGCCAAGGGGGCATATGTTTTGCGCCAGCAGAACCCCAACGACTGCAAAGGGCGATGCAGTTCAAGCGGACCGACTGAGACCGGGCCTATCACGCAAGTTGCGAGTTTACAGTAGGGTCTCGAAAAGATGAACTAAACTACTACTAAAAAGCAAATGTCTCTTCGAAAAGCTATTTTTTTAAGGTATTATTACACTGTTTCTGAGATACTGATTCCGAATTTACCACTAAAATATAAAAATGTACTTTCCCGTTTTTAATATCAAATAGGTAGGACTTTTAGGTCAATGTATTCGATAACAAAATATCTTAAAAGTTTTTCGATGAATTTCAGTTATAGAGTTATAAATTTCAATTATAAATTTAGCTAAAAAAGTCAAACTCGCTCCGTAACAATCCGTATAGTCCAATAGTTCAATAAATTTATATAGTAAAAAAAGTTTCAATTTTCGCTATTTGATCAAAATTCTGCCTCGATTGCTACTGGCTTTATGTAACCAATTTTTGTTATCTACTTAAAACGAATACCGCTTTATACTTTTCATTAAGCCCTTCAGTTTTAAAACTTTAGAATTATATCTTTTTCTAATGTTTTATTAAATTAAAGTGTGACTTTAAAATGTTTCTTGCAAATTTGTTTCTTTGTTCAATAAAACCAAGTTGTAGAAAGTTTATCATTCAAATGATTGGGTTCATTATTTTTTGACTTCCAATTGTCGAGGGTTCAACTTTTCAAGATTCTACTGTACTTAGGAAGTGCCTTAAGACAGGTTCAACCACCTTTCGTTGGAGCTAATCAAGGAAAAAATTGTAGAGAATCCAGTTTGAGTTTTCCCTCGCATAATTTGTACCGCGCAGACTATCGAAGTCAAAGAAATCGAGTCGGGGAGCCTTTTTAATCGCACACTATTGACATTCCCCAGGTTTCCCACCTTCCTCTATCCAACTGGTCCACGATGAACAGAGGAGGCTAATAAGTCTTGCAAATCTTTCGAGGACTGCACGAAGCTATTTATAGACCTCGAGTAAGGTTGCGCGGGGAATCCCCGATACGGTAGGCTTCCTCTCCTCCTCCAGCAGCTCTCCTGAGCCCACATTAGATATGCTGTGAATTCCTAGAGGCTCCCACAGCTGGAAGTAATTTCCATAAATCGTCTTATGGCTCATGTTGCCGTTTATTTACGATGTTTTAGATGCTTAGAGCGATAATCACCATGATCAGGTCGAATGATGCACTGCTTATCTTCCTGAACGCATCGCCTCGTAAATAGATGAAGTCGTGTTTTCTTAAGAAATCGCTAAGATTGCTCCTTTTTGGGTATCGGAAAGGGTGGGTCCAGCATCGCATTAATTGTAACCTTTTTTGGGGTGGGGGGGAATTTTTCGCTTGTAGAAATAAATTTAATTAGCGGACATTTCCAAGAAACGTCTAAAAGAACACCAAATCTTGCTCTAAGAAACAGATAAGGAATTGGGTTTTCGTCTAAAGACGTTACGGATGCGGGCTGCATTTAAGTTAGCCTCTTTTGGAGCCACTTTCCCTTTCAAGGTTTTCATATTAAAGGCTCGGGGCGGAGGCTAAGACTCTCATTAATATTTATACCGCAGCCGATTTGCTGATAGGGATGATGGGCGTGATGACTGATTGACTCTCTAGATAGTATAAAAATGCGAGGCATCCTCGACAGGTGGTAAATATTAATTTTAAGGTGATGGAAGTGCTGCTTGTGCTTGTCTACAAAAGACAACACAGCGACGACGCAAAGACGAAACGTGCATTCTTGAAAGATGTTCTGATGGATTTTTCTTTCCAAGAACTAATGGTGTTTTTGTGCTGAGGTGCAGTCACTTCTTGTTTTCATGTGATATTGCGTGCGGAATGTGAATTTTACGAATCGAAGGAGGTGAGTATGGGAACTCCTTCTTGGCTACGTGATCAATTTTGTAATCGATTGATTTTTATAAGAATTTTGCTCATTCATTGGAGCTAACAAAACCTAAACGATTGTAGCATCGCTGATGTGTGGATAACACCCACAGAAAATGGTGCAGAATGTGAAAAATGCATTTCACTTGCAGCTGCAATATTGCACCCATTGTCTGTTGTGGAAAATAACAAGATTGCGGAAGGCTCCTTCCAGGAAAAATGGTGCGAAACGAGCAAAATATTATTTTATCTTCAATATTTGTTCCGACTTTTATGATAACATCTCATGCACTTAAGGCTTAAGACTACATATCAACTCTTACGAAGGGTAATGGCATTTCTTGATGTATTCCCTGGTTACCTTCAATCTTGAGAGTGGTTATTGGTTGAATGATATATTTTGACAGAGTACCTCACATCAAAATATTCGATCTCTTGATAGTGTACTTCTGGTGGAAAAGGGTTTTAAATGTTAAATTCAATTACTCACGCAACCTTTTATCTATAGTATAAAATAAAGGCTACGTATTTTGACTGTATAAAAGGTCTTAGTAAAATCTAAAGCTGACTTTTTTCTCATTTCGGTAGATAAATACATAAAACCTCTATTTACTGTCCTACAGTCCTTTAAAGGTTTAGGTAAACATTAATAATAAGCTAAAAAATAATCGTTAAGTCAATGCCTCTGATTGCACTTGCTTTCATTTACTTTTTACTACTCTTTAATCTCTGTGAACCTATTAATTATTGTATCAATTTTTTAGCCAAACCAAAAGTACCATCAATTCGAGTTAGTTTAGCCCTGAGGGGTTACTTTGTCTCAATGTTGTTTCTTCTGATATTACTTCAATGAAACTAAGAATTGTTAAACCTTACTTACCCCAATGTTATATCAGATTAAGATGTTTATTCCCAAATATCAATTCTGATTAAGTGAAATAAAAATTTATAATAGGACACAGTAAAACCTCAGGGCTAAAGTACCCCTAGTCGATGGTTATAAAAATTAAACGTCCAACATTTTGGTTTGAAATTCCATATACAGTTTTTAGACTCTTCATTACTTTTATAATAAATTTTATTACTGCAAGCTTCCGTATTTCGATTTCCGATTTCCGCAAAACTAAAAATGATCATGATTAAAATTTGCATTATATTTTAAACTTGAGTATCGCCATAGATTTCCTTAACGAGGATTTTTCTCTATTATGTATATATAAAGAGCTTTATAACACTTGCTAGTGGTGAAATCTGAACATCAGGGAAAACAGAATTATGAAATTTTCGTAATTGCTTTATCGAAAAGAAACAAACAAGTCTTTTCTTTGTAAGTCTTACTAGATAATTACATTTTTCACATTACTTTTATGAATTGTACGTTATCTTAAAGTAGAGCAATATTGAGCCAGAAGACCTACTTTTAGGGTCTCGTGTAACCAACCCATTCACTAACAGTTCCTCAACTTTGAATCAGAAAGCACGTAAGTTTGAGAGGCACACAAAAAGATCCTCCCCAGGCGATCTCTTGGACTATCAAGCCACAATCTTAGCTAATTTTGCCCAAGCACCGCAAAGACCGACGATGAAGATAGCGATTGCGATAGATACCAACTTACCTGACTAAGGTAGTTAGCATTTTTCGCGATTTACGTCTACTTTTCTTTTCCGCCCCCCCACCGAACACTCCCACACAAATAGTTCGGAGTCAGTAAGTAGCGAATTGGAGGTCTATCGCGATGCAGGAAGATAAGGGCCATGATAAATGGTTTTAAGGGGCGGCGGATGGTCGCGGGAATTCAAAACTCTTCCAATCAAAGCGAAGCGGGCAGGCGCCAGCGGAAAGCGGGCCAGACGTTTAAAAGGCAGAAATATTCGCGAATTCCGCTGCCTAGCCAAGTCACAAAAGTAATCTGTAATTCTGGAGCCGGGACACGGGTACGCGGCCCCGGGAGAGTCGCATAAAGCAATCAGTGGAGAATGCAGGCCATGAATAATGCAACCAGCCCGAGAGCTTAAATGCACCGAATCCATCATCAAATGCGAGCTCAAGGGAAGCTGTTCCTCGGGACTATGAATAACGAAGTCGCGCGGACGAAGCGACTGCACGCCGCAACGCGACGCGACGTCGACGGGGAACATTTCACGGTCTCCTGTAGGAGTAAAAAAGTTCGCAAGGATGACGGAAGATCCTCCGTCATCTAGAGGGACTCCTTTGTGTTTATAGATGGGAAGAGAAATTCTGCCGAGACCACCGCACCACGCGCTTGGCATCATCATCGCTCATTTCCATAATTCTGCTATTGAGTGCGGTGCAGTGATTTATTCCCACTGCTGGCCCATTAATTTGATGGTGTGATTAAGAATTTTCAGGAGGTTGAAGCACACCTGTCTCTGTCCCATTTCCTAGAAAAAAAACGTTTTAAAGTCAAGCCACTTGGCGTTAATTAAAACGCCCTCTGAGCACATGAATTTTTTCGCAGAAGTCGAAAATTGTGTCAGAACACGATTTGCAATTCTCTTTGGTAAAAGGTAAAATTAATTGTTTGCGCAAATTTATTCATCGTAGACCTATAAAATTTTGTGTCACTGTCAACATTTCATAAAAGAAAAGAAAATTTGAAGGGAAAACGAGAAGGGTAATAATATTTTTTTTTGTTTTTAATGAGATCCAAGATGCTGCGGAATGTTAATTGGAAAGGTGCAGCGTTAATATTCAAACGAGGGTTGATGAAATTTATGACGATTTAATTACAATGGGCACAATGGCGCGCTGTGTTTCAGGGCTTCTTTTTGGCGCTTATCCCGCTGCTGTGTGCGTTATGCAACGAATTTTAATTCATCGCATGCCAGTTACCCACTTAAATTCAATTCAGGTGTACTCATGTGAGTAGCGAAGTGAATTTAAAGATTTTCATGATTCTAACCTTTTATTCTTAAAAGGTTTTATTGCTATTTAAAAATGCCATTAATTGGTGGTAATATCCAACGCAGAGGGAAAACAATTCGTTAATATAAGGTATTATCTTGTATTTAATCGAAATAATAAGCAAAACATTAATTTTAAACAAAATTGTGGATTCTCAAAAACAAATTTCGATTTTTGTAAAAGATGTTAACTTTAAATTGTTTGTAAAATCGATCAATCAGTTAAAAATATGTTTATTTAGCTCGTGTATAAATTTGAGACTGATCGGTTCAGCCGTTTCCAAAAAAATCTTGCTTACCGATCTCAAAAACACAGTTTTCAAAAAGTTTCAAAAGGGCATATAGTAAAAAGGCGTCTTTACAAATTTAAGTATGAGTAACTTTGAGAATATTTGCCGGATTGACATGAAATTTGTGGGTATATATTTAAATATATGTACATTTCCATAATGAAATAATTATTGAAAAATTCTGCCTGCATACAACCCCTTAAAGAATGATGATGATGATAAAAAACATTACTATAAATAGTTCATTTTGCGTACGTTTACAGTCAAATCAACTACATTTTTCTTTCTGTGTATATTCATTACTATCACCTATCCTATAATTTATAAGTGGAATCATATTTATTATTTGAAAACTGAAATAAATTTTATATTTGGTCCTTGCAGAATACCATTGATCTAGAAAATGTACTAAAATCACATAAAATAAATTCTAGACATGTATAAAACTCTCGTAAATTTTTATCTTCAATTGACTCTCACAAAATATGTTATAGAGGAAATAGAAAAAGTAGCACTCCAATTTTTAGTCTCTCTCCTGAAAATAAAACGATTCTAGCCCCTAGCTTGGCACTCGACTGTTCCGTCGAACTTTTCAAAAATTAAGAATTCGCGCTCAAAACATTTGCGTGAAGATTTACAGGCAATATATCTCTGCCAAAAAAGTTGGCACATTCACTTCCATGCAAAAATCCATCCGTTGGGATTCTCATGTCACGTAAAACAAATTCATTAGGATCAAAAGATTTTCTAGGATGGTATGGATGGGGGATGGAATTCAAGAGATGGTAAAATAAAAAAAAAACGTATTCAGCTCTGTTCTAGGGCTAGAAACGAACCACCCTTCAGAGTACTTTCATTCTGGGCGCCTAGCCTAACTATTGACATGACACGAATCCGTTCCAGCCCCGTGTAAACGAAAAGTCCTAACTTTTGCGGGGGAATATTAAATAAAACAACAAGAAAAAAAGCAGCAAAGGATCGAAAAAAAAATTTAGGGCAAAACTTTGCCAGCTTAATTTACTGGCAGTCCCCGGGACTAGAAGGGAAAAAAAATATATTGAATTCAAAAAGTTGGCCATTTTTATGCAACAGTTTGCGGAAGTGGCCCCGAGACCTCGGGATATGTTTAAAAAACTTTTTGATAAAAGGCACTCCAAATGGAAAAGGTGGCTGGCGACTCCTGCACTTCAAATATCCCGCAAATTCCAAGTTTTACCATCTTTCAAGAGCTTCTGTCCCAGCGGGGTGCCACCCTCAACCTACCCCTACTATACTGCTTGGCAGGTGCGAAAAATCTGCGGGAGTATGCTAAAAGCATGCTTTTGTCCCAGCAGCCTCCCCAAACCCCCAAGAGCACTCAAAGGTTCTACCGCTGTAACTTGTTCAGCTTACATGCACATGAAATCGGTTTGTTGTCCCAGAAGTGAAAAGGGACCCAGAAGAGTTCGGGTTTGGGGCCCGCACTTATTTTACATTCCCCGGCTCCGGAATCGTCTCGCTGAAATAAGACGGGAGGTGGTGGTGGGTGGAGGAGGCACTCTTGACAAGCACTTTTCTCTGTAAATCCACCTGCTGTGCGCAAAGCTCCTTCACGGAGGCCTCCTATGCACCGGGGCTCCAGGAGCCCTTAGTTCATAAATATTGTCAGAGAGGAAGAAAAAAAATGCGTTTCTTTTTCATTCAGGGCCCTAGAGCTCTTCCTCTCCGCGTGTAAGGACCTTAATGGGGGCGGAATGAAGGAGGTCTCTAACTGTAATCGCAAGGTTGCAAGTGTGTGCTTAGTTGGGTGTTAATAGCTCCACTCCGCGCCCGGAGGATCTTCAGGTTTTCTAGGTCATTCAGGGGGAGGGTACACGGACCAGAAAACGCTTCTTTCGCGGCGGCCGTCGTCTTCGTCGTCGTCGCGACGCCGACGGACTCTATCCTGTGACGTGGATGAATGTGGCTTTCGAGATTAACCCGACGAGTGTCTTTGCCAGCGATCATAACCAAATGGTCTTGTCCTTTAAATTTTCTCAAGGGATTTGCCCATGAATTATGCATTGGATTGGCTGCTTTTCCCGGTGGTTGTTCTTTATTTTTTTTTTTTTTTTGTTTATAAGGGAGCTTCAGCATCCCACTTGGGATTGTCGCGGATTTAATTGAATTTCAGCGACAATTGTCCTCGAATTGTCTACGTGGTATTTTGCTCCTGATATTTTTCTCATACCGCCGCCGACGCCGCCAACATCGTCGTAGCCGTCGGTAGCATTGTGCTCCTTTTTGGACACCACAATTTACCCCGGACAGGAAATTAAAGTTATCTCAACGCCTGATTTATGGCGCGTTCCTCTTAAGCTCGTTTAGCAGTTTTGTCGCGGCAAAATTCTCCGTTTTGTTCTTCGTTCGGTTAATGGTTCGCTGGTCTTCCTGTTTCTCCTCCCCCAGGAAACAAGTGGATTACAGAGAGCTTGAGGGAATTTTTATTATATGTATAAATTTTTTCGTTTTTTTAAAAAGTACGAAACGCATCAGCAGAGACCAGGCGTAGAGGAGGGATTTATTCCGATGATAAATCAAAAAAAAACTCCTCTGATGGGACTTTTGTTTTAATGCCTGAAATGTGATATAGGTCCTGTCTTATTTACACAAATTTTCATTTATTTTATTCAGTTTTAAGTTTATGACTCTAAATCACTTTGAATGTTCTAAATGTATCTTTTCACTAACTGAAATATCGGGGGGAATATTAACTTGAATGTCTATTTAAATTAATTTTTTCCCGCTTAAATATTTCAATTAATATTATCAGTTCCAACAAAAGCGGATCGAGACATGTGAGGTACTATTAAAAAGCTCATAATGCATACTTTTTATCAAAACTTACTTGTCGTCCCATTGTGTTTCAAAACAGAAGTTATAACGTTTTATATAAGCTCACCTCCCTGCACACGCGAAAATATTTCAACCGCTAAAAAAGGGATAAAGGAGGAATTTTACGAAAAAATTGCTCATCGTGACCGCTAATCACAACACTGTAAGGAATCGATTGGCATATGTTGGAACACTTCTTTACGAATCCGCCCTGTATAGTGTACACATAAGCCAAACGAAGTAATTTTCAAATATATACGCGATTGACAATTTTTATCGCACTTCCTTGCATTCATATGTCCTCAGACAGCCTTGATACCCTAAAAACAAAAAAATTACTTCATTCTGCCATTTAATTATTTTTCTGTATTTTGTTCCCGCTGTATTTACCAATTGCATATATTCTCTTCTTTCTTTTCAGATAGAAATACGATTCTATTAATCCGCCATCAAGAAAAGCATCAAGTTATGCTAATAAGCCTAATCAAAAATTAATTTAGTATAAGATCCCTGCAAATGTCATCAACTGCAGTAATTCACCAATCTCAAGGTAAGTTGACTTTTAGTTTCCGTACATAGGGGCTGGTGTACACGTATTGGAATGGAAACAAATGAAGTTGGTAGATAACTAAACGAAAACTTTCCCTCTGCGATTCAAATTCACGATCGAGAGAGTGGTAGATGTAGATTCAAATTAAAGGAGTAGGGTTAGATGAAGCATAGAACATTTCCAGACACCGGGCCCGAGTTCATTTAGGTATAGACCTGAGAAAGGCAGTCCTAAAACCTTACAATGTCTGCAAAATGCTAGGGTGCAGGAATATAGATAGCCTTTAACTCATGCCCCCGAAAAGTTGAAAACGTTCTCTAATAAAAGCAAGCAGGCAATTTTAGTTATCTCATCTGTTAGGTGTTTGGTTATCCACCTACCCACCCCTCTAGTTTTGTTGATGTTTCACCAAAGTTACTTGGCTCCATTGCTTCTAATTGTTATTTAAAGAAAATTGTGGCCCAGGACCGAACCCTTCGGCACATCCCGACATAACGAATAGAGAGAGAGAGAGGGGGGGCGACTTTCGCCCGTAAATCTTTAATAATTTTCATGCATATGCTTTCTGCTTTGTTTCTGGGACCAAAAACCATCCTTGTACCCCCCAGCGCAGAAAAATTATAATCACTCTGGAACGTGGGTTACACTTTCTCGTGTGCTTGAGGGCACACATCATCAGATGAAATGAATTTTCTGCCAGGGACACTTATTTTGTGATTACGTGTGTGCCGTCAGGTGCAATGCGTTGCCATTTACATAAATTTACACCTTTCGCCTATTGTTGTAATGGGTGAGCTGTGTTTGAACAGGGACATAATTAACGGCAGATGACTTCCCGCTGGGTATTAAGTCAATTGAATTTATTTATCTCTGCGGAAGGTTGTTAAACGTGAAGAAGGGGGAGGAAGAGGAGATGAGGTTTCGTTTTATTTCCAGGTCAGTCCAATGCTCGTAATTCGTTCAGGGATAAAAGGACGTAAAGGTAATTGTATTTTGCTTGCTATAATCATCCAAAATGGGGCGAATTTCGCAACAATGCGAACAGTCAGCCTCTCATTCATGCGATGGTGTTGTATGTAATTTTTTTTATTTTTTTTATTTTGGAAGTACCTACCAACTATAATTTTCGAATGTACAATGGGGCATAATTGGAAATTGGTTGAGCAGTCGAGCTTAAAATAATTTCACTTAAAATAACTTTTCCGTTTCGTTTATGAATAGTCGTACCAGGCAAACAATTATATTTTAAATCTTCATTAAATGGGTCAATTTATATTCATTATCAGTTGAAAAGTTTTTAATCTATTGGAAAATTTTTTATTCCTACATAGTTAGAGTTCTTGATTTGCGCTTAATTAACTTTAATACTTTAAATTGTTCGTTTCTGTCCCTTTTTTAGGGCTATATTTCTGGGGTATTCGAATTTGAAAATGTTCTTTAAATGTTTTCATTATTTTTAAATTGCTTTAAAATATTTATTCAAATTCTTTGTGTTCATAGTTTACGAACTTACCAAAATTCAATTAAAGGTTCTCCAAAATAAATAGCAAAATTCATTACCAACCAAAATTTAAAACCGGTCCCGCCAAAAATATCGGAAAACCTATCAATTATAAGTTGAATTGGCCCATATATCATAAAATTTATTCGCCGCCTATAAATTTTATTAAAAAACAATTTTTTATTAATACGCTAAATTGTGGCTCAACAGTCAGTCCTACAGGAAGTAGGTGAACTTGTGATTATACAAAAATTTCCGGACAACAACCAGAATGAGTTAAAGTTGAATAAAAGTGTGCAAAATCTTGTTAGTTTTAGCTTTTTAAGGATAAAAACTAAAAATGTAAACTGGTATTTTTCTCTATACCCATCTAGAGTACAGAAATCTTTAAAAACAAAATTCTCAATTAAAACAGAAGTCATGGCCATTCGACAAAGCAAGAAATGCCATCCTTTTTTAATCGGTTTCTCCCCGACTATATGTAATTTTGATTAATTTCTTCCTCCTAAGTAGCATTGACCCACAGTAATAAATTTCTATCATACCAAACCAAACTTGGGTTAAACTGGAAAATATTTCAATTCACTTAAAAATTGTTCCCTCTAAATTTGGATCAGTTTTACGATCGGCCGATGCGTTTGCGTCCCCAACCTCGGAGAAAACCAAATACATCGCACCGCAGCGCATGAGTTACGCACACAAGACGGCACAGAGTGACCATACAGTGAAGCTGTGATGGCAAGTTCAAGATAAAGCTTGTCTTCAAACGGGTCTGACTGGATGACGATTCGATTTACGACAGCCTCCACAATCGAACCAAAGATCATTCCACTCTCGGAGGGAATTGGATCGGTGCATGCACTTCATATGTTGCATTTATGCACCTATGCATTTTATATGGATCTCAGCTTATTGGGGGGACCACCAGCTGCGAAACGAGTGTACTCCAAGCGAAAATGCGAGATCGTTAAAGTTGTAACGACTGCCAAGCATCACAGGATGTTCAACTGATCTTGACATTTTAGAAAATGATCGCGAAATAATTACTGAGGTTATTTAGGATTTCGCATACAGCAGGGACCGTAACGTAAATTAGAGGAAAGTTAAGGAGAAATGCAAATTAGAAAATAATTGGTACGATTAGACAGCTAGAGATCGAGATGATAGTTTCGTCAGGAGAGATTAATTTGAGAAAGTTTAAGAAACGACAATATTTAATTTTCAAATGAAAGTGACAATGTTCAGACTCTGCAAGATTAACTAGATGATAATAAGGCAATTTAAAAACAAGATTATGATTATATCAGAATTTAAATCATTTTTCCCTCAATTTGTGGTAAAAGTTTGATAGAAGTAAAAAACAAAATTAAGATAATGGTTGGAAAAACATTGAAATATAAAAAGTATAATTAAAGTTCAACTTTTAAGTGTAAGATGTTCGATTCTTAGTTCGTAAATCAATTTTGACAAAAGATGGATAACAATGAAGTTTCAAGGGTTAATAATAAATTAAAAATAAATGCCCATGTCTACGTATTTTTCTATTCTATATCAGTGGTTGATGATCGTTTTCTTTGTCATAATTGTTATTAAATTAAGAAATAACATTTTGAATACTCAAGAACAGCGTGTTTAAGAAATCTTTTATAAGAAAATTATTTATAAAAATGTCATCTGTGACCCGCTTTTGGGACACGCGTTACTCGTTAAAGCTGTCCAGGCATTTAACCCAGGTGGTTTTTTTTATAATTAAAGACATTATTAGTGTTCTTTATTGTTTATAAAATAAAATATGACATAGATAAATTGATAAATTAAAAATACAAATCTGTAAAAATCCCCTTCGATCTTGACATTCATAAGAAATATCATTTTACTCTAGCTGTTTGGTCAAAAAATTTCTTGATAGTCATAAAACTTTTTTCGACCTTGGCCAACTTGCTTACCCCGCACCTTATCAAGCGTAAAAATCTTTGAATTTATTCTTTTAAACATCCACCAGATCATGATGATTGCATTAACACTAGCCGATGTCAGCTTCTGTTTGTCTGGACTTTTGCGATTACTAAAAGCATCATTACGTGAATTCTCTCGTCAATTTCGACCGAGCCGAGGTAGAGTGCAGTCACCCTGGAACAATAGAACAATTACTTTATGCGCTGCCGCGGGGTTTTCTTTCGCGCATTTTACTTATTCTCTCAAGAGACCTGAATACCGGCCTCAGGCCAGCACCTTTTCCGCTTCGCCCACTCTATTAAGAAACAGTACGTCTTACAGCCTCCCCCTCAGCCAGACGACAAAATTATCTTCGTCTGAGGCCGCATTCTGCAGCTAGCCCCGATGCTATTTATCTGACTATGAAATTGCACTGATTTTCGCTTTCTTGTACCTTGTATCTTTTTTCCTATATATTGTATCTATTTTTTTTTTTTTCTTAAACCCCTTGTAGCTTCTGACACATGTCAGCTGCCGTACCGTAGACTGCTGCGGGACTTTCATCGCCCTCACCTCGCGCTTCAGTTCATTGTTTAATTTTATTCAATTACCAGTGGCTCGCGGTGGCAAACTCGGCGGGCGCTCGTCTGATTCATTTTACTCACTCGATGCCTCGCAGACGAGGCGCGATCGTGCAAATTCAAATGATCGCTCGAGCTCTGGTTCTTTTCTTTTAGCGTGAACTAGCAAAAAAAAAAAAAGAAAAAATCACCTGAACGTTTCTTCTATCTGTTGCAGGTAAGGCGGAGTTACCTGGGCCCATTATCGCCCATGATTAAGCCGAACAGCGCGCATTGTTGTCCGTTTAAGGAGACGATCGTGGCTTAAGTCTCTTGAGGGATTATTCCTTGTACTCATCACCGGAATAATGGTGATGTGCATGTAAATTGTTACGTTTTGCCGACTGTTTGTTACGCAATCAATCCGATGCAGTCGTTGCAATGGACATGAGAGAGTGATCTCAACGATCTCGGAAGATCACTGAACGGAATTCAATTGAAGCTCTTCCTCTAGAGGAAAGACTAGGCATTGTAGAGCTTATCGCGATTTATTATTTCCATTCAGGTTGTAAGAGGTTTCATGACTCTGATTAATTCATTCGAAAGATGAGTACCATCTGTGGATCTTAAAGATCTTCACCTATTTTACAGAGATACGGAAAGTGAATGTTTTGAGCTGTGTGTTGCAAGATATTTTCTCAGAATTTAAGATAATTGCTAAACAGAAAATATGAAATTAGCGAATTGACCAATTTGTTGTCTGTCTTCAGTGTAGCTTGTAGATACAGCTTCATAATTAGTAAAATTATTGGCTATTAACTTTTAATTTTGGAAAAGACTTTATGCGTTAGTATTAAAAATTAAAAACTGTTGTATGGAAATTTTTAATTAAAATAAAGGGGCCATATGAGAATATCGTTTTGTATTCAAATTAAAATCAAAGGCATATTTTTATACCACTAAAATGCAAGGCATTTTGGTGTCTTGGCTTTCGAATCAACAAAAAAATGATACACGCAATAGGACCTAAAATTTAAATTGTAAATCTGATAACGAACATTGTTAATACGTAAAAAATTGTAATGTGTTTGGGAGAAACGAAAAACTGTAAGTGTTTTTTATTACAAAAATTACATTCCCCAAGTCTTTAAGAAAAACTTCCTCTTGTTCCGTCTTCTTCCCTATGGCCAATTAAGGGACCATTGATCGGTTGAATTTCTTAAAATTTGCCATATTTATAAACTTTTCAGTAAATACTCATATTTGAAACTGAACTGTTTAGTTTGGATATTTTACCAACATTATTTCTGCTCCTCTATTTGACTGTCTTATTACAGTCTGGTAATAATCGTCTCGTGCAAAGTTTAAAGAGGATAATGTGGTTGTTACGCAATTAAATGATTTTCGCAACACGCAAGGGCCTTGTAGCATAATTCAACAATGCGCCTCAAACATGCAAAGATCAAGTGCTTACTCTTCTTTTTCATATTACTTCCTTTCGACTAAACTAAGACAATTTATCCGTATTCGTAAACGAGCCCTCAACGCTCTCCATCAAAGTGGGCCCAAATCCGTGACTTAAAAAGTACTCCGGTACCCAAGGCAAAGCCGAATAAATTTTTTTTTTTTTCGAATAGTATCCCCTTCTAATTTTATCTCCATTGGCTAATTGCATTATTAAATAAACGTTCGCCTGCGCCACAATCGGTCGATTAAACCTCGACAATCATTTTAAGCGCCATTACCTCAGTGTCGGCTCATACGTGTCACGTTTTTGTTTCGAGCGCGCGTGACAGCAATCAAATGAAAATAGCACCTCTTTCCGCAGCGCCAGGGTGAGGGGGTCACAAGGGCATCCAACTTGGATCATAATGCCAGGGATTACTTTCACCGCACCAGCCAATCTCGTTAAAGAGACAATTTACCCGAATGGGAGGCTGGGTCCAGGTGGGTCTGTGAAAAGACTTAAAACGGCTCCACGGTGCGACGTGCTTGTCTCAATAAATTCCCGGGAAGACATGGTGCTGCGCGATCTCATTGCGCATATTTCAATATCTCCGCAGAAGCATATTGCGGCCCCAAGAAAAAGACCGATTTCGAGAACAATGCTCCCCAGGCCGAGGGGGCATGATAGCACCAAAGATAGACAGATGCATTATGATGGCTCGAAAATTTATCGCGGTGTGCCTGCGCCCAGAAGACAGAGTGATTAATGTCCCGTCCCAAGCATCAGAGCTCAATTGCTTGCCCACTGTGCGGACTCACCGGTTGCGTAAAAATTTATTCAGGTTTTCGCTAAGATTCGCCGCTTAATGTCTCAATACCGTTCGGCTGCAGACGTTCGCAACTTCCCAGGGACTGTCGCTGAGATTTAAAGTCCAGCCGACAGTTTCCGGACAATCACCCCCCATTTAATCCTTGCCCCTTGGGTGGAGATCAGCTGACAGATGATTCGCTGTTAATTTACTGCAGTCTTGTCATGTAACGAAGCCGCCAATAGTCTAAAGATCAAAATGCTCTTGAAGAACTCTGGTCAAGGTCTGATGCATGCAGTAGAGCCTGTCATTAGACACGGATAATTAGCAGAGGACATTAAAAAATCACGGAGATCGCTGGAAAGCATGAAATGCAAATAAATCATGAACGACCGCACATCCGGCCTTTGATTTGCATCACATTCTAGACAGGCACAACGATTGATAGACGCTTGGATAATTTTATTTCACTCCTCAAGTACAGCACTATCAGCATCTTAATGAGGCCCTCAAAAGCAATTTCCTCGGGTAGTATAATTAATCCACTTTTCTAGCCGTCTAGCATCTAAGGTTACTTTTTTAAAGAGCAGAACTAGCATGAGTTAATTGAAAGCTTCTTATACTTTCTTATAAAAATAGAATAAAGCACGTATGCTTAGAAATAAATCTTGGATAAGAAATGTTATTCCGGGCATTCTTTCTGCAACTTTATTTAAATTCACATATATGCAAATAGAATGATTTTGCAAAATTTTATACGCTCTACTCTGAAGATAAGCAAAATCAAAGATTTACTTTAAAGGATAGATAAACTCGGATAACGTTTAGAATAAGTAAAATTTGATAAAAGTATTAATGGAGTGTTTTAAGAATTAGAGTAAAGTACTACTAAAAGTTAATTTCTCTGGTATTGCAAATATTTATGATATGTTTTTAATTTTTCTAACTATAATACGGTGTTACAAAAACAGGCTCTAAAGGAGCACATTCCCAGCAGCTGGGTCACTCAAGTGGGTCATTTGCATAGTGTCTCTGGACAGAAAAATATTTTCGCAAAATTCTCCACCTCAGGAGTCCGACTCATTTCGCATTCAGCCGTTACAGCCGGACATTTAAAAAGACAAAAGCCAACGTTCGCCCCATTATGTGATCTTTGTGTTTTCGTTAATGGAGCCGATCACTCAGCCAACCGATGATGCAATTTCTCGTTATTGGCCATCAATGACCGCCTTTTTATATCACTTAACCCCATTTTTCATCGTACAACGCTTTGTCAGCACCACTTAAAGGCTTAAGACACTCCGTTCGCTTTTGTGGTAATTTCACTGCAATTTATCATGATTGGATTTTGATCAACGTACAGTACAATGTCCCTGGAAGTGATTATTGTTATTTTTGGGTGACGACACATTCGCTGTGATTAGTAAAAATATTCAATCATTTTTAAAATCTTCCTCGAGGAATAGGAAAATGTCTTTTTGGACTTTTTCTTAGAATTTCTTTAGATACGCTAACCCTCTGTTCTTAGTAATTCAAAAAAGATAAATGCTTCTGGAATTTCTAAGATCGTTTCAAAAAATTCATTATTAATTTTTTTTACCTTGCCAAGAGGATATATTGAAAAAAAGTTATCTTAGGACAAATTTAATAGATACTCATTTGATTAAATGTGTACGAAATGATTTGAGGAATTAATGAAATTTATTAGCATATGCATTTCATTATTAAAATATTTCAATGCCGTTTATTTTTCCAATTATCCGACAGATATGTATGAAGGCAAAAATATTTAGATGAAATAATTCTTTTTTTCAATTAGAAACGCGATATTGATTGGCATTTGTGGTTTAGTTTTAATCTGTTTCAAACTAATTTTCTAAAAAAGTAAAATATTTCAAATTGTATCATGCATTATTATCGCTTAGACATTTTCAACTGTAGCATATTAAAATTGACCTTGACATTATCCAATTTTCAATTCACTAAAGAAATTTTTACTCACGATGATAAATGAAAAAAATCTTGAAATTCTTCAGGATTATGGAATTTATTTTATAAATTTATCTCTATATACGAAATTTCTGATTTATTATTTTATTTTTCATAGAGTAAATGAAAATTTCTCAACCGTAACAATTTTATGGGAATTGTTTGCATATTTCTTAAGTCGTATTTATAAATAATAATCACTACCAAATTCCATTTCAATGCATAATTTCCTCCTATTTAAAAAGGGTAAAAGGTCCACAGCTAAATTGTGAAGAATTCAATTTTTTGGGGTTTCGAAAAAAACCCATAAATTAGTCATGCTCAACCACTGGTATTCTTGGAAGGTGACTGAGTCGTTTTCATATTTAAACCAATGAAAAAAAAATTCATCGACTCATACTTGCTGTTGCTGTGAATAATAAAGCCATGAAGTCTGATAAGAAATTTTCGATGATATGCATAAAATAAAAGAGATAAATTTGCATTTTTAAACTGCATACAACGGTGTAATTTCGCAAATAAAACTTTCAAAGGTATTTACACTTTTCTTTAAATGTTAAAACATTCATATGTATTGAAATAAAATAGTCAATCTAGCGGATAAAATATTTTAATAGGAGTTTAAAAATTTAATTATCATTTTAAATTATTTATTGATTGATAAAACCCCCTCGTAGACGGTAAATTATACACTAAAGGAAAAGTTTAAAAATATCAATTTCTATTTTCGTTGATTTTTAGCCTTACTAATTGAATTAGTTGTTAGAATTAAACTAGTTGGAAAACTAATTAAATTTTGTAAGTACTTTCCAACTTGTTTAATCTTATTAATACTAATTTAATTAACTGGTTGATATTTCTAATATTTTTTTTCGGTATACTACTGAATTTATTACAAATTAAAGATTTCGATAAAATGATAAAAATTTAAGTCTATATAATCAAAGCAAGCACAGTCTGTCGTTTCACATACCAAAGGGAAAATATATTCTTTATGGAGGAGTTTTAGAGTTCACAGTTCAGTTTTGAATTCGATTTGTATGGTAATGTAATAACGAATATTTCTCGCTATATTATATCCTAAAATTTTCATTTTAATTACAGCAGCCTTAACCCTTGACCCTGTAAACCCCCTAAGTGTATAAGTTTCTGTTTAAATTCGATTAACTTAAACATCTTTGCTCAACAACTTTCTAATTTTTTGATAACAAAATTTCAAATCAAGCAATATAAAATCAATTCTAAATTTTGGCTAGTATTTTACCAATTTTGATAGATAGCAGCAGAACACTATTTCAAACAGAAGAATCATTTAATCTGTCTGTTCTCTAGTGGTATCGAAAAAAGAAAGCCTAAATTCGTGAAACTACCACTTGAAATCAACATTTTTGCGAATTAGATAAAAGATAACGACGCACATTCAACTGCACTGGAGTATAACTAAACGTGCGCGTAAAATGGAACTTCATCCAATTTAAAATTCAATTTAGCTTTGGAGGGCTACGAGAGCATTGAAGCCGTTTGCATACGAAACGACTATTCCATTTAAAGGCTACGATGCAATACGACGCGGTGGTCAATCGGTTTTCCAATCAGGCGCAGCCCAAAAACGCATTAAAGGCGCCCTCGAAAACCACGGGACCGTCCATCATAAATCGAGTACGGAACGACGTTCCAATTAAATTCATCGGACGACGCCTATCTATCAATCTAGAAATATTTTTTCAAGGCCGACGCATGGCCTTGGCTAGGCCGGACAAAGTTCCGCGCGCACCTCTTTGAGACCATCGAAGTGCAACGACGCGGCGTTGAGACGCGACTTGAGTTCGTAAGCACGCACTCAAGTGCGCGCTATTCGCTGGAATCAGTCGTTTGCTTTTTGTTATTTTTTTTCCGCTATTGATTTCATCCCAGTGATTTTATTCGCCTTTTTTTATTTATTATAAAATTTTAATTTTTTTATGTTTTATTTTCGAGATTTTTACCTTTTCAGCCCATTATTCCGTCAATTTTTGTCGATGGGTTTTCGCGCATTGTTACGAGGAAAATGTTCGCCAGCCCGGCAAGGAGGAAGCGCTCTTGAGCAAAAACTTTTCCAATTTGCTTTTTATTAAGCTTTTAATAAAATCACGGAGGTCGACTATGGTTTAATTGAATCCGACTGATGTAATCACGGTTATTACCGTACCTGCGGGACCTTGGAGGCGCTGGTACCTTTTTACCAACAGATTTAATTACTCGCCCCATTAGTAGTAAGTAGTCAAGCGCGTTAACAGAACTTTTTCTGGTGTGTTCGGGATGCTTTGTTAATTATAAGTGCTCCAGGCTGGCTGGATGAAGATGCCGTAAGCGTCTCACGAATCTTAAACATATGCGAGAAACTCGCATGCAAATTTCTTAATGCCTTCCCTTAGTAGTTAAAATTTCTTGCTTGCTACATACGTTTCGCAGGCGAAGTTTTTCATTGCAGGCAGGGGGAGAATCGAGTTTTGCTTAAAACTCCCCATAGGAGGAGTGCACTAATCGAATCCAGGAACCTAACTCCTGAGGGTAAATTCGCTATTAATTTCTTTTGTGTTGTGATAACGCCGCAGATATGCACTCAACTCGCACTCCAGCGGATGAAATGCTCAACAAAAGGAAGAAAAATTATTTTGTTGATCCCGTGACCAAAGGGTGCATCTCAGTTTGCCCTTTCACTGAGGAAATTTCATTATGAATTCTGGATCCATATCCTGCAGTGTCGGGAATGCCGAAACAAACGTGTTCTGTTGTATTTCGAAGAATTCTCTGACCGGAATTTCTTAACTTTGGGCTCGACGTGCAGGCGGACTCAATGTTTTTTTTTGTTCAGTTTATTCTCTGATGAAAATGATGGCTTAAATTTGATGAACCGGGGCACAGGAAATAAACTCAAGTTTCTCAGTTTACTTTTGTTGAAGTTTTTTTTATTTTTTTATTTTTGTACTTCCCTCAAGGAAGATATTTGTGTAAATAGCCCGCACCAAGGGATGCCAGGCCATATGTAGACGGGAATAAAGAATTGTAGTTTTCCTAAAGGGGTATATTTTAAATCCCTAAGATTTTGCTTTGTTACCCTTTAGACGTTAATACACCGATGCTTAGGAGTTTATTTTAGAATTGTACCTACTTTTTCAAAGTATAGACCGTTCGGAGAAAAATCTCAGCAAAGTATTTGCGATGTTCAATTTCGGAGATATTTTTTAAGGAAGAACACCACTGTGATGGGTCAAAGAATTGTTAATGTTTGAGAATTTTTTTTTCACAGACATTGCTAGTTATTAAAGGGTAGGGTAAGGGTTATTTTATTAAGTTTATATTCAACTTGTTTAATACCAATTTGTAGTCAAAAATCTTCAAAATTAAGAAAGATATAGACCTTGATGTGACGATAAAAGAAAAATTCGACTGCATCGTCCCTTCGATACCCCGGTGAAAGGTAAACTTAAATAAATAATAAAAAAAAATGTATCACTATATTTACGAATGTAGCTATCGTTACACGTAGTCTTTACAAAATGACGACGGATTGAACATCTTTAAGACTTTTTGTTTTTATTCCATCAGTCTTTAAAAATAGTACTAATCAAAACTGTGAAAATTAGCTACTCGCAGCCTATTACAAAAATTAGAAAACCAAATAAATTAGGCTAAAATTATCCTATGGTATCTCTTAAATATCCTAAAAATTATAAAAGAGTGGGCTACAGACATTTAGTAAGACCTTAATTTACTTATTTTATTTTTTCCTCAAAACAACATATGTTTTATTATACTTAAATAAAGGATGGGATTTTCCCTAAAAAGGTTTTATTACCTTTTATTTAGGATAGAGTCTGGGGCCTCTGGTAGTTCAGTTGTTAGCACGATATCCTACCGTCTCAGAGGCTGTTCGAATTCCACGAATAACCATGGTCTCCTGCGCTACGTGGTAAATACAATGGGATAAAATTAGCCTAAGTGTGCCTTTCTTGGCAGCCACAGCTACCTAACCTAACCTAGGGTAGAGAGACAACATCTTCGCTTATCACATTTTTAATAGATGGATTTTTGTAAACTTAAATCGTAAGTATTTCAACTGGTTGTTATTATTTAGGTATAAATTAAATATAAAAGGCTGCAAAAGTAATGTAAGTAATTTTTTTTAAAACACAGGGAGATTTACAGAAAACTGTATAAAAATCTAAACACCCACTAAAATTGTATGTCTATCGGAAATACATAGGTATTTTTATTATATTACTAATTAGTAAGTTCTAAAGAGAATTAAGAATAAATAAAATCATTAAGTTTTCGAATCCTCTTTATTTAGTTTGTCTAAATAATGTGAGAAAAGTTCAGCAACTCAAAACAATGAACAAATATTTTAAGACTATAGTTTTATATATCCCAGGCTATTATTAAAGAACAAATTGTGTTCAAGCATGCCTACCATAATACAAAACTATAAAATCGTAAAATCTGAGAAAATTTATTGAAGTTATTAAACTTATCACGGACTACCACATGAATCCAGTTTTATACAAGACGTTTTAACAAAGTAGTTTCTATTAATCGAGAACTCATTGTCTGATTTTCAATCATAATCTTTATGAAACGGCAAAAAAGAAATCAAATTAAGAACCTTTCAGAATTTTATTACTTTTTTACCTCAATTCCTTCATCTTAACTCACCTGACCTCGCATCCTCGTATGGTGATAATTGCCAAAGATATTCTTCTTAAAGATCCCCATAGTTTTCTTTTTTTGCTTATCCATATAAATTCGAGAAAAAACTCAAACATTCCACGAAAAGCTGGATCCACAATGATAAGCCAGAAATGCGCTATTTTGTTGGCGTAATCTTTAATTCGACTGGTGATAGATACAAAGAGCGTTCGCGAATAAACAAAGTATGACTCATCTGATGAAAAATGAAAGATTTTTGTCGAAGAGCTAGGCATTTTTGACGATGGTCAACTAATTATGGTGTTAATTATTGTGCAATAGTTTTTTTAAAAACGATAGTCTAATGACTGTGTACTATGAAAAGAATTATTTGCTATTGAAATTTAACTGAGAATAGGTTGAAATACGCTTTCCAATTAATTTGCGCAATTACAGAAGTAGTTCAAATTTTATTTAAAGAACTTACCTCTTTGCCATTGATTAAATTGTACTTTTTGTAGGAATTATGTTTTAATATTTTATAAGTGTCTAGAAATGCCTTTTTTTGACTAATTGCTCAATTCCCGGGCTTAAGATTCTCGAGGTTAAAACCTCTAAATAGCAAAACGCTGAAATTACCTTCGCCACCCCCTAGCACAGAAATCCTTGTAATTTTATGGAATTTCAGTAATTTCCTCATTAAGGTGAAATTCATAAGAAACTTAAATCGTTCCTTTCCTTTCTCTTGCAGAACGATTGGCCGGCGAAGTATTACATGTCTGCGGGGAGGAGAGCTGAAAGGCGAAACTGTGTGGGGATTTTGTCCACTGGTTGACAGGAACAGAAGGTGAGTACGGGGATGCGACACAATTAATTAAGTTAATCTGCTTAGAGCGGCACTCGTCGCTAATTATCTAAAAAGGATTACGTCGATGGATTCCACCCTATGCCCAGTAGCTTGTGAACCTGGATGCTATCTGGATGGGATGGGATGGGATCCGTCGTCACTTATCCCTATTGTTTTCACAATTGCTCCTGAACTTTGATAGCGTACAAATCTCCCCTTTTCCTGGGGGATAACGATGGGAACGGGGCAATTGGAATCGTCCATTTCACCCACTTCGACCATTCTTCAGAATTTAGCTTGAAATATACTTTGGAACGTTTTACTTCAGCTATTCTACACCATGGTCGGTCCTGGTGGATGCTGAGGTTTAAGTCCACCACCAGTTCCATGAAAATCTCCGAGTAGAAGCATCTCAGAGTATTTCTGCCGAGCGGCATTAAATCGAAGATCTATGGGCTCTTTGGGTCTGCACCCAAAGGGATAAGGGCAACGGAGTCCCGTTGAACTAGTCCCAGGATAGGGTATGAAGTGAAAAATTGAATTAACGAATCGAAAACATGAGGCTTCTCCAGGCTTGGAACAGTTATAATGCCCCTTGCAGGGACTGCTGACCATTGAGCGCTCTGCACGTTCCGAGCATCCGAGATGTGCAGCTGTCTGAATTTCAGGCTCAAGAGAGAATCGTCCTGGAGGATCGTTCGATGGTCCAGGAACTGCAGGGGCACTGACAACAAAAACTGAACCTCCTGGAGATTCTCTGTTTGATTGAAAATCAGGGAAAAGAACCAGACTGACCAGAGGCACCCGAGGGGGAGCACTGGTAAACCGGAGTCGCCCAGCCACTTCAGTCTGATCAAACCGCAAAGGTTTTGTCCTCCCACCCCCGCCCTGCATTGTTTCAACCCGTTTAATCGATGTGATGCACTCAAGGGGTTTGCCGGAGGGGCAACTCATCTACAGTCGTGTTTAGTTTAAAGTGCTGGCGTTTATCGAACGCCAACACACTACGCCTTAGAGGGGCTCCTGATTGCTCAAGATACGAACCGAACAGTCGAAGTTTCAAGTATCTAATTAATTCCGCCAACCGCAGCGAATTCAAATTTATTCGACCCAGTTAATTTTTAATTAGGATGATCTTTCAACTATAATGAAAATTTTCAATTATCATAAGTAATTTTGATTTAAGAGGACACCAAAACTCTTTTTTCATTATTTCTCTGAAAGAAATGCACTATTTAATTCTTTAAAATGGGAATTTTTCAATTGATTTCTATTCTATTTCGTATTTCTTTCATCATTTACATTTAGTATCCGTCGTTAGTGTTAATGACATATCAATATACAGCCAATTTTGACTTTATATCTTCAGATACCTGTCTCTGCTTTAACAGTACCATGGCAATTTTCACGTTAGGAGTTGTTGTTTTCGAAGTTGCCACTATCCAGGTTTACTGATTTCTAAATGTACTATTAGAATTTAGGTTTAAGGTTTAATTAAAATTTATTTAGGATAGTTTTTTGATAGTAATACATTTTGGTATGCTGAGTAGGTATCATTTAACTATCTGTAAACCTACTGCTGATTTGACTGCTTATAATTAGCTTTCTATCTTTCTTTTGTGTTTATAACTTATTTATAAGATTTCGCTGTTTGCTACAAAATACTTCCAAACATCAAATAGTAATTTGTGCGCAAGAAAACAAATTTCTTGACTTTTACAATATTAAAAACTTTTCCTGCAATAGTTTAAAATATTTGGCGAGCAGAAAATTTGCTCTACGTCGAAATATCTTTCAAGGGTCAGAACAATTTACCAGAAACGTTGTACCATAGTTGCAAAAACAAAAATAATAATAAGACATTTTTTTCTGCAGTAAAGTAAAGAATTAAACACAGGATGTCTTTTCCTGCAAAGGTCACCTGTAGTACCTTTTGTTTCAGGACAGAAAGAAAAAAAAAAGGGAGCTGTTAGAAAAGAAATTGTGCAACTGATAATTAAACAGTAAAATTTTCTCCGCACACCCCGTGCTCGGCCCGCGAAGGCATCATCCACAGCCACTTCCATTAGTCTTCTCGTCAGTCATCCCCGGTAGCAGGAAGTTTCTTCCCGGGCGCACCACTTGTAATCCAAGTCGTCGCTGATTAACTCCTTCTTTCTAATTAAGATGCAAAAAAGCTTGGACTGCTTTTCCATTTTTATCAAATTACCACGGCTTCGCTGCAGGCAACTGTTCCTTAATCTGCACAAGGAATCTTGTCTTAAGAGCGACAAATGGAGTCAGTCGCTTCTGCAAAATTTGTTGCAGTTTTAAGATGATGCTCCGACTTAAATGAGTTACGGAAACTCAAAGATGGAGCGTCTTCAAAGTTTGTAAAGAAACGACCTGCCGCGTTTATTGAAATATTTTATGGGCGCGAGGAAATTAAGAAGCGCACCAAGGCTGGCGGCAAACTCTGCAATGGATGGATGTTCAGGTCCATCGGATGCTGAATACGATGGGCCACTGCGGCGATCATATTGGTCAGAATCGACCCGAGAGCAGCTAATCAAATTAATTCAGAGCGCAGCGCCGGATGAACACCAAAAAGCGAATCACCATTTTATTGGCTGTTGCATTCGGTGCACATCGAAGAATTGATGCCCCATCAGCCCGAGGCCATGCATATAAATTGCTGTGACCCACTTTTCTCCGAAGCTCCAGCAGCTCGTTTTGGGATCATCCTCCTTAAAGGGGACTTACTCAGCTTATCTTAGCGCAAATCCTAACGATGGTGCGTTTACGGCAGTGGAGCATTCGCCGGGACTATAAAACTTTAGAATGGCTAAGTATTTTTTTTTTATCTTTAAAAATGTCATACAAGTCCACGAGGAGTAGAAACTGTTAAATGTACAAGAAAATTCATTTAACTGAGCTGGTAATAGTCACACTATTCTAAACTAGATAAATACAATCGAAAAATTTACTAGTCACAATCATTCCGATATTCTTAAAGTTGCCGATCAACTCCAACATTTCATATACCTTTTATGGTATAGCGAATTTTCAGAAATTGGTTTTTTCTTAAAGTAAAAATTGCAGCAAAGATAGGATTCCCTTTTCGAAATTATCTACTTTATTTTGAATAACGAACGAATTTGAATTGATTTCAAAATATGACTGTATTTTATTGTCTCAACTATCCCAAAATCAATGTTACTTACAACTAACACGGAAATTAAATTTTTTATAAAACACGTAGTGATCTCTAAATTTAATGCACCCTACTTGCGTAATCTGTAGATTGATTTTTGTTAACATTGAAAATTATCAAAACTAACGTACCGATTTATGTTGCAAAATTATCAATGGTTTTTCCAACGTATCTTCTTATAAGAAAAATTACAAAAACGCATTAATACTTTTTCTTTTATGTGTAAGAAAACATACAAAAATTACGAAATCGATAAAATAACTTTGTTCATAGTCACCACTGACAGTATGCGGCTCTTAAAATGATTTTAATTATGATTACTTTCTTTCACGATTTCAGAAAACAATTAGTAATTGGTTTCAGTTACAACAGTTCCAACAATTAAAAATTAGAAAACGCAGTACTGTAGCATTATCCACGATTTTGTGGCATGATCTATGAATTATTTGTCTATTATTTTACATTGGAAGTAGGCCATCAAAGTTATGGCCTACTTGCATCATCAAAACAATTTCTGTATTAAATTAAATGTTTGCAGTAATATAAAATTTAATGACATTAACGAGTAAAAATTAAATACTTCCAAATATCAACTGCATGTTGTATAAACATCGCAAAAACAAATAGTGAAATTGTCTATTTTTTGTAAATTTCTGACAATGTGAATAGCAATGAAATGTTTCTAACAAGTGAATACATAAAAAATACACCCAAAATCATTTGTATGTCATAAAATTCAATTTAATTGAGTTGATAATTTCATTGTGGATCAGTTCGTTTATGATCACCGAGGCAATTTTAACAATCGAAATCATCTCTTTTCAGACACTGTTCGGTTACATTTTGCTGATTATGTACACAGTTGGCGCAGAAAATTTTGAAAATGTCATATAATCCCAATCGAGAAGAATTAACTTTTTTGATCTAATTTTTTCTTATCGAAGTTATAATTTGTGGCTTTTTTGTGAGGTTACTTGGAGAAGTTTCGAATTTTCTACGTAGTGTGAAGGACTGTAAATTGGAGTGTGAATAATGTGCGTCATCAATTTATTTAAAACAGATGTTATTTCTATGTTGATACAGGTGATATTATTTTAATTAGAAATAAGTTTTATTTCCTTTTCTTTCCTTTTAACACTTGCCGTTGTGAATTCTTCTGAATGGTAAGATTAGACGTCAGAAACAAGTAGCAACTGTTGAAATACACTTTATCTCACGTGTCTCGAAATAATAACTTCTCTACGTTACAAATTCACACTGAGAAAAATATAAATTACAAAATTACCTAAACAGTAGTAGTAGTAGTAGATAAACTCATAACTTTTAATTCAATTTGGAGGCGAAGAAATTAATTTAAAAAAAAAGATAGATGACACGCTGTAAAGATATTTGAACAGCACTTAACCCTATACAATTTTTCCTATATAAATGTCTCCTCATTAGGTAAATCTATTAACCCAATACCGATCGATTGTTTCCCTTGATTTCTCTGTTTCTGTGTATTTTTTCAATAAATATTTTTGTATAAATCTATCTAAATAGCAAAACTAACACTAAAAAGCAAAATTGTGAACTAGAAATCAACAGACAGATAGTACTCCATCTAATGATAAAAAACTCTAAAACTATGCTCAATGAAAATTCAACCAAAAACGTAAATCTACGTGGTCCGTCTTAGGAAGTCGATATGAAAAATTTACAAACGGCATATATGGAGTTTTGTAGACTAAAAATTGATTTAAAGTGGAAGTTCTAAGTAGAGTTGTGTCGGTCAAGTGTTTGTGTCACGGACAACTGCCTATTGTAAGCAAGCACCATCCTCAAAAATTTTTCTACTTATTTAAGGAAAACATAACTAGTTTTCGTCCACTGTGGTAAAACGTAAATTTACGTGACCTGTTCATTTAATGTCGTTACTCGGGCTAAAATTTGTTTTCAATGAAAAAGCTGCAGTTATAATGGCAGTGGGGACATTTTATTACCCAAGAATAATCTACTACTTTAGTATTTTAATAAAAGTATCTAGGGTAACGAAAGATGCGTTATACTTTGATAATTTTCGAAAATTCTTTTCGTTTTAATAAAACATTTTTAAGCAAGGTATGTTTCGATTTCTAATTCGACTGAAAAGAGATAGTCGCAATAGTTCCTATGATCAATTTTGGATAGGTTGAAATAAAATTATTTATTAACATTAATAAAAATGTATATTTCTTTTTTATTATTACATAAAAATCATTAAAAAAAGTACCTAGTTAATAAAAATCACTTTTCTATCTAAAATAGATTTGAAATTAAAAATAAAAAATTCCTTTACAATTAATTCAAACTATTCGCAGTAATCATTCATCATAAAAAATGGAGATAATATTTGTACTTTTGAACTCTAAATTAATAAATACGTGAATCGACCTGATAACTGCCAATAAATCGTTTTTCCGGCAGGTATACAAAACAGTCCCACCAAACAAACTGCCAGTCTAATTTTTATGGAACGATATTTCATTTATTGGCAAAAATTATATTCCATGCCAAAATATTATTAGCGATCTGTAAATAGATGCCGTCGCTAAAAAACAAAAAAAAAGAGATGACTAATTTGCATCCCGCCATGCAGACATAACAAAAAACACCACGAAACCCTATTTTTGGCTAGCATGGCGCGGCGGCGTTCCTCACGTGCTCCAAAAATAAAAAAATTTAGTGGAGCTTACCGCCCTGCAGCCCTGTCAACCGTCATTTATCGCTTTTATTTAATCAAAAACGAAAAAAATGAAAAAAAACAAAGCATATTTGCTAGTCAGACGTGAAAATGCTGTTTGCTCAGTCCCGCAAATGTCTGATGACGGAGGTAGAGGCCAAAAAATAGTAGGGAAAATGGGAAAATTCGTCATATCGATGGAAAAATCATTTTCGCGAAAAAAAGAACAACATACGCGCTACAATAAAATAAAAATTTATCGCCCCGATAAATATCCGACGAGGTACAGCACACACCCACACATCCCCCGTTTTATTGTTGTGCGGCACGGCACAACGCCGGGATGCATACTTTTGCCGGATCGAATTCTATTTCCGTGACATCCTTTCCACCACTCGATCCCTGATGTATCGCGCTGATAAAAAATTCCATTACACGTGCTCAATTTGCATGCCACCGTTAATGCTTATTTAGCGAAAATGACCGGCGGACGAAAGGATTACTTTCGACTGTCGGCTTCCCGCCCTTAACCAGGAACCGGGCTGCTTTAGCCCGAGAGTGAGAAGGGATCGAGGTCATGTGAAGAATCAGCATATGGAGCTGTATAAAGTTCCCGTGACCACGTGTTATTTACCCGCCTGTGGCCGATCATAAGGACGTGCCATGAGTGCATAAAATTCTCGATGGCTCATCAAATGCCGCCACACCATCGTGTCACACTCGAGACAGATGCGTCGACACGGTGATAAAACAAATATCTCATTAATACGCGGAATATGCGGTGTTTTAGCGGTCCCACCGTACAGAAATAATTTCCCATGCGCACCCTCCCCCAACTTGGAATGGTGTTTGCATGACAACACTTTGGTACGGCACCGCGACCATCCAGCGGGAGCTAGCGAAATTATCCCGGAAAAGCGCGGAATGGAAAATATTTTATTAATCTAGGACCCAACCGCGGGACTAGCAATGGGCTAACACACCTTCCCTAGTTCCGATGTATTAAAATGCACTCTGATGACCGCAGGTGAGTGCATATTTCCGGGATCTAGGTGGGCAGCAGCGACACAAATATTATTTAAATAATAAAAAGCTTGCCACTATGGCTTTTTGTTGATATATCTCGAATTAGTTTGGCAGGTGTAAGCCGATTAAGGGTAATACCTTAAATATTTATCACAAAAACTATATCTGCAGCCTTTTTTTTCAACTCTCTGCTGCAGAAACATGGAACCTATTCCAAACTCGGTGTGACTTTCAAAAATTCAATTCGAAAGTTTTCTGCAGCTGGAAAACGTGTCTATTGCGCCATGTGAACTGGATGCGAGACTCTTTATAAGGAAGACATCCGTAGGAAAAATGAAATGTTCACAGTTTTAAAGTTTTCCTAGTCGTCGTTTCGGGAAATTTAATCCTGGAGTCAAAAGAGCTCTAAAAGGGATTTCTACGTTGCCAATTCACTTACACAAATTGTTTGTTACTCTCCGGCAAAACCAAATTAAATTAGAAAATAAAATGCTCGCTCACTCTTACGAAAGGTAAAGTTTCTGTTAAGGTGCAAAATGCGCTTCTATTCTTCTTCTATTCAACATCCTGCGCGGTTTTTCGAGAAATTCAATTATTTTTTTTTTTTTTACACGGTCTTACAACGAAAATCGAAGGAGGAGAAGTTCTGATTTAACAATTTTTTAAATTTATTATACATTTTCTTAAAGTATAGAGTTAAACATGTCAGTTAAATCTTAGAAAGCATTTAGATTTGTCTGCGCCTTTTTAGATTTGAATCTGTATCAGATTTTGTGTAATTTCACGAGAGAAAATAGAGTCTAGAGATTTTCTCTAAAATGATGACAAAGTTTTCTTTTACCACGAATTGAGCCGTTGTTTTTAAAAGTGGTACAAGTCCAGTTATAACATATCATTTCAACAATTTCTTTAATTAAGTTTTAACGTATAGAATAGCCCTCATGTGAATATTTCAAAAAGTGGACTTATATCACTTTTAAAAATAGCAACTCAATTGATTCTAGTAAAATCACATTGAAAACAGACTAGGATTGATAGGATTTTATCAAAATAGTGAACATTGCTGTTGCTGTTTTCCTACTAAACAAAACATGATTATTATTACCAATTACATAAACCAGAATTTTATTAATAGGTTTTTAATTTTTAAACCTAACAGAAATTCTTAGTTAAAGTAGTAAATGCATGAAATGAATATCGTTTTCATTTTTACGTAAGGTAAATAAGGAATAAGGTACTGGACAAACAGAAAATTAAGAACGGCAAACAAACGCTACTAGAGCTTTACATCTTATCACAGCATGTAACATTCTAATCCAATTGTTTGAGCTAAACATAAACATTAAACATTTCCCGCCAAACATTTGCAATGTACAAAAAAAAAAAGGAAAAAAAAAAACGAAACAAGCATTTATCCGAGTAACGAGAAGACAAATAAATTGTTTGAGTAGCGATTAACCCACTTCTGGGCGAGACCATCAATCACGCACGCCACATGGAAAGCACTTTGCGTTGCGCTGCGTTGGTCTCTACCCACACTCCCCAGGCACATTCTATTGTGGGGGCGGGCGGACACCCTTATGCGTTGGGTGCCGACAAAAGACCTTACCGCGAAGCCTGCCGTATGACACGAGCCTTTCAAATTATTCCCAGAATCAATCAATCAGGGCACGAAAAGGTAACATTAATTAGGATATCGATCCACCTGTATGTCGTGGACGGTACAATTTCTCTGGACAGCTGTAGCGGGGGAGTAATGCAGCTTCCCGTCAATGGCAATAAACAATAAAAATGAAGCAATAAAAAATTGCCCTTATCAGAGGAGGACCAGTTTGCCGAGGTCGTGGTATTCCCGGATCGGTGGCCGCCGGGGGAATCCTCGTTCAACGAGGTGCTCATTTCAGTTGGAATGTTGGGGGAACGTCAGTCGTTTATCAAGTCGAGCTCCTCGGTGGGAAAAATAGGAACAAAAACAAAAAATATATCCCAGGGAAACAGGAGCGAACATATGTTCGGTGCGGCAATATGAAATTATGTGCCCGCTCTACGCTCCGGCCTCCCGCCCGCACTAGGGTGATTTATTAGAGCCGGCAGAGCATAGCCGAAAATCAATACGCATTATGATAAAATGCGAACAACAATAGACGCCGGCGGGCCACTGCGCCACCCCTTCGGGAAGAATGTAGAGGGTGGGCCTTATTTCGAGCAACAGGGCTAATCCCGGGTTCCATTAAGGGATGCTTTTTCAGGTAATTACTGCCGGCGCTAACGACGTAATAGAGGCACGCTCATATCAGATTAATTGGACGAACCGTGGGGGGTATGATCGGTCGGGGGTTCTTTGTACTTGAACAGATTTCAAATTACCCTAATAGGTGCTCGCACCTTCGACCGTTTTTCCAAATAATCCCATTAAATTCAACTAGAAGAAAGATTAAAAGTTCATCCTCACTGACTCACACCTTATCCTGCACCTTCTACCTTTAGATCAGAACAAATTTGCTAGGGGGAGGTTATTTCTTCTTACGAACCTCTGAATTTCCCTTTTTAATTCCCTTAAAAGCGATGAAAGAGGGTGGCGTCAATAATCCACCTGCATCTTCAACCGAAACATTCTCGTCATGCCAAACAGTGGGTGAACCAACGACGAAATTTGCGCTCGAAAATTGAATATTCTTTTTTCTATTTAATAAATAATGGATGGGAATGTTTTACAAACGATCCAAAAACTAAATTATTTCGAATGTTATAAACTTACTTTTCAAAATCATTATCTAGTGTTAATAAACCTTACCTTACTACTTACTTAACTCCTATTATTTCTTGAAAACTTATGTATGAATATTTTGGGTTTGAATGAGCATCCTGTAAATTAAAATTAAGTTTTATTACCTTGCGAAGGTACAAATGTCTACTAAATTTAGTTTAATTATGTCTAACAATTCAAAAGTTGTAACTTTAAAGTACGAAAAGTACTTGTAGTGTCGTCGTTCATCTGAGAACTGATTTTCATTTCGAATTGTTACCTGCACCTAATTAATGCAAATTGAGGTGTCATTGAAACGCAACGACGAAATGCGAATGACTCAGTAAGAGCCCTTCACATCGTCTCACGTCCCCATACTCAGCCTTAAGGCACTCTACCATTGTCTATTACAGGCATTTGCCCGAGCTCACTTTTCAAACTATTCACCTGAGAAAAAACGACCCAACAACAGTGATGAAATCACGAATTCGCGAAATCGTTCAGCTGAAAATTTCGCGACTTCGAATAGATTTTGAATTCCATCATTCATTCGCGCACAATTAGGAACGTAGGAGGCGTAAATTTTGGCGCCAAACTGCCACAAAACAGGATGGCCGAGCCCCATAATTTGCAAATTCACGTCCTGCCCATTTTTCTCGTCTTCTTCTAGGAGGTGCATCTTATCTCTAGAGGGAATCGCAAAATGATTGGAAACGTCAACTTATTTTGACACATTTTGATATATGAACCGCCCACCGAGAGTGGCACTCTCCAGGCTGATGGATGGATTGATAACTACTTCCTGTAGGATGGGGGCCGTTCTACTTGGTTTTGCTTCAGATTGAGCGATGTGTGACACAGTCGCTGTCGCTTCTTTCACTTTTGTCATATTCTGCTTCTTAAGTAGTGTAACATTGTGGCCTTTCATTAATTTTTCTTTCTTGATACGATGTGTCGTCTTCTATCAATGGGTATCTCTTTTTTATTCGGTATTTGACAAGAAGTCCCATTAATAGCTATGAAATAGAAATTGTATAGAATTTTTCGTTTTTCTATAGATCATAGAAATGAATATGAACTTTTAGTTATGGGCCATTTCATGTGAAATCATCAAGGCTAAAGTAAAATTGGAAATCGCACCAACGATTTTAATAAAATTTGGTAGGAATCGTCGTTTAGAGGTCAAAGATGAAAATAAATAAATTTCACAAATATTTCCTCAAAAATTGCATAGAGACACATTTTTCAGCATATTCTCATAAAGTATCATTGAAAATTGTCCATTTTTCATACATAAAGATTAATAGTTGCTACCACTGCAACGCAAATAGTTTGGATAAGTATCCTCAAATGCGGAAAAATTAAATGCGTGCTTGTCAACAAAAATAAATTGATAAAATTTCTTTACATTCAGTTTTATTTTTAATGAAATTGTTTTATGATATCCATGTAACTTTCAGTTCGAATGTCTCGCAAAAATTAATATAAATTCTCAAAGTTTTAACGTTAAATATCTCTAAAAGTGCAGTAACGAAATTTAAAATATGAGGATTTAAATGAACCAAGTATATTCGAATTTTTTAGCTGAAGAATTTTCGGCAGGTATGCAGGTATACAGATAAATTTTATATATAGATACTTTTCCATTCAGGTATTCTTTCGCAAAAAAAATTAAATAAATACCACATCGAGTTAAATAGAGGATTTAAGCAATGAGAGATTCATTTCAAATTGGGAATTTTGGGAATATCGAAAAAGAGGCTTTGTAATATTGAGTACCTATGGTGAATTTACTTGATTACTAAAATTCCGAAATACGTGCCTGCTTACCTCAGGCATATTGAATGGCAAAAAAACGTTGGTCAAACAGCACATTCACTGCATCAACCGGACAGGTTGGCAATCCATACTGAGATTGGTATACCGGCGGCAGTGCCCTGCATTCATCGGAACGCACTCCATTCTTGGATTTTATGGATTTTGTCCATTCGTAAGCCTTTCACCGGGTACTGGGGCTTACGATTTTAATTAAAAATTCCCCAATGGGGCTGCTGGCGGGCTCAAAATGACTTTCCATGGTCACCATAGCACCTCTATACCCAAGTAATTTTAATATTTCCCAAAATGCCAATGAATCAAATAATCGATTTAATTAAAATAAATTGCATTAAGTCAGCACTGTGAGTAGGTTGGTCCGGTACACGAAGTGCCCACAGCCCAGCCCCAGTGGCATGCCCGCACCGCACCAACCGAAAGAGGAATGAAGGGGGGACGGAGGCATGTCAGCAGCAGCACTAACTAGCCACTCTGAGAGTGATTTGATTTCCTGGGAACCTTGAACCACTTTCACAAGCCTCCGTGGCTTGTAATTGTATTAATTATCTCATTTGTTTCGGTAGCTCGACACGGTCTGGCGTCCCACCCGCGCCATGCCCAATAAGGCGACTCGTCCAAGTCAAGAAAGAGATTTAGTGGCCGGCTCTTGGAAGAAAAGGCACCAGGAGTGCAGCAATAAAAGGCGGTCTGCTCGAAGAAATACCCTCTAGAGCTCGACCAGAATGTGTGTATGGGAGGGGGTAAATAAAAAGTTTTCCTTTCATGGAAAATGGAAATCGACGCAGTAAATGGATTAGAACGGCCGGCACTATAGCTAACGCTTTATGGAAGTCGATCTGTCCTCCGATTCGGAGCAGCTCATTTCAATAGCTGACTATAACAACTCCAGTTGATGGGCTTAAAGCGAAAAATGTTTCTTAGATGCTAGTTGAAACCGTGACAAAGTAAACGTGCCTTGGGTGCCTAAACAATGTCTGTCCCAACTCCCTCAGTATATCCTAATTCGGCTACAATTTATATGTCTTCTCTTAGAAAAATAATACTCTCTTTATTTCTTATTTAGTTATTTGCTTGTTTTCGAATTTATAGCTAGATCAATCTTAAAATCTATAGAAAACGTTTTGAACTAAATACGTGAATTTATTACAGAGGTATGGCTTATAAAATATTGTCTTAAAATTGTAACTTTAATTTAACACATTATATCCGCGAAATTTTCCTGGCCACTATCACCAAAGCTAGTTTTCTGTGCATTATAGCCACAGCACGCAATTAGTGATCAGGTAAAGGGTAAAGGTATACCATTTGTAAAGAAGTAATTAGGCCTACACAATTTTTGGTATTTTGAACCAATTTTACACTTTTCCGAATGATATAAATGGGTTAAAGGTGGAAATACATAAAGAATGACTTTTGCTTATAACTTTTGTTTAATATTAAAAATTTAACATTGGAGACACTCATGCAAAAATCAATTAATTAAACAATATTGAATTAAACTTTAAGCCAAATTAGTCGAATATTTTTAAAGCAATTTGTTCCGCCGAACAAAATTTTACATTCCAAGAAAACTGCGACTACCTGTGTGATCCGATCTACCCGATCGTTTCACTTGAAATCGAAAATTATGCAAAAAGTGGTCTGTAATTATTTTTAATTTTTTTCTATCATATCCTAGGGGTGATAACTTACAATTTCAAGGAATCAAAAAAGAACTGCTCGAAAAGTAGTTTCTATATGACCCCCACCTTTACTTTAGAATTTTCCATCACATCATTTCCTTATTACACTTGATTGCGTTCAATAATTTCTAATATAACAAAAACGAAAATGTGAAATTTTATATGAATAAAAAATCATCCAAAAAAACAGGTTCATATATAAATTATAATTTTTCATCCTCTTTGAAAGCTGTTTTATGAATAATAAACCAACATTGAAGCCGTCGTCGATGGCTCTTCCTCTATCTCTACGTGGGGGTAAAAAAGTAATCCATAGAAAATGGAAATCGAACGGAAGTAAATGGATCAGAACGGCCGGACTATATAAAAAAAAATAGTAAACGTTTTATGGAGCCTTGATCTGTCCTCTGGTGGGGCTTATCTCTCAAGTAGCAGATACTAAGGTCCCACCGTTCCCAGGACACGGCCAGAGCAATAAATAAGAAACCAAACAAAGCGAACTGATTTCTTATGAATGGACAGCTTCGACGACGACGACGACAACAACGTCGACGTCGGCAGAGAAAACCCAGAAAGTGGCTCGATTGGTCGGGTAAATTGGATTTTAATTAAAAAGTAAGAAAAACCGTGTGTGGGAGGGGGGGGGGGGGGGGGGGGGGAAGCACACCTATTGCGACGGCTGGCGAACAGCTCTAGATCTTTGATAACAAGTTTTCAAGCAAAACTATCGACTATCAGGTGATTGACGTGGGTCAGATAAATGGAGTTAACCAGCGAAGCGAGGAAAACTGAAATCACTAAAACCCTGGAAAACGACTTTCCTCGCCTCTTAAAGCGGTATCGCCACTGATTAACGCAACTAAACCGAAGTGATGTCGATAGGTTTCGACTGGACGATCGAACGTGATGGTGGACCACTTTCCACAAGATCACTTGTCGCTTTAATCGGTAAATTGTGCACCTCAAAAGAATGATGATGGTAACAACAGGTGTACCTCGTATGTGTGTGATTGGATTGAATGAGATGATCTAGACCTTCGGTAGCGTCAGCGTGAGTTCATTGACATAAATAGCTGCTCTTGATCAGTTACAGTGATAATTTAACGATATCTTTGGGCGCTTATGCTAATGAGATTTTCTCTAGGGAACGCGCCACTGATCTTGTCGCCGAGATCAACGGCTCATCTTGATGAGTTCTTTAAGAAAAATTTACGTTACAAGATTTTTATGGTCTATCGCGCCCGGAAGTCGTTCCAATTTAAATGAACAATGTTGTCAGCTCATTATCGGGAGTTTTATCTCCGGGGTCGGAATTTCTTTACCTATTAGGAACAGAGAATTTGAGGATCAGAAGTTCATTTTGTAGGCTTAAGGCGGTGGCATACTCTCATTAAAGGCAGGTAAATAGAATTTTTGGTGTGCTTATTATTAGGGTGGGATGGGCTTGTATTTAAAATTCTTTTCTTTAAATTATTCATTGGAAGCAACAAATAAAAGCTAATCCATGCCCATAAAATTATCTGACAAAATATTTACTTCCCACACATGAATTAATTAAAGGTATAAAATTTGATTGTTACATTAATCAAAAATAAAATTTAAAAATTTCGGTATTCAACTTGGGTTCTCTGGAACGGTATTAATATGTGCTTAGTAACATTTGTGTACGGCTTTACAATAAAAAAAATATATATGTGGCCTAGATGAACTTTTCCAGAATTTTAACTCCAGAAATATAAAATGAGTCCAATTTCTATGAAAAAAATAAATTTTTGTGAATTGTGAGGAACTTTATTCGATTCAATCCAAACGGATTCATGAATAGGGCCCCAAAATTTAGAACACGAAGGCATCAATAACTTTTCATAGAAACTCAACAGTCAGAGGATCATTGCACAATTTCGATAGTCGCAAGTTTGAATCCTGGCTGTTGTTAAGCTCATTGATTTTCGTGAATTTGTACGAACAAGCTCAAAACTTAAGAGCAAATCATTTTACAATTACAAAATTTCAAGAAAATAAAATGAAAAGAACAAAACTAAGGGCGATCAAAATTTCGTCAGGAAATGTTCTGTATGCGGACAGTAAACAGCAATCTGACAGTGATTAGTCAGGCATTCATTGATCAAAAAAAAGAAAGCAACCGAGAGAATCCTGTGCGGCCCCAGTTAAAAATCCCCTCGGTTATTTTTGATCAACGCACCGACAGGAAGGCAGTTTACTTAAAAAACGCCAAACAAATTCACGTCAAGCAGCATGACGTTCCCTAATTGAAATTACATGCCCCCGGTGAGATAAATTACCTTCGAGCGCCGTAAAGAAGCATTGACCTGCGCAAGATTCTGAAACGATGTACGTTACATACATAAATAAAAACATGCGCTTCTTGGCGTCTTCAAAGAGGCTGCTGATGCCTCCCTGTCAATGTACCGCGCAAAGAGCACCCGACGGCGTCTTGTGCACCTATAAAAAAAAAAAAACATCATCTGGCTAGAAGATGCGCACGATCTGGTGAAAATTAAGCGCCAACGAACCGCAAATCTTCTAGACTAGAGCCAAACATTGACCACTTCGCCGTCCATGGGGAGTTGATGACTTCTTCCAGAGGGTTTTTGACCCAAAACAATGTTTTTTTTTTTTTTGCCCGGCGGCATGTGGCGCTCGAACGTCTCAAGAAGGTTCTTTTGTCGTTTTTGCTGCACATACCGATCGCGCTTTGTTTTAATTTTAATAGACTGGCGGCGTTTTGTTCTAGGGCACGTCTGGCAATTTGTTCCCATTAGTCATATGTGTCACGCCCCTCCATCCACCTCTATTCCGAGATCTCGACCGTGGAAAATAGTACTTACGCCGCCACACTATCCATACTATCGTCATCAATCCCACAGTCTGTGGCTGACCAATTTTCACGGAGACTTTCTTGAGCCCATCGACGCATTCAGCACCATCGCTCATGGAATGCCTGAGAATTCGCTTCTGGGGCCTATATGGGTTTATGAAGGCAAAAAGAAGGCATGGTAAACGTTTTTTGAATTAGTTATGCATTGGGAAGTTCAGTAATTGGCCCGTTTTGATTTGAAAAATATTTTTTTTTTTTTTTATAATCATAAGGCAATTTCATTTCACCGCCATCCATCGGAAAGCCGGCTAAATGAATACTTTCGTAAAACTCGTTTTTCGTGGTATGGTGAACACCTCTGAGATCTGTTTACATTCGAAACGTTTTTAGAAACGTTTGATAGAAACTTTCATAATATCTTCATCAGCATGCTAATCCGATTTTATTTGGTCCTTGGCAAAAAATATTTAAATTCCTAATTGGTTTGTGGAATTTGAGAAATTTGTTGTATAGTTTCAGTAGCTAATCATAGAAAATCCCACCCGCAAAATAGCAGATAACTTTATCTCTATCATTCAACTTGTTTGAGTAAGCTTCGTATAAATTTAGAAATATTTGTAGTCCATTAATTTAATTTTGCTATAAATTTAAATTTTGTTATTAGGTAGATTAGACACCAATTAGTGTTGTTATGATGGAAATGTGAGGCTTAATGTTGCATCAAAAGTTAATCAAATTTATAAAAGTTGTCATGATAAGTTTTTAATTTAAATAAAATTACTGTCACTTGAATATGAGAACAGATTAATTAGAATTTTAAAAAGTGGGTTATATTAAAACCACTTACATTCGTAATTTCATGATGAAACGATAGACAGATACTGGCCACCATCAGAGGTCCATCATAGTGCTAAATTTGAATATTTAAAAATATCCCATAGTCTCTAGAAAATACAAAAAAACATTTTAAAAATTTATTCATGGGAAAACAGTTCCGATTTCCTACCGTGGACAGCAAAAAGCGCTTCCCTAAAAATTTATGCGGTGAAACCATCAAATTCGATTTGCTAAATTTATATGCATGAAAACGAGACTCATCTCCAGGCCGTACTCATTTGTGGCCAATATGTCCTATTTCCCCAGTGGTGCAGAACGTGCACACGATGATTTTATATAAAAAGCTACCAGAAATTCTATCTAATTCTGGTAGAAAGCCTTAAATTTTGTCAATAGTGCCTGGCAAATCTATTCAAATGGTATACTCTACAATAGCAGGGCTGGAAAATCGTATATATGACTCAATTAAAAGTGGTAACCGCTCGCAAAGCACTCGATGAATTAATAATTTTTGGAAAATAGCGCGAATCGTCACGATTTATGCAAAATTCTCTAGCTATCTTTTGTGGCGATAATTGAAACCTTTTAATGATCATATTACAACCGACGCAACGGCTAAAATAGTAAAATACCTATGAAAATTCATCCTAGCAGATTATTGAGAATTCCAAAAACACTTTTCTGATTCTATGAATTTATTTTTCTAACGCTTTTAATTAAAGAGAAAACAACATGATGGTAAATATTGAACAAATTTTTATTACACGGAATATCAATCGAATTTGGTGTAAATGGAGTAATCTGGAAATAAAGATTATGATAAATACATAACATATAGTAAAAAATTTAATGCATGTGGAAATTACTCAAAAATGCAACGTCTTTGATCAGGGGTCAGGGTTCGAACCTGTGATCTTCGAATTACCGCTTCAGTGCCCTCTAACCAACTGAGCTACTCCATGACCTTTGCAGCCAATGCCTTCTCTTGGCCGATCCCACATGATTTTTACTAAAATTAAATAAAACTTCATTAATATTAGTAAAATAATTCCGCAATTGTAAAAGAATGATATGTTTTTACAATACCTACTTAAGAAAATGTTACAAATGTGGAATTAGTAAATTGATTGGTTAGTTTTTAGCAAACCAATTCTTTCCTTTAACACACGGAATGATGAATAATTTTTTAAAACTATTTTTATTGTATTATTTCGAAAGATAACATATAAAATTATAGGGAATTTTATTAATAATTAGTGCCGGAATGTGGGAGGAGTACCATGCTAAATTAAGAATTATTTTTAGGATTTTATTTTGTATAGTCTGCAATTTTCTTATATGGATACGAGCGCAAGGCTTCAGTCAAGGCATCAACACTTGAAAAATTGCTTTGGTGATTTTACCCCAAATAGATGAAATTTTATAATAAAATATTTTTTATAATTATAAACAAAACGGATGTGATTCAAAGAGGCGGGCAGATAGACATGATTAGAAAGACTGTTTCAGATTTCCCTCTTATTCAACTTTAATCTTACTAAATCCCATCGATTTCAACTTCGATCTCGCAAGGCCTGATCGATATTAAGTACTTTTAACTTTAACTGCTATTGTAGCTAGCCAAATTAACTGTTGAGTTAGACTTTACCACTTTGCATCACTCAGTCTTAACGAACAAAGTTTAATTTTTCGAGTGTGAATAGAACTTGATCTTCCAAGTGCTAATCTTATAATCGAGTAAATCGTCAGACGTGGCTTACTACTGACCTCTTAATGATTATGGCAACTGCCCCCGCAATAATGAGCATAATTTGTCGCATACAGCGGTTTATAGCTACTTATGCATGAAGAGCTCATTGAGAAGTGTGAAATAAAAGAAATAAAAAATCAATTCTCATGCAATAGCAGCCAGACGATGCAATCAAGAAGCCCGTGGCGATGTTGACAAGCCAAATAACGTGTTAGAAAATTATGCGGAGAGCATATGCACTTTTAATGAACAGGCAGCTGCCCGGGTTGTAGCTGGATATTTGGATCCATCTGTTTCCAAGCGGTCGGGCGATCAGACCGGCGAGTGGCACTATGTGCAGCAACACGGAGGGTTCCCTGATCCCGGTCTATGGTCATCAGAGATTCTGGGCAGCGACCACTTAAAAAGGAAGTCGAGTGCCCGGCGAGCGTCGCTATCCGATTTGAATTGTAAATCGGGATGCAAACACAACGCCCGCTTCCCGTCCAGTAAATGGGAATAATACGCTGCGGTGTACGTTGTCCATCTTTTCCCCCTCTCCCGGTATTCCGGCCAATTTGCATATGTTCGCGATTATAAAATTTCTGTTAGTACACGTTTCGCGGGAGGGGATTGTTAACTTTTCAGTAGATAAGATGCTTAGAGCACGGCACACTGCCGTTTCACACCGATTGCCCCTCTCTGTGTCCCGCAAAACTCAGGTAAGCAGGAGCCGGAGGAAACAGCAGCCTTCGCAGGTGGGGTTCCATTCTGTAGATTAGTCGGGTAGGTGCACGTAATCGCGACAACGAGCGATGTTCCATTCTCGCCAACGGAGATGAAACTTGTTTCGCTACGGCTGGAAGATTTCAGGAATTCCAGATGAGTTTGCATATTACGGAGTCGAGCAGCTCGCAACTTGCTCATTATTTTCGAATCATAGTTCACTCGTGAAAATCGGCTTACGGCTGGGGGGCACCTCATACCCCAGAACCCATTGCCGTACCACTCGAGAATTCCTCGGTGCAAACAAGCGTAATTAGACGCATCTAGGCGAAAGGATGATATAATTGCGGTATTGCGGTATTGCGGCGAATAGGGAAATTTACCCCCCCACATACAGTGCTAATTTTCTGGATTATCTGAACGTTGCTGCCACCGCTCGCGGCTCATAACGCTCATAAAATGTAAAAACTGCACAACACACATGAGATGTTGCGAATAGCATCCGCGGAATAAAATTCGACACAATTTAGTGAAGCGCTACCGTGCCACTCGCTGCAGCCGCTCCTTAATGTGATGGAGTTAGGCTGACGGTGAGGGAGGTAGGAGGTATACGCGAATTTAATGGTCATAACATGTCGCAATGAAGACATTAATTGAAGCCGGGATTAGCCGGTACTTTCAATTACTCACGAGCGCTGTTGCGCAAATTGATTTCAAGTTAAGTCCTCGTCGCGCTCAAATGCCGATTTTATTTAACTATCTGGGGATCTGCTGTTCTAATGTTAACGCATTTAGTAGTAAAAATAAAATTGTAATTACGGAAAAATTCAATTAACGTACCAAATTGGCGGGAAAAGCTGCTAGTTTATGCGATTGTCATTATTGAAAGCCACACATTATTGTTTGCGTAATTAAATTAATTTTACGCTTTTGATAAAATTAACAAAACTCGCTCCTGTACGGTTTAACCATCTTCTACCATGCCCTATTTTGTAACAAGGTATTAAATATTAAATTTTACAGTTTAATATAATTATAATATGTAATTTTAATTTTGTATGGTATGGTTTTTGTTATTAGAATACAGTCGTCCCATATTTGCAGCCTATTACATTAGTTGGGCCTATTTTAAATTGTTTAAATATGTGCAAAGCAGGTTCAATCAATCACTAGAAAAAGCAACTACCAAGTATAATTTTATATCATCATCTTTTGCTTAGCTTTTTATGCACGGTAGGATATATTTGAATCCACCTCGAAAAGGTCAAATTGCTCATGCAATTTAGGATTTTTTCGATTGATTACGAATTTGTAAATTAAAAAGCTTCATTACATAACGTTTTAGAGAAAAATGGAAGTAAAACACACAGAAAACCGTAGTTTGGGGATTTTTGAAAAATTATTAAAAATAAATAGGAATTATCAACGACCCAACGTACTCTTGATGTGGAAAAGATGAGGAGAGTTTTGTTATAATATGAAAAGAATGACATGAATAGAGATTTCTATCTTCAAGACTTTATGGTGCATGCATATCTATAACATAGTGAAAATCCGGAAATAGCAAAATTTAGTTGAGCATGAAGATTTTCGAGGTTCTTTATGTAGCAAGTCATATCGGAAATGGACTTTTCGGAATTATGAACAGAAAAATAGCCTAAAAGTCGACATCCCCGCCCCAAATACTCTCTTGACCCGATAAACTCAGACGAAGGAAAAGTTTCTTTACACAATTTTCAAGTTTGAATCGGGACACATATTCCCTCCCTCCTTCAAGGGCAATAATCCTTTTGGCTTTAACACAGCGTTAACTGAAACCGAAGTATCTTCAATTGGCCATAAACAAATGTTCCCCTATTATTCAGGTCGTGTCCCTTTTTGGCAAATTTCCCAACTCTCAAAAATCCCGTGTCGCCGCACATATAACCACGTAATAGTGAAATGACTTCTGAACTCGCTCACAACATTCGGGTCCCGTGGCCGTGTGCTGGCCCGGATGCTCGACGGGAACACGATCGTAATTCAGGTCTCACCCATTTTACGGGGCATGCCATCCACCATTACCCCTTCCCCATCATCCCTAGGGAACTTACCGGGCTGAGTCCCAATTCCCCGGCTGTCCCAATAATTTTTTTTTCCTGGCTGGTACTACATAGACCAGAGGACTAAGCAGAACATGCTGCAGAATGAGACCCTAACCCCTAGCTCTAGAATTCAGCCGGAAACCAGGAACCCACTCCCGTCGGGGCGACGGGTATTTAGGTTTTAAGTGTTGCACCGTACTTGCTCCACATGTGTCGACGTCGCGCGAGCTGCTCATTTCGGCTCTCATATGCCTCATATGCTAATTATTATGTCACATTTGAGCTGCGGGGCTCGTTAGTCTGTCTCCGGAGATTTGAACGTTCTTCTGGTCTGGCGCTCTGCTGCAGCGACGGGTATGTGATGATGTAACACGACAATGTGTCACGTCACGTTGGCCCCATCAACTTCTGTAAATCGGCAGGCGTTCGCGCCGAAACCACAATAAATCAGACATCATCATGCATACAATTTTGGGGTCCGATTGGAACGAGGAACTTATCGGGGGCCGCCCTCGCTCATTTGCATCCAATCACAATCGAACCAAGTGACCTTTACGAGCACCTAATTGAAAATGTTTCAATGCAGAAACTTTGCCTCCAACATGCAGAGAGGACTGCACCTGAAATTTAGATTTCAACATCGACATTGAGCCCTTCCATTTTTGGGAAGGGTCGTATGCTTTTGAATAACATTAGTCGATGAATATGGTCTGAAAGTTTGCTTTGTGATATCCCCGAGGTACGATGTCCTTGACAACGCAAGGTAATTAAAATTAATTTCGAATCAACCTGAAGGCGATCAGTTCTTGCGTTAACATTTAATGAAACATGAGGCATTGCATTCGATGATTTAATCGAGAGATTCAATGGAAGTAGGAAGGCTTGATGCAAGAATTAAAATTGCTGTTTAGAAAGTTATCTTTGATCCACTGACAATTAAAGCAGGGATTATGGAACATTTTAGGGCGGGAATTTTGTATTAATTATCTGGCTTTCAATCATATGCGGTTAAATGTAATAATTTTTACTTATTTCACATTTCTTTGTTCATTAACAAAAGAGACTTATGCGATTGCATTGTGAATTTCTATCTAATATTTATTGTGTATAGTGAGTTTATTAAAAACTCTCATATCTCTATAATTTTCCTACAAACTTTAATAACCCTACTACTTACTTTTCATAATTATAGTCTTATTAATTTCGGAAATAGAAAGAACATGCTCTGCACTATGTTAGCAATAAGTCTCTTTGTTTCCTACTATCCAAAATTGTAACTTTTTGAGAAAAACGACTGTAATAGACGAACCGATAAACGGGCGTGTTAATGATCTTTGATATATTCGGGGTTTTCTTACTTTTTGAACTAAAGAACCTTAACACGTCTCTAAAGTCAAAGAAAGCTGTTAAACCTAATTAGTTTAATTTCTAATATTCTTAGATCGATAATTGTATTTTAAGTTTAATATTACAATTTCTTTAAAGAATTTTCGAATATTCGTAACTATAAAAAATTACCTCTTTCAGTGTTTCTTTTGAAGAAGATCTTAGAATTTGTGAGCGAGAAATAGCACTGTTGAAAAAATTTAATGTGTATATTCATGGGAATTGATATTTAACTTTCTACAGTAGCAAGTTAATCGTTATTTTGTTCGCAAATCGTTCTTGTTATTTAATTTTCTATCAGGTCAACAGATGTATCCATCAGGTGGTTAGTTCTGTAGCGCCTTAATTGCTTTGGTGTTCACTGAACTGAATAAGCCCAGAAAAGAGTGATCATTAAATTTTCGTATATCAAGCCCGAATATCTAAGAATAAAATTCCCACGATTTTCGTTGTTAATTTTGCCATTAAAAGAGAACCCCGAAAATTGGTCGTTTGGTGCAATGATTAACTCATACGCGTTCCCGGTCATTAATCACGTGCATGACCAATGAAAAAAACCTTCATTTAGTCAGACTGACGAGATCAATGATCTTAATCTAGAGTTCAATCCATCAAAAAGCAGATCACAAAATGCTCTTCTGACCGGGCCAAAGGCAAAAAAAAAAAAAAATTGGGCCCACCTTCGGCGCAAACGGTATTTATGCTAATTATACAAGCCAGACATTTGCGTACTGTGACCACCCCTCATTTACCTTAGTCTTAACAATTTTCTCAGCAGTACATAGCCGCAAGATGATCATTCATTCGCGGCTACAAAATTCTGAGACTGTTTTACGCTCACTTGTCTGAACCGAGTCGACCCTCTTCGGTCGCGTCGAAGTTTAAGTTGAAGTCGAAACCAATGGAAGACGTATCTTTGGAAATCCTGTTTGACTAGCCGCAATTACCTCGAACTAGAAACAACAGTTAGACTGCTGATCTTCCCGCAAAAGAACACCTCAAGCTCACCTTAGAGCCACAAGATCGGTAAGTAGGGATAGATTTTCTTACGCGGTATTCAAGTGATCTTCGGGGTTTCTTCGGCCCCAGTGCACAATTGCTGATTCTGCGCATTGTTGAGTCTTCCGAAGAGGAGGTTCGACAGAGATAAGTAAAATGACGATATACATTTTTTTTTTCTGATTCTTCTGAAAGGTGTACGAGAGGTGGACGTGTATCTTTGCGTATCTTCTCTACAGCTGGAATAATTCGACACGACTGTTTGCGGATTAACGGCAAAATGCTGCGATTCTTCTCATGTGTGCCGTGAGGAATGTGACGACCACACGATCGGCGTTTGGGTCAATTTTTCAAAACCGATTGTGCGACTTGTGCACCTTTGAACTAGAATCCATGGGTTTCGATTTTGTAATAGAAAAAGATATGTGGATGCTGTGCTGGGAGAGTTGAAAACAGTAGAGGTCTTTTCAAAACTAACCAAAGATATAACTGTTGGAATGCCTTGGCCTTTGAGCATTTTGCAAACCGAGCTTGAGTTTTATGGGTCAGATCATAGTTTGAATGGTCTTAAGATTTTCGCTTTGGGTCACCGCATTGTCTAGACATTCTAAGTCGCTTCAGTTCAGTAGATAGTGGGCGTCAACGCCTGGGTTTGGTTGTTAAATAATTCAATGTCGCATCGCATGACTGTATGAAAAGCGATTTGATTTTGAATATTCAAGGTTGGGTTCATGGGTTCTACGCCATGGATAGAAGTCAGTTAGAGATATAGAAATGCACACAGTCTTTTACTTTTATTACACCTATTAAACTTTGCGTTTCACATAATTCATACTATAAAATGCGTACTAGTCGAGATTTTGTACTCTGTCTTTAAAATAGAAATTAAAATTAATACTATACCTACAGTAATACCTTAGGTGTTCCTATTCTACTTATTAGGGACTTATTATAAGCCTTTAACGGATATATGAGACGTTTATTTTAAAAGAGGCCTAAGTCAAAATTTCATAAAGACGATTCTTCTATATTCTTTGACGGCAGCTACTCGATGTAGAAAGTTAGTAGCACTCGACAGGTGAGCATAGTCGTGTAGGTCTACAACTTAGTTGAAATATCAACTAATATTTTATACAGTTGGACATGGTAATAAAGCTCTGTTTTCTCGTTAATTCTTTTGATCAAACTGATTACGCTGTTTCGTTGTTGTAGTCACATGTTTGCAATTAGAGCTGATAAGTTCCCTTAAACTTAAAGACATTTGCATATTTCCGCCACCCTCCATTCAAAAACAGAAATAAAAGTCAACTGGGGCATGTCCAAAGGATATCAGGTGCAATAAATTACCCGGCTACTAAGCGAGCGGAATAATTTCCGATAAGAAAGGCTTAATTACGCTCTGGTGGTGCTCGGTCGCACAGGAGCACGACACACTTTTGCCTATTTCACCAAACGCACCGTGAAGAATTGCCATCTTGATGCAAATCAAATAATTTCTAAGCCATAAAACGGACTGAAGAAAAGGCACACGCAGCCCCTTGAGGTGGAGGTGCTTTTGAGGAGTACCCACTCGAAGAGGCCAGCCTAAGCCACTAAGAAAACTAAATGAGAAATTCTACTTGGCTTTGAAAGTGCTTGCATGCCGCGATCCCGACCTAATTTCCCTTGTTTCTTTAAGCACCTGCATTCCACTCAGCATGCCATTCACACGCATTCTGGTGTGATTTATATGGCTGGAATTATGCTCCACAGAAGTTGCTTTAAATTTCAATGGTTCTGGAATAATTCGTCAATTTTTGGGAACGCTTCTGGGCGCCTTATTTTGTTTTTTTTTTTTTTTTTTGATAATCCAAAGCAACCCAACGGTTGGGGGTGAAATAAAACTTTGTTCGGGGATTGTTTGAGGAAAAAGTTGCAAAGTGCCCCTTTGTGCGATGGCTGGGAAATAAAAGCGAGCCCCGCTCAAAGGAGCCTTCGTGGGGCATGGCATCAGCAGAAATGACGACCTTGTTTGCGATGTGGCTTGATGAAAGTTTTGACTTGAGCTAATCTTGCAAAGTGTCAAGACCAAAAACTGTTGCAACCGAAAGTGCTTTGGTTGCTTTGTTATTTTCTTTTTATCGGGAACCTTAAGAAATTTTATCACGTCCTCAGAGATCCACCCACGTTATGTTGTAATTCAGGACACGACAAATGAATAATTGCCCTCCGTAGTGAGTTAAGTAAGCCGGTTAAAATGAGAAAAAAATACATTTAGCGAAAAAAAATAAAAATGAAAAATATTGAGACAAGTTGCGCAATCATGACTTATTTGCTTTTTGTAGGAAAAAAAAAAATAAATAAATTTCATCTTGCATCTTCTTTCGCAATGTTTAGGCGCGTGAACATACAAAGATCAATCGTGCAGCAATGGAAAAATTTCTGCACCCAAAGACTTTCACTCTTGTGAAATTTTAAAGATCTTGTGCACTTAAGATTCACCCTGTCCCACTAAATTCTACTTTGCTAAATCTTAAAAGCTCTTATTAAATCGGAAATCTTTCCGAATAAATAGTAATTTTTATGATTCTTTTAAACAGCACTAACCTTTCAACCTAACCAGGTTTTATCTTTTTTAAATTTAATTTAGAAATACCCATGTAATGTCTGGAGGGAGCTTAATTAAAAGTTTTAAAAAAAAAAACGCTATTTTATATTTTACCTGTATGTGTTTTTAGGCCGCCAAATAAAATGTAAAGGGTGTTTATTTAGGTGTAAATCTGTGGGTTAAATAGTAGCAGGGTTTAAGGAACCTTGGCATTCGTCATTATCAGGAGTATTCCAAATATAACCACAACATGAAATCTATCCCTCAACTAAAGGCTAACCTTACCAAAGTTTGGAGGCCAATTTACGCAAACAATCGCACATCAAACGAAAGCAGCACGTGTCGTTTGTCACGTCACGTTTCTTTTCAATTCATGACTAAAATTAAGTCCATAGTTTTCGTAAACCACCCGACTGGTTTGGTTTTGAACAATTGAAAGAATCCGAAACAGTCTGTAAAAAGTCAACAAAACACACCTTGTAGGCTAGTTTAAGTACCCTGCGGTAGCACATGCCAGCTGAAAGGTAAATTTCTCTTAAAAACTTGAATAAATGCAAAGCCGCAAATTAATGGTTTCATGGCATTTTGATTGATATTTTCTTGCCGATAAGTTGCAACCAATATTTCGTTTTACACTAACAGCAAAACTGCTGATTTACGGCCTAATAGCCGTCATAGGGAGGAAACTAATAATAAAGAAAATTGCTTCCAGCATAAAAATGCCTATGATGAAGGGTACCCGCCACACCATCATCCCAATTTTCGCGATTTACGTAATCATCGCTTAATGAAAATTATCGCGCGTTCTGGGCGTCTTAAGTAAGCGCACGCTCAAAACGATTAACTTAGCCGACGTGTAAGATTGCCTCAGTCCAGTCCCTCTCCTCAGAAGACGAACGGATGCGCGGTATGGCCTTGTTGGGCAAACACTGAACGAATATATTCGCGAAATTAGAAACGAAATCGCATTTTCATTTTCGTGCTCAATGTGCTCTGATTGCGTTTTAACGAAATTTTAATTTAATTACGCATTTCGGTGTGAAATTTAATTTGCTGCGCCAGTTTTATGCTAGAGGAGGAGATGTGTATGGGCATATTCTAAATAGACGGTAAATCGGCTGATAGATCATTACATCGTTTAGCATGGAAAATTATTGAAATTATGCAGTCTTCCCCTACAAAATTGGCACTTAAATGACTATGAAAAGCAATTTGCTACCAAATTATGGTTCATTGGGGCTTAAGTGATTTATTTCATTATGTGGAAATTAAGAACAACAACGATTGACGAATTTTACGGGGGTCAAAATTGTATTTGCAGCATTTTCCATAATGGGATTTAATTCAATGTTAAGTACGTACTTAGGTCAAATACAATTGAAATATCTAAATTATCTGACACAGACACTAAAGTATTTTTGGTAAGTTTAACTTAGGCTTGGAACAGATTTTTAGAGTCTAGAGTCATTTAAAGCATGATAAATAAACGCATGATAAAAACAAATCACTATCACTATCGTGAACAATTTTAATTTGATAGTTGAGCAATTTTTTATCGTATCTCTTAAATGTTGCATGCGATTTCAATTGCCCAACTTGCCCCTATTCTAGACTATTTATACCCTACCTTAGTACATAATTTATTTAAAAAATGCTACTATTTCAAACCGTGAGAAATATTTTCGAGGTTTGATTTCCCAATTTTAAAAAACTCAATTTTTAAGATAGTCTAAAAATACTTCACTATTTACGTTTTTGAGAAACTTATTAATCAACAGAACACTTCGTCTTAAATTAAAAATTATACCTTTCCTATCTGGTATATCTTCCTAATTTCCTTTAAATGTTAAAATTGAAATTTAATATTTATTTATGATTATTAAAGCCGTCACTAACTTACCACACTATATGGCTACATTTTGAATTACAAATTCTCATATTTTGTGTCCTTATTTCAACTCTCCATTAAAAGAGCACTTCTACCATCGTCAGTAGTTTTAAATTGAAATATTCCGTGCGATTGCACGCATGATGTTTAGAAAATCATAAAATATTCAAACGATTGCAATTTATAAACTTTGCATAAGCGCGACCGCCGAGCCGTCATGTTTATGATGGTCATCGGTTGTATGAGCATTAATAATTAATTTATGTCTAGTATTCATCCCTGGTTTAATTTTATTAAATGAAAATACATTCGCTGAAGGTCCGCAAAATGTTGCAATCGAAAACATCGCATACAGCGATTGAAGCGGACATTTTTATAAAATTACTTTGATGTCTACAGGTATTAGACCTTATAGAGTAGCATAAAAAAATAGAAATTTTATAACTTAAAAAGACTTAAAAACTTAAAAAGAGTTGAGGTTTTTTTTTATTTTAATGTTGATTTACTTAGAAAGGTGTTTGTCCAACAATTTACTTTCTAGAGTCTATAGTCCCTAATTCCGATTGCAGTTGTATGAAGTAACCACCAGAATTTCATTATTTCTATAATCAATCTAGTGTAGGACAAGTGCGAATATCTTTTAACAAAAGAAGATTTTCTACCGAAGGTCATTAATTATTTTCTCCCCCGAGCATCGCAGACAAAGTCCCACCATTTCGCATGCATGACACACCTCTTCACCGTATACCAAGAAGAGCCCTTATGCACCGACCCCATCTCATTACTTCCTGCTTTCTAAATTACAAAATGCAAGTGATATTTCATCCTCTTCGGTGGCGGCGGTGGCGGCGGTATCGGTGGGGGATTACAGCATGCGCGGCGTTTCGTTTCATGCATAAAAATCCCTGTTTTTGCACATAAAGCAAAAGTGCACGAATTCCCATTCATTTATGCACCACCAAGCTGTTTAGCAAGGATTAACGACACCGCTCCGCCCGAAAATCTCAACCTCCTTAATGCAACATTTTTGGCAGGTATGGGGGAGAAAGAGGCTGAGTCGAAATTTACATGATCAAAGTCCCTCAACGGGATGAACCGGGATTAAAGCGTCCTCCCGTGCTGGGCTCCAGTCAAACAGGCCTCAGCACACACGATGCATAAGTTGATGGAATTTCCAAAAAGTTTATGCCCCCGGAAAGAGTTTTATTAAATTTGTATTACCCAAACCAGGTCCCTTAGTCCAGGATGGAATACCTCAAAAAGCTATCAAAGCTTTTTAAAATATCATAAAATTCGTGGAATTTACATTTACTTAATGCGTCTACGGTTTTCTTAGCCCCCATTGTGGTAATTAACAATATTTGCAGGTTTCGTGCCAAAACAGCACTCCAGAAAAGGGATAGCTCCGACTATTTCCCACTATCCCAACTTAAGTTCATGTGCAGTGCAGGGCACATGTTTTTTCTCTCCCCCCCCACTTTGCATAATTATATTATTTTGGATGGTCTGCAAACTGTGCACCCCGCTTCTGACACAACTTGTGAATAATTGCTCATGTGCTTATTTAACGGACGCAGCACATCCTTCAGGTTGTTATTAATTTTCCTAGGATTGCTCGCCTGCAAGCACCTTTCGTCCTGTTCTCTGTATTTTAACATGACAGGGCTCGCAATAATTCCCAGCAATTAAATTACCACACCTTCTCCCTCTTTTGTCGGGCTCCTGTCTCTGGGACAGGAATAATTTACTCACTGCCGCACTATCCCGCAGGATGTGCCACTGAATATTTATTTATTTATTTTTTTTTTTTATTTACCCCACTCCAACGCAATTTGTAAAATTGTCATCGGTCGAAAAGTTACACACAACTGAGCTGTTTGTGTTTAACTTTTTTAAAACTCTGTATATTTTCTTTTTTTTTCAGTAGAACATGTCACTCTGTACAATTTATGCATTTTCCGTATTTTTTTATGTCTTACAGATTGCCGCCAAAAAAGTGCTCCAACCGTACGAGATACCCTGTGAAGAACAACCCCCAGATGTTGGCGCGATTCACCAAAATGCCCAAATCGAAAGTGATCTTGAAGATACTCTTCTCGCTGAGCGTGTGGTCGTTCGTGTTGATTGGACTGTTCAAAATCCACAATGGACACATCGTGTCGCAGGAGTATGTTGCAATTCCGATGAGTGGAAGGATACTCCTGCAGAAGGAGAATAAATACATCGATCCCACCTCAACAACTACGGATCGATTTGATCCTTCTGATATTTTAGTGGATAATCGAACTGGTGAGTAATAAAACTTTGTTATGCATACTCGTGATTTCTGTATTTGTTCCTATTGATTCCCAAAAATTCTATCACCACCTAGAATTAAAATATCCCAGCAAAAACGATTTCTGTTAAAATTACCACTGGATGTAACTCCTTAAAACTGTAGGTAATGTTAAATATAAAACGAAAATAATAAAGAAATAAAGAGCAAATTATTAAATACAAGAAACACATTGCAGAATAATTTTTAATATTACGAGAAAATAAGGAATAAGAGCCGTTTAATTATGCTTAAATAATATGAGATTTATGTCCCAACGACGCAATGGGTAACTATGGAATTTTAAATACAAATTCTACTTATTATTGAAAATTTTTATATTACACTTTCGTCAAAAGCATTTTCTTTATACTCGTAAATGGTGATGGCATTATTTGTACTATTCAAAGATCTGACATCTTTTATAATTTTGAATAAAAAAAGTATTACCAGAAATAGAATTTTTTATTTCATAGTGTTTTAAAAATTACCCAATCTATACAAAATCCGAGGCGCAAGAGTCAAACTACGACTTGGATGGTTATTTTTACTTTAGTCAATATTTCAAATTGAGGCACAAAGCCCGTGCATTTGTTATTTGGTTTATTTTTGTTATAAGGCCTTAAAAAGAAAGGCTACGTTAAGAAATGTTTGTATATAAAATAAACTCGAATATGCAGTTTTCGTCAACAGGGAGATTCTATTAAAATTATATTCTCATATAAATTTGTTCGTCTATATAAATTTTTGTAGGGAGATTCAAAATCTATACCTAGGGTGATATTTTGCGAATTTAAAAAAATCTACAATTTAGAGATACTTGTCTAATAAATCATTAAATATTTTACTAAATCCCCTATGATTTAAATAAATTCGAAGTTTTAAAGCGTTAGTTTCGGTTAGAACTACTACTTATTGAACTTTTTAAAACAGTTTCAGTACTCAGGAATTTATAAATTAATAAGAAAAGATGTATAAATTTTCCTGTTTTTTCTTCCAACAGTTATGGACGATGAGCAACTGGTGCGAGACGTTGAGTCCCGCCTGCCTTCACTGCCCATCGCGTACTGGAGCAAAAACAAGAACTTCCTTCAGCAGAAGTCCTCGACTTGCGCTAAGTACCCTTCGATCTTCGAGCTCGAGTTCAATAACATCTACTGGCAAACGATGCGAACCTCGAATGGGACGTTCCAACTTTTTGGAGCCTACTACGACATTCGGAAGTCCTCGCGGATAGGACCGACCGTACGAATTCTGGGCATGATCGATCGCATCGAGCCGAAGGTGAAGACGTTCTGCCAGTTCTGGTTCGACGGCCAGAAGGAGCCGTTCATCGTGAAGACTTTCGAGTACAAGTACATCTGGTACAATAAATGGGGCAACTACAAGCAGGGCATTTATCAGCCCTATTTGATAGCCTGCCAGATCCCGAAACCCTTCCACGGCGTTGTGCCCTCCTCGGTATCGATGGTGGAGAAGGAGTGCGATACTGCAACTAACAACCTGAGGGTAATTTACAATCGGCCGCAGGACGACCACAAAAAGGGGTTCGCCGTTTGTGTAAAGGGACTCGACTTTTTGTACGACGACCTCTCGGTCCGTCTGATTGAATGGATCGAGCTACTGAACATCCTCGGGGCGGACAAGGTCTTCTTCTATGAGCTCCAGGTTCATCCGAACATATCAAAGGTTCTGCGCCACTACGAGCAGTTGGGCAAGGTGCAAGTCACCCCGCTGACCCTGCCGGGGGGCCAGCCGAACGTGCCTGGGTTCCAGCACCTGTATCTCACCAAAAAGACGAACCACAAGCGCCAGAACGAGGTGATACCTTACAACGACTGCCTCTACAAGAACCTCTACCTGTACGATTACGTTGCGCTCCTGGATATTGACGAGGTCATCATGCCGAAGCACGACGACATGTCCTGGGCCGACATCATGCGCCGTGTCATGCCCAAAGCGGAGAAGCTGAAACCCGAAGGGTATCCCAGCTACAATTTTAGGAACGTCTACTTCCTGGACGACCACCAACACGAGCACGGCTGGCACAAGGAAGTCCCCAAATACATGCACATGCTGCAGCACGTCTACCGTGCCCAGAACTACACGAAGCCGAACCAATACGTGAAATGTTTCCATAATCCCGAGCGGGTGCTCACCCTGCACAATCACTTCCCGCTCGCGTGCCTCGGGGGTGTCTGCAAGTCGTTCCCCATCGACACCGAGGACGCTCAACTCCAGCACTATCGAGCCGATTGCGTCAAGACGCTGAAAAAGTCTTGTGAGGAGTACCGGGAACACTCCGTCGAGGACAAGACCATCTGGAAGTTCAAGGACGAGCTCGTCCGCCGGTCCATGAAAACGTTGGACACCCTCGGCTTCTTTAAGAAGTCCACTGGTGAGGGACGCCCCGGGACCGGACCATCGGAGAGGTGATTTTTGCTGAACTGGTGGAATGACGGTGGCCAGTTCATGGATGAGTTCTTGTGACTGAGTATTTTTGTCGCTTCGGTTGCTACCATCCGCCCCAGCCGCCCTTCTTAGGCACGGGGGGCGGCCCGGGACTCATCCGAGTGAGGTCTACCGAATCTATCCCCAATCCTCGCCCTCCCACCCCCCTTCCTCCACTGCAATTCTATCGCCACTGAATTTTAAAACATATCACGGATTAGTTTATGCGTAATTTATTCGAAAACCTTATTTATAACTTTTGTTTAGATACGATTGCATGTGTATAAGCTTAAGTCAATCCCCCCCCCCATCTCTCGAGGGAGGGGATGTTGCTCGCCTTTAGGTAATGCGGTGTGGGGGTGTTGGAACGGTGACATCTTTCTGCCGCCCCCACAAGTTTTCGCCTAGATGAATGTGCCGTACAAGTTGAAATATTTAAAAGGGTTTGGCTAGCGACTGCTTAAAATTTAAGGGCCACTCTCTAGCTGAAATTCAGAGTGTTCCATAAATTCTCACTTTCGAAAAAAAAAAAATGTGTGAGACTGAGGTAGACGAACTTTTCGTATTTGCGGTAAACAACTTACTTTCCTTATTTTATTTTTATTTTTATTTTATATTTTTTTTTTTCATTTTGGGAAGTTCCAAACTGTAACTACACAGGGGGTGAGGGGGCCACCCTTACACCCTTAGCCTGCCTTCGTGGAAAACCGGGTGTTACTTCACTAGATGAGGTGCTCTGCTAGACTGTACTTTTTCAAAAAAAAAAAAAATACGAAAAGTCGTTATGGTCCATGCAGGTGGCTTCTTGAAAAATGTTTTTAATCTTCTTTTTTTTTTTCTTTAGAAAACCTGTTGTGAACGGTGTGCTGACGTTGAGTTTAAAGTTTTTTCACTTTATTAGAAAGTTTTTCAATTTTGTTGAACATTTTTCGTTTTCATTTGGTATACTTTTTTCTTCTTAATATGAAAAAAAATAGTACCCTAACACGTACATGTGTTTAATGAGGCTGAAACTGAATTTATATAGTCAAGGAGAAAGAAAGTGTTCAAAAATAAATCGTTTAGGGTGCATATTCTAAAACTATTTTTTGAATTACCGGTTTCCTTATTAATTTAGATTCAATAAAAAGCATATCTTATTAAATTTTAATTCATAACCAATTCAGACAAAGTTTTTAAATCCTTCCTACCCTCTAGGTAGGTAAGTCAGTTGTTACCGTTCTAGTCTACCGTCCCAGATGCTGTGGGTTCGAATCCCACTTATAACCATAGTCTCCTGCAGTACGTGGTAACTCAATGGACCTAAAATGGCTTAACTGTGCCTTTCTAGGCAACCATACCAACCTAATTGCTCCAAAACGATTAAAAAAATTACTCTTTATCATAGGCACTCTCAACGTAGCTCAAATAAAAGTTTAAACCCTCAGTCATTGTATCAAAATACAAGAGACTTTAATTCTTTCGTATTATGCAATTTTAAAATAAAAATTTTCAAAAATGTAACATATGCAATACCGAGAATTTTATGGATATCTCTGGATTAAACAAAACATCGCTTTTTATTAAGTCGTAAGCCAACATTCGCATTAAAACATCAATTTAGTTTAGTTTATAAATAAAAATTCTTGACAAAAATACTCTTTAAAAGTCAAATACTCTTTAAATCACTGCCAAAAAGAAAAAAAGAACCCTTTCTAAGAAAGCAAGCAACATCCCTAAATGTTTGTTCTTTAAAATTTACAGCAACACTAAACGTTAACTTACCTTAAATCGTCCTCTCCTAAAAACAAGAACAAGTTGGTTTCAGATGCAGCGGCTAGCTGCACAATACAATAAAATTTATAAAACTTATAAAGGAACCTCCTCCCCTGTTTTCTTCGAACAGAAATAACCAGATGGAAATTCAGTGTAAGATTGTGCCTTTTCAATTACCATTTAATAGAAGTTCTTTAATTCACTTAATTTCGTAGATTAGCCCCCCAAAAAAAAAAAAAAAACTATGAATACTTCGTCTGTGAGAGCACTTTAATAATTATTTCCTTTTATATAAAACTTAAGTGTATCACGCCCAGGTATTTACCATAGAGGCCGTAAGATTAGACGATATTATCTGAAAGATGTGGTGAAAAGAAAATATTTTCCGGGATGAAAATAAGATGAATAGGTTCATATTTATCATTTCTCATTTAAATACATTTAGAACAGAACACATGTGTATAAAAAGTCACAACTACTTTAGTACTTAAGGGTCTGAAAAAAAAAAAAATTATGTTAATGCATAAAACGATTGTTTTACACCTTTTTGAAAATTATTCAAAAAAAAAAATTTTTGTCTGGGGTTGGGAATGTTTAAAACTCCACGGATATCGACAACGATTGTGAAATGTTTTTAAAACATTCTGCGCAGCTTAAGAGTTTGGTTTTTTTCTAAGAAAATAAAAATCATCGTGATCACTAAACATTTAAAAATGTGTAAAAATTGTAAATTTTGTTATCAAAAAAAAAAAAGGTATAATAATAAATAAATAAATAATTAAAACTTACGGGGAAAATAAAAAATAAATAAATAATTCAAAAATGATGCAAACGGTGATGTGAAAGCGAATCGTGCAATACGCCGATAAGCAAATTTACTATTTATATTTTTTATTTCCTATAAATTACTATGATATGTATGTCTAGGTTTATTGTATAAAAATTTAGATTAACTCTTTAAAAAACAAAAAAAAAAAAAAGAAAACATATACTAAGCAAAAAAAAAGAGAATTTTTAAAAGGATATCTTATCAAAGACTGAAGTCGGTAATTAAAATATGTAAACGTAATAAAAAATAGTAAACTTGTTGAGGGGGAGATAATAAGAGCTATTGCGGTAGCGTTATAAGCATATAAGAAGTATTACGTAACAGGAAATGTATAGTCGTCTTTAGTTGTAGAATCAATTTTTTGTTTTAATGGTCCAAAAACGTGTTGAACAATTCTGTGAAGGAGAGAGAGTGTCTTTCTTTATTTTCTCTTTTTTGTTTTTGTTTTTAGCAAGCAAATACTGTGGATCAATTCGAAATGTTTTGTTGTTCAGACTTTTTGCTACACTCACGATAGGTTTTTTTTTTTTAGGTTTATATTTACAACTCGAGGATTTGGTTTCTCTTTTTTCCTATTTTGCCAATGAGATGTAGTCATGTTTATATTTTTAAATATTAAATTTATTTCTTAAATATATAAAATCGGATGTTTTATTGCCTCCTTTTTTATCCAGAGGTCCTACTATTGAAAATGTTCCATTCGAATCGTAAGGAACTTAAAAAGAGACGTTTTTGGATAAAAATTCTTTAATAAAGTCCTTAAAATTTTAAGCTCTTTTCGATCCGATTCCGAGCCCCAACGGATTAAAAAATATGGCCCATTATTTTTCTTACTTTATCCAATTGCATTATCGCGCCCAAAAAAATAAAGTTTAAATTATTTTTACATGTCACAAACAAATAAATTCTTTACGATAAAAATTCATTTCAGTTGCCTTTGACTTCAATTATTGAATTTTCCGCAAACAACTTTTAATCACTTTGAACGATAAAAATTAATTAAAATCAAAGGTAACTGAAATAAATTTGTTACAAAATTTTGTGGTTTTTATTGTGGAATCAACTGATTAACCCTGATTGGCACGATTCACGTAAAGTTCAGTAATTGGGGGGTATACCTAGTATTAACTCATATTTGTATAAACAGACAGTTTTTGGTAAATATTTTCTATGTATAGATACGGCGTTTCTACAGTTTTATTTCAAAAGGATTTTTTTACAAGCTCTTTTCGATTCTATCCGAAACGGATTTAATAATATGACTCTAGTTAATGGAATTCATTTAAAGTGCTGGGATTCGCATAAGCCCTTTGTAGGTTATTGGTTTTATACAGATAGTATGGGGTTCTAGACTTAAGCCATACTTAGTTATAGTGTCCTACTGTAATTAGCGAATAGAACAAATTTTATTTGCTTGAGATTCTGTTCTTAAATCCGTTCGAATCAAACTTTTATTTAAATTATATCCTTCGGAACACACCCTTATTTTTAATATTCTTTTAAAGAGCTCAAAATGCCACATTAATTATACCATACATAATTAGAAATATCCGTAATTTTACTTATTTAACGATTGTTGATTTTGCATAAGGTTCTGTCGTCTTTCGAGCTGTAATGATAATAAAACCTGCAAGGGGAATAAAATTGTTCCAGAGTTCTAAATTGAATAGAACTTGGAACATCTCAAGTAATTCGTTGGGTGATTAACGATGCACTTCATCTCTATTAAACATCAGCTAGCTCTAGTCAAGGGATTAAGATTAAAAGGGATGTAAATTGAATCCAGGAGCACTTCGACGGCTTGTCCCAGCTGAATGGATGTCTTCCTTATATTGCGATACGTTGCGACTAGAAACCCGTCCCAAGTATTTCTGCTCGACTAATTCGTTTAATTGTTTCTAGCGACATACAGACGACGCCATACCCATCCTTCGGGAGGCACTTTTCTTGAGTTCATTTCGAATTATTTTCTTTTTTTTGATCACATTTGCAACACTTAATTGCTCCTAGAAGGTAGCGATGCTCACTTTTAATTGGTGCACCCCGCTCGAAAAGTATACCGACCGGTGGTGCACTTTGAGAAGGTAATACAAGTCGACGATTACTGCGAACTGTTGCGCCTCCTCCCTGATTACTTGGCTCAGAGCCCGGTACTACGGTGGAAGAGTCCCGATGAAACACCCATTAGAGAATTAAATGTTCAAATTACTTCAGACGAGCAATGTTTTTTTTTCTAAAGACGATCATTGGGCAATTTATTTGATTTCATTCTTAATGTGACCAGGCACGATCAGGGGTTGATGCAGTCATGGAGGGGGGGATTTAGTGCAATAATACCGTGGGGCATAATTGCACCGCAAGTACTTCAGTTGCAAAATGGGACAATTAAATGAAATTAATATTCCGTCCTGAGTACTCTCAAATTGCTTTCATTAAACTTAAATTTTTTAACTGACAATTATTACGAAATTTATAAAGCTGTATGAGATAATTCCTTAGTCCATTAGTCGCAGGGCAGACAGAGTATACTTCCTGTTTTTTATAGATAACTCGAAACTTTTGAACTAAAAGGAATTTTTAACTCAACTTAAGTAGGTAATGGAAGAGAACTGGTGTAATAATTTAGATAAAACTATAAAAACAAACATATTTCAATATTACCAAATAAAACAGAAACGTTTCTATCCACCACGATATAACAGAAATTAAAAACACAAAATATAATTTTGTAGCATTAATCCTATTAAATTAAATGATACCAATTTATTTTGAGGAACATCAACTTTACATGTTTTAATATTCCTTTTAAGGAAATCAATTCTAAGAAGAATTAACATCAATTAAAAGTCTCATTAAAATGTTTAAAACAATCTTCGTATTGTCTTTCATGTTTCATTACGGCTTCTTATACAAATTAGACCTATTTTGTAAAAACATTAATCAAATTAAAATGAGGTTCCAACAAAGATGCTGTTGTAACAAAATGTTTTATTAGCATTTTTCGATATTAAAATTTGAATAATTCGTTATAAAGTTGTTTTGAGCCCATGAAAACAGGTGTAGATGTGATGATGTCTACATTTTTCAAATAATAACTATTCAGTTTTTCACATAAGCGATTAAAGTCCAATTTTAAAAGAGATTTTAAAATTTAACCCTAGATAACTAAATTTAAATCAACGTTACGCAGTAACTAATCATTCGACTCATAGACTAAAAATTAGAAACGCGTACATTTTTATATTTCCCTTCTTTATTTCAAGGATATAATAAAATTTTATTTAAAAAATCCAAAAAGGAGTCATATAAGCGTTTTCAATTTTGGCTGGTATTAAACGTATGCCGGAACATCTCGAATTTGCAAAACTAGCAAAATCCGGTAGTCTATCATACGAATTTTTAGTTACCTAGAGTTAAACCAAATCTGGTTAAATAGTGCAATTTACCAAATTTTGCGTGATTATAGCATAAAATTATTTCTCTAATAAATACCAACTAAAATTCCCATTAAATTACTGCTAAAATTATTTCTAAACTGCAAGTGCAATTTTGGTCTGAATCTTAAATTAATATTTACTGATTCTAAAATAACATTTTACACATTTAAAGTTATATTTTACCCGTCCAAATGAATAAACGGAACCCTTATAGGATTACTCGGGTGTCTGTCTGTCTATCCGTCTATCACAGTAAATTTTCTCCGAATCTACTGGACCGATTAAAGTGAAATTTTCTAAACATATGAATTTCTGTGACCCAAACACGATCGTGTAACGTAAAGAAGTGAATTTTAAATATGAGGGTAATTTTTTTGGGGGTAAATTAGAAAATTAAACTGCAAACTGTAGCGTATGACATATCAAATGAAAGGGTTTGTTGTAGGGGTTTGAAATATATAAAATAAATAGTTTCAGAGTTATTTAAGAAAATATGTGAAAATTGACCATTCCCTGCACTTATCTCCGAAACTACTGATCCTAAAATTTTAAAAAATATACAGAAAATAGTTTTTTACTTCTAGATAACAGGAAAACCTATAAGAGGTCTCTAGTCTTAAATTAACGTGATAAATCTCCCAATAATGTGCGTATCATCGTACGGAACTCTTTCCACGTGAGTTTAGCTCACAGTTGTCCTGTTTTTAAATTTTTATATATAGTTGCAAATGATGCAGACTGTGGATATCTTTGCTAATACTAGAAAAAGGGCTAAATATTTAAATCAAAATAAAAACGTATAGTATAAAAATCTATAAAATGGATAGGGTAGGATTTATATAAAAACTAATATAAAATTATCAACAGTTCATCTTTATTTTCTTTTTTTTTATCTCGAATTGGATGCATTGAATACAAGGAAAGTTTTCAATATGTTGAAAAGATCACGTAAAATAACAACAGGCCTTGACGCGTTTGATGTACGCAATTCTGGCGTTCCAATATCACAAAATCGAATATTTTTTTCTGAAAAAAAATCGCACAGAGAGACGGTGACAATTTTTCTTTATTTTTTTTGTCTTTAACACTTGCAATTGCTACCGCCACCGTCACGACAACCATCCCCTAGCCCCAGCCTTGGATAGAAAATCACAAAAATTCAATTAAGCCTAGCAATTACCCAAACAAACAAAAAAATAAATAAATTTAGGATATTTACACGTAGCTCATTTGCCGCTGCAGCAGGCGCTTGCGGCCGGAATTCGACGAGAAGTGGCCCAAGCTGACGCTCAGCGCTGAATCGTAACCCGTCTGTGAGCGTGACTCTACTGCGGCTCCGCACGGTAGCGAGTGGAAGAGTTTCTTAATCTGTAGAATTTGAATAGAAAAATTTCGTTTTTTTTGTTTTAGTGTGGTGAACTTCAGATACACTCGACGCTTACTTGCTGCTTGAAGGTTGCTGTCGTCAATGTGTAAAGGACTGGGTTCAATGCTGAGTTCACCGGAAGCACCAGGACAGCGAGCCAAGCATACAGCGCCGAGGATACCTTGAAACCTGGAAGAAAGTTCAAAAGTTTAGCCAGACTCTGCACCATCATCAGGTTTGAACTTTACTTAGATAAAAATAAAGCTCTTTTTTGTTTGTTGTTGGGACAAACTTAAAATAACACTTCGGATAAATTCTGAGAGCTTTCACAAGTTCCTAAGATAAAAGCTCTTTTCATATCCAAATAACCAGAGCCGAAATAGTCGGAATTTAATCATTAGGAATTAAATTATATTGATATTAAAATTTCCTGGAATTGTAATTTTTATTTAATTTATTGAAGTCCTTAGTACTAAAATGAAACAAGTTCCCAATCCCATTATAATTAGGAATTGATAAAAAATCGACTACTGCATTACTAAGTAGGAATTAGGAATTACTGCAATTGCTAGGTAATTAAATACTATTTAAGAAAAACGAAATTACAAGTACAATTCCTTATAACGGAATAAACGAGTAATTCAAGCCCAGCACTAAGAAAGTCAACATATAAATTAAAAATTACAATTCCAGGGAATTTGAATTGTATCAGGACATCCCATATGTAATGCGAAAATTTTCACGGGTACTCTTACGCGACTTAAAAGCTTTTTTTCTTATATATGAAGGCGCAGCTATACAGTCAATAATGCAGGAGATGAGAAGTGGATCCTTTACAGTAATGTTCATCAGAAACGGAGTTAGGTGGATTGTCGCGCACCCTCAATTTTTCAATTTATTCCTAGACTGCATTTGTAGCATGTGTTGCTCTCTTAGTGGGATATTCGAGGAGTCATTTACTTTAAACGTTTACCAGCCAATCAAACAATAATGAAAAATTGTCAACAATTAAAGCCTTTACAACAGCAGTTACTGAAGTTAATGGAATTCTCTTTCATCAGGATAACGCTCGCGAGCGATGGAGAACCATTGTAGAAAATTAGGGAAAATGTATAGATGACTAAATAAAAAGTTTTTCAATTCTCATTAGCCTATAGAAAGTAACTTCAACAATTTCGCATTACTTATGGGTTAACTTGATAGTTGTAATGTAACTAGTCCATAGATTTTTCAATATTTTTGGGTATTTGGTTTTTTCAAAAAACTGCGAACAAATACTAAAGCCCCGTGATTTCTCTTTTTTTTCCTAATTATGTTTTCTTTTCTCGCTAAATATTTGGCGGTGTCTTTAACCCTTAACTCTTTGGGATTAGATAGGCTAAAAACAGTCCTACGTTTTCTTTAAACTTTTATGCATGGTGCGGGATTTATTTGAACCGAACTCGAAAAATTCAATTTCCTCATGCTCATACAGTTTAATCCTTGTTTTTAAAGTTATTTTACTATAATCAAAAACAAAAGGATATGTGCATCTTTGGTATCAGATTTTCTTTAAACCTTTGCCTTAAAACAACGTCTAGGAGACATGATCCCCTTTCTGTGCCTAAAATGAGAAGCTCGTCTCAGACTCTTGCTGTTTTGTTCTGGCAGTAACTGTCTGAATTTAGTAAAAAATTGTTGGCTAATTTCAGTTTCTTATCACTGTCCTGAAAGTAGGTAGGATATTTAAAAAAAACGTTATGTAACCCCAGGAAACGGGTACTTAGTTAATACCTATTTAATGGTAGTTTTTTAAACACTTTTCAAGGGATTTTCGCATTATAATTTTAAGTCACTTACTCTAAAACATAGTTGCGTTTTTTCCGGTTTACATTAAGAAGGAACTTACTAAATAAATCTCATATTAAGTAAAATTGTAAAATTTACTTCCCTACATACGTGAATACATTCGTAATTTAAATTGTAAATACTTTTCAATCAAAAAAAAAAATTCTCCTTGATTGAAGGAAAATATTTTACAGAATAAACAGCAAAAAATTGAGATTTGTAGGAGTTTAAGAGGCGAAGAGTTCACGCTTAAATAGAATTTGTGGGATATATTTTAAAATAATTGCTACACAAGAAAAGGGATGAAAATAAATCTTCATAATATGGAAATGGCGCATTTTAGTAATCCACAGTGCGCTTAAGCCCCCTCACATTTTTTTTTTTTAGTAGGGCTCATCTTTCTTTGCAGCTCGTGTCGCAGAGATTGATTTGATGTCTTATATTACTTTAATCCATCAATACCAAGTTATCCATAACAAAATCGAATATGAAACGAATGGTGACTGTAAAGTTATGTCGTTGTATAGTTGAAATGTTCACTTTATATCAAATTTAACATTTTTCAACCAGTCATTTCGATCATTGAAATGGGAAATCTTAAAAATCGAATAACATCGATAGTACTCTATTAAACAAAGAAATATTATCTACCGTTTGACCTAAATGTGATTGTACATTATATAACCTAATTTACTTAGATATCGAACTAAAATTCCAATACCCATCAGAATTGCACCCTTAAGTCACGTACGAACACTTGAATATCAATTTACAACAAACCTGTAGAGGTGCAATTGTAATTAACTTCATTTAAGGTTTAAGGGGGGTATACAGTGCAATGAAAACGTCCATTGTCTAGTAGGGAATTCTATTTTCATTACTTTTAAAAATAGATAGTCACTAAAGAATGAATTATTGTGTAATAAATAAAATAATTCATAATTAATTCTAATGGGAATGAATTTATTTCTTTCTAATTCTCTAAGGTTTAACAGCTAATTGATTTAATCCAGTACTAAAATCTAAAAACCGATTAGATTAAATTGGTAGAAGAGTCTCATTAGTTGTAATCTACTCAATTAAGTAAACACCACATGGGACTACATTAGCCATTAAATTACATATTCACTTATAGGAAAGTAATTTCCAAATATTAAAGGGATAGACAATTTTCTGGACATTGACCTCTTTTTTTGGGATAGGTATACAAGGGGGTGATATTAAATTAAAAGGGATTTTGCTTCTTTACCCAAAACATAAGAACAGAAGATATTTGGAGGGTAGCAACAAGTATGATTTAAATAACTTTACGATTTAAGACTTAGGAATAGGGGGTTTTAGTTTTAAATCAAATACTTTTGGACGAATGTACGTGTAAAAATTTAAGTTACAGAGACAAAAATATTAACAACTATGCAGAAGTTCGTAATCCTCTAGGTTAAGGCTGTAATAATGTTTTTCTCGGATATAGTTTAGACAATCAGATATAAAATGATTTTCTACAGCCTCCTTCCTTAAAATTAGTCGAATCGGCTGACTTGACGATGTTTGTCCTTAAACAGAAAATTTTCTAAAGACCTCATTTTCAAAAGAAGACTATATTTATACTGCCAAGAAGTATCACAATTAGTGCTAGCACTAGTGAGGTAATGAGTCATCCCTAAGTATCTCGGGCTGTGGACTTATCAGCCGCCCCGCGTATAGGGTAAAAGTAAAAGCCTACATTTTAAAAATACGAACTTTTATTTAACTAAGCAATTATGTTTTATATAGTGTGGTATCACAATGGGTCTAAGCTGTGGTCTAGGTATGCTCTATGGGCAGCCACCACAACCTAGCCTAGCCTAAGCGGGTATATTTTAATTACTAGCTGATTTGCCCGGCTTCACACAATGCACGGTTCGTAAAATTGAGTAATTGAGGTCTAGCTAGTATTAAGTGATATTTGTACAAGCAGACATACAGACGAACAGATATACAACAGACAATATGTTCTTTTTCGTATTCACGGCGTTTCTACAGTTTTATTATTAGACAAACATAAATTAGAATTCCGACTATTATTCCCGGAAATAATTCATTCATTCATTCAGCCATTCAATTTGGGCCAATTTGACCCATAATGAGTTCATAACGCTCAAAGGGGTAAGACTTTTTCTGTTTTGATCAACGTATTTTGCAATGGAATTACAGTCAACCCAGCATACGCTCCATCGTGTGATTCGTCGTAAAACGTAGTCAGTCCCATAGCACACGTTTAACTTCGTATAACTCAGCGCTCAAAGAATTAAAGGGTTCAAATCACTTTAAGCCCATAGAACATTGGTCAACATTATGCACTATAAATCCTTTTAGACATTTAGCCTATGAACCAACAGTTTGCTGCCCAATTTGCTCATAAATATAAGGCAGCTAAATTTGAAATCTTAAAAAAGTAGGAAAAGGCAGTTTCAAAAAAATATTTTCCATATTAAAAACCGCAAACAGTTCGTAAAGCATACAAAAAAGGCAAACTGATAAAATATTTGTTTTTTAATATTAAATCAACCCCCTATCCGTCGTAAAGTGCGAGTCGGCTCATCTCCACCCCTTTTTTTCACATGGTAAAAGATAACAAATTTTATTCATTGACAGTCAGGAACCCTTCTTAATTTTACATGCACGTGTCTGGCAATAAAAGCAATTCGCCCTTGACAGTTGTTTATCCCTTTTTTTCCCTATAAATCGTATAAATTTCTCCAGCAAAGTCCACAAGAAAAGTAAAATTAAATGACTTCTCTTTGAAGCCACTTTCATCGAAATGAAAATGAAATTGTGATTTAAATGAAAAATTAAAAAGGTTCATTACTTTACTGCTCCGACATGGACGAGTAATAAAAATTGTTCATTTTCGAGCAATAAATAACAAGACTCGCGGCAAAACAATACAAAGAATTGAAATTTGACTGAAAGTAAACACCCTTTAGGATATTTGAAAATTAATTGACTTCCATATTAGATTGTCTGCAGATGTAGTGCGTTTTGAGTATTTCATCATTTTATCAGGTTCAGGTGGGTAGAATGTGGTAAATCAAAATATTACATAAAGTACTATCGAAGGTACTTACCCGCCAGTGCTGCGAGCTTAACCAAAATTATCGGGAGCCAGCAGGCGCAGTCGGTTGCAACGATGATAGCAAATCTGCAAAAATATAATTGAGAGAGGGTAATTGCATTAATACATAATTTTTGGTAAATTTCTGAAATTTCCAGCTTAAGAGGGGATTTGGTATAAAATCAGATCATTTTACTCTCGCATAAGTGGGTACTACTCTGATTTATTTATATCCATTGGATGTGCGTGCTGTGGCAAATGTTTGTATGCTTTTGAAATGTACAGGAAAGTACCCTTCATAAACATCTTTGTTATTTATGTTCAACTGAGGTCTATGCGGAAATTACAAATCCACTAAATTTATTACTTTAGTTTAATTCCGAAAAGTTTACTACTAATTGAAATTTAATAAATTACAGCCTTTTACTGTTTTAATGATAGTCCATTTTTAGTACATTTATAGAATCTCTATATCTGGAATAAAAGGGTTTATGCTTGAAAACATCACGTGCCGGACAATAGTACTACAAAATATCCGTGAATTTTTCTTTAGAACTCATCAAACGGTACAGCTATCGTTTCTTTAGATAAAAATGGATTTATTTTCTCAAGCATAAAACAGAGGGCCCATTAATGCAAAGTAGCTAAATCTTCGCTCCAGCAGGCATCCTTTCATGATGAGAAATGAAACGAACGGTCTGTCTGTGTTAAGTAATAAAAAGAAATTTTTTAAAGAGAAATTATAGCCAACTTTTGTAGGAATTTTAATGCTATTTTAGTGGTCTTAGGGTCTTTTAATTTTCTCTTCTTGGCAAAATTTATTTTATGCCTTAAAAGTGGTAAAACTTACCTCCTAGCAACGATATTTTCCCTTCCGCTGATGGTACTTCTCATGGCCTCACCAGAGCCTCTAATGGCTCGCAGCATCTTGAGATAAGCCACAACGATGAAAATAAGTGAAAAAGTGTTGATGAAAATAAACAATCCTGCCGAGTACTCCCATCCCTGTAATCAATTTTAAAATCAGAAAATAGATAACACCCAAGATTAGTTCATTCCAATTAAAAGAGGTACTCGAAGACGATTCTACAGACCTTGGCGTAGGGGTCATGAATGTGCAGCGACAAGCAAACTCCGTTGTTTCCGTAAAAATGGTTCCCAAAATAGTTCGCAGACGACAGTGGAGCACCAGCGGCCGCAAAGGATGCTCCCCACAAGGCAAACAGACGAAGGATTACACTTTAAAATTAGAATATTCATGAGAACCAACAATTTAATCGATAAATTATTCGAATTTCTTACATCGTCTTCCCAGTGGTCCGGGGCTGAAGAGGTCTCGTCACCGAGACCAAACGATCCCACGTAACTAAAGTCAGGAGTAGAGTCGAGGACTGGCAGCTTAACGTGCTCAAAAAACCTAAAACCGTAATAAGTTAAGAAAACTAAACTTTTCTCATTAAACAAAATACTACCGCATGCTGCGCACGCTGCACTATGTCTCCAAGACTCCTCATGGATGATATACTCCCCGCGAAATTTTATATCGGCCGTGGCAATCGCCGCTAAATAGATGCCCATGAGAAGGTCACTGGCTGCTAAATGGCTCAGATACATCGAGTGCTCGACGTGACTGGTCCTCGAGCGGCCAAAAAATCGATCGCAAAGGACAATTATGTTTCCGCTGATGCCGATTGCTGCCATTACCCAAACACTAAAATAAATAAATAAATAATGTAGAAAAACTGTTTCGCTTTATGCCCCTTTATTTTATTTTTCTTTAGCAAACTCTAAAATCATTAGGGAATTTATTTTGTCGAGAAATGGCATAACTTTGACTTTATAGAATTTCGCATCAGATGTATATATTTTTTTTTTAGAAATATAAATAAAACAGAAAACCCACAGAAATATGCTCCCAAGGCTGTGCTTAGAATGTCATCAGAGGGTGAAATTGGTTGCGCAACTCAAAACGCAGATAATCAAATTTTCATCGAATTTTCAATGGCAAGGAAACATCTTTTGGGTATATAAGTGAGTTTTTGTAAGAGGCAATTTTCTTTTTTAAGTGTTATAATGTTCTGTGAAAATGTGTTTGCGGATATTTCTCAAAATATCCTACTGGGACCTGGTAGTAATGTTAACAGTTAAAGACAAATTGCAAAAATGTCTGGTGCAAAAATCCAATTTACTTGTTCATCTAAAACATGTTAAATTTTTAATAGTAAATGATTATTTTTATATATTTTTTTAAAGAAACGTCTTAACTGCAAGAAACACTATCATTTATATAATTTTACATATTCATGCGAATATTTTACACTTAGTTTCTAGAGTGATATTTAAAATTTTTATATAAATCATAAAATCCTCTGTCAGTAACAGGAAATTAGCTGTTCGGATCAACAGCCACATATCAGAAAAGGTAAAATTTCCTTCTGGTATCCCACAAAGTTTGTGCCTTAGCCCCATTCTATCCAACATTTATACATCAGATATACCCAAGTTAGATACATGTGAACTAGCAATGTTTGCAGTCAACAGAGCGATGTACTGTAGTGCAAAAAACCCTCTAATAATAATAAACACCCTGTAAGCTCAAATGCAACTTTTTGAGCAAGGAGAAAAGCTGAGCGTTACCTACCACCATAAGCAAAGTTATGAGAGAGCCTATTAAATACCTTGGAATGAATCTTGACCAAAAATGAATCTTCGAAAGGTATGTGCTACAAACAATTTCGAAAATGTAAAAATATCTAGTCACCTTATACCCCGTACTAAACAGGAAATCTCACCTTGCAACAGAAAACAAGCTGTTCTATGCAGTACCACAGTTTAGAGTAGCATCACTGCAGTACACGTCAATAAACTTCAAATAGTGTAAAATAAGTGTCTAAAAAAATTATTAAACGAACCGTGGGATACGTCAACACGACTACTACATCAACTGGCTGAAGGAAAATAGGTCCAACAAGCAGCAAATCAAATAAAAGGTAAATTCAGAATGAAGTTTAAGCTTAAGTTCTAAATACGCTCATATTAAAGTTATTGCAGAAAATTTAGGTATAGATAAGCTAGATTAAATAAATGTTTAGCTAGTATGGTTTTATGGTAAACAAGAAAAAAGATAGAGAAGGTTTTAGTAGGGCGTTTTACCTTAAAGTAACATAAACTAAAGAAATGAAAAATCATCCATACCTTCATAAAGTGTACAGAATTATTATAAACTATTGCAGCAAATGTAAAGATAAGAAATCTGTGCTATCAACTACCTTTTTTCGGCTCGTAAATGAAAAGATATCATAACAAGTACTAAATAAAAAATAACTAAATAAATAAAGAATTCAAATTACAGCAGAATTGTAGATATGAAAAATCTTAGATTATTTTACTCATTCTTTTACATATAATAAAATATTTATTTTTTAAATTTAAAACTGTGACATGTCAACTTATGACTTTCCTTCAAAAAAAAAACAAACTCAACAATTCAAAAATTATTAACAGTTCGTTTATTTTAATTTATCATAGTCCAAAAACTTCAGTATCAAGAAAACAAGAATACCTTGCTTAAAGGTCAAGGTGGCGATTCATTTTCATTATCTCCTTGTTCTTTTGATGTTTTAAACTTCCTTCCTCCAAGCTAAATAAAAATTCGTTTTCTAAAGATTTCGAAACAAATTGATGCGTACTAATGGATGTAACATAATTGTTCCCATCAAAAGTACCATTTGTATATAAAAAAAAAGCGAAACATCACAGGAACTAATTCATCGTTAAATTTCTCTCTAGAGTTTTTCACCTTCTTGCTGAAAGTCAAACGTTTCATTTAAAGACTCCTTCATTTAGAATTATCTGCTTGTCCGCTATTGGTAATTGTAGAAAATTAATGTTTGTCGAAAACGATAATTTCAAGATGCGAATAGAAGTTCCTCTTGAATAGGAGTGATAAATTGGGTACCGTTCAGCATTTTCGATATTTTTCCAGAGGGGCTCGTAAGCCTGTAACAAAACGACCAGAACGACCACTTCTTATGCTCCTTATAGAAGCAATTCTCCTCGATACCTCGGAGTTTTTTTTTTTTTTGTAAGGACATCTCCCACAAGGAGAAATCTTTAAATTTTATTTTGTAAAAATTCCCTTTGAGATGAAGTAAGTTAGGTTTCTTAAATTTCAGTTTTAAAGATAGGGGGGGGGGGGCACTAAATAAATCGCAGTATCGTCTGTTGACTCAGAACAAGCAACAGCACAATTTGAAAGTTACTCGAACTTCAATAGCCTTAGGGATAATTGTAAAGTTATTTCAGAAGATGAGCTGCGGATAAATTCTAAGAATAACAAAGCCAAAAGTTGTTTACTGATTAATACGCTTTTATTATTGGAGTACATTAAACCCAAAAGATTTTATTACAGCAGTTTTGTACCATAGGTACAATATGCAAAACAATTTGTTCCGTAGAAGAGGCTAAACTGCTAGACTTTAATTTTAATGCATTAGCTGTTAATTCAATTCTATATTACGTTTTTATAAATATTAATTACAACCTTTAATTAGATAGTACTCGTTTAAATACCCGTCTATTATTAATAGAAAAAATAATGATGAAATTGCCATCTAATAACATTGGACATTTTAGATAGACAAACATTTTGAGACGTCTTTTCGTTTTGGTATCATTTAGGTATTAGCCCTATTTACTTCAGGTCTTATTAGAAACAAAAGAGTCTTAAAACAATCTTGTTAACTAAGAAGCTGTCGTTGGGATTTTCGAGAACAAAAACGGCCCGGTCAATATCCTTTCCTAATGCGAGTCCTAAAAGCAATTTCCTTGTCTGTCCATTGTCGCATTACATACCGGGGACGGCATACAAAAGTAGGATAACAGCTCGTGAGTATGTCTCCTGCATAAATTATCACAGTATACATGTCGAGGTTATCCTCTAGTTTCAATTAAGTCTAAGACGTGGGCCAGTACCCTCAAAATTGCAATAGAAAATACATTTCTGAAATTACAACAGTGTAGGATAGTCAGTTGTTAAATTAGTGTAATTATGCTGTTTCTCTGTAATAAGCCTCTAAGGAATTCTGTTAACCTGCTAATTAAGCCCCCAGACCAGTTTTGTTAAAGCAGCTGCTAAAATATCACTAGGGTTCGAATCCTCTAAAAGGTAGAGATGTTCAGTCAAAGGGGAAGTAATTTTCTGATTTCTCTGAAACATTCACTCCTGATTATCGCCTGCGGTACTCGCAACAGCATCGATTAATCACTGGTATCACAGGTTAGCACCCATAAATTATGTACCTGAAAATCGATATTTTTTTGTCTTTTGTTTTCCACCTTGTTTTGGTTTAGAAACTGGAAGTATTTAATTAAGCAACCCCCTAGGAGCTATAAATTCCGCTTATCTTATATACGTGCTATATGAAAAGCTATAAAATTCAATATTATTTGTCAACCCACAATATCTTTTTCATCATTCCCCTTAACAAAATTTAGTTTCTTTTACGATAGTTGCAACGTAGAAAAAAGCACTTAAAGGCACTTTGCCATTTCCTGATATGCACGTCGCTCGCATTATATGTTTTTACGACACAAATAAAAGCCAGCTGCATTTATCATACTATCCTGGTTCTGAAATTTATGATTTTCTTCCCCCCTTACATCTCATCTTCTTCCCACACAAATTGATGGTAAGTTACTTTTCGTATTCGTCGCATCACATCATAACGTTAAGAATGTGAACTTTCCGCTTCGAATTTCTGCTCAATCCCTAAAAAATGTATACTCTACCGATTCATTCTGCTTGTGTAAGCGTAATTTTCGAGTATCATTTCATTGAAAATTATCCTTTTGAAAAAAGATGCTCCGATCCATGCATATCGTCTTTCTAAAGTGCTGTATCGGTGGTTTCACAATACTTTGAAGGTATAAAAAATCTAAAAGAATTGGACACTCTTTAAATCCTTAGCCGCAGGATGTGACTTTGCAGATAGGTATATTAAAAAGTCAAGTCAAGTCTGATGGGGTAATGTTACGCAGAATATTGAAGAAAAATTTCAATGCTAAACAAAAAAATCGAAGAATTCAATCCCCAGGGAATCCGGAAATTCCTCATAAGAATGGATTCGTGACCATTTTCGCATTCTGTTTATTTCTTCTCCTTAACAACATGACTAATATTAAAAGTTTTCAGAATCATAGGGTTGCGGGACATTCTCAAAATATATCTTGACTCTAAATAGAATAAACTTTTTTCCAGCATATTCTTCGAAAAGTCGCTGTAGGGATTTTCTTAAGTAAAGAAATCTGGATGCACATCTCTCTCTCACCCTTCTTGAAAGCTAGCGAAAAAACTTTCACATATTTTCTATTGTCGAGCACATCACTTGAGCAAATTTGCGTTTAAATTTTATTTTATTTATTTTTTTGCAGCAAGCAGAGTACTACCCGTATTTTGTTCGACTGACTTATGTGTGAAAAGCCTTTTCCCATTTTTTCCTATTTTTTCCTATTGTCGCTACACCCCTACCCTTGAAGGAGACTTACTACAGCACTGATAAAACCCTCTTCGTGGTTTTGATTATCGTTGTGTGTAAGAAATTTTCAATTATAAATGATATTTTGGGTCATGATTTTGTAAAGAATAAATTCATTGATGTTAAAATACCATCCCAAGATGAATTCCCTTAGGAGTTACTCTTTAATTTAGGAATATTTTAAGAGAGTAGGTTTGGCTTAATAGCAAAAGTATAACGACATGATTTTAGAGATATATTTGCGGACATAATTCGAAGACTTACCTATGGACGAATTTTTGAAATTTTAATAGAGAAATTACTTTTTAAACGTAGCTATGCATATTTCTCAACATTTTGCTTGAGTTAATCTATAAATCTGTGAGCAAAATTAAACATCTTGTGATCTCAAGTTTTAAAATTTTATACTAGCGATATTCAAAAGAAATCTTTTTCAGTTAAAACACTTAAAGTGCTTTTATTTTTCTGTACTCCATGATATGAGTACAAAAAATTAATGATTCAAGCTCGGGAAAAGTATCTAGCCAATTCCGTGATTGGCTTCGTGAAGCGTTGGGCCAAGGAGTTGCCAAATTCCTCTTTCTTACCTTCGTCAGGCCTCTCCTTGAATATGCTTGCCAAGTGTGGTCTCGATTTGAATCCAATAGGATCAATAAGATTGAGGCTGTACAGCGTAGGTTCCTTACGTACGTGACCTTTTCTGGTCTGACCGTCAAAACCTTACCCCTACGAAAACCGCCTGATTGCTGATTAACTTACGTCCCCTGTGGAAGCGGGCTGATATTACCTTCATTCATCAGCTGCTTATTGGTGAGATTAATTGTCCTTCTCTACTTCAGCGGATCTCCCATCTACACCAACCTTCCGTCCGTCCCCTCTCTTTCGCCCTGATTATCACCGTACCAACTATGGACTTTCTGAGCTTCTAACCCGAATGCCAATTCCCACCCTTCTTTTAACTTCCACCTGAGTAAATCATCTCTCAGGAATGACCTTAACAGTCCCTCCTAAATTTGCCCGTTCTTTTCTCATTTTTAATTTATTCTAATATCTAATTTACTTAAAGTAAACTTATTGTTATTAGCTCGTATTAAGCGATTAATAAATAAATAACCAAAATATATCAATCCTAGATATCCATCCTAATGTTTGAAATGAAATTTATATTTTCCTTTTTGATAGAAATTGATATTTTAATATTTATGTTTCTAATTTATACGTTTACTTAACTTAATTTATTTTCTAACAATATCCCGCATATACTTTTTATATTGGACCCTGCTTTAAAAACCAAAAACTTTTTACTAAGCCTCCCCTCTTACTCAAAATTAATCATCTTATAAATTTTATTTATTAATTATTATTTACCAGAATTCACTTTTTCTGGCTTACCTTCTGTAAATAACTTTCGTCCATAGCTCAAAAGTTGTATTTTATTAAACAATTCCATAGAGGCAAAGTACTAAGACTTCCCAAGTCAATTTCTTAAAAGAGATTGATGCCAATAAATTTTTTAAATCGATAATTGTTGTTGCTTTTTCTTTAATCATCACCTTAAAAACTTTTTCTGTAAATTAAATAAATTTGAAGAATCGTCACGCCAACCAAAAAGTTCTAGCGAAAAGTAATCAATTCAAATCCACTAAAGGAATTTTACCCTTGTCACAGTAAAATCCAGCAAATGTAAGGTCTTAAGTTTTTCAGTTCAATAATTGAGCCACAAAAGAATTCACTGATGATTTCGGTCAGAGACATTTAGTCAAAAATTTGTAGGAATATCACATACTATGAGGGATGGAATTTGTCTGAATGGAAAATAGTTGTAGTAGGGATTTTTTATAACTCTTTATTACGTTCGACTTTATCCTTAAGTTTAAACTTCAAGAAAGTTTTTAGCTTTTTAAAGCAATGACTGCATGTAGGTGAAAGAAATTAGACTGTTTAATTTTTAGTGTTTTGCTGCTGATCAATTTTGTTATATTGGTAAATCCACAATAAGTCGAAACTATTAAGCATAAGCCACTAGAGATATTCCCGAAAAGTTTAAGTTTTAATTATTGATAGGCACCTTGAAGGAGCTCTTTAATAAAACAGGGGCAACAGACCGAATTTATTACCTCCCGCAACCACTTGAGCAGAAGCAATTAAAACTTACACCCAAATTCTCTACCTAAAACAGTTGGGACCAACCAGTTAATTAATTAATAAAACCTGAATGCTTCCATCAAAGTTTTCCTGTGAGAAAATCTTGAAACTTAAATTTCTTAAGGTGCTTAAGAGTCAAAATTTCCTAATTTTCATTAAAAGCTTACTAGCTAAAGGTCACTTCCATCTGGAAGAAGTAGATAGAGAACGAATCCGAAATCCTCTAGGAATTCAGAAAGACAATTGTGGAGATCCATTATCGAGGATTTAAGTGACGGCATCTTTTATTCAATGATACTGTCTGCCCCTCGAGGCCTTCCAGGACGCATTTTCGTATACCACGCAAAATAAGATTCTATCTTTCTTTGGTTTGAAAATTTAGCGACAAAATTCAACGCAACATATCTAGAAAAATTAAAGGTAAAACATGATACAGCACATCTCAGGATATTTCCGTCTATCTTTGTTTAATCCAGATGAACGAAGAGGTATCAAAAGGTGAGAACCTTAGGGACGATAAATTGCTACCATTTCTTGAACAGATTCCATGATTATGCAGATTATTCAAGGCGGATAATTTTGTGTCCGCCACAAGGTAAGCCATAGCTTTCTACTCATTGCTCCTGCTTTTGAATTTTGAATTAATTAGAATTTCCTAAACCGGTAAGTTACTAATGACTTCAAATTTATCTTAGACAAAATGTCTCTAGTGAAATCTTAATCAAAAGAATTGCAAAGTTTTAAGGTGTTTAGTATAAAATTAATTTTAATTTAATGAATTGTTTACTATTTTGTTGAAATTTAATTATGATTTTTTGAATATCAAAAGATGTTAACGATTTGCTTCATAAAAATTTAATTAGGTGTTTAGTTTTGGAGATCTGAATGAGGGCAATAACTCTTTTTTCTACCACTCAAATAAGAAGACGAAAATTATTTCTATCGGGGACCTATCAATACCAGGTAAGGATTAATTTTAACGGACTTCAATAGAAGTGGGTATGGTATAGAAAAATATTTTATAGATATTATCCGAAACTAATTGGAGTTTTGCATCCTTATACTCGTAAATAACTATAAACAAAACTACGTGTTCTTAAGTCTATAAGCCAACACTGTCTATCAAAAAGTTTGCTTTAAAGAAAATACGAAAATTAGTTAATTAAAGAATTTACCTCCCTCTAAGCACCGTGTTATCAAGCAAATGATGAGTACTGCTAATTCCGTCACCTTTTGGCTCACAAACTCGTACATGAAGCGCTGCTCTACATAAGTGGAACCATGAAAAGTATCTGTGAAATCAAAACCAATTACCTTATAAAATCACAAAATTTACATTTACACAATTTGCAGAACAAAATTATGAGATATATTTTTATAGAACTTTATTAAATTTTTCTTAATTATCAGACCGATAAATGTACTGAGATATTTTACATATAATTTTTAATTAAACGTAATTTTACTGATAGTGCATGAAATGATGAATAAAATTTAATGGTTGAGGTTTTCCCACCGATCTCATTAAAACGATATCAACCCGAGGAAATTTCACCATATATTACGAATAATCGATACTCTTTGTGTTAAAATGAATTTAAATATACCTTCTTTTGTAATTGCTTCTTTTTAATAAACATGGACTGGACAATATAACGAAAATTGATACTTTCAATTCTTTGGAAATTGTTAGAGATCAAAAGGGGAAAATCACATCAAATTTGTACATATGAAAACAAAGGAAAGATTGTAATTATGTTGAATGTCCTTCTAAATTAATGCATTATTGGCTTTACCTTGCCTTTAGCGATAGTAAAATTGGATTTATTATAAAACAACTTACGTTGAAAATTCTTTAATTCGATATATTTAATAAGAAGTACCATCAAATCTACTTATTAAACGTGTAGTGTATGTTTTCACTTCTAATTAAGTACTCTTAATATGACTACAGATTTTCTATTAAGCAAACAATAATTGTGAATTAATTATACACATTTATTTTACCAAAAAACATATAATCTGCATTATAATTCTCCGGTACCTATGTACCGAACCTTCCACATTTCGCACAAACTTTGTACATTAATTACTTTAGCAAAATAGAATTAGACACGCAATGTCTCAGGATATAATAGAGAATTATCCCAAGAGCTAAATTACAAGTAGTAGTTAACATGACATCAAAATTTCTTCTTACACACACAGTCTGTTTGGTAAGAGCGTATAGCTCAAAATTTAATAATGCGATATAAAATTAAAAAGGATTATTTTTTTCTTATTATTTACTTTATTTTCCTTTTACGCAATACATTTCTTTTTTTCTATTATAGCTATACATCTATTGTTCATATTTTTCCCCTGCAGCTTTTTCTTCATAAGGGCCTACATATTTTCAATTGGATTAGCATCAGCACTTTGTGAGGACCACTCCATGACAGTGATATCCTCTTAACCTTTCCATTCGGTACAATGACGACTTCTGTGTTTTGAATCGTTGTCTTCTTACAAGACCCATGATTTGGATAACTGTTCTAAATCAAAAATCTGTACAGTTTCATAACCCGTTTTTGTAAATTTGGAGCATCCTTTCTGCATTCAGATTTCTAATAAAAGCAATCAATTTTCCAAGCAGAAGTATCCCCACACATGAACTTTTATTGGATGTTTTACAGTACGTATGATGTAATGCCGTCCTCTTTTTTAACCATACCCGTTTAGGTCCTTAATATACCCAAAGTGATCATTCATCAATGAACACAACGTTTGTCCAATCGCGGTTCCAATTTTCACTAGCCCATTTCAAACAGTTTTCGATGTGCTTTTTGGATAAAAGTGGTTTGATTATAGTACTGTGGTGCTTGATGGAATTGTCCCTTATTCTTTGGCGTATGGTATAAAGAAACACGTTGATACCTTTTTTCGCTAATTTGCCTCTAGCTCGCCTCAGTGTTATTTATGGATCTTTTTCAAAAAGCTTCAAAATAGCGATGTCTTCTTTCTTTGATGTTTTTCTTGTTTTACCTCTTCCTGGCATGTTGTCGGCGTTTTTTTCCTCAGAAACCTTCTTACACCACTTCTATACAAAAGACGCATCCTTTTTAATATACCTCGCTGCCTGAGCATAAGTCCAGTTAGGTCCTTTCGGATGAAGGCCGAGGAACACAGCTTCAAAACGTTTATAAAATAAGGCACTCATGCTGAAAATCGATTTTAACAGTAGAAAGTTCAACGCAAAATGAAATTTTAAGCATAAAGCACATATAATGCAGGTACTACTCATCCCCTCCACTTCAAATATTTCTGTCTCTTCCTCTTTCTTTCTGAGAAATCGTCAATAGGCTCTTACCAAATAGACTGTAATTTAAGATAGAAATAGGTAACAACAGAAAAATATTATTCAACCAGGTCCAGCCTAACTTTTATTTAAGTTTATTAAATAATTCTCAGTTATCAATCAAAAATTGAACAAATCGTAATAAAGAATTATTTTTCGGTTGACTATTTTAGCCCCAACAGACAAAATTGTACGACTGTTTGTTTTATCGTGCGATAATTTTCAAAAGTATGAGTAAATTTAAATGCTAATTGGTAATAAATATTGGCATTAATAAACTAATTATGCATTGAAATATGGTTCAATTTACAATTAATTTGCTCTATTAATTCAGATATTACGTGAACTGAAATAAATAAATTGAAATAAAGTTATATAAACCATTATATAATTTTTTTGAAGAATAGCAGCTTTCATTACTATACGGATACCTTCCTATTTTTATATTTTCTTTGAAAGGTTATATTTAAATATTACCTGAACGGTGCTATTCAATAGAAAGCGCTTTAAGGTACATCAATATTAAATAGTATTTCTATAAAGATTAAGTTACCAATTTAATTTTTATATCCAACCAAAGAATTCTCAATAATACGCAGATTTTAATTTAACTCAATTTCATTTTCTGTTCAAAGTAAAAATATGTAAAAATTTGTTAAAACCAAAATAAGCAATATTAAATTAATTGAAAATTGATTATTGATTGCATAGATTTAAATAATTGCCTTCCTTTTCGAATATACCGTCTCAATTTGCATATTATTTCTATCTAGCTTAAGAACATTGACAAATCATCATTCTTTTTGATTTTATCATTACGAATTAATGTACAATTCGATGGTATTGGATATGAAAGGATCATGTTTCAATTCCATTTTAGGCTTTTAAATTAACTTGATTATTCACCCCCTAGGTATAGAACTAAGACCTTGTCTTTGCATGTTATTTACAATTTAATAAGGTTCATGATAACGAAAGTAATGAGATTCCCGTTCACAAAAGATTAGTCTAACTTGGCGTTACCTTTACGAATTCTTTTAATTTTAAAAGCTATAGTAGATGTATTTTCTGTATGCGCTATTACATGTTAAGGGTAGATGGGGTATATTAGAAACATGAAACGGCAAATTATATTATAAAATTCGAAATTCTAAATTTAAGAAAATCCTTATTTTTTCTTTACATTAATCCCACATTTGATGGCAACTGATGGCAGTCTGATTTTATTCTGAAGAATGTCGGTAGTATTTTATATTTTGAAAGATGATTTCGTTAAATAAATCCATATAAGCAGGCAATAAAAGAACCTCTTCCTTGTTATTTGTCGAACAGAAAAGGGATAAAAATGTACTTACATGTGTGTCAATTCGGTAAGATTTACCAAAATCCTGCTGTCTAAGGATTCGAATTTATTCCCAGTTAGCAACAGGGATGTCAAGTTTTCAATACAGTTGAAAGCATTAAGCTCAAAATTTGTGATCTTGTTGCTTTCCAGATTTCTATTAATAGATAAAATAATTTAAAAAATAAATAAACCAAAAATATTCATTAAATGTTAAATTGTAGAAAGGTATTAACTTACAGCCCTAGCAGATTAGGTAATCCGCAAAATGTTTGATTTTGCACTTCATCCAAAAGGTTTTCCGATAGAAACCTTTTAAAAAAAAATAAATTGAAAAGAATCGATAAATCAACCAGAACATCAGAAATTCCCAGATATCTTACAAGTATTCAAGATTAGGTAAATTCAATGACCTTCTCGATATCAACCGAATTCTGTTGTGCGCCAGAGAGAGAGTTCGAAGTCCCTGAAGATTCGGTAACATGCCCGGGGTAATTTGTTGAATTTTATTGCCGTTCAGAAACCTAACCAATAAGGAGATAAATACCGTGGAGGGTTATAGTGCAGGTGCGATAACTTTTTTTTTTACTTACAGCCGTTCAAGACTCTTTAAGGGCCGGAACACGTCAGACCCGAAGGAATCAATTTCGTTGTTGCGTAAATCTCTGAAAGTTTTTTTTTTTCAAATAGGTAAGAGATGCGAGATGGTGGAAAGAGTGGGTTAATGGAAATTCTATTTTTTTTTTTCACAAGAAAGTTAGTCGTCCACTTTCGATACTTACAGCTCTCTTAAATAGTCCAAATTTTCAAAGTCGTAAGAGTTTAGGGTGGTAATTTTGTTGCCCGATAATATCCTGAAAATAAAATCCATTCGTGGGATACGTTCAAATGCATGGAAAATTGAAAGGGCGGTATCTAACAAGGAAAGTGGTCTTATTTATTTAGAGTAGTAAAATTTAATGGATTTAATTCTTGTTACGATGAAACTTAAAAAGTTGAAAAATATTGCAAGTTTAGTAGTTTTTCCGTACATTATTAAGTTTGGTATCCAAAGCTAAATAAAATTATGATATTAGAAAAGTTTCCAGCATAAATTGTTTCCTGGACTGAACCGCATTGACTACTTTTAAAATCTTATGTTCGATTTAAGGCCTAGTAGGTGCTGCCATTTCGAACCTAACAAACTCTTGTTACATATACCCAAGACCAAATAATTAGGTTTATTTAAAATCTAGCATTGCTGAAGACTCTACTACCTGAAAAGGTACACTCTTAGGCCTAAATAAGACGTTTTAACTCCTTTTTGTGCAAAAGTGCTGAAAATTGGAGTAAGCAATACTTATTAGGTATAGAATAGGACCTAAGCAGTCCCTAATAGGTACTGGAAAATAAAGAACTTATTTATAATTTAAAATAACTAAAAAATAATTTTTCTAGGCCATTTATTTTCCAAAACCCCTAGAATAAAATTTGAATTTCTCAAGTCTACTTTAATAAGCCTTAAAACTAAACCTTTAGATACCGCAGCCATTAATTTAATATCAAGAGTGTCTCTGAAATAGTAAACTAATCACCTTTTCCCATACTTCTTCTGGTGATAATGAATTTGCTTGCCTTAGGCCAATGTTTCCTGACTTACAGCCAAAGTGGGCTGTCTAAAACCTAGGCTTAAATGAATTGTAATCTTCTTAAGAGTATCTTACTCTACTGGAGTATCTGTCAGCAGGGGACCCCCAATACCCGAGACGAGCAATCATCCATTTCCCAAGGGAGAATATTCTCCCGAATCTTACAACCTTACAGTTCTCAAACTCCCCTGAGAAGATAGCGATTTTACTCAATTTCAGTGGAATGTTCGGCCGTAATCTCATTAAATGAGCACGTGGGGCTTGGTCATTTCAGTTTATTTTCAAAGGATGCAGCCATGGAAGATCGCGTTTTGTATCTTCTACATTTACTGCTGCTCCTAAAGTAACGACATAGTAAATTTAAATAATTGGCACTAAGTTTATTGTTTCCAATATACCATCAAGGAAAGGGGAACTCGATACGTAGTACCCGGTGCTCAATTTCAATTTCTCAAGGATACGGCCTCAGGACATCCTGACATCGTAGTTGGTTAGTTCAAGTTGAATACCCCAGGAGGTATAACGAAGTTCTTTTACCCCTCCTGCACGTGCAACGGACTAGAAACCTATAAATGCCCAATGGACTTTTATTCAATCAAGTAAGTCAACAAGGGCTTAACCGGAAATTTCCTAAGGAATATGTTTGAACCACCCCTTCACTTATTGCCATTTTCTTTCAAGGGAGTGGTGATTTTTTCATTAAATTAATTGCCCTAAAAGCCTAGAATGGCCAGTTTACTTTTCTGTTTATTGCTTTGATTTCCGTTCGTTCTTGGAATAAAATTTCCCTTAAAATCTTAGGACTCATATATTTTTCTTCTTAAGGTTCTTTACAATTTCCTGCATTTAGCACAATCTCCCAAAGGAATGCTAACCAAAAAGTTCATTGCTTGTGATCAATGCCGGATTACCAATTAGACAGAGTGTGGAGCTCTCTATGGAATCCGTGAATTTCAGGAGTCGCGACATTATGAGTCAAATTCTAGTTCTGTAACTAGCAATGTGATAGTTATTTTCTACTTTTTAGGACTCTGAAAACATTTCTAATTCTTTCCCATTTTATGTTTTAGTAATTTGCACCTGAATTTGCAATCAAAAAGGTCAACCGTTTAAAAAAATTTAAAATGGAAAGTACGTATAAATAATAAATCGACTGTTTGGTAAGATTAAAACGTACATAAAGTGATAATTACGAGTCGTAATTCGGCACCTTTTGTGCTGGAATTATCCTAAAACCCGAAAACGGGTATTAATCAGCGGAGAGAGAATTAATTATTTACTGTAACCCAAAATCCAGAAATAGCTTAGTAACAAAAGCCTCTTCGGGTTAGTAACCTCAGCATGCATAGTTTATTAGATAAGTGAAAAGCAGATGTATAAAGTTATTTAAGAACCTCTATCCACAATTAAGTCCTAAAATGCTCCTTTAATCAGTCAAATCCCTCAAGCTTCTGTGTTGGCACGGTCTTCCTTCCAGCGATTCCTTACTAACATATTCCCGAGATTTATCAAAATTTATCAAAAGCTGTACTGCATCACCTTCCCTGTTTTATCGAGATTAATACCGATCAGGCGCTGCCGACATCTGTGGCACAATTATTTTCGGTGGATTCAAGGAATTATGTAATAAATCAGCTTACGCAATTACCCTCTCCGACTGCCCTAAAAAAACTAAGGAATAAACGTAACCGTAACGGATTAGGGTTTTATTCTCAATTTGAAGAACATTTCTGGATAGGCGCGCAACCAGATGGTGACATTGCATTCACTTCTAGCGCGACACAACGACGCGACGGTCAGGCTGGAAAGAAAATTGTGTCCTCGAAATGTAATTTTATATAGCACCCATCTTCGTATCTTTGTGCGAATGGAAGGGTGAATATTCACCTGGAAGTCGCATTTTCATTCCCTTTAATTATCCCACTCATAATTTCATTTAATGCAGCTCCCAGAATGCTATGATAAGCGTTATGATTCCTAAGATAAAAGTAGAACAGTTTTCCCATTCTAATTTTTATTATTGCACTAGCGCTTTTTGTGCTATTGCTGCAAAATTAAGTCTGATGGAGAAAAGATACGACACAGATTTATGAATATTTTTACACAATTACTGCTGGAAACTTCTTTCTCAAAAAAAGATAGAAGAGCTACCGTAATTATTTTAATTAAATATTAATTATTTTTATAATTATTCTTTTTTTTTCATTTTACAATACTCACAATAATTTAAGCCAATTATTCGGGGGAAATAAGTTTTCAGGAAGCATTGTAATTTTATTTTCATCTAAGTACCTGAAATTGAAAAATAATTGAAAAAAAACCAAAAACTATTTATAAATTATTGAATGGAGCAAAACTTACAGCGTTTCTACAAAAATCTTAGATAACTTTTCAAAAGCGAAAGATTCTATTTGAGCAATGTTACAAAATTTTAATACTCTGAAAAGAAATTTTAAAATGTACTCAGTATTAAAGAAAATTAATTTTTATATTGCAAATTAAAACAATAGACTCAAACTTAACTAAAGTTATATTCTCGGCATAGAATTTAAAAAATGATAATATATAACGACTCTTATTAATCATTTGCATCAATATCAAGTTACAAACTGCATATGAAACTACATTTAATACGTTTTAAGCCGGTATTATTGTAGGAATCGTAAGTCGTTGATCGTTCAGAAAACGTAATTTTTAAGTCGACCCTATCCAAAGCAATTCGTGTTACTTCTAGAGTATCTCAGAGTAACCATATTGGCCCGTTACTGTTTATTTTATTCATAAATAAAATGGAAATTCGTATTTACCCTGACGGTGTTAAGATTTCTAGTAAAGTAGCCTGCCCTTGACGAATGTGGTTTGCTTCAAGAGGATTCAAAAGGATCGTTTCATTCACTGGTGTGATCTTAATTATTTCTTTCTAAATGTTAACAAGTTTTCTATTATGTAATTTTCTCGTAAAGTTGTAGATTTTAGTTTTAACTATTTTCCCTCTAATTCGTTTTTATCACATACTGACCATGCCTTTGATCTAGCCGTTCATTTGGATAAAAAAATTGATTTCGGACCTTTAATAAATAAAAGGAACGCTGTTCTAAGTTTCATTAGACGTTAATCTAAGGAAAGACAAATAAAAAGTGATTAATTACATCGTAACAAGCAGAGTTATATTTTCTTTACATTCGTCAGTCTTATTGTTACTTTTGTGATGATTTTAGCTGGCTATTTACCTAATAAAATGATAAAATTTACAAAATCGCTATTTATATTGAAAACTTTGAGTTTCCCCAATCAGAAAGAATTACTTGGTATACCTGAAGCTATTTAATATGGATAAAATAACGCCAAATCGAATTCGTGCATAAAAAGAAGCAAGATAAATTTTATTATTAAGTACCAAACTAAAGGCCTATGGTTTAAATAAAAAGCGCAACTATTTTGCTCTATCTACATGTAAAATAAATCATAAATCCATTTAATTACACTGCACTAGACGGAATAGATTACTTTCCATTAAAGGAGATATTCTGTCCGTCAGGTTGAATAAATAAGAAATAATTTTCCAAGTGAATAATTTCCATAAGAATAATGAACTCAGTAAGGGCAACAATAATTTTATTTGAACACTTCTTAAGACAGGTTTATGGGGAATTTACCCAATTTAGCTTCTTAAAGAGCACTGATTAATAATTTATCCCCTTTTTATAATTTATTGCAAAATGATTTAACAAGAATATCTCATATTTCATCCCCTGAATGTCCTCATGAAGAAAAACACTTTATCTATCCTCTCACAGATTTTTACATCGTTCTACACGCATATAAATCGAAAATAACACACAAAAATTCTGAATGGAGCTAAAGAAATTTTCGAAGCGATATTTGAGGAATTCTTTTACGAAATCGATTAACTCCATAAACGCAAAAAGTAGAGAACGATGAAATTAAACGCGTTTCATTTAAAAACTCATTTGAATTTCTAATAAACTTTTTAAAGGTGTATTACGAGTAAATTTACGTAAAACTTTTAAGTTAATTGACTTCCAAAATTAAACGTAAAGTACCAGGTGATTTTAATTTAAGATTTAGAAATATTTCAGAGTAGAGTCAATCGATTTAGTCATTACACGGCTTATTTATCGATTAAAGTACGAGTAACGTTGAAATATTTACACATATCCTAGGTATGTTAACATGCAATCATATAATTCTTGGTTAAGTGAGCTGTGAAAATGAAATTCCAGTAAATGAATAACCTTTTCAAATCATAGAGATTAATTTACAAAAATAAATAAAAGTGATAAAAATGTCCCAAATATAATTTTACTTACAAGATCTCCACTTGTGGCAAATTCTCGAAAAAGTTCCTTGTTAGTATAGGAAAAAAGTTGCCAGTTAAGTCGCTGGAAATAAAAAGAAATAAACAGGAAATGAAGGAAGAAGATAACGAAGAAGCGCAGAAGGGAACAACATAAATTTTATAAAGGCAAATAATTGGACATGAAACTCACAGCATTTCCATTCCATTATCCGGCAAACCCTTGGGAAGGACCTTCAGTTCCTGGAATCGGCATAGAAGCTCATTGCCACGGCATAGACACGGGGTATCCAGCTTCTCCCATGCTGAAAATTGCCGTAGGATAAACTCAGTTATATGGAAAATGAGTTAAGTAAATATTCGGGAAGAATTCGATTACTTACAGCATATCCCAACTGGAATATCATCAGACCTAGCGTACGGTTGCTTCCGGAAAAGATGGTCCCAAAAAAGTGTGTCCACTCCGTCGGCACAGTTCCATTCGTCGGAACCGTCATCGCAATCGGCTGAACCGTCGCAATTGAAACGCTGTGCGACACATTGAAAGGACGCATTGCACCGGAAGAATCCAGCAGGACATTTTTCACCTAAATTTGTCATCCCAATGTCCTCAACGAAAGGTATCATGCTGTATATAGTCGAATCCACTGGAAAGTCAATAAAATTTAAATACATTGTCTGTAATAAAAGTCGTTGAATTTTCGAGGGTTTCACAAATATTCCATCGCACCTAAAGCACTTAGAGGCCGTAATTTGTAATGAATATCAAATTAGGCATTACGTGAATATCACAAATCTATTTATCGATTATTTTTCTTCTCAGAATTAAACATTCCAAATTTTTTTATCATCAAATAACATGAATTAGCAAAACATCTATTGTTTAAAAGCGCAGACTGTGAAAGAATACGTTTGCGCAGTCATTTCATATCGTTATAAATATTAAAAAGTTATTAAGGCAGCACCCAAAGGAAATAGGTAAATTTAAATCAGTTTAGGAATACAAAAAGTTATCTAATATGTTTATAATTAAGAAACATTTTATAATCGTTAAAATGAGATTTTTACGGAATTTTAAGTAACTATAGCAAGTTAATTAACAATTCCTAAAATATGCCCTCTCTGTTTATCTATACCACTAAAGCTCATAAGCTTATTAAAGTAAGAAAAAAATTCAATAAGCCCTGATTTTCTTATTTATATATAAGAAAATGACGGTATATTATCGTAAAAATAGGAAGTATAAATAAATAAAATATGATAACAAGTATTTATTTTTTGTGAAGATTTAATAAGATTTGTTTCAATTAAAATTTTCAATTTTATTCTATATTTACAAAAATTAAACGTTAAATAATCATTTTAAAATAAAAGCAAATTGTATTGATATAAAAATGATCCAAAATTGTACCTTTCCTCCTCATCATAAGTCGATACCCTCTATACCGAAATTCATAGATTTCTGCCTTAAATCGTTTCAAATCTTAATAGAGATGTATGAAGCTGGATTTCTTATACACTTTTTTAAATTTTATATCATCTTTGCTTTCACTCTTCTTAAGGGGTAAAGCGAACACAAATTAAATTCCTACCCGGAAGAGAACAAGCACAGATAGTACGTATATTAAATGCTGATATATGTTGTCATGAATGGGTTCAGTCTTCCTTGGCCTTCGGGCAATAACAGTCTTTATAGAGTTAATGGAAATTTCGACGGAACGACATGGGATAACTACATATTAAGACGAAATGGAGGGAAAACCTTTCTGTGTCAATGAAGTTGCTACATTTACAGGTTTCTTAAGGTCACGTTTTGTATTATGAATGGTAGCAATTTTGGTTGTAAGAAACGTTGTATGGTAACTAAGAGCAGAGGTTATTGCTTTTTCAGAGCGAATTAGTACAAGGGACAGATGCGATGATTTTTATGATGATGACTTTATAAACGATTTTAAATATTTAAATTTAAATCAACTATTCTGCTTATAAAATTTAAGAAATTAAAGGCTTAAATTGTTGATGATTTAAAAGTTTGGTATCAATATACAGATTAAACCTTCTATACTAAGTGTCGAAACTCTTTAACCCTTAGAAGGAGGTATATCATCTAAATAAAATACGTTAAGTGTATCAGAAAGTTGTTAAAATTCCAGACTTGCGCGCCAATAGTTCTAGTGTTAAAAACCTTTAGGTCTTTCTAAAATTTAAAAAGATATAACTTTCCTGGGGTACAATTTCATCCATGATACCCTTTAAGGGTTAAAGCAAAAAGTAATTTATTATTAAAATTTAAAGTTGTATCGGAAATACTTTAATAGCGTTCGAAAGAAGATAAATTTATATTTCTTTATTACAAAGAAAAATAGAATTCATGTGGTAATTTCAACAAACGAACACTCCATTCGGAGTGAAATTCAACAAGTACATAAAAGGTAAATTATTTGAAAAAGTGCAAAAATGAATTTATCATATCAATTTACATCATACCCTCTAATAAAATATTATTTTCAGTCGATCGATTCAAGAACCACTTGTTACATTTTTGCTTAAACCAAATATACAGTCATGTTTTTCATACCTTCCTTTTCGAGCCTATTTTCTGAGAATTGTTTGATGGCTTAAGTATGTTTTCCCCAAAATAAGATTAAATTCAACGAATCAACTAGTAAATAATGGAAACGTAACATTGGTCATTGTCATATTATTTTGAGATATTACGAAAAACAAAAATTCAAAGTTGACTATCTACGTTAAAAGTAACCCTAGAGATTTACATTAATTTTTGAGAAATGAAGAAAAAATATCACATGTGCGTACCATTGAGAGTAATATATATTTTTTTTATATATGACTCACTTGAGTAATAATCAACTTGAATTATTATACCTTTCGCAATATATGTCATGTTGTGTATCATAAACCACACCCTACAAATTCAAAGGATCTATTTGTACACAGCTTTCTGGCTTATACTATATAAATTTTTTTCTTATTTCATATAGAATTTATATACATATATATCAAAAAGAGTATTCCTGGCATACTCATAATGCCCTGAATTATTTATAGCTACCGAGATCTGCAACAATTTATTTCGCTTGTATAAGGCATGTGCGATGAACGTTTTTTGATTGCATGTAAATCAAAACATGACAAACTGTTAAATCCCAGGGTGGATTTGCGCGAACATTTTGTTTGGTTTGTTGAATTTTATATATTTCATGAACAATTTAGGGAGATTTGGTATATATTTTGGTAATATTCTTTAGGGTGAATACATTGTCAAGGATAAATGATATTTATCTCTTTAAACATATCTTCGAAAATTGGAACGTGGACAACTTAAGCATTCAGAGTTTTTGAAGATATTAAGCAGGATACCACTTCTTTTTTCTTACATTTTCTGAGAGTGCTTGTAGAAATATACAGGGTAATTCGTAATCGTTCGCTAATCGATTCCTTACAATGTTGGGATCAGCATTCACGATAAGCAATTTTTTCGTAAAATCCCTCCTTCACCCCTTTTTTAACGGGTGAAATATTTTCGCGTGTGCACGGAAGTGAGTTCATATAAAACGTAATAACTTCTGTTCGAAATACAGTAGAACGATAAGTAAGATTATGATAAGAAGTATGCATTGATTTTTAACAGTACCCTACATGTCTCGATCCGTTTGCAAATGTGGCAGGTATGAACATTAAAAGTTAAAATTTTTAAAAATTATGGTTGAAAATGTATATTTTTATTCTCTATCCTTAAAATTTTCCACATATTCTAAAAAAATTAGTAAACGGTCGGACTTGACTTTTGTATAGAAAACAGAGTTTCAAATTGAATTCAAACTCGGTTTTTCCATGTAAAAATTGGAACTAAGCTTTTCCTTACTTTTTAAAAAATATGAGTCAATATCTTTAGTTCGTCAAAAGTTATTAACATTTTTGTGGCATATACGAATACGATTTTATAGCCGCTTATATGGAAACAAGCAGTACCCCTCTACATTTCTCTTGAAACAAATTGAATGCAGTTCTTTAAAATGTTTGCATATCAGACAACGAAACAGCAAATGCATTATCCCCTATTTTTTAAGATAAGGAAATTCCAATACTAAATCAATTTTATTGAAATTGTTTAATCATCCCCTCTTTGCTATCGCACTAAGAAAAATTTCCCGGAATTTAGGAAAAAAATTCGAATGAAATTAATGATAAACGAGAGAATCCATGCTATGGAATACATTTTACGTCGAAATCTTCCATCTTACAGGGAAAGAAGGAATTTAATATAAACCTTAATCCACGCACTCTTGTCCAGAATTTGCTAAAAAGACTGAAACACACAAGGACATTTATTCCCCTTGACCATCAAGGATTCGCAGTTATGAGCTCTTATTTTTCATTAACTTATTTCAACAACAGAAAGAAAATAGCTTTGGTAGAAAAATTTTAGCCTAGAAATTGTTTTATAATCCCCTCATAAAATAGCAGAAATTTTTTCCACTTTATTAGAGTTGTTTACTTGATAAACGATCAATTAGTCTTGGAGGCTCTTTCAATTTTATGCGAAATTATAAGAAGTTATGTTTTTTTTCTTACTCAAAGTTTTGTGTTCCCTCTCACGATGTTGTTAAAGGTCGATGATGGGAGACCTTCCACAAGTAAGAAGTATTTTTGCCTTTTTGTTATTATGAATAAAATTAATTGTTTGGAAATAATTTCGAGTTTGCGACCGAACAGTTTGAGTCTGCTTTTCTCAAAGTTATAGAAAAGATCAGACTCCGGAACAAATTTCTACAACTTTTCATGCTTGTACGTGGTATACAACAAAAACTTAAATTTTATATATTAGGGAAAATACTTTATACCGTATGTACGTTGAAATTTATAAACCCTTTCTTTGTAGCGAGTGGATATCTTTAATACCTACAATAGTAGGACTTAACATCTGCATATGAAATTTAATAATATTTCTCTCAAAATTGTTTCTGAGGAAAGTACTTTTCATTTTTTTTAATATTTACCTCGATGCTGGTACTCTACGTGAAAATTCATGAAATTTCCATGCAACTTAAACTGTAATGTAATTTAATACATCATCCACCTGTATGAAAATATTTCATAACCATACAAATTCAATTTAACGCGGTCAACTACTTACGATGCTCGGAACCTCAGAATTTCCTATTAAACGCAAAAATAAAAACAGGGATCTATTATTTGTTTTCGGGATATTTTAGATAAATATTTTTGTTTATCTAATAGGACCTTTTAAGATGTTGTTTTCTTTTCGTTAAAATCCTATTTAATTTGAATTCCATGCTGTAGAATATTGAAATTCTCCGAAACAAATGAAATATGCTTTAAAGTACACAAAATGTTATGATTTTGTGGTATTTTATTTGTGTGGGATTTTAGGAAAGCATATTTTAGAAACAAGAAACGTTTTATTAACTTAAAAGCAGATTAACATCGTTTAAAATAAAATAAATATGTACATTCCTTTCATATACAAAATTTCCGCTCCTATAAAATATTAAGCCCTAAAATGTAGAACATTAAAAAATTTATTAAATAGCTTACTAAATTTTAGAGGCTTTAATCTTTTAACAACTTGGGATTTGAAAACATGAAGGGGGTATGTTAAGAAAATTAAAATATATGAAATAAAGAAAAAGAATAAAAATGTATACAATTTTCAAACAAGTAGACTTGTGAAGTTTTAGGACGGAAATAATATTTTAAAGGAAAGATAGAATTAAAAGAATGGCAGAATATAATTAAATACGACAACTCCACAGGATCGACAAACAAGCAAATAGCAGCGTTCGCAAAACGAATCTTTTATTCTATTGTAAAGTACGTTTTTCTTAGAGGTATACAAATTTAAAATTAAATAAAACACGTAAAAATAACGTTAATTACCATGGTGTTGACTTTGTTTAAAAGATATTTTTATGCCATTAGTGTTTAAATATGATTTCGGGCATATGGGGGTCACGGATGTCTCAAATTAATTGCGGGAAACATTCGATGAGCGCATAATTTCGTGTAATAGACTTATGATGGATTACTTTCTTTGGATATATACGATACGCTGATAAACCACGCGGAAATCCTTACTAGACATGACTATTTACCATAAATTCATATTTAATAAGCGCTCTATATTCAGTCTGAAAAATTTTGGCATAACCAAGTATGGAATATGAAATGAAATCGATATTTTGTAGCCAACAGAAGTGGTACGTACATTTCAAGTTGATACCACTTAATGCTACATTTACATTTACAATTTAAACACCGTTAACATTAAAAATAAGTTGTAATTAGACACTGAAATACCATCAAAAAAGCCACAACATCTGTTTTATTTCAAATTAAATCTCATAAATATTTTGGAAACATCAACCGCAATCGTGTAGACATGGGTTAAAGTGCAGATAAATCTGGTCCAATTACGCGGTCATGTTACACGGTGAATGTGAAAATTCTCTGAAAATTATTCGAGAAATAATGGATTAAGGAACTGTACGTATGATTCCATGACATGAAAATTATTCCGACACGGCACTCTTCCAGAGATAACGTCCATTTTATGAGTGGTCCACGGGGGGTAGTTGGTTGGGTCAACTGCAATCTACGTAATCAGAATATTGCCAGAACATAATAACGTTGAGCGCTTCCTGGAAGCTGGGCTTGTTGCAAGTTTCAGTCATGATGAAATTAAGTAAAATGCTTCACCAAAACTGTATGATGGCGATAGTAATAAAGACGTACATACGAGTACACCTTCGTGGAAGGTATATGTACGTAGACAGTTGTTATTAACGGCCAACTGGGTTATATAAGGGTGTAGCCCATTAATGAAACTATCCGAAGGTTTTGCATGTTTTCCTCGAATGAGTGATGACCTGATCGGGGAATCGAACTATATGAAACCTCATTATCTGGACGTACTACAACTTGTCAATCGGCCGTAAATTGATTTTTACGGTAGAGCCCAACACAATGACTCCGGATAATTGGTGGGTGGATGTTATTTGCTCGTAAACAACAATGAATACTACGTGTGGGCCGAGCATGTAACATTCCTGGCGTTAATTTTAGGGCCAAATAACTCTAATATGCCTATAAGGTGATTCAACACAGCACACGCAAACTTGGTAGAAAGCACAATTCCGAGAAAAACTCATTTAACATTAATTTCTCCTACACTTAATACAGATATGGATGAATATTTCAAATTTGAATACACTGTAACCAAAAATGCATACTCTGTAATTTTCGTCAATTTCGTTATTTTTAGGTATGCTCTTTTAGAATCAAAATTCAAAATTTGACAAAAAAAAATATTCTTCACATAAATTGTAAAAAATATAAAAAACTGGATTTTCGACTACTTTTATAACTTGTAGCTTGCAAGGTTAAACATACAATCAAATATAATCTATTTTTAAATCATACCATTTTGAATCTACCACAAAAGTTACACATTTTACCTTTCGAATATGATGTAAGTTAATTATACACCAGATGAATTGCATAAATAGTCATGTACTATACTAAATTAATACATAAACTACTAAAAACATTGATTTGATTAAATACCTTTCTAAAAGGGTGTTATTAAAGCCCTACCTTTGCCCACATTAAGAAAACAACAAACAGAGAAAACGTACTAACTTTATCTAACTTCAATCTTAATTTTATGTAATATGATCCAGATTTCTAATTAAACGAAACAAAATAGGTCCAGCCCTAAAGATGCTTAGTTGGTAAAATCTCTTCAGCCCACAATCTTTCCAAGAAATTAATTTCTGGTTAAAGCAATTACCTCCATAACCCAAAGTATGTGACACATGTTTCAGTCAGTTCCCTTGATCCACTCCCTTCAACCAATTCTAACCAAAATTTTCTTCCCAGTAGCGCAGGTGAAAAGGAAGATTCCATTTACAGGAATTAGTTGCCACTCGCATGATGGCACCAATAGTTTTTTGATTTCTCGATGTCTGACTACCCGACACTTAGACATTTCACGCATAATTTAATTTGCCTAGTTTTCATGATTGATTACTTTAATCAACTACGGAAATGTGTTCACATTCACGTTTAAAGAAGGCACAGTAACTTCATTTAGTAGATATTAGAAGTATTTTGTACTTGTAGCAAATGAGAGAGAATTTTTTGCGTTAGTTAGTAACAAAAATTTATACATACCCGTTGTTATGGTGGTGACCACTATAAGGGCTGCTTTTAAGTAAATTGCCATGTTTCCTGTGGGTTCTTGAGATTTTTACAGAACGTTAATTTCAGCACGCCATGGTAATCTAGAAAGAAGGAAAATTTGTTAAGACCTTATCGAATTATTAGAAATGTTGACATATACTTAGTACATATGGATAACTTGATAAAGAACCCTAGAGATAGTGATGTGCAATTATGAAAATATCTTTGGGGAGTCAGAGGCAAAGGTGCTCTTTAAACTTGATTTATTAAAACAAGATTTCTACCCCTTTTAAAATTATAACAGGCATTTCTTAACAGTCAACTAATTTAATGTTTAAGTTAGTGAATAACAGCTTTTCTAAAATATTTTAAAATTAGATTTAAAAGTACAAAAGTACTACTACAAAATATGTAATTTTTACATGAGTGTCTTAACATCCATTATCACAAGTATACAATTTATAAAACAATTAAATTTACAATTTTCTAGTTAGTAACCTTTGCAATATTTTTCTATATAGTAAAACAAGCATTGGGAACATTTATGACTAAAGCTGAGAGAACATCAATTTTTTTGTCATTTTCTTATATTCTCCTTCTACAAGGTCTTAAAAGCACTTTCGCTTCACAAGGCAATTCAACTTGTATGTTGCCCAAAAATTTATCTTTTTGAGTGCCACCGTTGAGGGTGTACTTTTTATAGCTCGATTCGAATGCTCTCAGAAAATCGGTGGTGTGTGACAATTGTCCCCGAATTCGTTCTTTCACGTCCCATAGTTGGTCAAGGATGTTTCAGAACTTCAAAATCCAAAGTACGTGTACATACATATGTACTTAAATTTTCCCTTTTATAATATTGAGGCCACCACCCGAGGCTATAAGTTCACCACATTTACTCAAGCCAAATAATCGTACAGAAACCGTAGGAAAGGTCTCTTTACAATTGAAACTGATTTTATTTCGATTTACTTGAAAAATACCCTTTATCATATTACGAATTTTATGAATATACTTGGAAAAAGAAAAACCATATAAACATAAAAATAAAATAAACCCCTGAATTTGCCTGTTTTTCATTAATTCTCTGATGCAAAATCAACGAATCCGCAGAATCTGAAATTGATTTGGTTTTATCTGGATGAGTGATGCGAGAAAAATTCATTAAAATCAACAAGCCTAGAATTTTTGTCCTCCAGTTGGTTTATATTAAAAACGAGAAATGTGCCATTTTTTTATTTATTTTTTTTTTCTGTAGAAACGAGGACAACCAACAAATTATCATCCGGTGTCATAGGTAACGCTAAACAGATAAAAACCACAAAATGGAATATTTTCTGAAATTGTAATTTGCCGGTCTGTGCACTAACCCCGGCTTAAGGGTGTCAGAAAAGGTGTTTACTAAAATTGAACAAGTGGATTATGAAAGCTTAGACTATAAGGATAAGAAAATTGAACCTATAAAATGAATAAGGATACATTTCGGTAATTTCTTCGTAGGTTATCCAACAATTTATTTATGAAATAATTTTACAGACTAATCCCGGGTGTTATAGTCCCGATCCCGTACTCAGAAGCAATTTAAGTAAAAATACGCTGTCACGAATCTGCAGAAATTGTAGAAAATGATTTGAATTACTTCCACAAATTGTTGTAAGTATGCGGAAAGTGAATTCATATGACTACGACGAACCTGCGAAGGGCGTTATTGAGATTTCCGTCGAGTATTAAATTTTTCTAAATTATACCATATGAAGTTTCGGCAACGAATTTTCTGTTTTATATAGAGCTCATAAATAATGATAAAATGTCTGTTTTGGAATGAGAATGATTGAAGTTGTCAGAATCCCACTCTCCCTCTCAGAAGTTGGAAAAAATTGGACTTTAAAGCTGACAAAACGATATCTGCGTTAAAAATAGAACTCGCAAAACTCTCAGGATACCAGACAGATTGTTCACCTGGGATTTCGATGAATCTTCCGTATGTTAAGATGTAGGCTATGAATAGGTAAGTTAGCTCAAAAAAGGCATTTAAGAAGCAATCGATGGTTTAAAAATTGTAAAAATAATTTTCTGGCTTTAGAGGAACTATAACAAATTATTTAAATTTATTATTATTATTATTTATTACATAACCGCAGAATTTCTAAGAAAATAGCAACATTTTGGAGAACATGCATATGTTATAAATATCAACCATCTTACGCTAGAATATTAGAATTAAATTTGAGAAACCCATAATTAAATTCTCTAGGTTACTGTGGTAGCTGCCTAGAAAGGCACATTTAGGCCATTTTTCTTGGCCCATTGTATTACCACGTAACGCAGGATACTATGGTTATGCGTGGGATTCAAACCAACAGGTCTCTAGGACTATATTAACTCGCTCAAAACTTCTCTTAATGAGCATTTATTTGAAAGGTATCCGCCGACGTGTATAGCACGTCTTTTCTGTTTAAGTAGTGAAAAACAAGCGTCGTGCATAAAACGTGATTCTAGCGCAAAAGGTGTTTTTCTTTAACAACAAATTTAATTCGTCCATTTTTTCCCACAGAGAGTTTTGCTAGTACTTTATGAACTTTAAATGTTAAACAAAAACTTATTAAAAGACAGTAGAAAATCCAAACAAAATAAAATATAAATTCAAAGGATGTGACGACTAAACAATAGGCAAACTCTTCCATTATACATTTATTCAGTAAAATATACAAAAAAAAAATAAAAAAAATCGAAAAGACCCTCCTAGAGGAGTGGTTTTCGGGTATACAAAATTTATAACGTTTCGCATCTATCCCTCCCTCCGTTCTGGTATAGTAGAATTGTATAAATATTCCCAAAGGAATTTCATTGGACGTACGAAGGGTAGAATAGACCATATAAATAATGCATAAATCTGCCAAAAGTCAATTGTATTTAATTGGCTAAAGAAAGTTCAAAATGTAAAACATAAATTATGCAACAGTATAAAGTTTTCTAAAATATACCTACCAACTGCCGCGTTTTATCCAATTATTCGAATATTTTGTCATAGATAAAATTTATCTAAATAATGTTAATGTTCGAAATCTTAAAATTATATCCTCAATATGGCATAAAAATGGTATGGGTTTAAAGAAATTGTCGTTATTTCTTCGAAAGTAAAACATCTGTTGCTTCTTAGTACCCATCTCCCTTAGTATAGCCATCTAAATGGCATCGGTTGGAATGTTTAGATTTAGTAATTAACTTTTTAATATTCATTTCTATAGTAATAAAAAGCCATAATTGAAAGTTTGTTTAGGTTTGTTAAGTTGAGGATCGATTCGTTTTGTTTTGTAAACTACAAAGAAAAATATTTTTGAATTCTTCACTTTATTTCCGAAAAATGAACGTTTTCGAGTGATATTCATTTAATTTTTAAAAACTTTTAATAAAAAAATAAGTACTTACATTCAGATGTATCAACAAAAGCTTAGCTATATAATATTAATATAATTTTACCTGTGAGAAAATAAATAAGGGGTATAAAAGACATTTTCCAGCAATTCGACACAAATTTCTGGCATTTGGCTGACACTAAAATTGCTTATTTTGATACCTTAGAAACTTGGAAATGTCTCCCATTTGGAATTGGGGGAGATTCAACTTTCAAAATTTATGCAATATCCGAAAGAACTTCAGCGACTGCTACCTTTCGGTAGATATTGATTTTCCTTAAAGTTAAGCCCAACAACGAAACGCAATATGAGACAAAATGAGAAATTTAAAATATTTTTAAATATTACAATAAATTTAAAGAGAAAATTTATTCCCCAATAACAAGTACATAATAAAAATGTTCTTGTTATACATAGAGAATTTAAGTAAATAACCAATGTAATTTGCTTTAAGATTTAAATTCAATTAAATTTTGTCTACAATTTTCGTCAAGAGAGCTTCGTAAATGAAGGGCGAAATGCGCACTGCAATCAATTTTCACCCTCTAGAAATTTCTTAAAAAAAGAATTAAATTTGTCTTGTAATTGATTTTCAAGGAGGATATTATGAGAAATTCTTTTACTGTGTGGAAAAGTGCAATAACTAGAAATTTGTACAAATATAGAAAGGAAATGAAATTAATGAAATGAGCAAAAAGTTTAAAACTGAAATCTCCTTTGAAATATTTTAAGTTTTGAAAAAAATCATAAAATTAATTAGTTATCAGCAGAATGTTTAACTAAAAACTTTTGCAAGTAAACTTTACAGAATTCGTTCTTTCATTAAAAATGTTGTTCACCAAAATTTTTTAAAACTTTTTCCAGGAATTATTTTTCATTCCTACCATAGAAACAAAATATAAAAAATGTAGTGATATGTCTAGTAATATACCCTTTTATTTAAGGTTATTAGTTTTGATGGTTTATTTTTTGGGGGGCTTGTTGGGTTATATGGTTTGTCTGGTTAATCTATGGTTTTTTTAATAAATCATTAGCTATATATGACTATAGATAATTCTTGGGAATGATGTGATTTATACCTGTTGTTTCTACTTAGAGGGATTATTACATATCCCTTGATTTATGACAATTTAGTAATTAAATCTCTTTACCATGGGTCATCAGAGTTTTTTGGAGACCAATTTCTTATTAACTTTATTTAAAATTAAATAATTGTTGCTCAAGTCATCTAAAACTGATACTTAAAAGTTTAAATTGATCTCTTTGAATATGTGTTGATGCTTTAGGTATACGAGTATATCCAGATCGGTTTCAGTAGTCAAATAAACACTTGTACTATTTTGGATCGTATAAGAATCTTATCTCTTCTTTTGAATCAATAAAACATTTACTGACCTAGTCAAATTTATTAGTTCCTCTCAAAACACCGACAAAAATCCATAGACATTCATTATTACTTCGGTTTTATTCTAACCGTGAGTACAATTTGTATAAAAACTAATTGCCACGAGATGAGAAAACTTTTTGATTGGCATCCACGAGGAAAGGAAATGTAATGTAAAAATTTTATCAGTTTCAGCCGAAGGGAATGGTTGAAAGAAGTTCTACTGTAAGAAGTAAATTGGCCAACTCGCCAAATCTTGATATCTTCAAGGTAATGGAAAAACGATTTTATTACTATGAAGAAATTCCAGAAAGGCTATTTTATTTCACAAGAAAGAGAGTTAAGAGGCCAGAATTATAGCTTTATTGCGGAAATGATTTGTTTCAAACTTCATGGAGACACCATGGCACCTATACGAAACATACATACTGAAATATTTTGTAAATTCAAAATATTTATCACTCTTTATAAGTTTTCATGGTTTCAACCGTACGTTCTATGCTCAAATGTTTGCATTTATGAGATGTGCTCAACCGATAAGCACTGTTGTCTGTTGTTTGTATCCTAATTAAGTGATAAATGTTTTGGGAAACTTTTTCGTTTCGGTTGTCTTCTAAGTGATTAATATAAAGCTGAACTTCTAACAATGTTACATGCATGTTATCTACATTTCGAGAGTTGTGTTTACTTAATTTAGAAGGTCGGAAAGCTTTTTATTACAAGTGGTATTTCATATTAAATAAGCATGATTTTTTTCTTCTGATTAAAGTTTTTTACTTATTTTTATTTTTATATATAATTTATTGAATATATCGATCAATGCAACTGGGATTTTCAAATAAATACACCAAAGAAAAAATTAAAATAGAATTTTCAATATGCCAAAAATATCAAACAGCCACAGAAATTCCAGTGAGTAATTCAAAAACTCTTTTTTTCGATTTTTAACTGAAAATATACTCAATTGGATCGTAAAATAGCTTGAATTCCATCTTTTTCTGCTAAAACATGTTTTTCTATTTCATGTGGATCTTTTCTCACCTGTTCCTGAGAACAGCATTGTGGGATCCATAGGTATCCCTCCTAAATTATAAATAACCTCTAGCTATCGCACTGTTTATTTCTCCAGAAGGAGTTGTGTTTATTCGCATTTGTCTGGGGAAAGACATAGTCATAATAAAAGAGAATTGATTGACCGTTTTTTATGTTTTTATTATTATTTTTTTTTTCTTGTTTAAACCAGAAAATTACGAATGCCTGTCTGGTCGTAAAATTGTTGGAATCTTTGTAATTTTCGAAGTATTTTGAAAAGGGGAACATATAGACTATAAAAATTGAGATCTTTAAAACATAATAAATATTTCCAAAGAACTTCCATTTTATTTATATAATTTATCAAAAATAATTTTTACTTACAGTCTAAGAATTTTTCAAGGCTTAACATCCGAAATTAAATAAATCGCAGTTATCCTTCATCATTCGAAGGGTAAGCAAAATTTAACAACAATTGATTCTTCCCTTCGAGTTATAAATTTCGTTGTAGCAATTTGAATTATTTGGAGAAAACTGTGAAAACGAACATTCATAAAAGGTCCAAAAAATCTTTACGCAAAATGAAAAAAAATAAGTCAATCTTCATTCGGTTGAGATCCAATTTGCATACCCTTTCCTCTTTAATACACTTTTTTCCGTCCTTTTTCATATTCCATTTCTAGCCAACGACTTGGAACAAAACTCTCTTAGAATGAGAAAAACGGCAGATTTAATCCATTTTTAAAGAAAAAAAAATGGTGAAAGAATTTGTTACTTTCACCATCAATAATTCAATAGACATCTGAAAAAGAGAGAAAATTCGATGACAAACCTGAACTTGATGTGAGTGAACCTATCAAGCTTTCTTTTTTTTTTCTGCTGGTACAGTCGGTGATTTTGTAGGGGATTTGTTTGTTTTTGAAATGAAAATATTTTATTACAGTGCGCAGTTGGTTGACGAGAAATTATAGAGCCGACGATGACGAGATCCTTTACTGCTTTTATTGCAATAAAGTTTTGAATTGACCTATTTTCTACAATTTAAGACCAACCTGAACAAAGTTTCAGGAAGGCAAAAGGACTAAAAGCCTTATAAAATTTTCATGAAAAGTTCCAACCACTTAAACTCTTACTACCTCCTTTAGTGTCGGGGACATATTTTTAAAAACAGCTGCCTGCAAAACTAAAGTAAGGACGTATCCTTTATAGTTCCCCCACAGAGATATGAAAATCTGTCCAAAGTTTTTAAATTAAATTTACCATGGTACAGGTTAACTTTAAATAGGTAAATAAAAGGTGTAATCCTATTAAAAAGTCGATACAGACTACTACTTAAAGGCACAATCAGAGTTAACGTATAAATCCAACGACATTTCCAAATTAATGAAGCCACTGATTCGAAAAGTAGATTGTCGTGTACAACAGATGTTATCAGATTTATCGAAATGGGATCCTATCTCTAACGCTAACTTTGATAATAGATACCATTAAATCCATACAGCTTTAATCCATGTCTCGAAAAGATAAAGTGATGAGCTACAAACGCTGACATTATTAAGTATCCGTGAGATAAAAGCAGCTCTATCCGACCCTAACCCCAGCGAGATTTGGGTAAAATCCTATAGTCGACCAATCCGAATATAAATGAACCTCCTCAGATTTGGATTACTTCCAGAGCTGTGAGTTTAACTCCTCAACTACAGTAAACGTGCTTTTGGTGCACAAAGATTCAACAAACATTTAAACGTAATTTACGAATTTTAAAGCAGCGGGATAGGACTGGATCTGTTCCAAATTTCAGTATAGCTTAAAATTCGAATAAAATTCAATTGATTATTGCATCTCTAAGACAACCGCGATGTTATCGCACTAATTTAATTAAGAGAAATCGCGATTCATTTGTTTAGTTCAACAAACTAAGACGACGTGCGCTTTCGAAGATTCAATTTATTTTCGCCGCAGGAAGAAAACATAATTACACTTAATTTACTGATAAATGCGCGTAACAATTCAGAACCTTAAAATATTTTACCATGATCCCTGCGCTACATTTGGAGGATTTCCGCCTTATTTATTATAATTAATTGTCCTCTGGCAATTTATAGAATATCGGAGACACGACACTCCAGTTTCTAAATTCTCGAGTATTTTCAAAGGGAGTTGTTTATTATTGTTAAGATCATTAAAGTACTACCAAACACCTCATTATCGGCTTTAAAGCTGTGAAAAGTGTATAGCTATGTTCAGGGAATTGGGACGGTAAATTATTTAGCCCTAAGGCAAGTAACCTTATATTTTTAGAAGACAGGTTAACCCTTTTAAGTGAAAATGGTGATAACAGGGCAATTAAATTAAAATACCTTTTAAAAATTTTAACTATATTAAGATTAAAAAGGCTTTGTTTTCATATTAAATATGCACTATCATGCCAAAATATAACAAATCTATTAATAGAAAACTAGCTATTCTCAAAATCTGTAAATTATAAATTTAAGCATAGGTATAAGTTTTCCAGAATCTAAATATAAAACGTATATTAAAACCATTTTAATGGACAAATTTAGCAAAGGTGATTGGTGAAATTTAGCCTAACTGATCCGATTGAAAAAGTTGTATAAAGTACACTTTGTCCTTTAGTATATTAAAAATATCTTAAATACCATAACGACAAATCCAACATCAACTCAAGATACATCACTTTTCCAATCTCTCGAATGTACTTCAATGAACTATAGAATAAACTCTGATATGTCAGCATTTTATTTATATTCACTATACATAAGATGTTCCCATGGAGAGTACAATTTTATTGCGTAATAAATATCAAAGTAAATTACACGTGATTTTTCACAGAAGTACAATAATAAAATTTCACGAGAACGTATTTTTGTGCTATTTGATAGTTAAATGTGAAAAGTCAACAAGTTGATTTTATTGAAATATCTGTACGATTTGAGTTTTATGGCACAATATAACTAGATACTGATGAAACAAGTTGTGCTAAAATTTATTTTAACTTATATACAATACAGAAATTATTCTTAAGTTAGAAAAGTATGGACATATTATAAAAATATTTAAAATAACTCAAATGCAAAATATACTGAAGCTGCTCATAAACAATAATGAAAAGGATGCAAACAAAAAAGCAAATTCTGTACACGGAATACAAATAAAGTTATGCTATGAGAAAATTTGACGAGAACATCAAATCTGCTTTGTTTCGAATACTGTGAAAATGAAAGGAATGTGAAAATACGAAATCCCCAGACTCTGATCCAAACCCATAGATGAAATCCAATTTTCCACTCTAAAAGGGTTTGGATGCAACACATACGTTTTAGATTTTCTCTGGACAAGCTACTGCATGAGGTTCGTGTCATTTGATAAATTCTGATTCTACATCCGACTCCAAGGATAGTAATTAACTTTTAGAAAAGCTAGCATTAACTAGGCAAATAAAGTTTACAGCTATCCCCTTTTCATTTATCCAACTGAAAAAGTCAAGGATTTTTTACGAAAAAGAAAATTCAATTAACTCACCAATGTGATATGGGAGGGAAAAGCCATTTTAGCACCCATTGGAGCTGGTACACATACTTAAACTTTTCAAATAATCCTCATTATGTGATGTCTCGAAAAATCTTTGGTGGAGTACAGAGAACAGCCTCATTAAGCTTTTTAATCAAAACAATTTCATCACCAATATTTTCTATACGCATCCCCTTTTTCAGCTGTTAATTAAATTCCAAGTCTACTTTCGTAAAACTCGTTCTTCATAAATGGGCACGTGCATTATAATTTTCCATTTCAAAAGGAATTCTTCTTTAGACTTCTTAAAACATTAAAATTATGATGAATAATGTGAAATATTTCGGCAGAATGTTTTTTCCATAAATGCTCCTAAAAACTGTGGAGAAATTAACCTAAGGCATTGGTTGTTAACTCAAAGAACAACTCCATCGATATTAAATTTTTAGGAATACTTATAAGTCTGATTTCCAAAACAATTGGGTTGTACGGATTCAAAGTAAATCAATACGTTTCAATAATAATTCATTTTTTATTTTGGCCTTGAGTCCAATTCGTCCTCCACGAGCCTTCACATTAATTCTAATTTCGTCGAACATAAATATTTTATGTATTAAAAAATAAAAGTCTAATAAAATAAAGATGGGTAAGTAATTTAAAATGGAAAACTAAGGCGTCTTTTAATTTTCAAAATGTTACATCAATATTAATTGAACACCCAAAACTAAATCCTATTTGCAATCGTATTACTATTGGAATTTCTATTTAAAGAAAATCAAAAGCAATCCGATCAAAAACGCTTTGAGAAATACTAGCTAAAAATTTGGTCGTAAAAAATAGTGAAATTGAATGCCACGTGAAAGTTATGTCGATATTAAAGCAGTTCATTTTTGTTTTTTAAAACTAGCGAGATAACAGTAAAATCCATAGGAATTGTGTTGAAATTTTTAAAAATACCATGAGCACATAACTCTGTATAAATTCGCTTTGACGGCCTGCTTTATTTTTAACGAGTGAGAAAATGCCTTCAGGGATTTACGGATTATCAAAGTAACAAGGAACAACACCTTTTAACAAAACATAAAGCTTCTTTAGCTTTGACTATAATGGAGTAAATATTAAAAATAACGTAAAGAGACAGATAACCATTTTCAGAAAGAAAAAGGGCGTTATAACAGAGGTATTTCGATGTGAAGCTAAATCTTATTAAAATTCTTATTTAATAAAATAACATAATTTCAAGGTATCCTAAAAATATATTCATCTAATACTTAAAATTTATATTTACGTTGCAAAATAAATAAAAGCAATATGTTTTATATTGTATTATATACATTAGAATATTATGTGTACCCCACTTATATAATTTCTGCTTAGTAGGCGCAGCAATTCTGGTTCATGGACATTTTGTCACATTAGTACCTCACTATCTAACAACGAATAGCAATCCAAAAAGTGCCTAGCACCAGAGGCATAAAATGAAATCGAACAAGTATTGCAATAAAGTCAATATATTGGCAATTCCAATTTTTGCACAAAACAGCAGAAGTTTCCTTCGTATACTTAGGAAATTTTATGATTGCATTTCGATGAAAAATCATGTCCATTTTACGGTGATCTTAGTGAATCCTGAATTATTTAGAAATGATAAATAAAGCAGCTTACCGTGTAATTTGAAATGTTTGAGTACACATCTGCTGATTTATCAAAGCTTCTTAAAGTTAACAGAAAATTTTTTTTCGAGGGTATAACATTAGAAGGAATATACTCGTATTATTTAATAACATGGAAGATAAATTCATCTTTAAGGAATTGCGATGTGGAATTTTCTTAATGTAACTACCAGTTACAGTCTTCGAAGGGTCTATATAAAATTCGTTTCTCATTACGTATGATAACTCAGCGAATTTAACTCCGATTTGGCTGCTAATCTAGATATTTCACAAAATAAATCCTTACTTTCATTATTCTTATTATTCTTGTTGGTGCAAGAAAAATTATAAGATACTACTCAATGCCCAGTGGACTCTGCTGCACCGAAACAAAATGTGTGTTTTTTTTCCAACATTGAATTTTATGCGATATATTTTAATAATAATGAGTTTCGGATCCATCATTGTTTCCCTCTACGCTGGTACGATCTGTGCAAACAGAATACTGGTTAGCAGGAATCTTAATAGATTCTGATTCAATGTATCATGACAATGCTGAAAATTTTTAAATCTTTATGAAAACGAACACTCGGAGGATGATGGAGTCGTTGATCTTAAATATCAGTTTGAATTTTTTAAATCTAATATGGCAAATCCAATATAGCGGCGAATTTTTTTAACTTCAAGTAATTTAATATCCTAAAAATATTCGTGTGCCATGTTATTAGTCATGTGCCAATATTCACTAATTGCGTACTTAGTTGCAGTGTATAGCAAAAATATTGATTTTGTTTGACGCACCCTCTATTTTTGAAACCTTTTATTAACCCTAAACCATCTCGTACACGAAACATATATGCTGCCAACATTTTACCTCAATCGGCCCAGTAGTTTTTGTCAGTATACATCATGTACAAACACATATTACACGTCAGAGTCTGTCTCAATTAAAATTCAATACCTTTAAATTTTATTTTGAAGTGAAATTCTCATTTCTACAGAATTGTTTTTACCATCAAAACGATAGACTGAATAGCACTGGTAGTGGAAACATTACAATGATTATTTTGAAGCATCCCACACAATTTTCATTTCTATAGGGCGCGGGCACGTGCTTCCGCAAAAGCATAATTCAATAAACAACAAGGATGAATTTAAGTTTAAAGAAAATAAAATTGTTCACCCTTTAGCTAGAGTTTGGGTATTTATATGTGACGAGGATTTAGCTAGGTGTGGTATAGATGTTGGTAGTAAATATTGCTTATTATGACCTTTTCTGTTTTACAATACAATAAAATTTATTAGGACTTTAAGCACTAATTTAAATTAATTTGTTTAGATTTTCTTTCATTTTTATTGTATTTTATTGCATTATTTTTGTATTTTACCATAAATTACTTGTGATAGTGGTTCACAAATTGTTCGAATTTTCCTTTAGGCCAACGAAGCTCATTAAATTCATATTAATGAAGCTCAATATGCCGAATGACTTCATAACTTTCGCGAGCAATATCTTCCAGTCAACAAAAACTGATATTTTCTGTCCGGCACACAAATTTCGTATCGTTTGAAACAAGCATATTATTTTCTAATTCAGCTGCCGTTAACATCCGCTTTAAAAAAATAAAAAACAAAAAAAAAACCCTCTGCTTCCTGGACTTTGATATAAAAGGTAAGGAAGGGAGACCAAACGCCTAGGGTCGGATGTTCGATACGCAACCCTCACCATCCATTGGCGATGATTGAAAATCAATTTTACGTTCAGGACAAGGACGATGTTTTCAGTCAAAGGATAAGCTTTCCACAACAGATCCCTTAGAAATGTGCGCCGTAAGTAATTCCCTGGTTACGGGATAACTTCGAAATCTATCCCATTTTCTGACCACGAACGATATAAATTTTAAAGGTACAAATCGACCATACACAACCGTAAACCGCCCAATCTATTTCTTTATCAAACGGCCCAAGCTAATAGGGGTTGTGGATGGCACTCTTTTGTTAATTACCACAAAGTGAAAAACAGACACATAATTTCCTTGGAGGTACACCTATAGTAGAATCCATCCAGTTTTATTTGCAAACTATCGATTTTTGAATGGAGTAGAACACCAATTGCAGACAGAGTGGAAACAAATCATTTACTTGTCCGTATTTTGTTAATAGTTCTCGTGGTTTCTCCACAGAGAATATTGAACTCTGAACAAATGGAATTTTCATTTAGCAAAAAACTCATTGAATTTGTAGCCATTGGGTTGCGGATGTAAACACATTTAACTCGGCATAACCCTGATGGGGTCAAGGGCTCTATTTCAAGGATATCGTGCGAGAGGGATCTGAGCTACACACCTCAAGGGTTTCCTATCTAAAATTTAACATCGCCATTCACTGTACATAAATAGATAACATAAAATATGAATGTTAACATATTTCCCGATTATAGCAGTACCTATCAATTCGATCACGTGCGGAACCGCCCCCGGACTGGAATTCGTTGATGCATATTGATTTCGGTTGCTCAAAATAGGTAACATCTTGCACATGTACTACTTGTAATAAAATTAACGACATATTGCAGTAAGTTTACAAAATTAATGGATTTCACTGTACCCTTTTGTTAGTTTGTGTATTTTGAAACGTGATTAGAGAATTGGAGCAGTTGTTCTACATTAGGAAGGTAATGTACAAATATTATGCAGAATATTTGATTTTCTCACTTGTAAATTAAACTCAAACACATGCGTTCATTACATTACAACGTCTTATAGTTTATTTCAAATATAAAATTAAATGCTGCTTGATAGAGGTAGTAATTTTAGGAAATCGCTTTTATTATACCAAAATAACGAACTCTTGCTTTCATAGTATAATTTTTTCATATTTAAGAAAACGAAGATGTAGTAAGCGGTGGATAAGAAATCAAACATTACTAAAAGTTTCATTACAACCACTATAAAATTATCAGTTTAAAGAATTTTAAGGATTTTAAATCTTATATTCTTGGCATAAACAATTTGGGGTTTTAAAAAAGTACATAAGAAGAAGTACCTAAGTTCTTAGGTACTTTAGGTACCTAAAAACTTAGGTACTTCTTCTTATGTACTTTTTTAAATCCCCAAATTGTTTATGCCAAGAATATAAGATTTAAAATCCTAGACAGACTGTCTTTATAAATCATCACCTTTAATAAGTAAAAGAAAAAGGAAAATTCAAAGAATTGAATTTGTTGACTACACCATTTCTATTTTAGCAAGACCAGCCAAACTTATAAAGAATTCATCACAAGACAAAAATTGTTCTCTTTTTAAAATTAACCTTTGCTTCAGTGAGCATACTTTATAGAGGGTTCCATTAAAGGTGCTGACTCAACTTTGCGCTCTCTGAGCTTACATTTAAAAAAAAACTTTTCAAATATCTTGTAACCTTTTTTATCCATGATATCCTATCATCGTGGAACCGGCAAGGTCTATTAAGCCGATTTGATAAAATTACGTGACATAGCAAAGCGTCAACGTTCGCGGCTTAAAATGAGCTAGCGTCGAAAAGGTAAGAAATTTTTTCATCCGTCCATTCTCACTGGATGGAAGGTGAAATTCCTTCAATGCCTTTTCTGGGTTTTTTTTTTTTTGTTTTTGATGCTTTATGAAAACACAAAATTTTGTGGCATGATGACATAGAACCTGCTGTAACCTTGTGTATTCGAGGAGCTTTCATCTGCAGAAGATGAAATTATATAATATCTCCCTTTTCAAAAGAAACTTTCCACCCACATCTGTAAGTATAATGTAATTACAACGGTTTTATAATTAAGAGGAAGATACCAAATCAACTTTTCGGCACCGTGTGTTAACTTTATTAAGTTGAAGATTAAACATTTTCAGTTCTTAGAAACGATAGCAGAATGTAAAAGACATCCGTTGTAGTAGTAATGTTTTTGGTTTTCTAGCCTAACAACTTTATAATTTCGAATGCTCGATTTCACGCACGAAGTGTTAAATTTGAAGCAGTTGAAACCAAAATTATTGTAGTGGATTACCACAGCTATAGTTTTCGTACAAACAATGAGAAATTACCAACGAAATTTCCAGGAATTAAATTATTTTTATGAATTTCTGTAGGAACCCTTTTTCCCTTGTCATGTGTACATACACTCCGAAATATAATTAATCGCTTTTAATGTGTAACGAATGGAAAAACATAATTTCCAAGCTCATATTACCAGCCATAATTACATATATAAAGTACTATCAAACATGTTTACCTCTTTTAAACCTTAATCATGCTGCCAAGGTACAATAAGTAATGAATTTTTATATTGTAGAATTCGAGTTGAAGAGGAAATTGACATATTTATATAATTGTACTAAGTTTTAAAGTAACTAAATGCCCGACGGTAGAATTTTAAATATACCTACTAAACATATTTCCATAGATATGATCCAATTTAAAAGCGGTATAGTCTTAAATAATTTAAGCACTCGAATTTGTTGTATGTATATCTTGAATAATAACCACAAATTATTATTTTACAATAAACACAATAACAAGCAAAATACACGTATAATGGTAAAAGTTTTATCGAAAAATGTAAGCTTACGTTAAGCTAGCAGAAAAAAAAGCAATATTTCCAAATTTTTAAATTAAAAAACCTCATATTTTAATTTTGCTTTAATATACGTTATATGTATGGATTTACTTTACAAGGTATTAAACTCGAATAATGAAATTCGCAACCAATAAAGTGCTGAACCAATACCAGGAAATTTGTATGAAACGCTATTTAATTCCTCCCTATAGGTCTCTACACAGCTTTTCAGTGGTTGGTAAAGTAATTTGTTGGATATAGCACAAAGGAACTGCTAAAATTATTTGATATTTACTCTAAAACAGGATGCGATCGATCCCATAGGATGTTACAAAGTGAACTATCCTAACGTGATTTAGAATACAATTGATTAATTTCCAACAGATCATCCATGAAGTAATTTTAATAAAACAGTACAATTACTAAATTGCCCTGAAACTGGGATAGAATAGATTTCGTGAAAATATATCCCTATCAATACACAAAAATATTAAAGTGGTTCGGTATTCAGTAACTCAATTTTGGTTGTATCTACCGATTTCTGAGTTTCCCACAGTTTTCGAAGTGCCTGAAATACCGCAGAAGCTGACCTATAAAAACATATTTTTTTCCTATACACCACAATTAATCAGTAAATGCAATTAGGGCCTCTTGTGTACTATACGAGAAACCCAATGCAAAAATTTGTTAGTACGGGCAAATCTGGTCCTTGTTTTCGTTGCGGTAGCACTTTACATTTTATAGTTTATCACAAACTATCCCTTATCATTACCAGGGGAATTTCTACTATACAATGAAAACTATTTCTAGCATATGCAAAATGTTATTATATAAATTTTAAAGGTATTACAGCCTTATCCGCCTTCCTATATAAACAAAAATTAAATTGGAAATTTTGTAAGTTTTCCCGCCTGTTTGAAATTGAACCCTGTAGAGTGTATGGGAGAAAAAAATAAATTTTTCTTAGCTACTGAAGGAGCTAATAAAAGCTTCCCCAAATCGATTTCTTGCTCTCGTACTCTAATAGGAACATTCCGAATCTCTGTGGGTTGCTGGTGCACGTTCGTGTATCCTTCGAAAATGTATCCCGGCGCAAATGTGAATTCCTTTCCTAGGGATTCACGAACGTGAGCTGTTTCCTTTAATGAGATTACTAGCAAACATCGTAGGACGGGACCTACAGTGTTATTTACTTGATTGGGGCATATGTTGCAAACCATGCTGTTGCAGTAATGTAAGCTATTTATGAACGTATCCAACATCAGCTATAAGCCGTACAAATCGGATATAATTTTAACGTATACTATGTACTTGTCAACTCGTCCACTCATGTACTACAGGCATAATTCAGTAATTTATTTCAAGTAAAAGAATTTTATCCTAGGCGCTTTCTTTCAAGAGCTTTCACTTAAGAGCTCGGAATTTTTTAAATTACTCCCTGTTGAGTGATTTCATCCTGGCACTGTATGTAGACTTCAAGGCATTTCTGTACACATACCTCTTATCCTTTAACTCCTCTAAAAACATACTAAGAAATCTCAAGTTATTTAAAGCAAATTTTGTGTGTCTTTCGAGATTCGGTAATCCGGATGATTACTTTCTTCAATAAGTTAAAAAATTAAAACTGAAAAGGAACACTTATCTTGTGGTATAATTTGTAATTTTACTTTAACTAGAGTTTTTTAGGTATGATTTTATAGAAGGGATTTATTTTGTTTTAAAATAACAAGCCCTTTAATATGCTGCTAGATATTCAACAATTTCCGGTGAAAATTATAAGACTTTCAAAGGGATATTATAAGCCCTTATCCTGTTAAGAGGTATCTTTCTACGCCAACCAATCTTTTTTGTTAAGGAGTTATCAGAGTAAATTGAATAGAAAAAAACAGATATAATTGGAGAGAAAAGGGATAATTTACTATAAGTAAGAATTCCATTTATCATTTACAATAGCTTTACTTTATAAAATCTTTTCATTAAAATAATCTCATTTCATAAAATTATAACAAGCAATATTTTAGTATAATATAAAATTTACCATATGCCCATCAGTATAAAGGTTTCATTTATAAAATGGAGAACAAATCTAATAAGTGTTCATTCACACAGGTAAAAATATATTTTACCACCAAAAGAGGCGAAAATTTGATGGATTTTCGAAAAAATATAACGTCTGATGGATGGGATTAGAAGCAAACAAGATGTACCGTAAAAAACATTAAACAACATATAAATAAAATATAAATATAATTTTTTTTCAACTCCATCAACGAAAGTAACATCTTGAGAATTGATTGATTTTTGGAGATGATACAAAAATTACAACTTCTATCTTACTCACTGTCTGTTTAGCTATTCCTGAATTTTAAAAGGCTATCAGTAGCTGTAGCTATGTTTTTATACTATTGATTGTGTCTAGTTAAGTTAAATGAAATTACGTGAAACTTTAGAAAATAGCAAAATACTTACAGATATTGTGAATTGAAAGCAAACGTATAATCTTTATAGAAAATAATAAAATAAATTGTATAAGAAATAGTTTCCAAAACTAGGCATAGGTATATTAAAAATAATTTCTGATTTCTGTACAGCTAAGTCCGCCCGGAATATTGAAATTTAGGGGATAGAATCCATTTATATGAGATGTTGGGATGATATCAATCATTTTGTACGAATAGCAAGACTGTTTTTTAATGATTATCCCATACTTGGATGAAGAGAGTCCTAAAACTATGAGGTAGATACCAAAACATACCTAAATAAAGTTCAAACTAGATGTAATCCATTAACGCAATAGTCAAACCTTTAAATATGTGTGAAAGTCAATTTAAATCAGGTGTGATACTCTCCTATTTTGCCTGAAATCTTTGTAATTTCGTTATCTTATTACCCTTTTCATTGGATTAAATATACTTTCCGACTTTCAAGAAACAAACAAATATAGCAGAGGATGTATCTTAAAAGGAGTATATTAAATATAATTGAAATATTGAGACTATTCTAAAAATATCGTACCACATAAGACCGTTCTTTACCTATACTTTTTATCATATTAAATCAATTCATAATATTTTCATGTTCTTCTAAAGAACTTCCAGGAAATGCTGAAATGAATTTCAGCTGAAAATGTTAGACATTAACATCCCTTGGATCTTTCATTTTTTTAGTTGTTTTTATACAACAAGAAAAATATAATCATCATCTTCCAATTGAGATGTTTCTTAAGGTTAAGCACACTTATGTGATTTATTTTCCTTATTTTTATGTAAGTACTTGTAAATATCTACTGAAATTCTTATAGCAATCCGTACAAAATAAATGAGACTTTTTTAAGATATGTGTTTCCCTAGCATTCGTACGTTTCAAGTTCAGTTAACTTCTTTGAGAAAGACATGTCCAATTCAATGTATTTCGATGAAATATTTTATTATTAACTTAAGAAAATATATTTTTGTTCCATATAATAATAATGGGTAAAATTAAAAAATAAAAATATAATAGTTAAAAGCAATATCTACCTACCTACTATACAAAAACGATTTTCTTATACAAATCAACATAAAGTTCTAGCTGTTTTAATTTAAATAAAATCGTAATTCACAAAGAATTTTATATGAACTTTTGTTATATGAAATATTTCAGAATAAATTTTGGATTATATGTTAAAATAGAAACATTCGAATAACTTTCATTTCATTTCAAATACCGTCACACATTTGTAGTCATTTTGTTAAATTTTATACATGAATTAGTCCAGGAGTCTTATTTAAACAAAATTTTTTTTCGAAAAACCTAATAATAATAAACCTAACTTCAATAAATGTATTCAAATTTGATTTTTTCCAGTAATCTCATATAGACCTTCTTTTGCGACTTTATTTATCTCCACAGATGCGTAAAACGAAACATCCTGGAGCGATACATCTTCATTATGATAATGATATGCTTGGACCAACATAATCCGAAAAATCGGGAATCTATTCATATCGTCTCAGAAGTAAATCTGAATGGCATTATTTTCGGTTGGCCGCAACACAATGTGATTAATGATCTCTAGGAATTTGGTCCGAAATAATGTACCTACTAAGTAAGTTGCACTTTAGATAAAATTATTTGCCTAATATGATAAACTTCTTGATGAACTAATAAACTGAATATGCATCTTAAATTTAATTTATGAAATTATGCAAATATATGAGGTATAAAAAACTTGAACATCTTTAAGATGGTAAGTAAATTGTTCGAAATTGTTGAAAAGCATTTAATTTTTTGTTTAAATCGAAATGACTCCTTTTCGTAACGAATAGAGGCAACTTGGTGAATAAACCAATAAAAACTTTAAAGGTATGTCTTTATGTTTCCTGAGAAGACAACATTTTTCAAGGAGTTTTCGTAAACTTGTCTGTTATTTGTCAAGACAAGAGAGAAACATCCAGAAAATCTCTTTCCCTCTTTGATGTACTCGTACAAGTACGCGAAGGTATAATTTGAAAAGTTTTTTTTTTAATTTTTTTCTTGAGAAAAAGACATTCTTTGTTAATTTCTCAATTTCTTTAAATTGACGGGATTTTAATTAAACGAATTGTTTGAAGACAGAGACAGGCGCAAATTCATCACCATTTAATTATTATTTTGTGATTTTTTAACTGCGGTGTTAATAAAGCATCTAAAAAAGTTAGAATTGTCTCCATACAAAATGATATTGAACCAAAAACCTTTTTTGAAAACCTAATAAATGAATTTATAGCGAAAATTATTAGTTGATACATTAAAATCACATAATTTATGGTGTTATAGTCGCTAATTTCAAATTTTGTTTATAATCTGAACTTTTCGCAATTGTTTAAAATCAAATTTCACATTTCGATTCTGAAGTAATTGGCACTTTATTTAGTTCGTAACCATGTCTAATTTTTCGCATTCGGGATGAGAAGAACAAAGTCACAAAAAGTGCTAAACGCCAATTTCTCATATACATTCAGAAGGTATTGTATATTTGGTTAAAAAGGCAACAAAATTATATTTGAGATGTGTATTTCTTTATATTTTTCCACATATTTTTTCTGTTCGGAAACCCAACAAAATGACTAAAGGCATTTCATGAGTTCATTCAAAAGGCCCAACTCCAAAAGGAATTTTTATAAAATTTTCTTTCATCTCGCCTTTCTATAATAACTACAAAGGCATAATTTTTCTAACGAAGGAGAATTTCCATTCTTTAGAATCAAACACGAATTTTTCTTGTCCATTGCAATTCAAAGAAACAGGAAACTTTTAATTTAAAAATATTTTTATTTTAATTAATTCACTCTAAAGGAACAGTTTGAAACAAAGTTGCGAAAAATAAAAAAATAATAATAACCTTTCAAATTTTTACGAACTTTTATGTCGCTTCTATGGTTAGACACTTTCTGAGGAAATGTGAAATAAAAGTAATCTATAAATTGTAATGGATTCGTTACGCCCTTCATGCGTATGTTGATAGTACGTATTTTTCGGAAGAAAAATTCGTATATTCTTTAAATTGACTTTTAATGTTTTTTGACTTATTTTTTGGCTTTTTAATCTTTCTTTTCTTCTGCTATTTAAGATGAATTCAATTTTCCCCCAAAAAATTTCCATGGAAAAATGTTTTTAATGCAAATATATAAAAGAAATCTCTTTTCCTTGGAGATTGATAGACAAATTTTCAAATTTATTTTATTGTATTCTCCCATGAGAGTTTTCAGCTGATTAATTTCATTTTTATCATTCTTCTTTCTTTTATTAAATTTAATAAAAATTCTCTTATGCGTATAATGATAGGATTTCCTTATTCAGTTACTTTCAGGCGGAAAAAAATAAATATGTACTGTAAAGAAAGTATAAATTGAATAAATTTTTAATTTTAAAAGTTTAAAGGTACTAAACAAATAGAAACAGCCTGCAAATATCTGTAAATTATTTTGTAAACATAAAAATTACTTTACATCACTTTTTCATTAAACATTTTATTCTTCCCCATTGCTGAAGGGCAAAACAATTTTGCAAACACATACTACTTTTCAATATTTTGTATAGACACCTAAGAGGGAAAAAAATTTATTATATAGCTCTTCATGTGACAATAAAGGGAAAGAAAATGGTAAAATCAAATCGTATACTCTGCCTAAGAAATCAGATGTGGGGTGGATTAAGGAACAAGAAAATACAATTATTTCACGACAATTTTGTGCCTTAAGGGCAATAAAGATTGAAACTATGGACTAAAACTGTTTTATTTTAGAGTAGGGTGTATAAGTAAAAAAAATCAAATAAATAAAACAATTTACAATGATTCTATTTTATATGCTGCATGATACCTTCAAAATCGATTGTATTTCCTTCAAAGTTTTCAAGGAACAGTCTTATCTTTCTTTTCGGGCATTCATTCCTAAAAGACAAAAGATTTACCAATTTCAAAAAAAATATGAAAATCGCATAAAAAATATAAAAATAGTTTTTGTTTTAAATTGTGCATTAACATGCGCTTTTCTAAAATTCACTTGAATCTATTCTGGTTAGCTAGGATCCTTTTTTCAGTCGACGATTTTTAGTATTTAATGTGATCTGTTCTTAAAAAATCGTTAACATATGAAAAGTTAAAAATATGCCATTTATAATCATCGAGTCGCTAACAACACAACAGCATATGTCCAAATGTATTATGAAAATGGAAGTTCAAAAGCAACATCATTTCGTAAATTATGCGACAGCTTTGGTCAACATGGACATCCTACTGAGTGTGCAATTTGCAAAATTATTGAATTGTTTTGAATTTGAATTTGGGGAGCAATGAATCCTTATGTTATTCACGAAGCAAAACTTTATCCTCCAAAAGTCACTGTTTAGTGTGATTTATGGGCTGGTATCAAACATTGAGCCGTCTTTCTTTGAAAACGAACAGGAAAATGCCCTTAGTGAATGGGGAAAGTTACCGCAACATGTTAACTAATTTTTTGTGTCCCAAATTTAATGAATTGGGTGCCAACGACCTTTTGGTTTCAACAAGACGGAGTGACATGTCGCACAAACCGTGCAACACTCCATTTAATATCAATAAAATTTGCCGATCGTTTAATTTCAAGAAATTCTGATGTGCCTTGGCTACCAAAAAGCCCGGACAACAGCGCTTGAATATTTTTTGTAGGGTTATTTGAAAGGTATGGCGGTGTATGCTAATCATCCACAAAAAATTCAACAACAATTCGAGCTGAAATTGAGATCATTGATTCGCTTTTATTGGAAAAAAACATCGAAAATTTTAATGTTCGGAGGCCTGTAGGCGAAGCCGTGGTGGCGATATGAATTCATTTACTTTTCATACATAAATTGCATAGGACCATCTTTCATTATCAATGACTTTTCATCCCAAAATGTGTGTTTTATATATATATATATATATATATATAACCATAAAGATGAAATAATTAACATTTTAGAACTTTCTTATACTAAGGCGACAATATGAAAATGAAAAGGTACCCCAAAAGAAATCGCTTGTGTTCATTAAAGGTATAAATACCATGAAATTAATGAAACAGGTATAAAATATTCAAAAGCATGAGGTTTCATCTTATTAATTTAGTAAAAATATCAAACGTATTCAGTATAGGATGGGTGTAGGTATCAAACATAAAAGTAATATCAAAAATATAAGCGGATTACTTAAAAGAATTCTTAAGAATTTTAAAAAGCCAAAACATATGCTTAAATTTATTTCAACGAACTTAGGGAAGAAGGTGCTCTCCCTACATATCCAATTTATCAAGAATTTTATTTTATTTGTATCATAATAACGTCTTATCAATTTACCAAAAAATAAATGGCATCATTATTCGAAAAGAGATTAATCATTATTTTAAAGATAAGCCATCTGATGATGAAAAAGTGGATTAATATCAACATTTTCCATAGTCACTTTGTTTTTCAGCTCATTGGGTATGTCTATTTAAAAAAAAAAATTTAGCAGACAAGGAAAGAAAACTTTTGTTATAGAAATATTTTCTAAAAAGTTTTTAAATTTATAAAGTACGAAATAAACACTGAATTTCATTTACGTGCATAAAATTATCAAAATGTAATTAATCTTAAATACTTAAAAAGTATGTGTTTAAAATTGTATTCCACTTCTATCTTAAGCTAACAAATATATTTTTTTGCTCTTATGGTATTAAACCAAAAATTCAAATGTTTGATATCATTAGAAAAGATTACCTAAGTGTCCTTCAATATTGATCCTTTGAAGTACTTACAAAAAATTACGAGTATTCATTTCAAACCTTATTTTGAGAGATAGAACGATTATTTAGCGAATTATAAAACAAAATCTGAATAGCAAAATTTTATGAAAACTAAACGATAAAATTGTTCATCCAAAATATACATACAATAGCGTAATGGACTCACTATACAAAGAAAAGGTAACAACGTTTCGGCACGTTAAGCCTGCGGCCTGAAACAAAAATAAATGTACATAAATCATTACATTTCTATGACAACATGAATTTCAAAGAAAACATCAAAGAAAGAATATTCAAAGCATTTATAATTCCTTGAATCTGTTAAAATGTTCCCGGTTAGGATTCGTTAATTTCACATAAAATCAGAATGTGTATAATTGACCAGGAGAAAATAATCAGGTCAACTACTTCATTATCTTATTATTATGACTATTTGTTATTATTTTACAAATTGTTGTTCCATACTCTCAAACGCTTATATTACCAGATTTTCCAGCAAGATACATATGGTGTTTATTGAAAGAGCTATTTCCGCAGATTGCAAATTAAGAAATATGAGGTTTTAAAGTGAAAATTTAGTATTTTGGGAATTTTTTAAGAATTTGACAAGAAGTAAGAGGATTTTGCTGAAACTCGAAACATAACATAGGTCAAAATAAAGCTTAAGTATTTAACTGACTTATATGATATCAGTTATTTGTAACGTGATGTGATAGAACATTTTCATTTTCAGATTTACAGTCTGCAGAACAAATTTAATAAAATTACTCTGTAAAATGTTTCGGGCAACGATTTTGCAGACCAGGACAATTGTATATCAGTTCTATTTCATTAAAATGTTTAAATTAACTCTGACCTGCTTTAATTAACTTTATTATTAAGATTAATACTTTAAACTTATTTAAATTAAAATCTATGATGTTAGGCTTGTAAATGTTAGGAAAGCGTCTAACTCTGTCGTAAATGACTGCACCACTTATAGGCATAGTAGCTATACAAAAATTGAGGGTAAGAATAAAAAGTCACGTACCTTTTCTTAAGGATATTCATTTTAAATTAACTACCTAAGGGACAAGAAGAAACGAAAACACTTTGTCTTATATTTTACCTAAAGCTGCCTGTTTACTTATCCCTTTTTGATCTACCTGGACAAAGGTCGATTAGTGGATTAGAAAAACCTTTTAAAACCCCATAAATCTCGACGATTTGTATTATATGAAAAATGTGAGCCAACCCCAAGGGATATTATTTGGATATCATTTTAATATTTAAACATAACAGCACTATACCTTTTCGATGAAAACCAAAAGATAACATAAATTAGAGGTAATTAATGCTATTTCTCACCTTCAATCTTTTATTTTGGCCTCCAGGTGAAATGACTTTTTATTATACAGCATATTTCCTTTTTTTTCCAGTAAATAAATTTTCCAATCTCAATCCTTCATAAAGTGCTTATATTTAAAATAAAATAACAAATAATCACTAATTTACACCTAATGGTAAAAAATACACAAATAATACGCTCAACTTTAAAATGCACATGTTAAAAGCACAGAATCATCACCAAAAAGTAGCAGTCATATATGAAAAATCCACTTTAACCGCCAAATAATCGAGTCCCGAATTATTCAATTTTCGAACAATCTCTTTAAATATCGTAGGCGAGTATCCTGAAAAGTCAACCAAACCCTGGGATTTTCACTTGCCGACTGAATCCTCGAATCTATTGAAGCTCCAGTGTATCTCAAAATCAGTTTTATGAATGAAAAGCTTCGAAACAAGTTCTCGATGAAACTTAGCGAAAATTCACTTGTTGAAATAAAACCAAGATATTTCCCCTCCGTTGAATAAAATTTCCCGACTGATATTTTAAACAGCGCATGGATGAATCAAAACAACTACGTGAAAAAGTCTCAATGTTAACTTGTATCATAATATTAGGGAAAAACATAGCAAAACTATTGTTGTTATACCTAAAAAATAGAACCCTTGCCCTATACTCGTTAGTTCAAAAGCTTTAATCTGCTCAGCAACATGTTTTGAAGTATCGCTAAATTAATAGATCCTTGTTATCACAATTCTCAGCGTATGATGTCATTTTTATGGGTACCCGCAGCAACAGGTGTGATAAAAACAGGACATATATGGCCAATTAAAGGTAAAAGGGGATGAAATGAAGGGGCATTGAAAACACTTTTCACATTTCTACAGTGTAGATGGAAAATATAAATAAATAATTCTAAAAAGGCTTTAAATATTCGATTTATTATTACTTAACTTTATTAGATAAGCATAAACAATAATTACGAGTACCATACATACGTTGCCATAACATTACATTTGGCATAAATATTCTATTTGCGTTAGACACAGTATTTTTCCCCTTCTGTTTCGACATCGAATCAAACAATTTCGTTGCGAATTTTTATATGTGGAAATAGACTTTTTTAAAGTCAAAAAATTCACATTATATTAAAGACTAGCTGATTTACCCGACTTCGCACGGTGCACGTAAAGTTCAGTAATTGGATCTTGCTACTATTAAATCAAATATGTACAGACAAATAAACAAACAGACAAACAGACAAACATACAAACAGATAAACAGACAAACAGTCAGACAGACAAACAGATAAACAGATTTTTTTAAAATGGTCTTGCATTCTGTTAGCCTTTTTACATAACCCCTAATCAGTTTTTGGTAAATATTTTCTATGTGTAGACACGGCATTTCTATATACATATGTAGTAATAGTAACGAACCCCATCCAAGTAAACTTCTAAAGCAAAAGTTATTATGGCACGGCTATCTAAATAATTTGCTTAAATATGTTTTAAGTTAGTTGAAATATGAACTGAAAGACACCCTAAATATTCTAGGAAATCCAATTCCTTAGCAAACTATAAAAACAAATTTATTTGACTAATTTAAGCTGAAAGGATATTTTCTGTATAGCAACAAGAATTTCGATGGCAATTTCGTAACGATAACCCTAAGCTCTTTCGAGTCACATAAAATAAGTAAAATAAAGATTGGATCAACCTAACCGCAATATTTATTAGCCAGAAATTTCTTCCAACTTGTGTCCGTGCGTTTGCTTTTGCAGCGCAAAACCTTTAAACAGGATGAAATTTTATATGAATTTGCATTGAATGCTAATTTCACTACCGACAGAAACAGGAATTCCAACCGACAAAAGGACACTTTACCTCCTGTTTTTCGGGCTACTTGTTCATGCCAGTGGATAATTAGATTGCCTTAAAGGGCCAGAATTACACAAATTTGTTTTGCGAAGGTACACCGTCACACATCACACCGGCTCCAAACAATCGGTCCGTATAATTGCTTTGTCTCGTAAATTTATTGCTGACTCAATTTTCTGCTTGTTCCGAGAGCCTTAGGCTCGTAGCCAAAGAAATGATGACAATAGCTGAGCAATTTGTGGCACAAGTTTTCTAAAAACCAATAAGGTAAGGCATTTCATACTTTTGTCTGTTATCACAGATTGAAGACACGTGCACCTTTCTCAACAAATAATTCATACTTTCCAACTTAACTGGTTAACGCACCCTTAGAAAACTCAATTCTGAATAGGTAAAAGTTTCAAGTGATTCTTCACGATAATTTTGCAATTTGGAAGACATCATTGAATTTCCGCCTCTCTGGTAAATTTGTCACCAAAAATTTCCTTATACAAGGCTAAATTTGATGGTGATAACATATGTGGGTTGTGTGTGAATATGTGGCATACTAAATAAGGGTAACAGCCACCTGCACGTCCCAATTTTGATAAAATTATGAGATAAAATCAATTGCAAGAGGAGAAATTCTACATAAAGTCCTAAGTAAATTTTGTAACTTAGTAAACATAGTCCCTCCATAAACATTTTTCTAAAAACAAAATATGTGTAAGGTTCTTTCCTTCTGAAGGGATCCCTGTGTCGGCACGTGTTACAAAGTTTTGAAAAATTTATCACTTCTTTTAAAGAGAGTGGGCTACTCATAAACCCAAAATACATTAACGTGTCGTCGCCCCAAAATTGTATCCCAGTCCTTTTAGGAATTTACCTCTTGGATGTACAAATTAACTAAACGTAAAACGACAAAGTTATTTAACTAAAACTCTCTACCTATGTATGTACATACAAATAATAATAGAATTATCTTCTAAATTTAGGCAATCATGTTACGTGGAGAGAGATTTTTCGGAATCCCCTACATATTTTCTATCTCTCTAGTTCCCTAATTCCCTTTTGAACGTGAATAACCGTAGGTATGAGTGCTCTTGAAAAGTTTCAAGATACTACTTTTGTTTATTACCACAAAATTATGATGGTCCTCCTTCTGCAATTTAGGAAATAATTTACGAACTTTAAGGGTATGTGGGTAGCCGCAGATTTTCGGATCCAGGAAATAGACAATGCTTTGCGGGCATACAGGAAATTGTTGAATTATATAGAAACTTCTCATACAATACATTCCCTCCAGTCCAGGATAAAGTATGGGACAAATTTCTTTGCTGTAATTGTCTTTTGAACCAGAAAGAAAACATTTTTTTCTTGTGTCCAAGCAATAAATCTCCATCAGTGGGCCATTCCCTCATTGAAAGCCATCGCACATCCAACGTCTTAAGGGCTTTTTACCTTCCCCTGTCTTTAAAACTTACCCAAATACCACAAAGCTTTTGAAGATACCGCAGTGAATAAATCGCCCTCATACTCATCTTTTTTATACGAGTATTACTATTTTATTTTATCCACCCTGGCTTATCTTATCTATCACTCTGGAGATTTGCAGCATATTTTCCTTCACGAATTTTTCTATAAATGTCGCGTACCTTACTAGACGACTACTATTAATATACCCAGCCACGAAGCAACCAACTACTGAATGACAGCAAGAATAGAATAAAAAAGGTACAACAATTTCTGGACAAAAATAGCTTAGTATTATAATTGAAACGAACCAAAGAGAACTGAGTGGGTATCATTTTATCCTTCTTGGCATAACACTATCAAAATCCTTCACCTCAGAAACTGATAAGCAGCGGATTGTTGAGCACTCACCAAAATTTAATATGTGTACAATACGTCTAGAAATACATCTTTACGGAGACGGGGCATGTCTGAATATCTCAAAAGGACATTTCTCCTGAGTGATAAGGTCAATGATCTAATAAAAAGTTTAGGGAATCTTAAAGTATTAAGGGTTCATCTTCAACATTGAATTAGCCCTGAAGACTATTTACCTTGCCTCAGCAAGAAATTGAGGATAGAAAGGGAAATTTGAGAATAATACTCGGTTGCGTTTCTAGCCAATTAATTTTTTAGACAGTTTTAGGGCATGTAAAGAGTTTTAAAAAAATTCAATTCAATTTATTTTACGAGGCCAGTATTCTAAAACAGCATTTAGAAGTTGATAGTATTTGAAAAAAATTCAGTTCTAAGTATCAAGCGACAAATTCTTCTCGGATGAGAATTTACTAAAAATCAATGTGCACTTAGAATTTATTCCATATAATTCATGGATAAAAGGAAAATAAATAAGAAAACCTTATTTAATAAGTTCCAATTCAGTTACATATAAAAGACAAACAATGACTTCTTATGGAAGGATTGCTAGTTAATAGGCTTAGAATATATCACTAGTCCAGTATCGTTCTGTATATAAATAAAATACTACGGTTTACTAATAATTAAGCCATGTTTTATTCATCGAAAATTCCAAGTACATCTATAACAATTACAAAATACATTAAAAGAAATACAATATTCATGACATAGTTTTCAATGTACAAAATTTTTGCATGCTAAAAATATGTACCACAATAAAAACCGAATAAATCCAAAAATTTGTTATAATAAATTAAAAGAGCATTAATATTACGAGTTTTGAAAATTATACTACTAAGTCGCACGTAAATACCCCAATGATTTCAAATTTAGCAATTTAGCCCTACAAATTTTGCCATAGATCACTTTTATATTGATTCAAATCGTTCCAAACTAGGAAATTCTAAAATCGCTCGGACATACTTTCAGACAAAGATACAACGTCTAATAAAGCCAACATAATTAATAACTTTAATAACAATAGAGCCAATATGAGGCTTGATATTAAGTCTATTGTCAAGAATAACAGTCAGGTCAAAAATTTGGTCAAAATAGCAACTATAATTAAAAATAGGGCTAATGACTTATGAGAAAATACATCACAGAGCTTTCCTCAACGTTTAAAAACTAACGATGAAGAGCACATCATCTTACAAAACAATCCTATTATAGCATAATAAAATTCCTCTACTTTGCTAGATTTTGATTTTGTTAAAAATAAGTATATAAGGATTTTCTGTCTTACAAGTTTTGAATTTTTATTAATTTTTTTTTAATGTAGATCTGATCTTTTATTAAATTTTTGTTAATCTAGATGTGGGTGATCCCATTAATAAATACACCCATAATTTTACAAGCATTGATATTTTAATATTTATTTATTTTATATATGTCTTTGGACTTTTTTGTTCTTTAACATTTCAAGTATAAATGCGTGGGAAGACATACCTACTTTATGAATAGACCTAACCACTTTTAACTCTCTATTCAGGTCAGCGATTTTAGAATTTTTCTTAATCCAGCTCTCAGCCTCTCTATCTCAAAATTCATATGGCATTTAAACTTATAAAGAAAACAAAAACTATTTTGCAGACGAATGTAAAAGGAAAGATATACTTACTTGATTGCTCTGAAAATGTTCACATAAAATTATTTAAACAATCAAAAGAAATAAATCAATTATAACGCTATTCATTCGAGCGTAAATAAAATATTTTTATTAAATACAATAACTGCCTTCCTATCTGATTTCGTTGAAAGTTTATTTAGTGATTTGAAGTAAATTTTATAGCTGGAACAGGAAGTAGAGAAAGATGAAGAATACAATAACAAAAATTATAAGAACAATTTCAATATAACGATACAACAGAAAAATTTTGCTTCTAATAAATAAGTCAAGCATATTTATTTCTAATTCTTCGGACTATGAATTCATCAATTTATGAAGAGTATCACATGACGGTGTATTGATATTCTGGGCCTTTTTGAAACGTTCACGATCGGCAAAGCTTCGGGCTTTGGCCAACAGTGAATCTCCTATAAATACAAGTGTTGTAAAAAAGCGCAAAAAGAATAATAATAAATACAAAATAAAATATTATTGCAACACTTACTATAATTGCGTTCCTTGCTGCACGAGTACCTTAAATGATTGATGTAATCTTCTTCGACGGATGCTTCGAGTCGTCCAACCGAACCTTGATATTCCGTATGGAAGTTCTCTTTAACGTAGTACGGTATCTTGAGGGAGTGCGTTCGTCGCTGGACAGAGTATTTGCTAGATTAATAGAATTATTTTTTTTTTTTAATTTTTCAACGTTTAAATTTGGAACTCTGCATCAATCTTACTGGCTCGGCTGAAGACTGTAAATGGGATCCGAAATAAAGAACGAGGACATCATTGAAAGGGCGATCAACAACAATATAGGAAGTAAGTTGATAAGCGCCGTATAACCATTTTGTTGCTGCGCAAAGAAATATAAAGTTTCAATAAATATTACTGCCTCTACAAAGTGAATCAGTTAAAATAATTAGCACGTTCAATCCGGCAGACCTTTTCGATTATCTCTACTATCGGCATGCACGAGATGATAAGTTAATTATTCTTCTGGAGGTGCTTGTAGTATATGTTACCATATACATATATGTGAACCACCGGTGGTCCACGCCGCCAGATAAAACCAATGCCTGTGAACCAGGCCGAACATGTTAAAATAGGTGTATTACTTTCGCAAATCTGGATTCGGATATTTAATCTACTAGCAAAATAACCACCTTCAGTAAGAGGACTTTGTAATCCAAATACTTATTAAGACGTTTTGAAACAAAATTTGAATTTCAGAATATAATAAAATACCAAGCGCGAGTATGCAGGTTGCAGTATTGCTAAACATAAAAAAAAAACTTGCATTGGCCCATGGGAGGATCGAACTCACGACCTTCGCGTTATTAGCACGACGCTCTAACCAACTGAGCTAATGGGCCATATATTCACATAAATATTTGCGCACATTTAGTACAGATACCTTTTATATTTTTGCTTAATGTTTAAATTTATAAATAAATTTAATAAATGTTTTCTATTTTTAATATATATAATGATTTAGTACTATTTTTTTTGTTCTATACTCTACTTCACATAAATAAATTCTTGACGATTTAAATTATGAATTTCAATTTCAAAATAAGCAGTTATCTCTATTTTGAGTTATCCTTCCCGAAGGCATTTTATTTAAATATATTTTTTTATATATAATTTTATCCTGTCTCGATGACAGGACTGATTATTTTTATTTTTTTTTATTCGCATTATTATTATACGAAATTTCTCTCGTAAATTTTACGAAGCAATATGTCAAATGAAATTTCTTTTAATGTGACTGCATGAAGGAGGCGCGTCAATGCTATTTTTATACCCTTTTTCAGATATCTTATTTTTTGCACCACAACAAATCAGACATTATTATACACCAAGTGAAGGGAATTATTAGAAAAATGAATAAAGGCGTCGACAGTCTCTGAGACTTGTTTGAAAAGAGTGAACATTTTACTCTGTAATTTGTGAATTCATTTTCCATTTGAATTGCTGTTTTATTGGCAAACTACAAATTTCGAAGATTTATTTTTGAAGAACACTTTGTATAGCCTCCGTGGCGCAATTGGCTAGCGCGTTCGGCTGTTAACCGAAAGGTTGGTGGTTCGAGCCCACCCGGGGGCGACTCTACTTTTTATAAACTATAAAATGCTTGTGCAGATTTTGGAAGGTGCTATTGAACCGCAAATTTATTTTTAACACCTTAACACATTCATTTTTAGCAACATAGACTGGATTCAACCAGCTGCTGAATCGATCGCACTTTTAGAAAAACCAAAATATTGCATTTGCGTGTAATCGTATATAGCTAGAGTAACTATTTATACTATTATACTATTTATTAGATAAACCAATTATACGGTGCCTTTATATTGTAAAAACAAAAAGTGTGAATTGGCCCATGGGAGGATCGAACTCACGACCTTCGCGTTATTAGCACGACGCTCTAACCAACTGAGCTAATGGGCCATCTGTAATGATTCGTCGCTGTATTTCAATTCAGCCTATCTCCAAATACCGAAAGCTTTCTATTCAATGTTTATATTTTCCATGAAAAACGGCATACCCTAAGAATTGTAATTTTTATTCCTAGGATGCGGCTAATATAAATATATTTAACAGCAAAGCCACCTGAATTATCAAGAATATTTTAACAAATTTTATATTTATTTCTCGAAAATAACCTATAATATATTATATGACCTACCATTCTCCTTGCATAGAATAATTTAAATATAATTATAATATAATATTTAATAATTTATTGGAATCTTAAAAATGTGTATTAAATTGTGTAACATTTGCTATTATAAAAACGATACATCTGCAAATGAAACGCTTCGCATAGCCTCCGTGGCGCAATTGGCTAGCGCGTTCGGCTGTTAACCGAAAGGTTGGTGGTTCGAGCCCACCCGGGGGCGATTTACTTTTTTCCTTAATATTTGATAGAAAAAGAAACCTTAATATAAGTCAATATTTATTTTTTCTTCCAAAACTTTAAAACACGTGCCATCACTATTAATGATAACCAAAATACGAAATAACCTATACACAAAAATATGTTACTTTATAAGCCACCAGCCTACGCAAATACAATTCCATATAAAAAAAAAGAGCATCATCTTAGTTTCAAATACGAGAAATGAAATCTGTACATCCGCAACCAAACTGAGTGACTACATTCTGTGTAGAATCCACTTAAAATCAAGGAAAAAAATGGTTTTTATATATAGCGGAAACACATTCACAAAGCTCAATGAAGGTTACAAATAAAAATGAGATAAAATCAGACAAGAAAAGAACGCTATTTCGAATCGACCCACCCAATAAGGGAACTATTGAGAAAAGGGAAAAAACGCCAAGGCCATAAAATCCCCTAAAAAGATAAAAGTGAACTTAAGAAGATACGGAAAGAATGTCTTTATCATAAAAAGGCATCGAATTTAGAGCTTCTAGGTATTTCCGAATTTCCCTTTCGGTATTAGACATCAAACGTAAAAATTTAAATATCTACAAGGGAACGGACTAATCGAAGTACAGCTGCGGTTCCAAAAGAAAAATTGAATAATGCAAATGAAGTAGCTGCTGTCCGTTCTTACGCAAACATTAACGGACGTTGGGAATTGCAAATATTCTCACGTTTCCTGCCTACGATAAGGAAAACACCCTTGTTTATCCCAGCTGCCCACCTGAAATAGTTACAAAAGTGCCGACCGAAATAGACAACAACAGGCATTTAAAACAACATACAATAATGGGAAAGAGGAAATTTGTGTGATTAATTACACCACGTTTAGTTTTACTGTGAAATATGCCTTAAATTTTCTGATATTGCCTTTAAATAGAAGACATTTCGATTGTGTGAGAACGATATTTTGAACACTCGTTGTACCTCTAAAAAGATAAAATATCTTTTCCATATCACCAAACAAATTTAAAATATTTCATTAAAAAGTGAGAACTTGGCCCATGGGAGGATCGAACTCACGACCTTCGCGTTATTAGCACGACGCTCTAACCAACTGAGCTAATGGGCCATTCGACAAATCGCTTCTTATTTTTATTCATATTGTAAACTCAAATTGAATTCCAAAACACCTTCACTTGGACATTTTAACCAAAATATCAAGAAAACAGAACTTTTGCTTACTCACACATTAAGCTCCCTACTTTGAATTATAATGCGCATCGATACGTTTCATTAATTAGAATTAAATTTCGTCATGTAATTAGGCTAAATTTAATTTTCATTAAGAAACTGTATAAATCATACTCAATGTAAATTTATAAAAGAAATTCGTTACTTACCTCCCTCTGATGCTGGTGCTCGGCACGGTGAAAGCGCCTTTGGCGAACATAAATATTACTCTGTGGGAATCCTCCACCAAAGAACATATTAAACAATTCTTCAGCAGTTACATCAGCCTCGAATCCGCGTGTATAAGCAAATTCACTTGAATAATGCCGACGGCCACTAGTCGGATGTCCACTAATAATATCATCATTACCATGCAAATCGTATGATTTGCGTTTTTCCGCATCTGTTAAAATTGCAACAGCATTTCCAATTGCCTTGAAGGCTTCGGCAGATCCAGGCGCTTTATTCTTATCCGGATGGAGTTGAAGGGCCAACTTCTTATATGATTTTTTTATTTCTGAATCAGTTGCTTCTTTGGTAACCATTAAAACTTCGTAATAATCTTTGCATCTGTTTGGAAATTTTAAGGTAATTAGTAGCTATATGTATTTAAAAAAAATTGAATTAGTTAGAAGTACACGTCATGGGCTTAAGATTAATTGAAAATAATTATTTTAACGATTTGTAGCTTATAATTCATAATAAAAACTATAAGGAAAATACAAGACTGAATTAAATAAGGTCCCTATTATAAAAGCCCTCGGGATCCCACGATATTCGCACTAAAAGCAACCTTATTTAGAAATTATTCCATAACCATAAATATTTTTCCATAAATAACTTTGAGCACCTTAAGAGCTCTTAAGGATTTCATGTGGACATATCTTAAATATAATTCTAAAATTCACCTGAATCCTCGCGCGCGCTAAACAAGCTCTTACTTTTTTATCCTTTTAACTGCATCCAATTGATCTAATGTATATTCACTTTCTGCAGATTTAGCTTCCCTTTTTGGAGATGCAGGCGTTTTCCGGTGGCGTAGTCCATCATCGCTGGCATCAACATTTTCAGCGGTGCCATTCGATGTCGGGAAGCTCTTCACTTTCGCGAGGAGATCTACAAAATATGACTTGATTAAAACCAACAATTTTAATAATGAAATGTTTTAAAAATAAAACCTTTAGCCCTGCTCGTTGGGTAAAGTTGTTCAGCTTTATTCAGGAATTTCTCAGCTCGATCCAGCTTCCCTTCAGTCAGGGCCTTAATTGCAATGTCGATGCATCGGTCTGCCTCGTCGCGATTTCCTTCCATTTTAGTTTGATCGCTTTCAGCGGAATCTGCAAGATTTTATTTATGATTAGATTAAACGCTTACCTTTGTGTTCAGATTAAAATTTCAGATTCCCATCGGTTAGATGAGGTAAGGAACCTTGGGTCAACCACTTCCTTACTCAGGCTATTCACTTATATTTCGGGCAGGAAATATTACTAAATTTTACCCATTTTGGCAATCCTGACAGCCAAACACTTTATATAAGCTCTTTTGCATTAAAACAGTCGCCACCTTCTCACAGTATTCCCTTAAAACCCACTTCCCACTCCGCAAACACCCACTGGCGCGTAGTATTTAAATCTCGAATTAACTAGAATTCGGGCAAATATCCCCTTCCCGGACTAACACACCTGCTCGCCTAAATCGTGTTTTAATTAAGAAATTTATAATTAAATTATAAAAAGAAAAAAAAAGCTACGTCAGTTCCAAATTTCGTCGACGGTCCCACCCCCCGTAAAAAGTACGATAATAGTTGTCAAAACTCACTTTGTTGACCCTGCGACGGAGCTGCTCCCGATGTGTGCGGTGCTCTGGTGAGGGGAATAATTACAAATAGTCGCGTAAAATTTACTTTTCTCCTGCTATACACCACTTCTAGAGAATTATTTACTTAGAGCCCGAATCGGTGCCAAAAATACTGCGAGAATTTTGACAACATCGCCTCACTTCCCAGAGATGAAATTTACCTATGTTTGGGAACTGACATTGGCGCTGCAATCGCAAAGAATACGAATATGACATTTCAGTCGTTGGGTTGCCAGAGAGTAGAGGGAGATTTTGCTGTTTTAACCGGAAGTTGATTAATTAAACGAAGAGAAACCTGAATAATACCAAAAAACTAAAATAAGTTGTAAAACTTTTACAAATATACGCCTATTAAGAGTTCAATTATTTCCCAAATATATTACGAAATTTTTAATTTAAACTTGTAGCGAATTATACTCCGTAAATAAACAATTCTCTTGGAATCTTTTCGAGCTTAAAGTATTCTCGTACTAATCCGATTTATCCTATTATTATCATTAAATCTAGAAACAAAAAACACAAATATAAATTTTCTTACTTATATGAACTAATTAAAACTGATTAGGGCTTATAGGGGTTCACATTACAATTAGGCAGACATCTCTTTTTAAAGTTAAAGTAACGTTTCTACATATGTTGTAAATAATAATTAATTTTACTTATATGAGTTTATAATAAACTTAAAAAACTGTTTAAACAAAATAAAGACAATCTTAACTAACAATAAATTCTTAAATCATTTTTGAAATAATTAAGTAACACAAGATTCAGAATACGGAATTCAAAAGGTTTATTTTAGTTTACGTTACAACGGAAATTTAAATATTTATGTTATTATATGTATAAAAACAATAAGAGGCTATCTATCTCAAATATTATTTATATGTTGTCATAATGTTCTATTTAAATTTATAGAGAAGTAGAACAAATTTATACACAGAGCCTAAATTTAAGCACCTCCTGAGTTGAACGGAAATTTGTGACGAATTTTCTATGCTTTCCTTTAGCAAAATGCAACATTTTGTTATACGAAAAATATTTAAATTTATACGCATTTCTTACTGCTTAATGTTTTGAGTGCAATACCACAAATATCACTTGCGTGACTTCAAAACGTTTCTTTTATGGTTTTCTTTATCAGAAAACAAAAATTTATTAACAGAAATATGTGATATAAGAGGGATAGTTCCTCATTAGTCAGACGTCGTATATCTAAGCTTAAACGTGATCTAAACGAGTCATCACTTTCAAGCACACAGGAATTTATGAATGCTAACTAAAAAGAGTATGAAACGAATCCGTAGAGACATAAAAATTTCGCATTTATCGTCCTAATCCTGAAATGCCTCCCAACTATATTAGAAAGTGAATTTCAAACCGTCATAAAATAAATCACAATTCTCCAAAATCCTCTTGCCGTCCCACAGGTTCTATGATATATGCTACGAGGGCACAACAACTCTCATCGCGACCTATTTTAATGAGTCGACAAATCCTTTCGGAAACGTCCTCGAAATTGGCGATTCATGCGAATGTTCACGAGTTTCAGTGAATTATGGCCGGGCTGGAATTTCACCCATTCAGCGTTGTCTGAGCCCACCCTCGCATTTTCATTTTCCATAAAATCGAACCTGTTGATTGAGGTTCGAGTTCATTGACAAAAATCCAATTTACCAAAGTGCCTAGTCAAACTCGATGGTATCCAAAAATTCCTAGAAGTGTCCCCGTTCCCCTGGTTGTTGTTTGTTGTTTTCTGAATCGAATCAAATTCCTCCGTAGCAAAAATATCGACCAAACAAACACAACATATCACGGGAAATTCTCAGTTGAACCGGAAAAATCATCGGCTGGCGGCAGGCCCTCGAGAAACCTTCCACCTTCTTTAGTAATCTGCGGCAGTTGGATGGTTTTGAAAAGTGTTAAAAGTCAACTATCTGCTTCAAAGTGTCTGAATCAATCTAAGAAAAGTGAAGTGGTTCGAAATCACGCTATCACCAGAAGGCCAGCAATTGAAAAAAAAAAAATTTATATTCTCATTTCGAAGCAGTCGAAGGATTGGAAGCGACCCATATCGCTCAGGTGCACAACTAGGTCAATCAGGTGCATTGTGGTTTAGCTAACCGCAGGTGCTTCAACGCAAAATTCTATTAATATCGTGACATTCGAGAAAATCGAGTAATCACGGCACAACTAGCGTGTGAACTTTTGCACGCTTGAAAGTGTAAAGGGATATTTACCCCTTTCCATTGTGGAGGCATGTAATTAAAAGGAAAACTTCAGGATGGGCGATTCAGGTAATTAAGAATTTTTTAAATTCTGTTTGTTTTTATTCTTGAAACCTGCAAACGACAATTTCAAAAAGGATATAAGAAAATCGTATTGAGTATTTTTCAAATAACTTGCTACTAAACCGGAACTTGACCTAAGAACATATTTTATATATTTTGCAATGGAAAATCCTTTAAGATTTGAAATAGCAATTAGAAAATCTAGTAAACAGTAAAAATAAAATTTTATTAAGGCAATTGAGGCGATAAATTGTTTTAACTAAAACTAATTTCGAGTCTTAACTTCGGTATCCTGAAAAACATGATCCACTGCATTCTAAAGGGTTTCCGTAGTCTTAAATAAGTTTTTTAAGTATAAAAACGATTTTATATGGAAAGTAAGTTTAAAATATTATTTCTAAGAAATACTCGCATTTAGGGTGATTCGCCGTAATTGCCTTTTTCTGAATTTTTATACTAGAGTCAAAAATAAGAGGTGAATTATTAAAAAAATTATTGGTAAAATAAAACTTGTCTATTTAGCAATTGTGAAGCTTAAGTTGAACAAAAATTAAAAATTTGCTCATAAAAAACAGCTTACAAATTATCCAACATATATTTTAAGAGAAAAAAAAATAAATGGGGTAAATATATGTCTTTATAGAGGAAAGTAGGTTTTTAAATAAATTTGTTTATAAAATAAATGAATAAAATAAAATAAATCTATATAATTAAAATTAGTCATGAAACCCTTCACCTTTATACAGCCTACCAAGGTACACATGATCATAACAATATAAGGGCACAAAAGCTAATTTAGTGAACTGTTTAAAACAGTATTAATTACCACCGATTACACATCCTGCCTAAATTGGGTACACAGCAAAATAACCTTGTCAATTTTACCGCGTACACCTTCTACTAATTAACTATCAGAAAAGGCAAAGGCTTATTTACATCTAAGCAGGAAGTAGGTGCACTTTGCACTTCTCTGTAGTATAGCCGCGATTACAAAGAACAAAGCGCTGCAATTCGCGTGCAGTGTGGTTTCGCACAACATATACTCGCAATCTTAGAGGTATTGCATGCATTAGACCGATATGAAAAGGATTCACTTCACTCTCGAAATTCAGTCGGAGGCACACCTTTAAAGTGATAAGTTTTAAAGAATATTTAAAGGGGTAGATAGTTTCCTCATAGACTAAATAAACGTTAAAATAGATAGTGTTTTGAAAAACTAGGTAGTTTAACTTAAAAAAATTAAATTTAAATTATATAAAAAAAGGGACTTCAAAAGGTTAGCAAAATGTTTGGAATCGCTTGTGATCCTTTGCAGCACACTAGCATGTATCAGAGGCTAGCGGAAGGTAGAGAGCATTGCTTTATTTTTCATATTAAACTACTCAATAAATTTATTATAAATTTCATATTTTACTAAAATAACGAGCAGAAAATACTAAATAAAGAAAAACATTTGCTAACGTCCCCTCAAAACCAATGATTACTTTACTATATAAAAATTTGTTTAATTTTGAAATTAGTTTTTATTTTTCATATGTCCAAAATTTCGCTACCACAGGCATAAGAACTAAGAAGTTTTATCACAAAAGCCTGAAATAAATACCTAAACTTTAGACATACATAAATAAAGCTAAAAAATTTCAGATAGTGAAGACAGCGATGGAGAAGGAGGTCTAGGCAATGTGAGTCGTGTGATCATTCGTCCACCTGGTACCAGTGGAAAGGCCAAACGTGGTCACATTTGCTTTGATGCAGCCTTTGAAACAGGCAACCTTGGACGTGCTGATCTGATCGGGGAATTTGAATATGACTTATTTCTCCGCCCGGATACCTGTAATCCGAGATTTCGTTTCTGGTTCAATTTTACTGTTGATAACGTGAAACAAGATCAGCGAGTTATTTTCAACATAGTGAATATCAGTAAAAGCAGAAATCTTTTCAACTCAAGATTAACGCCTTTAGTCAAATCATCGAGTAGACCCAAGTGGCAGAGAATTCCAAAGGAGCATGTCTTTTATTATAAATCAGCAGTTCACCAAAATCATTATGTGCTGAGCTTTTGCTTCGCATTCGACAAAGAGGACGATGTCTATCAATTCGCCATTGCCCCACCCTACAGCTATTCGAGGCTACAGTCCTACTTAACAGTGCTTGAGGCTCGCTTTATAGAAAAGCGGTTCAAAAGAAGTGTTCTTACGAAAACATTGGTAATAACACAACTTTTAATAATATAAAAACATTATCTAATATTTTCTTAATTATGATAATATCTTCAGCAAAACAGGAATCTGGACCTGATTACTATCGATCACGTGCCTAGACCAGAGAAAATAGATAGCAAAAATCTAATACGAGTCATTATAGTTTTAGCTAGATCCCATCCAGGGGCTTCCCCGACCTCGTTCGTTATGCAGGGGCTTTTAGAATTTTTGATAAGCAGTCATCCGATTGCAAATGTTCTTCGGCAACATTTCATTTTTAAAATAATACCGATGGTTAATCCAGATGGTGTGTTTTTGGGCAACAATCGATGCAATCTAATTGGTCAGGATTTAAATAGGACTTGGCATGTGGCGACTGAATTTTCCCATCCAACTTTGTATGCCATCAAAGAGATGCTGAAAGAGCTGGATAATTCTGATGTAGGTTTTATTGGATAATGAGTTAAAGCAAAATATTTTAATAATTTAAATTTAATCTATATAAAATTTATATTATTATTAATTTGTAATTATAAAATTACTATTTAATTTTTAGCGTTACCAAATAGATTTTGTCATCGATCTGCATGCTCATACGAGCCTCTTTGGATCGTTCATTTATGGGAATACCTACGAAGACGTTTACAGGTACGAGCGACACTTGGTATTCCCCAGATTATTTTCAGCAAACGCCTACGACTATGTTGCTGCAAATACAATGTTTAATGCCGATGAACGAAAAGTAGGAACAGTAAGACGATTTTGCTGCGATAGACTGAGTGATACTTGCAATGCTTACACTTTGGAGGTCTCAATAGGCGGTTACTACCTCAAAGATGGCAAAACGACTACGTTTTATACAGAAGATGGATGTAGGGATTTTTTAAATTCGCTAAACATTATTTTACAATCATTGATATTTTTAGATACACGACTTGGACGTAATTTGGCTAGAACATTTCTACAGTACTATCGTTTCGTGAATGTTTTAGCACTTCCAACAGCAGCCGAATTGCTTCCAAAGCGCAAGCGTCCTAAAACTCATCAAGCTAGAAGTCGTAGCAAAATTCGTCCGGAAATTAAACCTCGCCCTAAAACTACCCGCTGCTACGCACCGATCAGCTACACAGACTTATCAATTTGCTACGAGAGCGCTACATCTGAGGAGGGATCACCGATTCGATATCCTAGTGGAGCTAGTTTTGGTTATAGATTTAATAAAAGACACACAGCCCATGGATACATTTCCCATGATCAATTCTCGTTGCTCACAATTAAGTCATCAAAGTTCGATAATCTTGACTTTTCGCACGATCAAAGCAGACACACTAGCAGCAAACTTCCACCACTTCATGAGAAGGTGCCGTATAAAACCGTAGAGACGCTTAATGTGCCTCCGAAGCCGTGCTTATCAATAATCGATTTTAATCAGCTTACAATTGGGAGTCTGGAGAAAGCTAAAGAAGCGGGTAGAGATCGAGGGAGATCTAAGGAGCGTGGAAGAACCAGGGAAAGATCAAAATTTTAGAGGTTTTTTGGAGAGTTTTTAAATCATATGTACGAATCTTTTACAACAGACTTTTTCAAATTTTGAATAATTTAACATTTTTTCTGAGCTTTCTATGCCTTGAATTTTCGAATTTAATCACCTATGAATAAAACTCTAACACTTAATTAGTGCGTATAGTTCTTCTAGCCATCACCATTAATCTATTTTGGCTTTGTTTTTTTTCTCGGATCGTAGATATGACGGAGAATCAGAAAACGGTTTAATTTGTAAAGGTTTTATTTCAATTTTCACAAATTGAACTACTAGGTACATCATAGTACCCTTATAACGCAATTTATCTATGTATTTTATGTGATTTTAAGCTTGATTTACAAAACAAGTTTTTTATTTTCATTTGTTCAATTAATTTAGGAGATATATTTTTCTATTAGCTTCACCTTGGCTCCATATATTTTAAATTGGACTATAAAATTTGCTACAGTACGACGATTTGTTCACTTATAATCCCAGTTTTATTCAGTGCATCTTTGATACACTTTTCAAAGGCTTTAGACCCACAAATCAAAATTTTGCAGGACGTCTTATTCATTATACTCAGCCTACGATCAATCTCGTAATTTGTAAGGCGAAAAGAATGTATCCTTTCTTTGTACTTCAACAGTTTTTTAAAATGTTCACAGAAAGCATTTTCAGTTTCTGGGCAAGAATGGCATTTTTCCCGGGACAAGTATACGTCTCCTTCGAAATTCCAAAATTTGTTATACTCATGGAGCTTCTCCCGAAAGATGATTCTCTGCAGATCCGTAAAGCAAGAAAATAAGATTACTTTTGTCATATCGCTTTCGTCTTCGAGAATTTCGTCCACAATTCGAATAATCGGGGCAATTGCAACGCCATGCGTGAAAATCACCAAGTTTTCGTATGAGTTGGGCTCGTGGAAAAAAGATCCCACAGGTCCTCGGAATTCAACCAAGTCTCCAGCATTCAACTTATCAATCTGCTGCGACATTGTCCCACCTGGGCTTAGATTAACCAAAATTTCGAATTCCAACTGCTCTTCGTCGACTCGAAAGGGCGAATATGGCCGGGAAATTGTTAAAGAGCCGTTACACTCTGTGTCATTTCCTTTAATTTCCGGATTTGGCGCTCGCATCATTATGTGGTGTCCTGGAGGAATGTCGAGGAAAAGTAAGTTTTGTGGACTATTTTCAGACAATTTAAAGTGGAGTTGAAGAATTTTTGAAGATAAAACGATTTTGTTGAGTAATTTGTATTTTCTGTAGGATAATATTGCGTTTTTGAGGGTTTCAGAACGTTTTGAGCGTGTGAAGCGGGTGATGGTAAGTGGAGTGTCCAGGATGCAGTTGGCACATCCGTTCCCGCAGCAATCGCTGGAATCGATGACGATTTCTTCCGGGGGCATTTGAAAAGATTAAAGAGACCTAAAATATGAAAAATTCCTGATAAAAGGGCTTCCTTTCACTAAACAAATATCCCAGAAATGGCACTCAACAAACGTCGCCTGCTTCTTCTTCCAACCGTAAAAGTATAGAAAATAAAAATGTGCATAAGTGATTATAAAGTTTAATCGCTATTTTTCCAGTTATCAGACTTTTTTAAAAAATATTTTAAATATTTAAAAGACTTAAAATTACCCTAAAAACATCATCTTAATTGCAAATTAATTATATTTTCACAGATAAAATTGATTATAATTCCCAAATAAAATTCCGTCTAGATGTCGTAGTTGTCGGAAAATCAAGGCCATTTGTTGCACTAACAACTTCCCTTTTTTATTACGTAGAGAAAGGGAAGATTGTCAGCTGTTTTGACAGTTGCCAAAATAAAAACTTTCACAGTAGCAGGACAATTTTACTTATTTTAATGGCAAATTTCTCCTCAGCGCTTTAGTAATTTTTTTAAAATATCATAACACATTGCTGTAGAATAATGTTGTGCTATGAAAATTCATTAGAAGCATGAATTTAACAGCATTCTTGAGGGATTTCAATCCAAGGTTTGTTTTCACTACCACTTGTTGAAATAAGATTCGTAGTTTTAATTGTAAAATTTCTTATTATTTCTAGCAAGTTTATCGTTCATTGCAGCCTTTTCACATTCGTAGCATTATTTTGCTTAAAACTTGATGGTTATATAGGTATAACGGAAGAATTTTTCTATGATTTTATGAGTAAATTAAATTTTATTTGTAGACTGGCCATATTGGGCCGTGTTTACGCCTTTATGGATATGGAAGGGAATCGCTATTTTAGGAGCTATAGTCGGTTCGGTAGTGTGGTGCAGGTTTCCACACTACAGGTAACTTAATCCGCTCTATTTAATTAAATCAACCTAAATTGTTCCCATATTCCTTGCAGATTGGAGGGTGACTCTTACACTCAGTTTAAGGCGATGTTAATATCCCTATCGCTCCATTTGATACTTCTTATGTTTGAACTCTTGGCTTGCGACCGATTGACATCCCGTCGACATTTGTGGGTCCTGGTATTCATCCCCCTCATTCTGGGTAGCGTGGCTAGTGTTGGAGCCTGTGTCTGGGCTGTGAAACATGATAGGTCTTTTGAATTAGAACTATTTCTCGCAGTAAATGCCCTCCAGTTTGTGTCACTCCCCCTAAAACTAGATGAATTTGTCTCGTGGAGCTGGGAGGTTGTTTTCGTTCCTCTTTGGATCGTAGTCTGTCTGAGCTTAGTCAGTAAGTGATTGATTTCTTTTATTAAAAAGTGCTTCATTACAATAGAAAAAATTATTTTCAGGTGTTTTGTACAATATTATTTTCTGCGGTATAATGCTGAAAACACCTGAAATATCTCTACAGCAAAAGAAATCTGCACTTCACGCAGCCATAGGGAACGCTTGCACTGTGCTTCCAATCCTCTGCTTTCAAGTAAGTAAAATTATTGCCCTTAAAATCTACCAAAAAAAAATCTAAAAAACAAAACCCTTTCCAGGTGATAATTGCTGATAAACTAGAAGGAGAACTTAAATTTCCCTTCATCGTGATCTTCAGTCCACTTCTCGTTGCTTTGTTCACTTTAATAATTTTGAGCTTTAGTGCAAAAGGCGGAAATCGTTGGTGGTTCGGTATACGAAAGAATTTTAGCCAATTCCTTCTGGCGGCTTTGCCTTTCCTGCAAGAATACGGAAACATATCCTACCACACTGAAACGAGTGGACAAACAGTTCCACTAGATTCAAACGTTCAGTTAGATGATTTCGATAAGCACAATAAAAAGAGCAAAAAAGCCCTCAATAAGAAAAATGATCTAATGAAACCTGTCGTTCCCATCGTTAGCATAGAGATGCCCGACTAAAATATAAAATAAATATAAGCACAAATCTCTACACTATTTTGTAAAACATTATTTATCTAGTTTGTAGCGCTCCTAGATTAGCGAACAAGTTATTGTGATTTTTAAGAACATTTTTAAGTGGAGAGCACATCGCTCTAGCACCTCTTGTTTTAAGGATGAACTCTGACTTTACTATCGATTTAGTTATTGTTTTTTTTTTTGCAATAGTAACAGTAGTTAGTTAGTTAGGGGCCTCTGGTAGTTCAGTTGTTAGCGCGCTGTCCTACCGTCCCAGAGGCTGTGGGTTCGAATCCCACGAATAACCATGGTCTCCTGCGCTACGTGGTAACACAATGGGCCAAAATTGGCCTAAGTGTGCCTTTCTAGGCAGCCACAGTTAAAAAAAAAAAAAAAAAAAAAAAACAGTAGTTAGTTTATTTTCTTTTCTGTTAGATATTAAGATTGTTTAAATATGAACTGATAAATTGATAACCAATGCACATAACTCTTTGAATAATTAACAAGGCATTTTCATACTATTTCACTTCGTTTGACTTCTTTTTGTCTAGACACTGGTTCATGTTAGTGATCAATATATGTATTTATTGTTTTCTCCAATGAATATTTAGATAGTTTTGTTTTCCTTATTTTGAGTATACTAATAGACATGACTAAATGGAAAACTCATGACGACTCATCATATTACTGAATCACAAAAGAAGCCACTCTGTTTTTAGTTCCGACAGAATTAATATCTATTCAAAAGGAGGCTTGCATTTGTAATGTTCCAGCTTATTTTTAAATTTATTATCATATCAATTCTAAAAGGAAATAAAGGTTTCTTTTGTAACTATCAAAAGTAGTATCACAGATAATAAGATTTTATTGTGTATTATGATTTTATCGGCCGTCTTTGAGACAGTGAATATCCCTGTTTTTTTTTTAAAATAGACAAGGAAAGAGAACTAACTAACAGACCGGCGACTTTTCAAACCGGAAAAAAAATCAGGCTAATGTATGAATCCTATATAAATAATCGCAAGTTAACAAAAAAAATAAAAAGAATTACATGTCTAACAATACAATGAATAATATAAATATAAGTATTATTTTATTTTATTTCGAAATTTAAAAAAATTATGAATTTTTAAATCTACTATAAATATTTTATATAATTTAATCATTACTAAAATTGATACATGATGAGCTTTATTTTTTGCTGTTTGTACTATTTAAGAAAAAATTCGATTTATAAACAGAAAGACTGCACACGGTAAATTTGAGCATGTAGACCGATGTATATAAAGTCAGAACATGTCTAGTTTTAATTTGTTTTCGAGCTGGTAAATTCATGTGCATCAATAAATTGTAAAAAAAACAATGCAAATTTTGAAAAGCAAAACAATTTTTGACTATCCTTACAAGAAACCACAATTGTGTTACCTTAGTCAACGGTAAGCAGTATATACAAGTGATTTCGCAGTTACATCAAGAGTCTACATCACCATCCCTGCCTCTCATCTCATAATATCAAGGTAATATTTTTATATTTCGAATGAGCTCTTCAAAACATTTCATTTGATACCACACACTATGCATTAACCTTAAATGTTTTTTCTTCGAATTGTTAAATGTATTTATAAAATCCACCTTACTAGATTTAGTGGGATGTTATATATCCTATGACATGCAAAATATTAAGACGCAACAAATGACACCTTATTTGCTAAAATACGATAAGTAGTTTAGGAGTTATGAGGGGACATATGCACATAGCCACATACATAGACTGTTAAATTCATAATTCTACTTTAGCTTTGCTGTAGTCAGATTAAAATAACAACATTAATTAGTTGCTGGTATGTAAATGAAAAAATGAACACATTTTAGCTTACTCGAATATAAAGAAATTAACTTAGTCTTTTTATATTGCGTGAATAAATATTTGTATGCTTGTTTTAGTCGATCTTCCCACAATATTTATTAAAATCTATTCATGCGTTTTTTAATTAATTTTTAATTACCACAAAAGTAAATAGAAACAGATGTTATTGTAATTTCGGTGCCTTCTTTTTAGGCCTGATATATGTTTTGATGTAGAAGTCACTAAACATAGCCATCATTGACATCGTTTGTGTCATCCCAATAAAGCATATCGTTGTTGGTACTTTACAATTAGGTTGTAGCAAGGGTAGAATAAAGTGAATGAAAGATATGCCAAATTGAAATATTTGAAGAAGTGTTAGATATTTTTTCCACCAAAGTTGTTTCGTTAATTCGAGCTTGTAGGCCGTTAAAAAATAATAAAAGTACATAACCACGTGAATAAATGCGTTTAGCGTACCAGATACTACCACATGACTTCCTGTTGAAGAACAAAAGAATAAAACTTTAAAATTATTACTTTATTTAAGAAGCGAAATTTTTAAGCTATTAGATCTATTTTAAGATAGTAGAGGAAAGAATAAATTTTTCATTAAACTAGACATTCTAAAGGCTTGAAGTTATTATTGTATGTAAATAAAACCAATAATTACATATTATTTGTTATTAAATTATTGTAACTTCTCATTTTTCCCGAAGTTTAAATATACTGCATTTTTTTTTAAATTAAAAGGGCTTTAACTAACATCCCTCTTAACTAAATAATGTAACGCTTTAATAGATTGATATTATACCTATAATACTTTTAATAAAAACATATAAACATAAAACTATTAACCTACTTAGTTAACTTTGCAAAATACCAATAAACTCCTAGATTTTCAAACTTTTTAAATTGATGACTACCGTCTAATAAGCTAATTATTTTTTTTTCTTACCTCCGTAATATCTCAAAAATAAGTAGCTTGCTGCTACCATAAAAGTATGATGGTATATGTGAAGGAAGCTTAACTGATTTGTTTTCTTTCGTAGTATAAAGAATATCTGGGAAGAAATAAATTGTTATTATTATTATTATTTATTTATTTATTTTAAATATATATGAATTTTGTGAATTGTTATTAGAATACAACATTTTAATAATAAATTCAGCATTTCTTTGTTATCTTTCAAAATAAGACAAGGGTCTTTCCGTTGGCAAATTTCAAATGTTCTGTTTCCAATTTAAAAAAAATAAATGTAAATATAAACAGAGACGACATTTAACTTTATAATTTTGACGTGTATTCAAACTTAAACAATTTAAAAAATTCATTCCTCACTCACCGAGTCTAAGAGGTCAGCATATTTCGATAGATAATATAAAACCATTGCCTTTAATATTGCTTGCATGTACGGGTCCGAAATTGTACGATCACTTGGCTGGCACAATAGGCTAAAATCTTTACACATAGTCATACCGTAGAGGGCCTAAAAAGAAAACTGAATTTAATATGTCTTAATCGCAAATGTAAATATTTAAAAACAGGTAATCGTACAAAACGAACCTTGACCTTTTTTGTGCTTTATATAAGTAGTGTAGTCAATTTCATTAAATGTACCGATATTAAATTTTCATTGTAACTTACCAGCCCACAGATTATACAGTTTATTAAAACTTGACACAAATTATATATACTAATAACAAGTTTTAAATCGTAAGGATTTCGATTTTTCATAAATGCAGGACCGAATTTCGTCACAAATAGGAAATACGCAACTAATATAGAAAGACCTGGCCATGGGGATGAAACAAGAGGATAATCTTTCATCCGTGGATCTATACCTAAAGTAGTTTTTCGTTAATATTTTATAATTAAAAAACAATACAATTTTAAAGGAACACCTTTATCCGACACAAAAGTCTCATACGCTATTTCAAGAAATAATTTTAAAATTAAAAACATTTTTTCCGTTCTAATACAAGAATGCCACTACTTAAACTATTCTTACAGTCTAAGATACTTCGAAGAAGTCAACTGCCAACTGAGGTAACTTCGGAAAAGTTCCAAATGTTTAAGCTTATTTTGAATAGTTGCCATAATGGAAATTTCTGTTTTAATATGCAAACTTGACGGTAATGGAGTTGTATATTAAAGGTATGTTTTTAAGTTTTGCATGAAATTCTGATGATTTCTAGAAATATTTTATTCATCATGAAAATTACATAATAAATATGTGAATGAATTATCATAAATTATATTGCTGAAGAAATATAAGTTTCAGTTAAGGTTTAATTGATATTGTTAACTTCTTTTGGCACAATATTCAGTATGATTTAAAAAAAAAAAAAATTCATTGTATATTGCGTCCAAATCGTAAATTAAAGGTCTTCATATCTTTTCCTTAAAACATGTTTGTGTAAAAATGATCAACTAGTGTAAGGATTTTCGGAAATTTTCACCAAAATATTATGGGGAACATACTAAAATATGCTTACATATTCGTTACACTATTGATCTTAAATGAAAATTCCTATAATGTTTCATTAAAGTTAGTAAGAAGGCCTTAAACTTGTTGAGACAGTTATTATACATACCTAATAGATTTTCTTACACGAATTACTTTCAATACTATTTTCATTATTATATAAAGATATTTATTATATGTAGTAAGTATTGCAGAATGTTGTTAGGGACGATTACGGGATATAACACATGTGACAAGCACATGACTAACGTAGGGGTCATCAGCTATCCGACGTGTCCTTCGTGTGGGGAAGAGGAGGACAGTACAGAGCACCTCCTCTGTAACTATCCGGTCTTCTCGTTCAATGCTGATGTTTTGAGGATGGACGATTTCATATCTCAATCTCTATCTAACATTCTTAACTTCATTAGGGCAACAAAGAAATTCGGATAGAGTAGGAGTTGAATGTTACCTATATATATAAATAGTAAGTATTAAATTCGCTGACCCTTTCGGTACTAACGCCGCCTATAATAGGCATCCACGAAATGCTCTCTGGGTACAACCGTCGCCAAAAGTCGCCTTTGACAGAAACCTCTTTGGGTATAATCATTCCCTATAGTAGGCATTCTGTATGTAAAGTCGCCAATTGCTCTAATTACTTAACTTTTTTTACTTTTATTCTCATCTACAAATTCATTATTTTATTTCTATGGATGCTGACTTTACTTTAGTTTTATATGAACTAAGTCATTAAATACTTACCAGTTGGTATCTGAAATTGTTTTTATTTGGTGCTGAAATTCTTTTCGTTAGTGTCCAATTTTATTATATCACTCGAAAAAGAATTTATTAATAGTAAACAAATGATAAGGGTAATATAATGTCGAAATAAAAATTTAATTATATTATAATCACATTTTTATTTTAAAAATTAAATACTCAACGGTTTATACTCGTCACATATGCATTACCAAAACGATGCATTTAATTTATATAACCTTTAGATGTTTAGCTATTGGTAGAACCACAATAATGCATTTAATTTAATTTAGAAGTCAACTTTAGGTGCAAAAGCTAATTAATTTGCAATTATTGCGTGCAAATGAGTTTTATTTCCATTGTGCATTTATGTAGTCATTCTCTATTAGTAATATTGACGCAATAAGGGCAAAAAGGGGCTATAAAAATTAATAAATTACCAACAATATAAATATCAACTAGTTGATGTTGAATTGTAATGCGGTAAAGAATAAAGAAAAAAACATACCTAGTTTTTGTTTTATCAATATTTTCTTAAACATTTTGATATGTTCAAGATTATAAAATAGTATTAATAATTTATTTTGATATCATGTGGCTTATGTACAAACACCAATAATACAATAATTGTATAAACATATTAACAAAATTAAAATTTATATGAAGTATTAAATTAATTTAATAATAAATTACTGTGTCTTAACTTCTTTTTTTGGCCTTATATACTCTTTGTAGTAGAATTCTGAGAACATCATAGAAAGAAATGCATATTGAGTAACACAAAAAAGGCAAACTGGCCAAGGAATATTACAATCTTTTACAATAAAAGGTAAAATACCAAAATGAGTGCCAGAAATAAAAAACTGAATGATTTGTAATAAAGTTAAGTACTTCTTCCACCAAATATTCGTTTTGTTATTAGAATATAAGGAAGTGAACAAATAATAACCATACATAACTATGTGAACTGTCGAATTTATAATAATTGGTATAGTTGCTTGGCTCCCTGAAAGAATTAACATTTTTAAAATAAATAAAGCGTAATAAAAATTTTAATTCCGCAACCTACCGGCGTAAAATCTTAGTCCAAAGTATCCAGTTAGTGTTACTACTGCATGATGATACACGTGAAGGAAACTTTTTTGTTTACTTTTTTTCTTCAATACAAAAAATATCTACAATGTGAATTCATTTAAAAAAAAATCAAGAATATCATTCATCCTTACCGTATCGAATAGATCTACATATTTCGATATGTAAAACATATAAGAAAAATTCACTAAGATCATCATGTAGTGATCTTTTCTTTCATAATTTGGCGGCATACAGATCAAATCATAATTTTCATCCATATAAATAGCATAGCATAGCTAAAGGAATATTGTTTTATTAAAATTATACATATTTTGAAACAACTTTGTTTAAACTTTAACTTAATAGCACTTTCTATACCATGTAAGATTTAAGATATAAGTTGTTGTAATTTTCATACATTCGTTGGACGTGGAACTTACCATAAAAGCCACAGTAAAGTTAATCAACACTTGGATTGCATTGTATATAATAATAATATTTTTCACATCATACTGTTTCCTGTTTTTCATCCAGTCAGGCCCTATTTTTAGTACAAATAAAAGATATACTAAAATTATAGTAACTGGATACCAGGGTGTTGCTAGAAGTGGATATTTTGCCGTTCGTGGATCTATTCCTGAGATAATTTTATAATAAGAAAAATGCTTATATTATCATTTCTAATTAACACCTTCATCCGTTATTAATGCTTCGTAAATAGTATTGAGGAAAAGTCTCAAATATACTAACATTTTTGATTATTTGATAAAATAATAAAACGTTTTGAACGATGTGACGGGACTCAAACTTTAATTTCAACTAATCCCTAGTACGGAATATACCAACTTAAATTCACGCTAAGTAGTTGATATTTCTATAATTGAATTTTAGTTAACAAAACTGAATATTCAATACTTTTGTATTGCAATTTATGGGGTTAAAAAGGAGAAAGAAATTTATGATTTTCTCTTCTTTTTTCTTTTTTTGAATTACATTTACCAGGTCTTGAATTTAGGTGCCATGCACAGATAAGATAAACGAAAAATGCAGGAACAAGGTGACTTTTAAAGTATATTTCCTCATTGTACAATCGTTTCATTTTAACTTTGAATAACCGGTAATTTTTAACTTGTAACTTTTCAGTCAAATAATAAGTAATTTCTTTACATCCTTATGTCATTTTTTCACTTAAAAACTATAAAAATATTATATATTTTCATTTCCTGGAAATTATTATTCAAACTGACTTGTAATTGTGTTAAACCCCTTCAGTGTTCGAATTTAGTAATTCTTATTCCCTGTTATACCATTCATTTACATAATTTATTAAAGCACGATTTGACCTATAAACACGATTTTATTTCGTTCTGTTTGCTCTTGACGCTATTTACTATCGGTTCTTTGAATTGTTCAGTGGTTTTATTGGTGCGGTATAGAAATAAAATTTCCCGATATGTTTTTAATTTTAAAACTTTCCCTTAAATTGTTACACGATACGTTTGTGACAGATAAAGGTTTCTAAAAGAAATAAATTATTTATATTAATTAATAAAATCTATTTTAGGTATAGATCCACGAATGTCACAGTATCCATTTGTGTCTACCCCGTGGGGAGGTCTCTTAATAATTGTTTTATACCTCCTGTTTGTACTAAAATTTGGTCCAAAATGGATGAAGAACAGGAAACCGTTCAGCTTAAAAACTATAATTAACATCTATAATGTGTGCCAAGTTATTTTAAATATCTCCATTTTATATTTTGTAAGTCAAGACATATTGTAATATTTGAATTTTGTTTATTGTGGCCCGTTTGATAAACTTACATGTAGATCTTCAATCGATTTCAAACCTAATTTCTTTTACAATTTATTTAGAATAAAGTTAATAAAAAAATAATAATAATTTTAGGGTCGTTATTACTTCATACGCAAGGATTTTAACATAATGTGTCAACCTATGAATAGTCCAGATGATCTCCATCCGTACACAGTTGCAGTTTTGAATGCGAGTTTCTTGTACTACTTAACGAAATATTTTGATCTTTTCGATACGGTGAGTGGGTAATTTGTATTGAATAAAAAATAATATTCTTTTAAATATAACAAACTTAATTCATTTACTATACATTTTTTGTTTATATGTTGCGCACGCTTTTTTAAAAACTAAACCTTTAAGGAAAAGTTAATAACTGGGTATAAATTTAAAATTACTTAAACGATTTTAATAAAATTTTATTTTAATCAATTTTATGAATTTAACTTTATAATTTTAATTTAGTATTTCTTGAATGCTTCTACTGCTGAATTGCCTTTTCATAATCTCTCCCCTCATGATCTTCATTGGTGTCTGCTTTCGAAACTAAAGCCTTACGACTTTTGAATTTATCTTTGGTTTTTAAACTTCATCCTTGTTTTTTTTTTGGTACTTTCTCCTTCATAACTGCCTAATATTTTACAATTGGGCGAACATTTAGTGTACCATATTAGGAGGTATGACTCTTCTTTGAACATTGGTTATGGTTCTAGTTATATTTTTTCCCAATGCTGAAACTTACACGAGCCGCTGGAACGCTGTATTTCCATCAATTTATTAGTGAATCGAACTAAATTCATCGCACATAAGTTAGCAGATTTTAACCCTTTGCGCTTGAAACTTTTTATATGAAACGTTCATTTATACCGAGTTGTGGTGCTTGAGAGGCGCCTTCTCGAGTGCAAAGAGTTAATAACCATGTAAATAAATATTTTATCATCTTTATCAAAGGTTGGAAGCTAATAGAAGTGATAGATCTTTTCGTTAGAGGCTTTAATATATTTTGAAACATTTTTCTAACATTTTCTCCGATTAATTTCTCATATATTCACGAAACGCTGAGATATAATTCAAGTGGACCTTAATCCTGTTGTTCAATACTAAAGCGCTTTAATAGTCAGATTCTAGAACATTGGCATTATTAAAAAAATGTATAACTTTAGTACTGGCATTTTAGTATAGTTTAAAAGTTAATAAAAATGAAATGTGTATTTTCAAAAAAAAGCAAAGAAGTTTTAAAAAGTATTCTTGTTTCAGATATTCTTTGTATTGCGTAAAAAATCCCATCAATTAAGTTTTCTCCACATATATCATCATAATTTAATTTTAATTGGAACTTATTACGCTATTAGGCATTATGCAGGTAATTTAATTCAATTATATTAAACCAATATTTATATAGTCATTTATTTTGGAATTTTATATTTCAGGAAGTCATGTTACGCTAATGGGATTGATTAATGCAGTTATCCACATAGTCATGTACACCTATTATTTTCTCACATCCTACAGACCTACAGAATTTACGAATATTTGGTGGAAAAAATATCTTACAGCACTGCAACTGATACAATTCGCTATCTTAATTATACACTTTGCTTTACCTCTATTTGCGGAAGATTGCAACATTCCCAAAACAGTGTCTTTCATTGGAATAACACAGGCAACGTTCATGTTTTTGCTTTTCTCTGATTTCTACATTAAAACATATTTATGGCCAAAGAAGAAGGTAACTATTAAAGCACAGTGAAAATGTAAGTGAACAATAAATTAAATAAAATCTCCATTATTTGAAAATGTTATATGAGCAGTGTTATTGATAAACGCTATAGTTTTCTTATTTTAATTGAACTAATAAAACCGGAGGAAAATTTTTGTTTTAATTATTTTAATATAATGCATACTAAATTGCATTTTTCATTTATTTTAACTATTATTATTATTGCCAACTATTAGTTTCGCTTTCAAAATCTCATTTTGGATATTGTAAATCCGAATAGACTTAAAAAATAAAATCGCCTTAGGTTCTGGGGTCGTCAACTTCACTACTCTATAAATTAATTTTCTTTAATGGACAAGCATAAATTTTAATGATGGGTTTTCACTAAGCTAAGGGCCATAAATTTAAATACATCTCTTAAATGTTTTAAATCATTTATACATATATATATATATTTTTTTGTATGACGAACTTTACTTTGTCACTGCAAAATTGAAAATTAGCATAGCACCGATATGTTTTAAAGATAATTACCACAAACACATTACTCAACTTTTACGATAAAACCTCAACAAAGTGCATCACATCTTTTTCACCACATTTCAGCTACATTTTATCTTAATTCTATCATGAAAATGAATAAACTGCCTTTGACTTAATTAAAATAAAAAATATCATAAATCTGAGAGACTAGTAAAGGGGAAAGTTAAATTAAGGAAGTGTTAATAAATCAATTCAATCGCATTACCTTTTAAGTTTTTTCTTTTATAAATTTAAAGCTATTTCGCCTTAATAAAATTAGGTTCGTACTATGAAACTGCCATTTCAAAAATGTTTGTAAAAGAAAAAGATATGCTCTTCTGAAATGGTTTTTCACCGAGAAAAAGAAGTTTCATTAAGACTTTTAAAATATATAAAAATATATGAATATGGTTGTATTTTTATAAATTTGATATTTTATTTTACGTAAAGGTGTGTAGTTTGTGATGAGTTTTTACCATAAACAGATAAGGGTGATAGTCTTTAACTTTTATTTAACTGAAAACTCAATAGGAAAAAACAATTTTTAATGAAGAAAACCTTAAATAAATTCAAAATCAAATTCTACACCTACTTAAACACATTAAAGTATAAAAGATCACTACTAGACTATATTTTTGTTTCTTAATAAATACACTTTTCCAATTAATTAAATAGCAGTTTAAATTTAAGCGAGGGAAACGTTTCTTTTTTTTTACAGAATATGAAGGTAAAATAAAAGCTACATACAGTGCGATAAAGAAGCTGAGGTATCTTACAATTCTAAATATTCTACTTATACTTTTGCCTAACTATCGAAACCTACTTGGTCTGGGTCTGTGATATTTGCAGAATTCTGACGTCCTTTCAATTATAAAATTGCCTTAATCTACAGATTTCTTCTGGGGTTTTCGAATATACGTTTTAATATAAAAATTACCGAAAAGTATAATCATAATAACATTTTGCGAAAATGGTATAAGCGTCCAAATAGTTGGATAATCGCAATAATCGTTTATAAGAGGTATAAAAAAATGTATTGCTAGAAGAATAAATTGAAGAAGTTGAAGATGAGTTATCTGCTTCTTCCATTGGACATGTTGCTTATACTTGGGATCGATGACAGTCAGAAGATAGTAGAAATACATGACACTGTGAACGAAAGTGTTTAGGTAAGGTATCGTTGAGGAGTGTCCGCGCAGCTCATAAGTTATATAAAGGTGGGTACATATCAGGATACAGATATGATGGTATACATGTAGAAAACTAATTTGATTATATTTTTTTCGCATCACAAAAAATACGGTATCGAGAAGATCAAGATATTTAAGGAAATAGTAGAAGTATCCCATTACGCATTCTGTAATGGCTTTTTCTCCATAGCCTTCGTCTCGACGAATGCATTGTAAATCGTATTTGAAGTGCATCATTAAATATGTTGCCTGTAATTATATCAAATTTATAAAAACGGTATTGCTATTTTGATATAAAATTACTTACATATGCCCACCATCCAAAGTTTAAAACCACTTGAATAATGTTGTACCAAATCAGAATGGTTTTGATTTCGAAAGGTTTCCTCTTTTCCATTAATTTCGGGCCTAATTTTTTTACAAAGTATAAGTAAAATGCTAAAACCCCAATCATTTTTAGGGGTGATCCCATCATCGGTAGGTGATCTATCCGGGAATCTGCAAAAAAAGAAAATAAATTCGTTTAATATTTCATTTTCGTGATAGAAAGTACAGAAATACATATATGTAAAACTATAAAAAATAATTACAATTTTACGAACTCAACTTAACTTATTAGGTTTTTGCTTATAGATAAACTTGTTCAGTGATATAAAAGTTTCCTGTTTTCTTCTACATATTCTTTCAATTAAGTGAATTTTTACTAGCCAATAATTTCGGAAGTGATTGCAATATCGCCAAGCTAGAAATTTGGGAACAAACTAAACAACAAACAATTTTATAATGGACTAGTTGACTGAATTCATTTAACATTTATTTTAAAGCGAAAAGCGAACATACTCTCAATTTGCAAAATACTGCAAAATTAACTAAACAATTTGTTCAAAACTAATTTTAAAAAAAATATATACACTATGCTAACTGCTTATTTAAAATTGTTCTAAATTTAAATATTTTTCAACATATCGTTGAAACATGGTTTTTTGATAATCAAGTGGTTTTTAAAAACTCACAACTCACCACTACTGAACATGAGCATAACACACAAATTCGTACTCTGAGAATCATAAATGATATAATTTTTTAAAAAGTATGAAAAATATACTCGTACATTTTAGGATCAAGCGGTATATTTCGCAGCTGTAGCGAAAATGTTATGAGAAAATAATGCACAAAAAGAAAATTCCTCTTTGGGTTTGGCGCCCAAAACATCACATCAAACATTTTTAAATCTTTCTAGTTATGATTTCAATTTTGATTTATTTCTATGATTTCTGTGAAAAACATTTAAAACTAGTATCATTGATGCTGTGACCCCACTTATTTTCTGAAGTGGAAAGAGAATGAAAAAAACTGAAATACAAAAATTCCTAAATATTACAAACGATAAAACCACACTCGAAATAACACTTATAACATTTAAACTTTTGCACTTGCACTGTTTAATTAAACATTTTCTATTATAGTAAAATAAATAAAAATTTAAAAATGTTTAAATTTTAAAACTCCACAAAATTACCTCTCTGTTTTTCCAGATACTTATGTAAAGTAATCAAAGGAGTTAATATTGCTAGCATTTTAGAAGATTTCTGTAATCACACTAGTCGGTAATTTGAAGAAAATGCTATCTGTTTAAAGCAGAAGAAATATTTGAATTTATATCGACGACGACGGATCAGACAACCGAAATTGACGGTTAGAAGGCAGACGGTATACTAAAATAAATTTCCAGAATTGTGCTTGTTGTTATTCACCATTCGATAAAACCGTTTTCATTAGTACTCATCAGCATTAAGTAAAACGACACTCATGGCCACCGGATCCAAAAATTCGTGTATACTGTAAAATGAAAAAAGGTGTGGGGTTAAAAACATCGCATGTATTATGTACCTACTAGATAAAAAATATATTTATATCGGATGCTTTACTATGTATAAATACCAAATGTTATTACAAAAGATACAAGTTCTTGAAATGTCTCGCAATATTATTGGTTTGATTGGCAATATCAACGGAAAAGTCATTTTAACAGAAATAAGAAAAATAAACCTGAATGACCTACCATTACTTTTTTACTGGCTCCTCTTTTAGGCATAGTCAGCTATAAAATTAAAGCAAAATTATTCACAAAGTTTAAATCAATGTAATGCAGAGTGTTCTAATTAGACTCGTGCTTGAACTTGACATAACCTACTTAGAAAAGTATTTGAATTTTTACTTCCTGATCTTTATGGGTTAGTACCTATAAGATTTAAATTTTAAAATAATTAACCAAAGTCAACGTGCATCTCTACAAATTTAGATTAATATTTCTTGTTTTTAACTTACATTAATACGCAATCAGTCCCAGTTTGAAAAAATCCATTTTAATCAAAACATAAAAATAAAATAAACTATAAATAATTAAATACACATGTTTTTTTTAATTTAATGTGCTAATAAAATATTAACTGATCTTACAATTAGTTCTATTTTACGATAATAACTAAGATAATCATTAAATTGGCATACACATTACTAAGTATACCTAATTGAAATAATCTAGTTTTCTAGTTTTCTTAAAAGCATAAAAATTAACTTGAGCCGGTTTTTTAATCTAGCTAATCAAATAATAACATGATGTAACTCTTTCATTTTTTAAAAACGATGAAGATGCTAACTTGACCAAGACAATTGACCGATTTTACATCTAGCACGCAAGATAACAGGTATTGCATAACTTTTTCTTAGTCATAATTTTCATTTCAAGGTATCTGCCTATATTTTCTTGTACCGCATAAGTTTTTTAAAATAAAAACAAAAAAACTAATTGTGTGTACTTTCATAAAGATACTTTCTAATAACTTTTACAGACATGTGTTGTGATTTTTACACAGACTTTTGTATAAATGGCTTCTGCTTAAACTAGCGAATGTAAAGGAGAATGGGAAAAAATATAAAGAGATCGGTCTAGTGGCGACCTTTAACTATATTGGTGTCATGCCATTGAATAGGTATTTTAAGTACATTTAATTATACCCTAGACACTACTAACCCGAATTCGATATATGAACAAAAAATTATGAATGACTAACTGAAAATATTTGAAGTAAAAATATAAATAGCATATTTAATTAATGTAGAATCACAGAAATTTAATAAAAAAAAATTAAAAATAATAAGTAACAGCGCGAACATGAAATTATAGAATTTTTCCGTTAAAATTAAGATTTAAAAAATTAATTAAAAAAGATTTTTTAATAAACTCTTAGAATCTTTCACCATAAATACGGCAAAGTTGTCGACCATCCACAGCATTCTTGTAAAGGATTCGAAGTGACCATAGTTAGTACGATGACGTTCAAAGCGAAGAGTAGGGAAAGATCTAACGTTACGGGGTTTAGTGTTAAGGGATATGCTGCGAAGGAGATTAGGGAAATATTATGGTCTATCCAAGGGAGGTCACACAGGGCAAAGCGGATGAATTTTCGCTGGACAGATTCAATCCTGTGGATTGCAAGGGTGATCAGACCTGACAATCATACTCAAAAAGTGGTCTGACAAAGAAAATGAAGAGTGACTTGGTGACATAAGGGTTAGAGATTTCCTTAGAGTAAACGTTTAACGAAGCCCAAAAGCAGAATTGACCTTGCGAATTGAATGAACGGAAATTGAGCTCACTATCGAATATGAGAACGAGATCACGAAGGAATAGATTTGAGTAGAAGTATAGAAGATAGTACAAAACAAATAGTAAAAATGTAAATTAACAACAATAACCTTGGCATTGAAAAGTGTTGGAGGAACAACAAACGGGTTCTAGGCATTGCTCGTCTGAATTAAGCAAGAATTTTCTTCGTTGCTTATTTATCACAAACAACCACAAACGAGGATAAATATTTGTACACTTTTTAGTAGAAAGGATGCAATACTCATATTTATTGCAATAATCTTGTTATCTTCGCTTTTATAGAAGGAAAGAATCTCCTATTTCTATCAATGAAAGTTCAATTTAAATCCGATCATTACCTTCTGTTAATGGTCTCAATTCATATGAACCTAATACTTTTTTATAATTCAAAACTTCAAAAAATATTTTATGGTATGAAAACCCACATCAATTTCCTTTAAAGTTTATTTTACGTCAACAAATTAATTTTGTTTTTTGTTCTCTTTTATATTACAATACAATTAAAAATAAACAAATGTAACTTATAAATAAATTCATTATGCAAGTGATGACGCTTTCACATTCTTCAATTTTGGCAAATGTTAATGATTTCCTAGGTACTCGTACAAATACAATGAGTCTCATCTATGTTAAATTAAAGAAATGAGATTGGGTTAAATTCTATGCACTTTGGTTCCCATACAGGTCAGAATTTCTACTTATACAAATTTTTGATTGAATAGTTCATTTATTATAAGACTGTGTATGGAAGAAAAGCTACCGGTAATAATTCTTTGTTACTATGTCGGTGATTACAATTAAGTGAAATATTAAGTATTTTCGGTATTTATTTTTATCATACAACGGAATTTAATAGTCAACCAAATCCAATGAGTAAGGCATCAATTAAAAGGCTTAAAAATACGATTTGAAAAATATGCTTCTATTATTTAAAATCAAAAATAATTGTCGATTCTGTCCAACGGGATATGTATTAACTATGGCAAGAATAGGAGCCAAAATGCCTATTTATGTTGGAAAATGCAACTAGGTGAGAATAGACAATGTCCACTTTGATTTTGTTTCAATTCATTTGCATGAGTTTGATATGAAAATTAGTCAACAGCTGAATAAACATTCTATAAATAGTTTTCTCTACGTTTCTTTCTCTCGAAATGATAACAGACTTCGTATATAAATATCTAAATAACTAACAGTGAACATTGAAAATAAACATTTTGTGAATTTACTCCTTTTCAGTAATTAGAATTTTACTTTTATTTACATGTTTTTCTTTTTAAATCATTTTCAATGTATAAATATAATAACCAGAATGCAATAGGTTTCTTTGGTTTGATCTTTTGATCCCTCTACTTGCATGATGACATGTAAAATACTTATTTAAATTTTTTTTTCTTTTTTACTATGGAAGTGATTAATTCTTTTTGTTTTTCATGAATAAATGTATGCATCTCTTTTATAAATATTACTAATAAATGCAATTTCATTTTCTTTTTCTTCTTATTTTATTCAACTTAATTGGGTACCTGCCCCTCATTTATTTTCAATAATTATTTGAAGCTGATGAACCAAACTTCGAGCTAATTTGAGTACTTGTGCTGTATTATGTCTCTCTGCCATTTCTGTGGAATAAAAGGTAAATTTTAAATAATTTAAATATTTTAATTTATTTCATGATTTCAAAATAATTAAATAAATTTTATCGAACAGCTTAAATGACCTATTTTAGTAAAGTTTTTCATTAAATAAATTACAAAAGGTATGTTAGAAGCATACTCATTTAGTACATAGTTCATTGACTTACATTCATTAGTGTAACTATGCGTACTTATTTTTCTTTATTTTTTTTGTATTGTATTAATTTACTTTTAATTATTACCATAGAGTTTTTTTACATTTGCATTTCGTCTTAAATAATTAATTATTTATTACCTCGTACGGACCTAAACTTCTTGCTACATGTAAGAGTTACGGCTGAATTGAGGGGCTTGCATGCGGAACTCTGTTTATCTTATGCAACCTTTCTTTTACTGAGATTTTTAAGTATGATATTTATGTGCATATTCAGATGATGCCAATTTTTATGGTGTAATATTTTTTTCTTTTATATTCAACGGAGAATACTTGACAAAATTGATACATAGTCATGATTCAACATCTTTCAATCAATGAAGCAACATTAGCACTGAATATTTTTCATGCTCTGTGTCTAATTGAGTTTAAAACATTCTAAGGGCTTCCTCAGAACAATGTACACTCAAAAAATATGTGATATATTTAAATTGATAACTTACCATTAAAAAACTTGATGACATCAGTAAAATCCATGCTATTAGATAATATAATATCTCTATATGTTTCCAAAAGTGCTAGAGCTAAAAACAGTACAAAATTTCCACTGGCCACATGTTTAGCAGCCCAAATAACTTCCCATGTAGCAAATACATCAGAGTATACCAGTTCCCTTTTAAAATCCAACAAAAACCATCGATAGCAGAAATAGAAGTGAGTATAGTCACCATGAGCATGCATAAGATCGTACATTTCTGAATCCAATATTTGGATAAGAGATCTAAAAATAAAATAACATTTCACTAATACGTTGTAATAGTTAAAATCCGAATTGACCTCATATTAGCAAAATGCATATCCATAGCACCACCATTCGGGAAATTTTCAATCATTCGTTCCATTAATCTGCAGAAGCATCCATAACTCAGTGATTCATCATCAAATATCACAAGCAGCGGAGCAACTAGATCGCACATGCCCTGCATGTATCCAACGTCTAGATGTTCCCATACGTAACTATTTTTAATTTATATAATAAAGAAATAAAGAAAATTTACTAATAAAATTGTAAATTATTAAAAACTTACGTGCATATAACATTCCTTAGCTTATCAAGGTTCTCGTTCGCAAAATACCAATAGTTGCGATCGCAACGTTGTACATCTTTTTCAATACGATGAAGATTCAGTCCAAATGTCTCCAAAAGTTCGCACTATAAAGTAAATCAATGAATTTTATTTCTCAAGAATACAATTGAACAAAACAACAAAAGATCTTATTGTGTTTCTTGTAAAACATTCTTTGAGTTCATTCAGGAAAAAAGTTTTGCTACTTACACTATAAATGCCTCCATTTGAACTAGCTGGTGATACACAAGCAGATTTTGGTTCATGAAGAGCATCTAAACCGCCATTTGATTCTTCCTGGACTGGTGTCATAACCGTTGTCTGATCATCATCATCTTCCTTATCCAAATTGGCGACATCAATTGATGCTTTTGTAACAATAACGGCAGCATGTTGTGATGTTGAAGTGGTCGGCCGTATACCTGTGGCAATATCATCGGTTAACTCCATTTGTATATCGTCCACGCTCTGGAATTCTGGAATTTTCATTTCTTTCAAATGTTCTGAAATGTTTTCAGTTAGATCGACAAATTCATTGCCAACAGTCTCGTATGAGGATGTGGATGGGGAACTTTTGTTGCTGACGATAAGATCTTTACCTCCATTTTCACCAAAACAATTTTCTTTAAGTTCAAGTTGAATTTCATCACGTTCCCCAGCAGGATTCTCTGTTTGAATTTCATCAGTATCCTCGATGACATCTTTAACATCCTCATCCGGTACATTGCCTGAATCAGTGCTGCTCTTATTTGCTCGTGATGGCTTTTTAACTTCTACTATTTCCTGTTTTTCGGTTAAGTTCTCATCCTCATAGTCGCCAGGATCTGATATATCAGAAAAATCATTATCTTCGAAAACATCGTTTTCCATTTCTCCATCAATTTGAAGACCTTTTGTCCGATCACAACTGCCACTTTCAGAGCTCAGTTTTGCTACTGCATGGGCGGTCTTCTCCTTGTCCCTCTGCCTGACAATCGCTTCCACGGCCAACCATTCACTCATAGTCGTCTCATAGTAGTGTTTTGTCCCTTCATCCAGCTCTTCTCGTTCTTCTAAAGTGGTTCCAAAACTGAAAATAAACGCAATTATGAGTTAAAGAGGACCTCTATTCAAAAAGATAGAAATACCTGTAATGCCCTAAGAGGTATGGCCAAACTTCTTTCCGGATTTCATGTTGAACCCCACCATAGTACACCAATCGGTACACTTCAGCATCGTCAGCAACAACACCATTTTCATGCAGTTCTTCCCATTTTTCTTTAGTTAGTCCTTCATCAGCTCCAGCTGCATGCGATGTAAAGCTTATAAAATGTTTTAAATATTTTTAAAATTTCAATTACCACCTTCTGGTGTTATCCGTCCATGAACTAGTCCCGATAAATGAGTCCTCACAGTGGACAGGTGACGACAATAAGCCAACCAGCCATAAAATGCACGGGAAATAATTTGGCGCCTCATTGTTGAGCATACAAGGGCTATACTCGCGGTTTGACTTCCAGGGACCTGCAGAGAGGAAATTTAAGTAGTCTCTGGCTCTTGATTCAAATGGTAAACTTTAAATATCTTTTTGCATCGTTGAATTATGTCGAAAAATGTAACAGCTGAACTTCTAAAAGTTGCCCCTATTTTCTTATTTGTTGCGTTGAAGAATTTTACCATTATATTAGCGCATTAAAATTTCACCTTACCTGAGGACTATCTGGCTGAGCTTGATCAATTGACATGCTTTTACTGGATCCATCACTGCTCTCATTGGTCGAACAACTACTCAGCTGTGTTCGTCTTGGGCTAGTTCGTCCAATTTCCAGAATTGGATGAGTTGCCACTGAAGAGGGATAAAATTTGAACATCGTCTTCTTTTCTTGAATATTCTTGAGATTCTTACAAAACTCTTCATGGTTGCTCTTGTTAACTACTCGAAAAACGTAGTCAATTGGAAGCTCTTCATTCGTTTCTAGTACTGAAGGCAAAATTCGCCTGCGACCTTTTGGTGGCCACGGGAATATTTTCCCAATACCTCTCTGGGACCACAATGGTGGATCTAGCTGGCCATGGGGTAAGAGACCTGAAATTATTTAAAAAATAAAGTGTTAAAAGGGACATAAGCTTTTAACTATAAATTCTTTTTGTCTAAAATCCATATATAAGATGAGAATTTAATGATTTCGTATCATAATCGTATTTTGAAACTATTCAATCACACTCACCAGTTTCCAAACAGCTTAAAAATGCTGCCATATGTCCGCCTTCTGGGAAGTGAATAGGCGGCTGTTGGACACCATCCTGACCAACTAGTATAACAGTTCCTCCAGTATCCTCTCCCCGTGTTTGATGACAATGGACGTAGACAATTTCGTCCACATTAATGTTTAACGCATATGCCCAATATGAGCTCTTGTCTGTTACTTCAGCCTCTGTGTAGCCGTTCATCAATTGATTCGGTGTCCATTTGATCGTCAAAGATTGTGCTGTTTGATGCAAACTAAGATATCCTGGCATTGGTTCACTAACGTCCTTCTATGAAAATATTCATTCATATATTCTTTTGGTTGTTAACTAGCAAATCTAATATTCTTTATAAAGTCGCAAATTCGTGTTTTATTTATTTATTTATTTTAAAGTAAGTAAATATGCATAGTTCAAAAATACTCACTGGAAGAACAAGAACGTTATTTTTCCCATATAGAAGAGTAGCTCTAGAATTTTGATGAAGAGATTCAACGTAATCTTTGGCAGCTGTTGCTGAACTTGTTGATTTGAAAGAGCCACTGCTTGCCTCCTCTGAACTTGTGTGTAAACTTCGTTTGAAATTTAAAATTGGTCGTCTGCAAGACGGTGGTGTGGGATGACCTGAACTTATACGATGACGTTGTACCTGAAAAAAAATAACATAAGTAATATTAAATTTACAAAATAATAATAGGCTTAATTAAAAAATTCACCAATTCATCAGCATGAGGATCAGTCCAGAAATGATCAGGCGTTTTAGCTCGGGAAAATTCTAAAGCACATGGTCCAACAAGAAGTGAACTCAGTATAGAGCCATAATCAGGATCAGCCACTAAAGAGTCTTTTTCATAGTACCGAGTCGCATTTGTCACAAGATGCTCGATGATTTTAGCAAGACGCTTCTCATATAGCGCAAGACGTATCCACAAATATCTAATTATAAAAAACATGAATTGTACTTATCATGAAAAAGTTGCAATTTATAAATGCAGGAATACAACTTCAGAAAACTTATTTATTTTATTTAGAGTTTTTGAATGTTTGAATGAAAGCAAACTTACTTAATAACAGGCGGTGATGGGCTGGACGATGAAACAGTCGTTACAGAGGTACTGCTACTTTTCTTAAGGATCGGTGGTTTATTAGTACTATCGCTGCTGGAGGACGATCGTTTAGTTGGATCGCTATGCTCGATGTCTAGGACCTTTTTGCTAATATGTGCAGCCTCTGGGCAGTGTTTTGCCACCTTATGAAGTAAAGCTGTCGTCGAAGAAGTTTTAAACAGACCAAGAGCACGACGTCTTAGACCTTGGCTTAAGCAGGCCTCTACAGCAGCACATAAAGATGTAACAGAGCCACTCTCTTCATGTACGAACTTTCTAGTAACAGCCTCTTCCATCAGCTGTTTTACCTCCTTTTTAACGGCCGCTATTAGCCGCTCCTTGTATTCAATTGTTTCTAAGATAAAAAAATCCTTTTTACTGGTTTTATTAAGTTAATATTTATATTTTCCGCATTTTCAAGAAATCAAGAAGAATTTAAAAATAAGAATACTCTTAAATCTTTCTTATTTATAAGAGATTTATTTTTGGATGTTTCATGCTTTTAAAATTGGCCGAAAGCATCATATTTTACTACATAGTCTCGATTGCGTGGTTAATATAAAATCTGGTTTTTTAAAATAGCATACAACAGAATACGGCATAAAGTTCAATACAATGAGTTTGAAGAAAAAAAGATGTTTTGAGCCTTTTTATCTTTTAAATTATCCAGCATACTAGCTGCAGACATAATAATAAATTAAGGCTTTTAAAGAGGTATAAACGAATATTTGAAAACATCCCATACTTCGTTGACTACGTTGACCAAGAGATTATTTTTACCTTTCACAGGGTATTTTAAATTTATTCTCTCAAAGAAAATGTATACCGCATTTCCCGAAAATAACCTAATTGATCTTTAATTATGCCTTATACCTACATCTAATATATTTTGATATATATCCTATTTAAAGATAAGGAAAATGCCCATAGTAATCATGTTACCAATTATTCCTTTCAACAGAATTCTGAAATTCAATCTCCTTTTTAAAATTGCGTTTCTAACTAAAAAGAAAAAAAATATTTCAACATCATTTCCACCTGTGCATTCTGCAGAAAATTGATATTTATTGAAAAGTGCATCTATGTACATGGCACTAAATAGTGAACAAAATGAAATGAAGCTTTAGTAGGTGGGAAATAAACTGGTTTACGTCAATGTCTTTCACTGGGTTTTGGAATCTACCAATCAATAATTTTTCTGTACTTGGGCAGTGTATTCCCCCATTCGTGGGTTTATCCATCCCATTTGTATATCAAAAAATATTTAAATTTAAATAAAGCTTCAAAAGAATTTCACGATTTTCTTTACCTGTGCCAAATTACATGCGCATTTTTTATAACACAACCTTCTTCAATATTAAGTTTGAAGTTTTCATTCATCATATTAAAAATGCCAATCTGCTGCTTTACTCAATTTCAATCAACGTGAAAAGGGTTACGTTACGATGGAGAATTTAAAATAACTTAAACAATACAGAAAACCTCCTGCCAAAAGTTTAAATGAATTTTCTTAGAAGATAACTTTATAAATTTCTTGCTTGATTAGGCTATTGGGCTTTTAAGAAAGAGAAATTGTAATATTTCATAGCACAAACGAAAGGGATATATAAAATACCTTAGCATCCTACCCTCAGGGAATTTTGGCTTTCTATGATTTTCTTCCCTTTGAGGTTCCCGCAAAAGTATCTACTGCAGGTATTTAACCGATTATATATCCCTAAATTCCAGCATAAATGATGTATATTGATTTTTTTTTTATTTTTTGTATGTTTAATTTTTCGATTTCAAAGGCAAGCCAGAGCTTTGTTTGTTACCCCATAAGGTCAAATGAAAGGCTCCTACTACACGGTTTTTTTCTGCATCCACCAGGGATTTATGTAGCCAAAGCAAAACCATGGCGTAGCTTATTTTTTTTACGGACGACAGATAGAAGGATGTTTAATAAAAGAAGATAGATTGGATTACACTGGGGGGGAGTTTGATAATTGAAAACCCACGTAGTCTCACTCAAATTTCATACATATTTAAAACTCCCCAAATTGAATTCTACCATTTCCTAGCACTTCTTTCTTAGCTGGCACAAGTTACGAGTATACTTAAATTGCTCTACGTAAGTTCGAAATAATTCGTTAGTTTTGATGGTAGATTATCAACAAGATCTATAACAAAAACTAACCTGGTTTTATTAAATTTCTTTAAAAAATTATCGTAATAAGTACTCCGATAATCTCTCTCACCCGAACTCAATTAATAAATAAAATTAATGGCTATTTAAACAACCCCAGTACAAATGTTCTTTTTTATTAAATAGTAACAAAAAATTAAAATTGCTGAAGATACTTGCCTTATTTATAATTTAAAAATTCAAGAAATTCATTTATATGGACTTTTCAGTAACTCATGTTATAACAAATTAAATTTCAATCTTATGCTCAATTAGGTTTGTATGGATTTTAAAGTAGTCAAATAAAAGGTATAGGAGTTAATAATTTCTTTACCTTTAATGACTCAGATTTTATGAAAAGACTACTCTGATAGTATTTTAAATTTTCAGTTTCTACAAGTTTTGCAACAAATTCAGAATGTCCATTTCCAGTATTTCGTATTTGCTCTGTTAATCTTCCATTCGGTAAGAGATTAACTTTCAAAGTTTCTTCTCTCCCATTTAATTCCATAATCCCCCCCCCCCACCATAGCTCTTATTAAACTACTTTGATGAGCAAATATTTTCTTGTTTTCCCAGTACCATGTACTAAACGATTTGGTAAAAGTAGTTACAATTTCTTTCTCGCCAACAGCAAAGTGTCCACATCGTTGTCCGCGTCCCATCTAAAGAAAAACTAAAAATAATCCTCTAGAAGATAAGTAAAAGATATTCCATAAAAATTGTTGACGATGACTTACGGGTAATAAGTTTTACTAGTATTCTTTTAGCTGAACCACAAACATAAAGCACCAATCAATTTTGTAGTAAAGGTCAAATGTCTTGCCCTTTATCCGTTCTGTCGGCGCTCAGGATTTGGCATCCCATTGAGATTTTAATGAAAATTAAATTCTCCTGAAGAGCTATCGATTGTGCCAATTGTGCTGAAGGTTTGGATGCTGGGGTATGTGTGTGCGCGCCATTTCAAAGTTGCGGAAATTAAAAGTTCAGATAGTTGAGGGGGATTTAAATCCTTTCACTCAAATTAATTGGGTTTGAGGTATTAAAGGAGGTTATATCAAGGAAAACGACTGGTATCATCAATCAAGAAAGTAATAAATCCTGATTTAATATTGCAATAGAACGGAATTAAAAAGAAGAACCATGAATTATACGGATATTTCTCTTCAAGTTTTTCTTAACACTTTACACAGTAACAAAGTTGAAGGGGAGAAAAGTTAATATTCTTAAATTAAGAACTATAATTGGATTTATTATTTAATTAATTATCACTAAACAAGTACCGTCAATTAGGGCTACTTGGCCCTGAGTTACTTACCAATGTCTTTCGCCTTCATGAGCGTGTGATCTTGGATTACTTTCTTTGGGGATATGTAAGATGACTTGACTACGCTGATAAAAACACAAACGTTGAACCACATGAAGGTCAATATTCGCCGCGTTATACCAAAATTTAAACACTAATGGCATAAAAATATCGTTGAAATAAAATCAAAACTATGGCCACTAGCATTATTTTTACGTGGTTTTTTTAATTTTTAAATTGTATACCTCTAAAAAAAAACACCCTTTACATTTGAAGCTTTGGAAAATAAACGCAAAAGTGTTTCCTTTTCTAAACAGTTTTGTTTTATATTAAAAAAAAGGAGCAAAGTATAATGAGAAAAAAAATCCTTTAGATAGAAACTTAGTCTTTTTAAAAACTGAAAAAAATGTAAAGGTTAAATCACTGAAAATGCAAGGTAAGTAAAATAAGCAGAACACTTAGCAAGCTTACATCTTACTGATTATTAAACGCTTAAACTAGCTCAACATAATTTCCATTAGCCTTATATAAACAATTTAAGCGCAATGTACTTTGGCTTAATTAAGTTATAGTAATATTAACCTTTTTTACATAAAATCTTAAACAAGAAAATAGTTTAAAGAGTTGAATGAATTTCGCTCGACACTGTAAATTGAAGCCTGAAATTAAAATGTAACCTTGGCCTTAGAGGGCTATTGTTTGTGACCTTTACTATTTAAAATGTGCGAGTGCAAATAAAATTAAAGCAAATATGGTAAGGATTCATTTATTATTCATAAATTTCCGTATCTCATACGAAGGTTATTGACGGACAATATCCAGGTCATCAAGAGCCTTTTATTAAATATTTTAAAACGATACTTATTTCATTAACCCCCTATTTAACTACTACCCTCCAACAAGAAAGGAAATTAATACTTTAAGATAAATAGGCATGAGGCATGCTACAAAAAGATTTCTTCTTCACCCCTCTTTTTCATTTTGAATAAACTTTGGCAATCGATTAACAGACTCAACAGTAACACGAGCCATCGTCTGTTTACAAACTTGAAAAGCTCCTTGCTGTTCGTGTTTCAAGTTCATGTCATTCAACCACTTTCTCCCAACACCCTCAATGTTTTCGTGCCCCAAAGAGTATCATCTCGCCACGGAACACGAATCGTCGTGCTCCCCAGGAGAGCTGTAGGAGAGACAAATAAATCCTGTGGAAAAACCCTATGCATCCCCACACTAAACTGAGAAATCGAGTGCAAAGGAAAAAATCGCCCATTGCCACCTGTTTTAGAAAACCACCATCCCCTCCCACTTTATCCACAGGGATGTTGTTCGCAAACATCGGGCAAATGGTTGCCCGAAAAAGCTCCCTCCAACAGCCCAAAAAGTCTACCTCAACAATTTCCACATTTTAGCCTCCCATCCACCCCCAACTACAAATTTATCTCGCCCAAAGGGCGGACCACACCAAGTGTCTTATAATTATGCATACGTCCAATACTTTTGATTTTTTTTTTTAAATATTTCATTGAATTCGTAATTGAACAGTATTAGATCAAATAAGGTAAAATGATAAATTTTATAAAGGTTTACTTTAATTCTAAGTTAAAAGCCTATGTACCAACCTGTTTGCCCGGCCGACATATTGTACCAAAAATCAGCAATTTTCTGAAGGTTTTTCGTCGATATTTTGACTGTACTTGCACGTGTAGGTCGCTTTTCAGTGATTTCATGTATTTCTTTCCCCTCAACTTTCTTCCTTCAGCACCAGATTAATTACAACTCATAAAACCAATAGGATCGTCGCAATTTATAAATTTTTCCCTTTTTTTTTTTTCTATCTACCAGTAATTTGGTCAAGATGACGATTTCGTCTTATAAACACTTTCGTCCCACCACATTACGTTTTTTACAACTTCGTTTCACTAGAAAAAATTCAACAACTAAAACAAAAATTTTTTTTTTCCACTAGAGGTAAGAAAAATTTAACTTCCGAAGGAAAATGGACACGTCGACGTGATCCGGGCGCCCTATGACAAATGCTGGAAAATGAACAGGAAAAAGCTGTTCTTAAATTCAGAGGGAGGCTTCACAGAAAACACCAGGGGGAAAAAAGCTTTCAAAATAGCGGATGGACAAAGCAGGCGCTGCAAACATTTCCAGTGGCTGATGGATCCTGGGGTTGGGATTTGAAATTTAATACAATTTTTGTATGCTTAATTTAAGTTTAAGTTTGCTCTATCGTTAATTTGCAGTAAATTGTAAATATAATAAAAATCAAATAAATTCTTTAAGTTAATTTGTTGAAACCCAAAACTATCTTTATACTGGGAATAGTTTATAAAGAAAAAAATTAGAGAATTTTATATTTACACGATCTATATTTACAAGAAAGTTATTTAAGAAGTTTTACACTAGTTCGTTCTAATAAAAAAACATCTAATTAGTTTTCTTATCTATGTCTCATGTAGTAATCGATAACTGTTGAGAAAGCAGCAAAACCAGCAGCTCCCAGAACTCCTGCTTTAACACCAGCTCTTAGGCCAATTAGGCCCCCTGTTACACCACCTGCATAGGTACCATTCCGCCAATCGGACTTACCACGCGCCTGAAACACATGACACAGTATGAAGTTCTATTTTTTCGTTTTGAAATGTATTTTATAATAACATCGCATAATATCCAGTCATACTTATCATGATTTAAAATATTTATGCAGGCACTCAAAAAGTTACTTATATTAAAATTTAGTCAATACGCTAGAATTTTATTTAAAAGAATTGCAGACAAAACTCTTACCGTTTCGATGGTGCACTCAACAGCTGAGAAAACCGCTCCAATTAAAGCAAAATTCTTTGCATAGGAGTGTGTGGTTGCGCGCATCTCTCTAAAAATTTCTCGAGCTGTTTGCTGTTTCTCTGGCATTCCGGGAGTCGCTATATTAGGATTAACTGAAGAACTGAATAAACCAATTGCTGCTCCCAAACCATAGCCTAGAAGTAAAGTAAAATTTTTAAGAAACAGCTTGATTAAGCCATAGTTTATTTGAGAATTTTCTAAAAATTTGATACGGTCATTTTCTTTAAAGCCCCCAAGCGTATTTGGCCGTTTCAGAACCGGTAAAATAAGGGTGAATGCTTCTTAAAAGTTGTACGTAAAAAATTTAAGAGGATTTCGACTAGTAAATATTTTTGTATCTTAATGAGTAGATTCAGAAAATTTGTAATTCTAAGCCTAGAGAAAATTTCTATACAGTTCCTCATTCGTCTCTTCAATGCACATCACGAATTTGAAACTCAGATATTTCGTTCAAAAATAACTAGAGTCCTTAGCAATTTTTAAACTTTGAAGATTTTAAACTCTGCTTGTGATAAGGGAAGGATGAATTGAATTTTATTAAAACGAGTGAAGGATTCCTAAGATAAAACATTTTTCTTTTATAAGAACCTTTACAGGAATTTTGTACACTTGGACCTAAAAAGAACTGGAGAAGGTCTACAAGCCCATCGGCGTTCGGTAAGAGAAAATTAGGCAAAACCAATCAGAAAGTATCCTTCTTGGGCCCCACAACCACCTCCTTCAAACTCACCCATAACACATGCCATCACGGATTTGAAAATGCAGCTGTCGAGAGCAGCTTCAACCATCTTCTCCTCGTTCGTCTTGATCTTCACAGGTCCCAAATTCCTCGGGATGATTATGTTTTCCCGGTATCTGCAACGAGGAGGAAAATTGTGCATGCCATTGGATGGGAAAATTTCAGTTTTCATAAATGAAATTACCTGTGGAAGTCACCGATAAAGTGCTTCGCCATCTCATCTAAATCTGGATGGTCAAAAAACGTCCTTTTCGGCTCTTCATCCTTTTTAGGTGGCGGTGCAGGAAAAAACGACATCTCCTCTTCGCGTTTTTGGATATTTTGACAATTTCATGTAATTGACAGTTCTAATCGGGTGCTGTCTGCTTTAAAGCACTACAAATGTCGGAACGAAACTCTTCAAATGCAAAAAACGATTTCTTCTTAAAACAAATTTATATTTTGAATAAAAAAATTAAAATGCTTCATCTCGACGAAATAAATTGGAAAGAAGACAAGAGTTTGCATTATCACAAATTCGTGTTATTAAACCATTAACAACTACTGTAATTTTATTGGAATACAAAAATAAAAGGATATATTAAAACAGGGAAAGCCTTATGTAAAGGCATACAGAAGAATTAGAATCGTACAAACAGCAATTACCGCCCCCAGGATGAGCGAGTCTCTCCTCTTCTTTATATTAATCCTTTGCATTAAACTGTAAAAAAACGAAATCACAAAATCCAGTTCATTCTATTAGCTGGGCAACTTACCTAGATATCAATGGAAATCTATTTGAAATATCGTTAAATCTCGTCTGGAGCCGTTTGAAGGTATGTCGCTGCGAGAGGAGATGCTCTTTGGTTTCCATTGCGATGCTAATCTGATCATTGACTAAGCTGCTGGAGCTGAAGTTCAAAATTTAGTTAATTTTAAAATAATTTTGAAGAGAGAGTGAAAAAATTACCTATTTAAATGCGAGCTTTCTTTTAAATACATATCCCTCCGGCTGAGTCCCGAGCTGGATGGGCTCAGATTTGATGTAGAAATGCCTGATCCCCGCAACAGCTCCTCCCGTTCAATTCGCGTGTTGTGATTAGCGCAAATTTTGTTAAATTCTTGTCTGTACCCTTGAAGAATCTCCCGATGTCTTTGCAACGTGTGCATCATCGCCGTGCCCGAGGCTGGAAGCTCTGCCATGCTTTCATTAATTGAGGAAAGCTGTAATTCTTTAATTGTTAAGCGACTTTTATTACTTGGATAATTTCCCAACTTACCTTGTCTAACATTTGTTCGATTTCATGAGAAAGTGAATCGAAAACATGCTCCCCGAGAAGCGGAGATGTGTCTGCCGTATGCACCGAGCCGGAACCAGCACCCACTTTGCTAAATGCAACTAATTTCATATCAATTTCATTCTCCAGCTGCCTTGCCTGCTTCCGCAGCGCTGAAATCAATCTAGTTAGCACTTGAAACTGAAGGAATTAGAATTAATTTTACCGTCGTAGTTCGCAGTAGCCATTTCAATGTTTAGCGGAGAACTTTACACGGCCTTGTCTGACGTTTGGCACTTTTATAGGTTTCTTGCTAAAATGAGCACCTCGGCTTATTTAAACGACTTTCAGGTTTAACAAGCAGTTCTCTTCGCAACTTCTACCGATTTTCCATCACCAAAAATCCAGGGCAAATTTGTTTTACACCAGAAACTCAGCAAAAACCCACCAATCACAAAAACCAAAACATATCTACAGTTCAATGGATGACAAGCAGCCAAAAATGAATTGTCAATGTACCACTACCTCGGGAATTTTACCGCCCCACACCACGATGCCGGGCCGTATATGTACACATCCAATTGGATGTGCTCTCAGGCCACGGGTAAAATGGCGTAACAAGCCAAACTGTGTCGATTTCTGTGAAAATTGCGAATTGCTTGAGACGTTCCATTAGAAAATTCGGGGCCGCAATTATGTTAAATTAATTTCTGGTAAGTCACCCACTCTATTCATCTATCTAACCTAATTTGATCATAACCTCAAACGTAGACAAAACACAAGAGGTTTTCTCCTCAAAGGAATTTTCTTCGGTGCTTGGCACAGAAATGGCGCTGTAGCGAAAATTGCCTGGTGTGTGATGTAACAGGGGTTATACATCAGGAGTGAGGCCTCTTGTTCCTGTGATGATTGATCCGGGATAGTTTTTCTTGAATATTACTTCAAAATAAAGGCCTTAACCTCATTTGAGCATAACCTCACACGAAAGGGAAACAAATTCGCTTGAAATTTTCTCACAGTAGCCATGTTGGATTTTTTTTGTGCCTCCACGACGAAAATTTTACGTTTACGGGGAGGTACTCAGGGGAGACGAATAATTGACATTTGATTGACGTCCGACGTGACTCTTAAGCACTCGACAGGTGTTATGAAGAAATTTGAATTTTTCGCATTTTATGAATGAAATGTCTCGTTTTGTTATTTTTTATCGATTGTTTCGAACAATATACAAAACTTAAAACCTTGAATAATTATTTTTAATGAACTTCACATAGCCATAATCGTTTTCTAATTTTAGACTATTTTTAGCTTTTTCCTTTGAAAGCACTAAGGGTCTTGGAAACAGATTTTATGTAATACACTCGACAGATATAAACGAAATTTGGTATTTCGCGTATTCTTTCAATTTCAGAAGGATCTTATGAGGTTTTTTAAAAATTTCATACGATTATTCCATAAAAAAAATCGACATAAATTTCGTTTTATTTTCAAAGCAATCTAATTGCGAAATTGAATACGCTTGAAATTTAGAATGAGCCAATAGTAGTAAAGGCTAAGCAATAGAATCCCGGACCAATTCTCTATTTGAATATTTAGGAATTGCAAAACATGACTAAAATAATCTACGATTAATTCCCATTCGAACTTTAACTTTGATTCACCTATATAATTTGAAATTGAGTTAGAATTTTAATTTTAAATAGGAATTCTATTCCATAACATTCAGCTATTCAAACTAATTTCGACGTTACATTTTCGCTCTCTTAAAATTGTAAATAATTGAAACACGAATATGCAATTAATCTAAATTTACTAATTAATCTATTTCAAATTTGAACATTTATAAAACTCCAATTAAAATGTTTTAATATTTCTTCCAATAGGAAATTACTTCAAACTACTTTAAAACTTTATATTTTAATTTAGCAAGTGATCACATAATTCCTTTTTGAATTCCATAGAAGTTATAATTAAAGAAAAGACCAGTCATGGACAATACCGGCTACCAAATACAATGGGTCCAAGATATCGAAAATGATAGTCAAATAGTCAGTGAAGAAGTAATAACAATTGACTCGCAAAGTGAGGAGGCGGAAAGTAATGCGCCGCAATATTTTGTACAAGAGATATCCTCAATTCCGACCAGTCTAGATCAAATAGCTGCAGAAAACTTAATCTATATGGCCCAAGATGGGCAGGTGACGACAATGGATGGTTTAATCGATCAAGGAACGGACAATAATGATACTCAAAATTATAGCGAACACCAATATTTTGAGTGTCAGGTAACTGAGGAGGTAATTACCGATGATTGGGTGCAGCAGCAAGGTGAAGAAAGGTATGTTGATTTTTAATTTCTAAAAGTGGAAATAATAATTAAAATATTCGAACAAATTCAGAGTGGAAATCCCAGTGGATCAGCTCTGTGGTTCGGGTGGCGGAGACCCTCAGTTGGTTGAAGATCTTGATGTTCCATTACCAACTGATCAGGATGAGTACACAGCTCTAAGACCATATCCCTGTGATTTTTGTAGTAGACGATTTCGCAAGAAGGCTAGTCTTATGAATCACATGATCGCTCATCAAAACGATCGCCCGCATGTGTGCAATTTGTGTGGAGCGCGATATGTTAGACGCAATGATTTACTGATACATTTAAAAATTCACGCTCAGGTACCTGACGATAAAATGGACGATATCGATGATAATTGTAAGTTTTTTGTAATGAAGAGAATATATCGGCTATTTAGCAGATTTCTTTCCAGATTTTAGTGACCACATAGAGGCTAGGCCGCCTCGCCAAAATGAATATTATGATCATGAGGATTACGAGGAAAGGCCTAAACCAAAAACAAAGCCACGATCAAAGAGAATGAAAGTGGTTAAGGAGGAAGTTCATTTTTCTGATCACGAACAAATTGTAGAAGAAACTATTAAAGAGGGTGAACATATCGAAAGATTTCCAATCACTGATCCTAGAAAGCCCTTTGTGTGCCAACAATGCGGAGTTGGTTTTGCCAGAGAGAAGGCGTTGTTATCGCATTCAAGAGTAAGTTGAAAATATTTTAATGATTTCATTTTTTGTCTTATAATGAATTTCCCAAAGATCCACGGCAGTGATTCACCTTATGAATGTGTTAACTGCAGTGAAATGTTCTGGGATATGAATGCGCTAAACGAGCATCAAAGAACACATCATTTCGAGGCTAGTAACTCTGAGTATGAACCTGAAAATGATGAAGAATCTGAGTCGGAGAACGACTCTAAGTACGGCGATTTTTATTGTAACGTTTGTGGCATGTCTTTTCATAGGCAGGATTTGCTTAAGAGACATTCAAAGACTCACGTTAAAAGAGAATTAGTTGAAGGTGACTCAAGACACTGTTGCAATGTCTGCGGAGAAAATTTTGCTGAGGCGTTGGATTTACTAGCCCATGCTGAGATACATGCTAGGTTTCAGCCATTTAAGTAAGTCGAATTAAAGACTAGAGAGTTGTTTTATACACTCTCTTTATTATGTCTTTCCTTCCTTGTTTTCAAACTGCAGTTAGTTTGATTGAAAACCCTTAGATGTTTAAGCTACCTAAAACATTTTACAGGTGCATGCTTTGTGGTGAAACCTTTTTAGAAGAGGCGACCATTAAAAAACACTTGACTAACGTACACAGCTCTGAAATGACTCCAAATTCCTGTAGGCTATGCGGTAAACAATGCAGGGACGGTAGAGCTCTAATGAAGCACGCTTGGGATCATTCCAGGGAGAAGAATCACTCGTGCTCTAAATGCGGGAAAACCTTCCACAATAAGGCTAGGTAAGAATAATTATCTTACATAATAAGTAAAATTTTAAAATGAAAATTAACAGGCTTAAACGCCACATGGTTTCCCATCGGAATAAATCTGTAACTTGCGATGTTTGCCACGAAGAATTCCCCGATGGACGTTCATTGATGAATCACAGGCATTCACACACAAACTCTTCAGGACGGCTGTTTCCCTGTCATGAGTGTGGAAAAACCTTTGGTTCTAGGAGCTCACAACAAATACACATTCGAATTCATACTGGAGAAAGACCTTACGGCTGTCGGTTTTGTTGGAAAGCCTTTGCTGATGGTGGGACACTGAGAAAGCATGAACGAATTCATACAGGTGACTCGATTTGAATTACAATTAGAGATTAGATTTTATAATTTATTTATTTTATAAAAAAAGGGGAAAAACCCTATGCTTGTTCCGTTTGTCCTCGAGCATTTAATCAAAGGGTGGTTTTAAGAGAACACATCAGATCGCACCATTCAGCTATAGACAGTAAAAGGGGGACTTATTATTGCACTGTCTGCTCTGATGTTCTTCCATCATCTGTAGAACTTATCCAGCATTTAATTCATCACAGCGATATGAATACAGCCATGCAAAGGCAACCAATTGTAAGTTTTGCATGATACTGATTTTTAGCTATAATGTGGAACCAACAAAAAATTCGAATGTCGTTTTGATCCAATCTGACTGGATTTAATTATGGCTTATTTTTGTTTCCTTATATTCTTAATAATAAATGTAAAGCGATATATTTTGTATCATTTCAGACTGGCCCCCGAAAATATAAACGACGCCGAAAGCTAAAACCGCATGAAATTGAACGTCTTCGAAATGAAAAATCGAACAACAGTGACATCGAATATTCAGATCTCGATATGGGTACTGTTGATGATCTTCTCGGTATAACCAATAAAAATAAACGTAACATTCGTTCAATAAATCCTTCGACATCTTCAACAGCTAATGAGACAATCACACTATCAGGACGTAGTAGAAAGTACTCAGGGAATTCAGATAAAGGAACTAGCTGCTGGCAGAATAAGCTTATGTCGACTGCAACGGAGGATCCATACAATTCAGTTTTTCAGAATTTGGAGAACACTTTGAATAATTTGGATTCTTTGGTTGTTGGAAATACGAATACAACAACAGCCCCAGTAGCAACCACTCCAAAGCCTTCAAAAACGTCAACAAAAAGGAAGACACCTGTTAAAGTAGAAACAGTAGATAAACCGTCTAGACCTAAAATGATTCACACTCAGAAGACTAGAGTTGCTGTCGAGGATGGTAAGAGAAGGACGAGGACATTGATTACGAAAAGCGAACCAGTTGAGATTGATGATCAACTGTTCCATCAATTTGATCGCTCTAAAACTGGCCGGAAGAGGGATAATAGCACTACAAGTGTTAATAGCGATTTTGACTTGATACTGCAGGAAACAGTACAAGACCAAACTATTCCAATGATTAAGAGGGAACAACAATCTACATCTCGTAGTGAATTTTTTGACGCGCAACTGCTTCTGGAAGCAGCGTCACTGCGCAAAGAAATGGACAAATATAATCCTGATGTAGTAAATGATCTTGAAGAGATTTTGAGATCTCCTATAAAAAAATCTTCACCACCTGTGGCATCAGCACCAAGTGTTGCATCAAGTTTTCAACCGGAAATTGTAGAAGAACCACCTCAAGAAGATTTACGGCGTTCTTCACGTATAAAACGTTCCTTGCCCAATAGAAAATATTTAGGTTTTGAAACCCCATCTAAGCCTTCAACAACTACAAAGAACTCAACATCGCCGAAAATAAAAATTGAAAAGATAGATATCATGGAGATAAAACAAGAAAAGTCTGAACATCCTCCTCCAGATGTAAAACCGAAAATCGAATATTTCCAATGTGAGATGTGTTCCTTAACGTTCTCTGACCGGGCACAGTTGCTTGTACATGTACCGATTCATATATAAGACAGAATGTCTTCAAAATAGTCATAATAATGAAATTTAATAAGCGCCTTTTCTTTTATTGTTATCACCCTCTAAAATGTATTGTACATAAATAAGTAGCGGTTGCATTTGAATGCAGTCCTTATTTCCTATTGTTCTATTTGTTATTAAGGTAACATTAAGGAAATGTTGTTTTGTGCATAAACAAATAAAAATAACAGAAAAACTTTCGCATTATTGAAAAAATTCTTTAAAATGTAAACTACGAGAAAAGAACCTTGCAAAATTTTAAAAATTTTGCCACCCCAGCAATCTCATACCTGACGGTTGCTCCTAGCAACAATGCACCTACCAAAAACGATGATATTTTTTTCAGAAAAATACGCTCATTTGTTTTATTGCTTCAAGAGAGGTAGAACTCGATTTTGACGACTTCCCAGATTTTCAAATATTTTTTATATTGCATTTCATTTGTCGACAATTAAAAAAAAAATTGTGTTCATTTATTTTCTCGCTTGACGTTGAATTGTCTTTTTAAAGCTACTACAATGGAAAAATTGAAATTGACAAAATTTGAAACAAAAGAAAATACCGAACTAAATTGGATAAATTCATTTAGTTGGAGAAATACCCAACAGGATGAGGAGGAAGATGAGGTGATTAGAAAATATGAAATTTATATCGACTTAGACAAATCAAAAAATCAGTCGTTAGACAGTAAAAGTATATCAGAAGAAAGTAATTCCATAAAGGGTGGAACACCAAAAGATTCCACATTTGGACAAGGATTAGATTCGTTTTTGTTCCTATCCGACGACGACTCCGATTCAGGTGCAAAGTGCTTGCGATCGAATTCAAGTGATGGAGAAAGCTCTCTAGAAGGAAGCACAAATTGTCAACAGAGCCTACCTGAGCCAACTTCGACCTTGCAACTTTCGAATGAGACTAAAGATGAGGAATCTCCGGCCGCAAGTAGGGCACCTCATTTTATAAAATACGTGAACAGAAATGGAAAACTGATAAAGATCTGGGAGTGCGGAATATGCGCTCGAAATTTCCAGCATCAGTACACGCTTATGAGACACCTTCCGATTCATACAAATATCCGAAATTTTGTATGCAACGAATGCGGTAAAGCATTTCGCCAACTATCTACTTTAAGCCAGCATAGAGCGATTCATTCGATTGAGCGGCCTTATTCTTGTGAGACCTGCAACAAATCGTTTAACAGAATTTCGACATTAATTTCCCATAGAAAAACTCATTCGGATGTTAAACCTTTCCGGTGTCACCTTTGTAACAAGGGCTTTCACCAAAAGGGTAACCTGCGAAATCACATCTACATCCATACAAACGCAAGACCTTACAGATGCTCTCTTTGCAACAAAGGGTTTAACCAAATGTCTAATTTAGTTTGCCATACACAAAAATCTCATTCTGCAGAGGTAATGCTCTTAAATTTTAAATAACAATTTTTTTAAAACATAAAAACTATAGATAGGATCAGTGTGGAGTTGCCACCGCTGCAAGATGAGTTTCGCAAAAAGAACCCTTTTACGAGCTCATGAACTTGAAACTCATCAAATTCAGTCGGCGTCAAAATATAGTAAAACAAAGTCATTATACTCCCGAAAAAATACTATTGGGGTTCCTACCACTGTAACACCGCAAGGAACAACTGATGTTACAGTCAGCCAGTCTCAGATATCTGAAAATGGTATTCTTATCCCAGCTATTGAAACTGATGCTATGAAAACGGCGAAAGCCAACAAGGAAATACCTTTTGCAGTCCTCCATTTTATAGAAGGACTACCACTGCTTGTTCGAATCATCGACTATGGGTCTCAGAGCCTGCTACGTCCTGCTAATAACGAAGATTTTGCGGCTTTGAAACAACTGCAGAAGAATTCTCAAGAGAAGATATCGGTTCCAGTTGTAGCTGCAGTTTATCAAACTTTAAACCCCTCTGGAAGGCCCGAATTTACAGTCATGTCTCCGAAAAATATTTACAAATTTTCAAATCATCAACAAATTTCTTTGGATGTTGATTGTGATAAAACTGCAACCACTACAAAACCAATAAATCCCCTGATGGATGTTCTATCACCTTCATCGGAGACTACTGGAAGTATGCTTGATGTTAGTCGGATGGAAGTGTCTTCATTTTATGAAGCTCTAACTTCCGTAAAGTCAGAACCTTTGATTTTGGAAGAGAGGGATGTGTTCCTCAACGATATCATTGAGATGTCGGACACTTCCAGTCCAAAGATGAACGAGGAGAAACCAAAGGCAATTGCTATTGTGGAGGACAATAACTGGAAACATATTAAAGGTGAAAATATTGAAGAGGTAGACACCTTTTCGGAAGCTTTCCAGAATATTGCGACTGGAAATTTACTTACTCCGAAAAGAGTGCAGGAGGTATGTAATCGGAATTTTTGTAAATTCTCTTACAAAATTTACTTAACGTTGCATAGTTTTTACAATCGTTAAATAACAGAAGTGAAAATGTTGTTTTACTTTTAATCCATTCGCTGCCTAGATCATATTCAGCCACACATTCAGCTATGGGCAACTATGGAATATACTCGTATTTGGCAGTGAATGCTTTTAATGTTATTTTGGCAAATATATCAAACTTGTTAAATATTTTGGCAATTTTTGAAAATTTTATAACATTAACTTCCTTGAACTTAAAGAAAATCAAATCTTGTTAACCTAAGCGAAGACAAGACTGAATAACTCCGGTTTAAGAGATATCACCAATAGTTTTCAAATTTGGTAAAGTGTGTAGCTTGAATTTAGCAAACTCTTCTAATTTTAAACAAGTTTCAGTAGTTTGACTAGTCTGTTTACAAAGTTAAGTAATATACTCTTTTATTACTAACTTTGCAGAACTCTTGAATTCTTGTTCCCTTATTATTATTTTTGCATTTAAATCGTCGTTATATTTTCCAGTGTGATTTTTCACTTCCGATCCAAAGTGGCGATGAATTCGATTTCAATTTTGGATATGGTCAATCGTCTTGTCCACCAACTGATAACCAATTCGATTGCGGGGAAAATGATCTTTTGAACAGTTTTCTAAATAACGCAATATCTGAAGATATCGACATAAATATTCTTCGGAATTTGATTTCCGATAGCCAGAAATTTTTAAATGATTTCGACAATTGCGTCTCGGAACTCTTTCCCAGTTAATCTTTTAAATGGCAATGCTAAGAAAGAAGGTGATTGTTTTTTTTTTATAAATTAGAATTATTCCAATGTTAGTTTTAATTGAATCTTATAATGAAATAATTTTGTGATAAAATTTTGGAAAAATAAATTTACCAAACAGTTTTGTGTTTTTTTTAAGTAAAGGGCATAATTTATATAAAAATGTATTAGTTATTTTCCTAATAATATATTGCATTTGTATAAAACTAGTTCACTTAATCTTTAAATCTTATTCACTACTGTTAAGTGAAAGTTTTGAAAATTAGCCTTTTCTTAAATATGTAAAAATTCAGTGTAGCGAACTCGAAGTATACGTTCCATTAAAATTATTATTAGCTAAAATACAAAAAAAAATATATAAAAGAATTAATAATAATTAATTAATACAAAAAGAAAAATAGCATTACTAAACGAAATTCCATACTATTTATCGAAATTAGGCCTGCTGCCCCACCTAAGCAAATGCAATTTAGAAGGGTTCTTGTTGATAGAATGCCAGTTAAGAGAGTAAAGTTCACAAAGTTGCGTTGTTCGATCCATAAATAGTAAAAGTAAGTTTTAACTGGGAAGTTATACGATAGTATAAAGTGAAAATTATAAAAGTTATTTAGGATAACAATGAAAATTTAGTGAATTAGAGAAAGACATCGAAACATATACGACGAGTGGACAAATTGGATTACCAGAAAAACAAGTTAAGTGTTATAATTAAATTATTTTTATATATGCTTCCATTTATATTTAGTTTTAAGTATATAAAAATGTATGTAGGATAATTCAACAACTCAATTTTCATATACTTTCGTATATTTAGAAATTGCGTACATGGTTCTCGTGGCAATACAATTTACAATTTTATAGTAAAATTTCAATTTGAATGCAATTTTCAACTAAAAAGAATTTACTGGGATATTTCTTTGTGCAATTTTAATAAAAGTCAAAATAGCATTTTTTTTAAAGTACCCTCAAAACGAGTTACTTTGGCTCTGGGGGTTATTTTTTCTTAATATTGATTCTTGTGATATTATCAAATTAGAAGTTACTAAACCTTACCTCTATGCAACATCAGATTAAGATGTTTATTTTTAAATACAAATTAGGTGGGAAACAAAAATATTTAAAATAGAGCAAAGTAACTCTAATCGACGGTAATTCAGCAACGGGATACACACGTATTTGTACTATGATTAGAAAGCCCAGGAAGAAACAGAATCAGCACTCACTCTTAAATAAAATTCCAGCCCCCAGTTCTAGATGAAAGATGTTTAGCTATTCTGACTATCACAACTAATTCCTTAAAAACACCTTTTTGAATACATTTGTTTTTCATAAGAAATCTTTCATTGAACAAAATTTGTTCCAGATCAATTCTTATAGCTGAATATGTGCTGAAATAGAATTATTGTTCTAAATTTAGCTCAAAACTAAATACTTCATTACTCCAAAGCGACATCACAGCCTTCGATAGCTCAGTTGGTAGAGCGGTGGACTGTAGAGAGAATGAATCAAAGAAATCCATAGGTCGCTGGTTCAAATCCGGCTCGAAGGAGAGAGAAAGTTAGTTTTTTTCTTTGTAATACATTCCAAAAATGCTTTTAATAAATATCCAAATATAATTCTCTGATCAAATTCGAATTCAATTAAAATTTAAAAAAAATATTAACTCTCAGGAGTTAGGTGAGTTTAAAAACAGTCCCACTTTTTGTTTAGTCTTTTATGCATGGTGGGATATATTTGAAGACACATAGAAAAGTTCTAATTAATAATTAATATTTGTTTTTAAAGTTATTTTACTATAATTTAAAAAAGGAATATGTGCAACTTGGGTATCAAATTTTCTTTAAAATCATATGCCTCAAAGAGTTAAGTGGCTCAGCATATGAATCATTCCTTCTAACAGTTGTTCCTCAAGCCTAACTATGTCTAGAATAACTTAAAATGTTCAACGTTTATTAGGGTTTCTATATTTTCAAGTAAAATTGACCTTATGATATTTTGGACTTATACCACTTTCATAATAAGCAACTCAATTCATTCGGATCGAATCCAATGAAACTTACAAATGTTACATACAAACCATTTTAGATAAAACGTCCTGACGACTTTAATCCGTTTTTCCACAAAATTTTCAAAATACTCTGGGTAGATTTTTTTTATACAATGAATTGAAAAAATGAATTGATTGAACACTATCATGTAGCTTACAAAATATTCGTCTCATTGGCTCTATTTATATACAAACCAGCAACTATTTTATTTAATAATTTTAAAATACAGATAACCCTCTTATAACACGGTTTCTCTTTACACAATAAGAAAATTGCGGAAACCCTCGTATAAGAGAGCAACCTACAACATGGTTTCGTTCTAACATGGTACTAAAATAGCAGAACTGCACTGCTATAAAGTGATATTACGCACAATAGATAAATATATTTAATTAAATATAGCAGATATGTTTTGTTTATATTGTTTCCTTACTTTTTATTTACAAAATTCTCTCTACAGAAGCGCACAAGACTTAGTATTTGTTTTAAACGGAAATGCGTGAATGTCGTAAACTTGGAATTAAACTTGAATAACCTTCAACTGAATGTTTCAACAGTTATTAAAATGGGTTGTTGGGAAACGTGATACTTATTTTAAATAAGTTATGATACAAAATGATAATGTTACCTTCTAAGATACTTACGATCATAATTATAGGCCTATAGATCCTTGATCGGTAATCGCACCCAATTTCGATCAGCGTCCACCCCATTATACATTACAAATTAATCGAGAAAGTTCAATTTCAAGATCCATTCGTTCAGTTAAAGACTAAAAGCTGTACACTTCGCGGGTAGGGCCTTCACCTAAAAAACCAGATCGATCGGTATTACCTTTTAAGTGTTTTGCGACAGCTCCAAATTCGCTCGAAGATGGAGCGATCTTACGTAACATAAAGTGGCCGCACAATCAAAGCCAAGATCCGATGGAATCAAAGCCAAGAAATGCGTACACCCACTTAAGGCATCGGGAAGTGCAACTCCCATGCACCACCCCCCACACACACCGGGGAAATCATTTGGCCAACTGAGACTTTACGTTCAAGCCTTTTTGTGAGTTTATTTCTGCTGTCCGCGACTATTTGCTTTTTCCTTAGCTTTTAGGTAAAGATGGTTGGATTCCACAACTAAATCCGGAAAGTGCTCTGGTTGTTCTTCATTTCAAAGAAGTTAATCCTTTCGACTTAGTAGGGTACACCACCTTTATGCAAATTTTAAAATGATTCTCATTTGTGCTTAAAATGGGAAGAAAGAGATAAGTAAAAGCTTTTATTAAATAAATAAATATCATTTGCTTTAAGTGATGAAATAAATATGTAACAGGCTTTATTTCAATACGACAGTTACGTATGTTTCACATATGAACCATTTAAAACAGTAGTTGGGAATAAAATTATAAAATTTGGTTTTCATATCTTCAAATCAAAACGACTAATTCAAATGTGCTGATATTTCAAATAAAAATTTTATAAATTTAGTACAACAACAACATAAATTATATACCCCATTATATATTGCAATTTTTGAAAAACTAAATCCAATTAAATATATTTTAAAATATTAGTAAATATGTACAGATATTAGGGCCTTTCCCAAATGATTTAAAATTGCATACGAGGGAAGGCTGAAAAGTTTTGACCTTCCTTAGGATGCTGAGAGAAATGTATAACAAAATTTATTTTTCTCCCTCTATTTCAATGACACTTTTTACATTTGTCATAAACGGCTTTTAAACCAGTAAAACAATATTCACTGTCTTTTGCCTTCGAAATGCTTCCGTCTATTGTCGCCTTAATTGCTTCATTACTCAAATTAGAAAACAGGAAACAATCGATGAAGGCTAGGTCTGGACTGTGTGGTCTGTGGTTTATTTCTTCAAATTCTGTCTCGCTCAGGACACGCCTTGAAACTCGCGCAGTGTACACAGGTGCATTATCCTGCAAAAGCTTGATCCTTTTCATACAGTTCGCGAATGACTCAGATATTGTGATGTTTACGCTTCAATTAATAAAAGTGTAATGATAGTATATTATGACGGTATTTATTCTACTGAGGGTATTCGCAATTAGGGACATGCAGCGCGAGACATTAGTAACACTTACCTAAAGTTACTTAGACTCAAAACTTTTCAGCCGCTTGTCGTATATGCAAGATTTTGCACTTGTCCACAAAATTGCCCCAATATGTTTATCGAAAAATGTGAATAATTGAAAATAAATGAATTCTGCTACTCAACCATTACGGTGCATATTCAATAAAACAAAAAGGGGAAACAAATATTAAATTGTACTAAAATGAATTTTATTATTATTAGTAAAATATCATCAGCTAAAAGGCCTCTTCTCAGTCAATATCCACTGTTAATGCTAATTAATACATACCATTGCAAAGTAATTAAAATTCGTTTAAGGTACTTTTTTAAATTGCCAATTCAAAAGAGAGGAAGTAACACTTGCAATCTCATTTTAATTTTCACGCCACCAAAATTTCCTGGAATTTTTCGGTATTCCTTTCTGATTATACTCTACTAAATTATAGACAAATTTTAAACATGCTGCAATGAGACATTAATTTGATTCCAATCAAAAATTGGCAGCTGCTCAATATCCTCAAATTGCAGTATACGAGTATGCGGGTTTTGTGGATTTCATTGGATTACCTCTGATGAAAAAAATATAATCCCTGTTGCGTACCTGACCTAATTTGGTACCCTTGATCCGAAAATATAAAACAAAATATTGAAAAATTATATTGAATGAATGGGAGAAATCAGAACAAGTTTATGTGAATGTTGAACTGTTTCAATTGAACAGAATATTCAATTTTTTATATTCATAATTATGATAAATATCAGTTGGATACATTAAATGGTTTTTGAAAAAATAAAAGGACATATCTAAGTAAATGTGCATTTTTTTAACGTTCTACAAAAATTTGAAAATCGTTACTTTTCAAGGGAAACCTTTAAAGGTTCACATTTTAAATAACAAATCGTGAAAGGTCCTTAAAAATTGGTTAAGCAAGTACTTAAATAAGTAAAATTTTTAAAAAAACGACGATTGATAATATCGTTGAATTCAATTTAAATTCACTTAAGATCCCCTCAACGTTGTCGCTTTAACATAAATGTGTGTTTTGTAATATCTCCAAATGAAGCCACATTCTCCCTTGCAGTGGTTCCCCTGGGGGGCTCCTGATTTCATAACATCGGAGCAATTTTGTTTTGTCTGCATAGTGCTTTTGTTAGTTTAATTTAGAGGTGAATCGGCAATCCTACGGGATACCTGGCTAATGAAAGTGTTCGTTAATAATTCACGTGTTAGCAGAAATGTAATTTTCTTGTAATGTCGTTGAGATTTGAAGGCCAAACTGCCAATCTGGAGCCCCAAGGGAGTGTATAAACATTTAAATAAACTGGTCTGAAAATCGACTACCCTGGAGGGTTGACTTCCCTCAATCACTTTTTGATCGATATATGCAAAATGATAAAAATTTCTTAGAGTTAACCTATCCTTTGAGGGAAATTATGATATTTTTGTGAAGAAATTTATTATTTTCATACCTTTTTAATTCGATATATTCGTTATTGAGCCCTTAGGCAAGATAATCTGCCTGTTTTAGGGAATAAAGTTGTAGTTTTCTGTATTCGTTTCCACTTACCAATTTAGGGCTATTGCCCAGCTCCAGTAATCGCTAAAAGATGCCGAAGAAAAATTGAATGAAAAATCTTAAAGCGGAGACTAGATTTAGCCAAGTTAGGGTATATCTCTACGTCTTGAAACTTCTCAGGTGTTTACTTCCTTCCGCGCATAACAGTTTAACTTTTTATGGAAAAAAAATAATTTGTATCTATGTCATCATCTGATGCAGAGTGATGGATGTTGTTCGTTTATCAGTATAAAAGTGAGTCTATTTTCTTGGAGTAATCAGATCAATCTTATCCATCAGTAGCTTCAGGTTGAGGCATTTGCCAAAAATCTGTTGCAGACATGGGTACAAATTCAAAGGTACTTTCTTAATTAGTTGTTCGATTCAAGTAGAATTTTATTAATGAATCATCTTATTTCAGATATTGTTACTATTTCTTCCGCTCTTAAAATACTCTTTTGGTAATGAAGAGTACGTGAGGGATCGTAGGACGATTGGATTTGGACATGGATTAGGATCGCTGGGTCAGGGACTGGGATCGCTGGGCCACGGACTAGGATCACTCGGAGGGCTTAGTTCGATAGGAGCGGATGGGACATCCTTGCTACCAGCAGTGGGTGGTGCATTGCCGGCTCCCGCTCTTACAGTTGAGGATCTTGCAGCTTTTTATACCGCTCAAGCGAAAGCAGCAAAAGCTCCTCCTCCAGCTCCACCAGCCCCACCGGAAACAGAGGCTCCACCGATTGAGGCTCCAGCGCCTCCGGCACCACCTGCAGCTGTTTCTTTACCAGCATTTGTTCCAATCACTCTGAGTGCAATTTATGGCCCACCGCCAGCTCCACCACCACCGCCACCCCCACCCCCAGCAACCGAAGCACCAACAGAAGCTCCAGCTCCAGAACCAGAACCAGAACCAGAACCAGCACCAGCACCGCCGCCGTTCCAATTGCCAGAACCGACTATTACAAAGAATATAATTACAACAGTTCAGCGACCGATACCCATTCCGATTCCTGTACCGGTTGATCGTCCGGTTCCGATTCCGGTACAAGTCCCTTATCCAGTTGCAAAACCGGTAGCCGTTCCGGTTCCAAGACCGATTGCAGTTCAAGTACCGCGACCGTATCCAGTGAAAGTGGATAGACCCATACCTATACCAATTCCACAGCCAGTACCTATTCCAATAGTCAAGTGAGTAAATTCTAATTCTACCGCAATTTGGAAAAACTACGATTTCTTTTTTTCTTTTTTTAAATGCTATCTTTTATATTTTTCAGAAATGTACCCATACTACCGCCAAAAATATACGCTCCGCCGCCTATTCACTTCGGTGGATTACTTGGAGGAGGGTTCGGATTCGGCGGAAAAAAATTATATTATCGCTGACATAGATATTTAAAAAAATATTAAATTATTAATATACTCGTTATAAGTTGTATCCAACCGTTATTTGTAATGTAATGTACTCAACTTGTTCATAGGCAAAAAAAATCCCAATAATGATGGGTTTATATTACAATTTTTGCTTTTGTTATTTACTTTTATACCAAGCCAACCTCTTGCATTAGTTTTTAACATTTATTTGTTTTAAAGAAAATCCATAAGGGATTAATTAAAGACTTGTTAGTTTAAGGATATCTATCAATTTTTTACGAAAACCTAATCAAAGAATAACAAATTCAATTTTTGAGTAATTTTCTTAGAGGCCACTAATTTCGATGGCATGCATAATTCCTCTAATTAATTACTGTGACTGTGTCTATTCTTGTTTGAATGCGGCTACCTTCAACGTACTGCGTAGGGCATTCAATGCGTGTACGACGCTTCGTCTTTGGACTGTTACGGTTTTACCATGTCTCATCATCTTACCAAACTTATCCATGGTATGTCTTTAAGGGATGATTACTTAGAATGTCGAGTACCTAAACGGTTGCGCGATACTATTAGCTTCCTTAGCTCTGCTAGAACGGGTAATATGCGAATGCCTCTAGATATAATAAATATGTGCAATCGAAAAACTCATTTTTCGTTTATACTTCTAATAATTAACCTCGTTTTAGACTATCGGCTCTATATGCTCCCATTTTCTTTTCTATTCACCCTAATTTTTCTTTCTTTAAAATAAGAGAAATTAAGTTAATTAAGTTGTATTTGTATTTAATTCTGGACCAACTTACTCCTTTTGTATATTTTTAATATAACTGAATGAAATAATTTTCACAATTTATATTTTACAAAATATTTACACCCATACCTGCATTTAACCGCAACTATTTATTAAAATCATTTTAATATGTGCGGAAATTATTTGTTTAACGTACAATTCACAGAAATAAACAACTTATCGAAATTGCTATTTAACTTATCAAAAATGTTGACAAATCACCTCACTTTTTACCTTTTAGTGTGCCACTAATTCTACGGGAAAAAATCAAATATGCATGCATCTTTGGAATTTAATTATGATTCAGCAAAATTTTATGCATCACGCAACTCAATACAATTGAGATTTTAGTCTCATGAAAAAAACAAAATCATTCTTATTTTAACGTTTTATGGAAACAGCAGACTTTGTTCTTATTTTTGTGTACGGCCTTTTATTTTAAATTGTAAAAATAAAAGTACATAAAATAAAATCATAAAAATTAACCTAATTATTGATAACAAGTGAAATTGATTCTTTTGAAATTTTATCACTGCATTTTTTTTACGAGGTAAAGTTTATTTAAATTTTAATAATAAGTTTTGTATATTTGTTAAAATTCTAGTACCATTCGTGTGTGATTAACTTAGTTAGTGTTTTGGCATCTTCTACGATATTTAGGTGGACTGTTTATTTTCATACTCTCTTATGAGCTATTCTTTACTATGTATCTAAAATCGAGTGATAATTTTATATTAAGTCATTTTAATCGGTACAAATTTTTATAGTGTCCACGTGTATCTAACTATAAAAGTAAAACGTTTGTGTTTGAAATCTCTATAGTGACATTATAACTTAGCTGGTTTTAAATATTCGGAAGTAAGCTCATCAAATTCAGACTATCGAAACTAGCAGAAGAAGGTTTTTCTATAAAGTTTAAATTTCTGGGTATTTGGTTGTAAGTCTTGATATTATTTAAATTATAAATTGAGATAATATACAATGCTGTTTTTAAAGCTCTTAACCCCTTGGGTAAATTGTCGACTGAGATTCGTCATTTACTTGCTTTGCCTAATATTGGAGTAATTGGTATCAGTTGTAGCAGAGTGTTTCTTTTATAAATTAATATTTCATTAACAATTCTAATTACTATGATGATATGCATCACTTACCAAATCTACTGCATTTTTATATGTCCTATTCCCATGCATCAGCAAATTAAATCTGTTGAAAACATAAAAATATTTTAAAATAAATCTGTACCCAAATAAACGAACCTCTACTTTCATTTTCTATTTAAGGATTCTAAATTGTTAAAGTTAGTTCGATTTGTTTTTGATAGTGTTGTTGGTATATACCCAAATTACAAAGAATGTTAAATAAAAATTCACTCGTTTGAAAAAATTTTGTTTACCTGAGTAAAACTGTTGGTAACAAATCAATTCAATAATTATCGAGTTCAAACAAATCGGAGTTTCCTTCCCACCACAATTTTTGTAAAAACCATACCAAAGCAATAGAGGGCGACGGGCAAGGTGAATATAAAATGAGTTTTGCAAGGATAAAAAACAAATCCAATTTGCGGAATTCCAACGTGCTTCTCAGTATTAAGAAGTCTGTCGGATAGTGCAATTCGATATAATTAGTTTTGGGAACGAAATACAATCTATCCAAGTATTTTCATCCAATTAGTTTATATAAAAGATCATAAATCGCTGCGTGTATCTCTACGTATCACATTTCTTGTTAAAGTAAATTAAGTAATATTTAATATTTTTCTCAATTATTTTATAACTACAGGCAATCTTTAATATGAGAATAAATTTAACGAAAGCCTTGATCGCCTGCTGTTGTCTCATATTTTTTGGACTTCTCATTGGATGGGTTATCTTTCCTGCAATTTTAAATGCAGTTTTAAAAACGGTAAGTAATTTATTTATTAAACATAATTTACTACTATTATTTTATAGTCCACTAAACGATATCATGAACTATTCAAAAATAACCATACTTAGTAGTTGACAAATTTAAAAATTAACACTAGTTTTACTAAGGGGATCATTTTGACCTCTGTCCGTTTATTTTGAATTTATTCTTTCCAAGCAAAGTCAGGCCATATCTTCTTAAAATTTCTTTATAGACATTTAAAAAACATATATAAATAATGATTAATTAGGGTATATCTGAAAAATAGGTCATGAATTTTATTGGAGCGAATAAAATTGTATTAAAATGAAAATGCTAGAAATAACTTCTTGGTAGTTCTAGTGTTAAATTAACCCGGAGTTGTTGGGGTTGAATCATAATTGTCCGGCTTGCTTCTGATTTGCAATATTCCTTTAAGTATGCGCACAATGTTTCCGTAATTCTCAGTAGTAGCGTTAACATTTCCTTTTAAAATTTTTTAGTAAGAAATCAATCGGGCCGATGTTGCGCTGGAAGTTATTTTATTAATGAATTCTTCAAAACGTATTCAAATACGTTAATATTGACCCACCTCATGATCTGTGTAACATTTTTCTACTTTTATGACGCCGATTAATAACAAATATAACAAAGGGTTTGATAATTTTGAAAAAATCTAAGTATTTAAAAATAAAACGAACTGTTAATTAATTTTAACTCAATGTAATCAGTGAATAGAAATAAAACTTCGTTTAAAAATTTTACAGTGTACGATAGTACCAGATTGTTATGTTTTTAAATGAAATTGTTCTTTAAGAGCTTATAAAATCAATAATTAATTTATGTTTAGAATTTCTTTTCATATAGACTGAAATTATGAAGGTAATCGTTGTAAATGGAATACTGCAACTAATTATTGTGGTTTTTAAAAACAAAAAATACCTACCTAGCCAAGCATAACAAAATTAAAAGTAAATAATTTTTTTAATTTTCAGCAAGTTTGGCTTAAACCTGGCTCCTATATGAGAGGAATTTGGTCAGAAACTCCATTTGCGTTAACCTTTTTAATTTATGTTTTCAATATTACAAATCCCGATGAAGTCCTTGAAGGAGGAAAGCCCATTTTAAATGAAATAGGCCCTTATTATTTTGAGTAAGTACTGCTTTTTATAATAAACTATCAAAATTCTAATAGATATTGAACTTATTTCTCACTTTAACATAAATTTAATTTTGTTTTTTTAACTTTCAGTGACTGGAAAGCAAAATATCATCAAGTAGATGACGATGAAGAGGACACTGTAACTTATAACTTGCGTGATACCTTCATTTTTCGAGAAGATAAATCAAATGGTTTAACTGGCGAGGAAACTATAGTCGTACCGAATGTTTTACTTCAGGTTTGAAATTTATAAATTAATAAATATTTTGTTAAAATTTAAATACACGGGACGGAAGAACATTTTCTTCCTAAAATTTTAAATATTTTATTAAATTTTTAATTTGGACGCATTTCTATTAATTTGAAAATACAATTTTAATATTTGTACCTCTTTCTAATTATTGATTATATCGCTTTATTTTTATAAAGTATTTGAAAATTAAAAAAAATGATAAAATTTTAGTCTGTCGCAATATTCACAAAAAGAGAACGAGGACCTATGATAAAATTAGTAAGCAAGGCGATAGATATAATTTTCGAGGATCAAAAAAGTCTAATGAGTGTAAACTTTATGGATTTATTTTTTCGAGGAATATTAGTGGATTGCTCCTCACAAGAATTTAGCGTAAAGGCACTCTGTTCAGCGTTCCACGGCGATGAAGTGCAAAATATTGAACCGTACAATGAAACACATTACATATTTTCGCTTATGGGCAATGTATGGATTTTTATTATAATTATTTATATAGGTTTTATAGATAAAATTATAATAATATAATTTTAGAAAAACTCTACTGACGGAGGACGATTTACAGCATACCGTGGAGTGAAAAATGTTAACGATCTTGGAAAAATTATAAGATTTGACGAAAAGCCAGAATTGAGTGTATGGGGCGATGATGGAGATTGTAATAAATTGAAAGGAACTGATTCTACAATATTTCCGCCAGGAATGGAAAAGGAGGAAGGAATTTGGAGTTATGTTTCTCATATTTGTAGATCATTGGGCGCATGGCATGAGAGAGAATCTAGTTATGAAGGTTTACCGGCCCAGAGGTACACAATGCACCTGGGAGATATCAAGGTGACGATACCCTCCAATCCCCTAATTAATTGGTCAGAATCTTCTAAATATAAATCATAATTTATGGAATATTTTCAAAACTCCTTCTAACATATCCCTGACACTTCCAGCCCTTATGACTAAATTCACACACCCCCAGAGGCTGTTATGAGGCATATTCTTGCATTATTTACATTTTTACTATTTTAATAATTAACGTTCACACGCTCTCGATGCCAAGTGTTTAGCCGCATAATTTTCTCACGGAGAACTTTACGTGCACTTTATCGATTCCTGTGCACCTTAAAATCAATGAAATTTTTGAGTCGAGGATTAATTTTACAAAGCGCCAGTAAAAAGCCCCTTCTGTTCTATTGCGTTGCATTGAATGAAAACAATGACGTGGGAAGTTTCATGTTTTCTAAGGTCTTTGTAGGTTTTCCGTTCTTAATATAAAATAATCTAAAAGATACTTGCTAGGAAATTATCAGTTAATAGCTTCAACACAAATCAATAAAGACTTAACGTAATTAATTGGTTGCAGGCTAACTGCAGGAAATAAACGATAAAAGGGTCGACTCAAAGTTAACACCTATTTCATATTTTGCTTTTTAAAATGATAGTTAAAAATAAATCCCTACAACAGTAGATTTTTATAGTTATTAAAATTTTTATAAATCGAACTTAACATACCTCATTTGATTTGAGTTTATATTTCCATATACCTCCTTATTTTGAACATTTACATTATTTTGTAATATTTTTTAGCACTCTTACTTATGATTACAGTCTACAATTTGATTAATTATTGTTTTACTTAAGGATGAGGGCAGGACTTGAAGAAAAACATTTTAAATTTTTATTTTTAATAACAAATCCTGAATTTTCCAATTTAGCACTTATGCAGTACTATTTATTAATGCAGGCTAATAAAAGTCTGCACTGTTTTTGTCCTAAAAATGATGAATCGTTGTGCCCAGTTAAGGGGACTATGGATCTAACTCCGTGCGTTGGTGGACCACTTGTGGCATCAATGCCACACTTCTACAACGGTGATGAAAGTCTTCTTAAAAATGTTGACGGTCTAAACCCTACAAAGGAGGAGCATGCACTTTTTGTTGATTTTGAAATTGTAAATATTTTGATATTTGGGTATTTAAGTACCGTCTATTTGGGTTACTTTGGTCTTGGATAACACCTCAGGACTAAAGTAACCCTAGTCGATGGTATATAAAGAAAAGTTTTTTTTTTTTTTAAATTCTACTTCTAGATTTCAGGTACACCTCTTAAAGCAGCAAAACGACTCCAATTTAATTTAGATTCAGAACCAGTGGAAGAAGTCGCATCAATGAAAAATGTAAAAAAAATGATTTTTCCATTATTTTGGATTGAGGAAAGTTTAGCGCTTAACAAGACATACGTGAACAAGCTTAAATACGAATTATTTTTGTAAGCTGAATGCTTTTTGAAAATTTTTACATATACCTAAAATGTATTTTTATTCAGAGGTATGAAATTTGGTGCAGCTTTAAAATGGCTTTGCATTATTGGTGGTTTGCTAGCAGCAATATCAATTGGAATTTTATATATAAAAAGACGTAATCAAAGTTTTCATATACCAGCTGTAGCGGCATTTAGAAATGAGGATGCAAAAATTGAAACGGTCAAGAACACTAGTGGAGAAGCGAAGTATTAAAACTAGTTAAAATTCTTTTGAGAAACATTCAATCTTAGAAAATGAAGTAGTATTAGTTCGAATTATTATATTTGATTTTATTATGTATAGTCAATATGTATCAATATATATTTAACTTTATTTAATTATTTTATTTTCAACCTAGTTCATGACATGATTTGTATTTAAATTTTCACACAGTAGGTAGTAGGGGTGGAGTTGATAAATTCATATAAAATCTAAACTTTATAATTATACAGTAAAAGAATAAAAGGTTACAGTGTTTAAGCAAGGCTAAAATTATTTAGAAGCCCAATTTTTCTAATTTACATATGTTAGCACCCAAGGACAAAATATGAGAATTACGAGTATACCTTTTACCTTTCCAAGTTTAACGTTCATTAAAATTTAGGTCAAAGTAATTTCGAATCAATATAACCGAACAAATTACGATACATAAAATGTAATGACTTATAGTACATAAATACAACAGAAATAGTACATAAATCTACATACAAAAAGTATGACGCATATGACTTCGGCTATATGATGCTATAATTTCTGTAATTCTTTCAAAGTTAGTAAATGACTCAATACGTGTCACGTTCAAATTGAACTACTTTAACTGGGTTATTCATGTCGAAAATAAAATTTCCTCCGCCCACATATGGCTTGTGTTTTCATTGAAATTAAGCTGTTATATTTAAACTGCCCCTAAATTATAGGGTTTAGATGAACTGTGAAACGTGTGTAATTAACGCTCACGACGTTATTATTTCATGTGAGCACCAATTTTCGGTTCAGGTAATGATTTTATAATTTTATTTCATTCATGCGTAACGTGAAGGCGATTTGGAAGGAAGCATTGCGTTGCTTTTAGGATGTATAGTTGAGGAATTAAGATAACGTCTTTAGGTCGCAGAATACAAGCCGCTGGACAAAGTTGAGGTATAATTTGAATAATATCTATCTTTTTTTTTTCCTTGTCTAGTAGAATGAACATTTGTAGAGACTTTTGAAACACCTCCTATGCGGCTCGACCGCGTAAAATCGTAAAACTTTAAATGCGTTTTTCTCAATACAGAATTTTCGTAGTCGGTGGACGGTATTTCAAAAATGAATCGATCGATCTTTCTGAAATTTTGCACACTACATTTAAATTATATTGACTCATGATTGAACGAAGGATATTTATTTCGGTTGACCACAACCCATGTTACAAGCCAATACATAGCCAAATTTTTACCAAAAATCTAAATTTTTACACGAAACCCTGCCAAACATTCAAATTTTATTATTTTTCAAAATCCTTCATTCAATCATGAGCTAGTACAATTTACTAACAGAAAACATTCGGACTTTTGTTTTAGATAAGGCCTTCACGAACTATCCTGTTTATCGCGAGGGTGCTTTTTTTTTAAAGCGTTTCCATAGATCATCTCTTATCACTTGCCATTTTTCAATATTTTCCATTGAACAATTTATGAAATATTGTTCAAATGTTACTCTTTTGAATGCCATAAATTAAAATAAAATAAGTCATTTAGTTTGTTCAAAAGCAATTATAGAAAATATGCTTTTTTTTGTTGGTACTAAGTAAGGTAGATTCAACAGATTATGCAAAAAAAGGTTTAAAATTTCGAAGATTGTGTAAAATTTGAAACGTAAAGTATAAGAACGAAGATCAAAATTCATAAAATATTTAGTCTATACCTTTAACTTTAAACGGCACATATTTGTGCTTGGAATTAATTAATTTTGATTTCTATAACAGCGTTTAGAGCCATTAGATAATATTAAAAAACGCAATAGTTTTAATTTTTGTTCCTCTTAAAACTGAAAAGACTGTTTCGTTATTTTTCAGTCTTATAATAGCAGAAAGTAAGTTAGGAAAGGAGCATGTGCTTAATAGGTACGTTAGACTAAAATTGTATTGTTTTATTATTACTTCTCAAAGTCTCAGTATTTCGGTTACTTATAATAGGCATACAAAAATTACTAGAGGCTATTTTAATTTCAATTTAATTGAATGATGAGCACTAACTGGAATTTAGGTTTTTAAATCCAACAAGATGTGTTAGACTTATCCGAAATCAAATAATTACTCATGAAATATCTACTTAGCAGGTAGCATACAAAACTATAAACATTCACACTATGGAGGTGTTACAAGGAAAAATAATTTCATTTTTAAGAATTGTTTATAAATAATTTAATATAACTTTTCTAAAAATCGACCTACTTAAAAGACCTACACTAAAAACTTACCAAAACAACTCATAGAAAACTTTCCAATTCTAGGATATGTGGGTTCGTCCTTTACCTGGACAAAACTAAACCACAAACAAACCCCTTTTCCCAGCAACGGACAAGCTAAACGACTTTTCAACAGCACTCACAAATAAAAGTCAACCCCAATAGAACTTCATTAAAAACTGAAAAGTCTAAGATTGTGTGGTCGAGGGGATTGTGGGAAAATACCATTGAGAACCTTCGCGCCCTAAGGTTTTGCGGGGTTTTCGGGGATAATTGATGCATCCGTACATTCATATTTCATGCATCGGTTCTAATATGCCATTTAAATGGGTACCTGTAAAATTCATCATTTTAAATTAATAAGTCTACGGAAGGTGAGTCGTCATCTTCGGAAAACAACACGCTAATACTGGATTAACTGATAGGGTACACCCGTCGCCGCTTTAGCGCGACAGGGGGCTTTAGGGGGTGTCTGGTAGTTTTAATTTTTAAGGCCAGGGAGTTAAGAAAAACGATTTTATTGTACTTTGAACGGCGAGTTGAGACGTATCGGGCCAACTGATCGCTGGAAGTTACGTAAATTCTAGCGAGTTGAAGAACAGTAGTTGGCCAGTCACTCAAGGTGGTACAGTTTTGTGGTCTACTAGTTTTAATTTGTAATTTTTACTTTTAAAAGTTGATTAGTAAAAAATTAGTGATAACATTTCACTAAAGCAATAAATGTGATCAAATTATTAAGTATAAGAAATTGTGGATGATCCAAAAAATTATAGATTTTCCTTTTTTGGAAAAATTTGGCGGTATTTCGGTTGAGAAAGTTTTAGTTTTAATTCGTAAATATTTTTCCATCGTTTCATCTAAACGTTCATCGAAAATGAATTATAAAAAAATTGGAATTGGATTTTTTTGCCTTTTTATGTTTGGGATCCTTGTCGGATTCATTGGATTCCCAGCTTTACTGAAGAAAATGATTAAAAAGGTGAGCACAAATGAGCTTGAGTTCTTGCTCAGATTTTATTTAGAATATGAACCAATATCCTCTACCTATCCTTTGAAACAGCATTGCAAAGTAAGGAAATTTGGGAGTATATTTCTTATAAAGCTGTACTCTCTCTATCGGCAGCAATAGAACATTTTTGATATGATTCGAAAAGGGATAAATTTGATTTTCTGCTACTTCAACTCCTTTGAGCGCACTTTTCTCTAATTTTGTTCGTTGCGATATTTTCGCAAATATGAAAAAATGGTTCAATGAACAAAAGATTCACATCTTGGAGAACTAGCACAGCTCAGAACGTTTTATTTTTTAAAAAGCTGCAATATAAGAAGTTGCATTTTTAAAGAATTAAAAATGTTCATAAGCAAAATAAACGGATTTAATTAAGAATAGTGCCGCCTTCTTGAAGCAAAGTACCCAAAACTGAATAATGAAATAATTGCGATTGGATGTTGTTGATTTGATAAATTCTTTAGAGTTTGAATTACAAAAAATAAACGTCTAGATCAGTAATGCTCCTAAATTGATAATTAAATTATTTAAAAGTGTACAATTTAGAAAAATGGAGATACTGATGGATTTTCAGAGTTTTAAGGCTATAAAATAGTTTCATAACTATACAAATTAGTCAGTTCGTATATAACATAATTAATTTTATTATTTTTATGATATTTATGCATGCTTACTTATAACATACAGCAAATCGTACTAAAGCCAGGAGGTGCTACAAGAGCCCTTTGGTCCAAAGTACCATTCCCAGTTGATTTTCTTGTCTACGTTTTTAATGTTACAAATCCTGATGAAGTAATAGACGGCGGAAAGCCAATAGTTCAAGAAGTTGGACCTTTTGTTTTTGAGTGAGTACCACAATTTAATGTTTGTTATTTCCCTCTTTAAAAAAAAATCAATTTAATTAAAACAAAGTGAGTGGAAAGATAAATATGACTTAGAAGACAACGAAGAGGAGGACACTGTTTCCTTTAACATGCGTAACACGTTCATTTTTCGTCCAGAGAGATCAAACGGATTAACAGGGGAGGAGATGATTACAATTCCGCATCCACTAATAATGGTTTAATAAAATTTTAAAAGGAAAACAAAATTTAAGAAAATTCATAAATTTTTCAGCCCCTTTCAATTTTAGTTATGAGAGAACGTAAACCGATGCTAAATCTAATTGCAGAAGGAATTAAAATCATTTTTAAAGATTCAACAGCAATGATAACAGCAAAATTTATGGATTTATTTTTTCGTGGTATACCCGTTGAGTGTACATCGGAAGAATTTGCAGCAAAAGCAATTTGTTTAGCATTTCATACTAATCAAGTTAAAGGAGGTGTTCCGCACAATGAAACACATTTTAAATTCTCCCTTTTCGCTGCTGTATGTAGTTTTATTTGGGATTCAAATAAATTGAATGGAGTTATTTAAAGTAAAACAAAATTTTTGTTTAAAGGCAAATCACAGCGATGCTGGGCGTTTTACGGTCTCCCGTGGGGTAAAAAATAGCAAAGATGTTGGACGTGTTCTGCTGTTTGATGATGAGCCACAACTTAGTGTTTGGGATGGTGATGAATGTAACAAATACATTGGAACAGATTCCACAATTTTTCCACCCTTCATGAAGAAAGAAGACGGAATTTGGGCTTTCGCTGCTGACCTCTGCCGATCTTTGGGGGCTTATTACACGAAAAAATCATCATACCATGGAATATCAACTTTAAGGTATACTATGGATTTCGGAGATATTAAGGTAATTATTTTTGTAATCTTTGTATATCTAATGTATAATTAGAACCAGAAAATTACACGTTTTTAAAAGACGAAGAATGAAAATAGACGATACTCCTGCTAGTTGGAGCGAACATATAGCCTAGGTCTATTGATGCCCTTCCGTGGGCGATTCCTGCTAATAGGGGAGGGTAGACTGTTTAGCCTATTCCAAACCCATTGAATCAATAGACTAAGGGATGTTCCTACTATTCCTGCCCCATGTTGCGAATAACAAATAAAGGGTCCTAACAATCTTTATGGTTTGTTGAAAATTCGTCGTAATTAGGTGGCTGAATTTTACCTTTAAATTTAATCTTCCGCACTATCAGTCGATATCTGTCTATCGATTTTTAGAATTTTGTTCTCAAAACGGGCCGGCTTGTTTACGAACAGTGATTAAGTTTTTTAATTTTTATAGTTTTTTCACTACTACTCTTAATTTTCTGTTTATTTTTATCTCAAAGTTAAATTTAAATTAAATTTAGGGAGTAGCATCGATATATCGCATTTTTAAATTTCGATTTATTGTTATTAATCGACAACTTAATCAATTCGCGTCCTGGAATAACGAGACGGGGCTCTAAATTCGATAGCCGAGTTTAACAAGGAGAAATTGAAACAAATTTACTTATCCTGAAATTCAGAATTCCACCTAAATTAAATTCCATTTCCTGTTTATATATTTCGACAAACAAATTCTCGAGTTTAAAGAGTTCATTTCGTTATTTTAATGATTGGCCATTCAAAAATTCATTTTATAGCTTCAAACTACAAATCTACGAATAAAACTAAAGCGATGAGGACTATCTTAATTAAATTGCCTGAAACCATTTCATTAAAGTCAATGAAATCTCCTTAGTTTTTCTAATTACATCTTTTTGTCCACAGAACGATGAGAAGCTTCATTGCTTCTGTAATGATCCTCCACATGATTGTCCCGTGGCGGGTACAATGGATCTTCAAAAATGCGTTGGTGGTCCACTGGTAGCCTCCTTACCGCACTTCTATCGTGGCGACAGTAGCCTTTTTGAAAATATAATTGGACTCAATCCAAACGAGAAGGACCATGCAATATTCATCGATTTCGAATTGGTAAGATTTTTTTTTTTTATTTTCAAATAAGAAACTCTTTTTAAAATTGATAGTGGCAGACACCTAGACTGGTTTATTAACGATAAAAACGACTGCTCTTTTATAGATGACGGGTTCGCCACTATCAGCCGCAAAGAGACTTCAATTTAACTTAGACGTTGAGCCCGTGCCCGAAGTGGAGGCGATGAAAAACGTGAGGAAAATGATTATGCCCTTGTTTTGGGTAGAAGAGGGAGCATCACTTAATAAAACTTACACCGATATGATGAAAAAGACCTTATTCCTGTAGGTGTGCCTCGAGCGATGTAAATTTATATCGAAAATTTCCAAGCGTTAATTTTTCTTTTTTTTTCCCCCTACCCCGCTTTGCAGAGGTTTAAAGGTGAACCAAGGTATAAGGTGGTTTTCTGTCCTAGTCGGACTAATTGGCATGGGATTTTGCGCTTTTATGATGTACAAACAGAATCAAGGACAGTTGAATGTTACGCAAAATGTTACGGAAAAGGTTGGCACACCAGATGTAACCGATTTGGAAAGTACTAAATATTAGTTCAATTTTATTCATCTTGTTTTTCTTTAATTAAAGCTTTTAAAGCCGTTCATTAAGAGACCATAGAAAAAGTCTTTTTTTTTTAATTAAGCCATTCATTACGGAACTATAGAAAAAGTTTTTGGTATTTCGATTTACCCTAGTAAAAGAAGAAAGTTTTAGTTAATGTTGAACCATAGTTTTGTTTTTGTTTTCAGAATAAAATAATTTCAGTAAAAATGTTTTCTTTCTCTTAGTTTACATAAATATCTATAAATTTTGCCCTACAGGTGAATTTTTTAAAAGACATAAAAAAAACAATTAGAATTTCTTATTAATGTTTTTATTTACAAAAAAAAAACAAACTTGAAATAAAATTAAATCACAATTCAAGGTGATCATTACACTCAAACAAATATATTAACTTAATAATAAAAATTAATAAGACCCAAAATGTTCGATAAAACACACCGGATTTAACACTAGGATGCTAGCAATTTCTGGGTATGCTTTTAAAATTTTATTTTATACTTCTTCTACTATACCTTCATTTCCATTAAGTGTTTTCAAGTTAAATCTCTGATATTTCTGATTACAGATGAAAAAATATATTGCACTTTATCCTTTTACTAAACTTACTGTAGACATTTTCAATTTTCATCACAATAAAACCCTCTTGAGTTGTACCTTTCATTCAACACTCTGATGAAGAGAAATCGCTTTTAAAATTACATTTCAAAATGCATAAGATTACTTTAGTTAAATAATTTAATTTACCTACATCCCACATTTTTTATATTTACAAACTCTAAGTCTACACAGGTTTTTATTAAAACTCTTCTTCTCTACAATCTATAGAGAGACACTGGGTTGTGTTTATTGAGAAAATCGTAAAATTGGTATTTCAGTGCATTAAATAATAATAAAAAAAAACAAATAAAAATCGTATGTACAAAAAAACATCTTACACATTGGCATATTTTTAACCAGTTTCTAAAATTTTGTTACATTTATTTTAGTGTAATTTATGTTTTCGCTTAATTGCTATCACAACGTCGTGTCGAAGAATTCTTTTTAAAATGTATAAAAGTAAATAAGCAGCAGCAAAATAAATGGTAATCACATCCACTAGGTAGTACTGTATCCAGCTGAATTAAATAAATAAATGCAAATTAGTTAATTTTTTCATTTATATAAAATATCTAGCACTAAATCAGTTCCAATAAAATAAAGGTACCTTTTAACTAGTTTACAACAATTTTCTACTGTAAACTGTTAGGGAAAGGATTTTCGAACCTTTACGTTTTGTATAAAAACTGATTTTAAGTCGCAAAATTAGGTGTTTCATTTTAAATAAAATCGTTAAGCTCTTTAATGAAAAATTGCAATATTTGAAAGTGTGTCTTAAGCCATAATTTAGCACAAATACCTTCAAGAGTCGAACTTTATCAAACAATTGTGTTTTTACTAAAATTTACCTAAATTTCCTGCCAGGAGTTTGTAAATGATAAGCCCCATTATGTCGAATCACATACTCTGTCCAGTATACCGCTGTTTCAAGTGGTGATGTTCTCTGGTCCAGAATTAATCTCTGCCTAATTCTAAAAATATGAATTTTATGAGATTGAATTGATTTAATTAGATGAAACTATATAAAAATCAACTTACTTTGCGGCATATCGATATTTTGGATCATGAATTACCTTCACAATCGCTTTAAGCAACTTTTCACTGGTTATTGTTTCCAAATTTAATTTAATCGCATACCCATCAGCCTCAGCTTTTGCAGCATTTACATCATGATCGCAAAAAACAGGCATCGTTACAACTGGTACCCCATGATATACAGTTTCAAACATGCTGAGGAGTCCACCGTGGGTCACAAAGGCCCTTAATTTCCGGTGTCCCAAAATATCCTGCTGCGGTAGCCACCGACTCAGTTTTACATTCGAAGGAATATCATGCATTCCGGTAACACTTCCTTCCCACTTCCAAAGTACGTGGTATGGTAGTCGGGCAAAAGTCTGTACAAGCATCCTGCGAAGGTGTTCGGGCATGTTTGCCGCTTTTACTGAAGAGCCCATCGAAACGTAAATGAAACCAGATTCACCGGAGCCGTTGATGAAAGTTTCCAAATCTCGGGGAAGGGGTCCAGCAGGCTTGCAGTGGATACAGGCAATTTCTGCAAGATTTGGTAACTGGGGTCGTGGGTACGAAACGGTCGAATGTCCATTTTGCAAAATAAAGCTAACATTGCTCGACATATCGTAGGGGTGTGGTATTTCGTTAGCGAAATGCTGCTTAAGTACACTGTGGACAGATGCCATAGCGATCTGGAATTTATTGATTTATTTATTTTATTTAAAAACAATTCTAAATTTATTTGCGATTATACCCTGTGCAGAAGATTTGTCATGATATGAATGCCCGTGTTGACTACCCTCTGGAACACGTTCATGTTATCCGTGAAGGTTGTCCAAAGGGCTGGTGTGACTGAATATGGTACAGGATTGCCTGCAGTGGAAATGCTTCCACTGTAGAATCCCACGGTGTTGATATACATGAAGGGGATTTTAAATTTGTATATAAGACCAAGAGCGCACTCCGGGAAGGCACCATCCAAAATAACCAAATCGAAACTCCTGTAGAGCAGTTCTCTGGTTTCTGCATCGTCCAACATTGCGTCACAAGACTGTGGACAAGATTTAAGAAAATTCAGTATTTGATCAATCGAAAGCATACAATAAAAAGTCTGAAAATTCAAACGAAATAAGTGTAATCCAGAAATATGTATAATTTGACAAATACATTCGTCATAAGAAAGCGAAAATTTGTTAGACGAGTATACCTTTTTGAATTTGAAATTTTATTTTCTTTTCACTCCAATGGTACTTTTGTGTTTGACGGGTATACTCGTCGTCACTTATTTTTAATTACGCTCACAAATGCAGGATATTGAAAAGAAATTCCGCCGTTAAATGGAAAAGATTGAAAATTGATATTAATGTAATTCAAGTTTTTGTCTTAATTAATCTAATTCCGTATAAACCTTACGTGTGCTACATTAGTACAGATTTATTTGCCAAAGCTACTTTTTGATCATAACCACGTAAAGGCAATAAGACATGTTTTCTCGGACATTTAATTCTTTGGGGTCACTAACTGTTAATGAACAACTTCTTAGTATGCCATACGAGAAACGCAGCTGCAGCCGATAGATTCGAAAAATAAATAAAATATTTCAGCATTCTACGTAATTTTCTAATTCAAACAAGTTCATTGCGTCTTTATGCTGCAGGTGGATCAAGGTAAATGTCTTAGACTGCCTCGTTGGTTACCTCTTACTCGTGCGAAGGTTGAACTGTGTTTTTTCCCCCAATTTAGTATAGAATTGCAATTCGTAGAGTCCAAGCGGCTTTTGCAATTTATTTGCCTTTTTAATGCTGATTTTCGCATTTTCTGTATTCCGGCTACTTGCAATGATTACTTTCGAAAAATAACAGAGGCAATATTTTAAAAAAATTTGAAAACCCGCTCTACATCGAAGTAATTGGGAACGATATATAGAAGCAGAAAACTATATTCGTGTGGTTCTTGATATAGAAAAAATTTAATTTAAGTGGAACTTCCTTCTGCTTGAAATGTTTATCAATTTAGGAAATCATTAGGTAATATTAAGAGCCAGAACTTTGCTTTTTAGTATGGATAACCGAGCTATCGATTTCTATATCAAACTCTTGAAACTTTCATAGTGGAACTGGAGCAGATCCTCCAATTCAAATTTTAGATGCTCTGACTCTTAGAAATTCGCGGGTAAAACACGTGACAGTTGCTTGCTTGTATATAAAAAGTAATAGAGCCTTTTCGATTCTATTGAACTGGTTAAAGATTCTCTGAAACTTGAATATTTCCTTGAGTACATTTTTTACTTCCTAAGTGGTTATATTCGTTCAATCTAAAAATACTCGTAGACAAAAGTAATAGAAACAGACGCTATCCATCCAAATCTTGGGCCTTACCCTTTTTTATCGCAACTATTTATTGTGTTTTAAAATGAATAGATTTTAAAAACTCCAAATTTATGTACATTAAGTGATTTAATTGATTTTACCAAAAGTACTCAATGTATACAAAACCGCTGATGTTTAACATATTTTCCCAATTTTCCCATGATAACTAATTATTCTTATAATTAAATTTAGCTTTTTAATTAGGTTTAATAATTAATAAAAATATTATTTTCTCTAACTATAACATTTTTATAAAGATACATCCATCGATGTAGAGGCAACAAATAAAATCAATAAACTTTGCACAATCAATTAAACTTGCACTTTACTAGAGCTCAGCTTCTAGGTAATTTAATATTGCTATAAAGCCGATTATAACAGACTAATTGAAACTATCGATCTGTAAACCCTTTCTTCAACATAATTTAATTAAATTAAAATAAATTACAGTAAAACTTGCTTGAGCTATTCCATTACTTAAAATTTATGGAAAAATAATGGTGTTTACCCATTAGATGGGTAGCAGAACAAAAATAACAAGTTTATTTTTCGATTTTTCACAGTGGAAATTGAATACGATGAAGAAAACTAATTATAATGAAAATTTATGCAAACCGAATAGCACGAAAAGTTTTCCGATTTTTTCGGAAAATTGTAGTGAACTTTAAAATTAGTAAATAGTTGTTAGACAAATAAGTTTATTGGTAAACCATAAATGAAGCTTTAATTAGAAATGGATAGTCTGTGAAGGTTCGAATGATATTTATTTGTAGAGCCTTGTTATTTTATAGACATCCGCTTTATGTTTTCGCTGTATATTAAGAGTTGTTATTTTGTTTGCATTTTAATTATATTTAAATATTTATTTGCATACCTGAAACGCATATCTAATAGAATCCCAAACGGAAATTGGCATTTCACCAGACATTCTTGCACCTAGAAGATCCCAATTTGTGAAATTTTGAATGTATTCTACCAGGCCGGAAGGTGTTATTTCATGTAGTCCCGGCACTGTGAAATCAGCTGGAAAGCCGTTTAGAAATGTGATGTTATGTCCCCTAAAAAGAAAATTTATTTATTAATTTATTTTATTAAGAACAAACAGACATACTTTCTTATAGTGCAGAGTCTAAAAACTAAAAAGGGACATTTTTTATTACGGAATACACCGTGGTTCTAATTTACTCAAATTGTTAAATAAAAATAATAAATTAGCTCTCATGATCTTGGCTTTGATATTCTTTATTTTGGTTTAGTACTTTATTTATGAGATCTCTAGAAATTGTAGAAAACAATTCAAGGGTTTCATATACAATCGAAAAATTATAACGACTTAAATAAAAACAGTCACGAAAGTAATAATTAACAATTAGTTAAAATAAAAATGCTAGTGAAGTCCAGTAAAGTAAACTTCGTTCGAGTTATTAAAAGTCGCGGACGAACCGAGCCAGATAAGGATTAGGAGATACTAAGGTACCAAGTCCCCGAACCCTACTGCAGCATTGGAAGGTCTAGAGCCAAGATTGTGGTGGATGGAGAAGAACTAGAATATTATGGATACTAAAAATGTTGTTGATAGTGTGGCAGAGTGCATAATCCTGCATAAAGAGTAATTAAAAAGCGGTATTAGAATGTCCCCGTCTGTACACATCTTGCTGATTCATTATCACGTCGACAATCATCAGTCCTAACCCATATTGAAACGTAGTTTAAGTTTACATAATTAGTACATTCTTTGTTCAATAATTTTTCGAGTTCATACTACTGAAGGTCATAGAAACAAAACAAGACAATTATAAATAAAATTTAAATTACTTGTAGCAGAACATCACTAGCTTCAGTGAGATAATTACAAAAACCGATTAAGTAATGCGTTTTTAAACCCGTAACGAATTGGACAATATTTTTAAAATGAAATACGTAATAATTTAAGTTAATTAGACATTTCATATTTTTTCAAGTTCATGCCTTATTAGCATAACTTTCAAATAAAAGAACATTTTATGCAAAATAGGCAACAAAATTGGAGAGCGATAACTAAAATACCTCAAGAAATTTGTTGGCACGTACACTTCATTTTTATGAATTTTCTCCAACTGAATCTTTTGAAAGAAAGTACAAAAGAATCGATGAGGTAAGTTCAAGATCAATTTACGTAGATGTTGCAGTTGGAAACAGCATTTCAATTGCTTTTTTTTTTTGTTAGTAAGCTGAGTTCTAAAGATTTTTTAATTTAAAAACCACATGCTAGAGGTTGTTAGGGTAATCCTTAAAAAAATTTATATATACATACATATATGCTGGCTTTTAAAAAATTATCTAGCTTTATAAAAATTGTTGCGTACAGTGAAGTAACAATAAAAGAAAATTACGCGAATAATAAATAAAAATGTGACGTATTTGTTAATTTTATCCTTAACGTTTTATAGAAAAAAATTTACAACAATATTTGATTGATTAGCGCTTACCTAGGAATAAGTCCTCTTGCTAATTCCCAAAATGGAATTTTATGTGATTTAGTTCCTCCCATTGTAACCATTAAAATGTCAGCTGATCTCGCTAATCCTACAGCAGCTAACAAAATGAATCCAAATAAGGGTCTCATTCTGGAATAATAAAAAATGAACTCTGTTACTTATGCATGCTAATAATAAAAAATTTTAGAAATTAATACTATAAAAGATTGAAATTTTAAAATAGCTACCTAGGAATTATTTTTAATTTGGTTTTTTTTTTTAAGAAATATTAAATTATCGTGTTCTAAACTAACTATAGCTCTTTACTTCTGTTTTGTCAGACCTCTGCTTGAATATGCCTCTCAGCTAACACTCATTTATATGATTGAAGCTGTTTTAAGCCTTAATTAGGTTGATAACTTTAATATTCCTCCTTATGAGGATCGATTGAAATTGATTAACCTCCAGCCCTTAGCATTGCATCTTGACATTGCGGACATAGTCTTCGTCCATCAAGTCCTAACTGGCGCTATTCACTGGATTAAATTTTTACATACAACGCTCCTACTCACACCTCAAAGTTGATGAAAGAATGGTTTGAAGCAAAATCCAAGTTTTGCAATGGCCAGCAAGGAGACCCAACCTGAACCCTACAGAAAGCCTATGGGGAGTATCAGTATCAGTATCAGTATCAGTTTTCTAATGTTAACGAACCCAAGTCTAAAATTGAAGGTTTTTGGCAAAATTTGAAGAAAATTTGTTATAATCTTTGGTAAATTCAATGCAGAACAGAATTTTTGAAATCATCAAAATTAAAGGGGGTCATACCTATTATGAATTTTTGTTTTAAAACTGAAATAAATGCGAAATACGTTAAGTGCCCTTTACATTAATTTCACTGGCAGAATATGAATATTAAGAAAATTATGAAATGAAAGTATTTATTTCTCTTTCATTTAGTGTAAATCAATACTGTGTTTATTTTTGATATAAAATGTATAGAAAATTTTGTGCCTTTATATTAATTTCCTCCAGTGTAGCATCTCCCTCAATTCCATTCTTCCGCTTAGACACCCACCGTACTAACTATGGACATTTTGAACCATTTACGAGAATGATACACAAAGTTAACAAAATCGCCCCTTTCGATTTTCACATCGAGAAAGGTACCCTCAAACACTTTCTTTACCATACATTCCCACTATCTTAATTAACCCCTCCAGTCTGTTCTACTTCATGTCGGTATTGCTGATTTTTTTTCTATGTAATTCTAGTCTTAGTTTTAGTTACTTTTGTTATTTTTTAAGTCGATTACATTTTTCTTTATTCTTTGTAACTTGAATTAAGCGAAATAAATAAATGAAGATATGAAAAATTGTTTAACAAAACTATTTTATATTTTCTCGTTTATTAATACTTTTAACAATTATATTGGACATCTATAAGAAGTCGATAAAAATAAATATAATTTTTAATGCTTTCATAAACAACGCACCAATTAAATTTAAATTTATTTTAAACTTACTATTCCCCTAAAATTTAGTGATATTTAAGAGTTGTGAATTTTCACTTTGACTTTGAATAAAGTTCGTTTTTAGATTAGACAAACTGGGCACGTGAGGTCCTTCGGGAAATTCAGCAAGCGACAGAACTGGGCCAAATGGAGCTTTCATACGAACGTACTAAGAGTTGGGACTCCTCTTGCTATAAATCATTGCCTCAGTTACATCAGCTATTAATTCTGCAAAGCACCTTCATTCTTTTAAAGTACGAAATACATACCCTAAAAATTTAAACTTTTGTCACTCGAGGAAATATGTAAGCCGTTGTTTTTATATAGGAAAAAACGTATTTTTATGCATCATTTAAATTTGTACTCTTGGAACAGTGGAATTTTAGAGTTATATAGTAAAAGTAAAATACCACGTAGTGAGAGTAACTTTAAAAAAATTTTAAATATTATCTGGTCTGTTTAATCCAATTACAAATTACTTTGGAATTTCAAAGTTGGCTCTCGAGCATAAAATGTTAAGAAAAAAGTCTTTGAAAGTGTCTTTTCTACCTCACTACCGTTGTTCTGCTTCAGTTCGTTTTTAAAGGTGGCAAGTAAAAATAAAACTTATAAAATTCCCGTTACATTTAATATTATTGCAAAATACCCCGAAAAAAAAAATACACGATCGAAATTTGTATACCTGACCGATCACTTTTCTTTCGTTGCAAAATAATTTCGCCGATTGTAGCACCCTTCTTAGCTGCTTATCCTCAGCTTTCACCAAACACTGAGGTGGATACAAAAAAAAAACATGCCAGAGAAACCTCATAAAGAGGCAATTTTTGGCGGAAAACAGCAATTCCTTCGCGGCTCATTTACTGCCGTAGCGATGCTATCAAATTATGAAAATTTCAGTTTGCCCCTCTTGACCCCGCAAACCACGGTAAAGTGCAAATCTTTGTCCAACATGCGCTACAAGTGAATTCTACCGTGGGTCCATTTATGACCAATTTATCGGCCAAATTACGGTGCGGTTGGAGGAATATCACTTGATGACCTGATTACACTTTAATTATCCCAGCTCAGTGTTATTGTCACACTGAAATGAGTTTATTATTTGGTGATTTCGTTATGCTTAACCACTCTGGGGATATGAGGATCATTGCTGGGCCCCTAAAATGCTTTCTTACTTAACATAATGTGACTTCTTTTCTCCGAAAACCTTTTTGAACGGCTTGAAAAAAAAAGAAGGTTTTTCCTTTAGAAATTCAATTCATTTGTTACGATGCGACTTTGAATGGTATGTCAGTCAAGGTTAACTAATGAATGCTTCTTTGTGAAGTTCTTAGGTTCGTTTCAAACGCATACACAATTTTTAAATGGGCAGTAATAAGTTTTACTCCTTTAGACTATTGTTGCATAAAACGTTTGAAATATTTTTGTAAGAAAAGTTTGTTAACACTATCAGAACTGCTTTGAGAATCGATTGATTTAAGAAATTGTTGGCTAAATGTAGTAATTTAATTTCTTGATAATAACTAACTAGTTTTAAGTACGTTAATATTTTAGTTTTTATTAAGAATCTGCTTTTTTACAAGAATATTTGCTATTTCAGGTTAGTTTGCTATTTTACGAGATAGTGCCAACGTTTATTAGCCCTTTTATGTTTACGTTGAGTTACCAAAACGCTATTTTCTGTATAATTTTACTAATTTATTGGTTGCTTTTTTTAAATTTTACTTTACTGTAGACTTTATAGGTCTACAAAAATTTCCCTAACACATAACAAGTGTTATGATTACAAATTCTCTAATTCGTCTTAATTAAAAAGAGTTTTAGATCGGAATATTCAAAAATTGGGACATATATTTCTAGTAAGCCGCAGCAGTAGTATTCTATAAGCCCATTAAAAGTTTTCAATCAAAACATGTTTAAGAGCTGGAAGAACATCCGGATTTTTCCGCATTATCGACAGTTCCTCCCCTTTCAACATGGAATTTTGGATTGAAAACTTTTTAACGAGATTAAAAACAATCCTACCACTGAGATAATATGGATCCTGAAAACTGAAACGTTTTCTGAATTTTAATTGTATTTTATTCCAGCAAAAAAAAAAAAAATCAAAGAATTTCTCAACAATTTGCCCCACTAATTGGGCTCTTTTCTCCGAATTAATTCCACCCAAAAAATTAAATCGCTTTCATCTAACGAAAGAAAGTTCCCGCCCGAGAAAATATACGAAAAAAAAAAAATAAATTCATCTTCAAATTGAAAATGAAAATTCCAGCAAAATATTCCCAATTTTCCCATATCTGTTAATTACCTTCAGACACGGTTGCAGGCATTGGGAAGAAAGCGTTATGATTTTAATTAAAAGGTAATCAAAAAGTATAAAATGACTTTTTCCTGTTATTTACCATAAAACACTCAAGTGAAGGTCATTTCACTACGTTCACCTAATTTTGATAATCTGCCGTGTAACGTGTAATTCAATTTAGTCTCAACAGACTGTATGATGACCACTGTGTGGCTCTAGCTTCAGTCGAGGGGCTACTGGTGGGCAGTTCGTTTTGTTTTGTAGAACAGGTGAAAGCCTTAAAACAAGCAATTTCGACCATGTCTCATTACGGCAGTGGTTGGGCCGCAGCATTATGACCAGACTACCGGAGGTAGGTGTCACCGAGCCTTAAGTGCTTCACTCCGCAGTGCATCGTACCGTTTCGACTACTCGAATAAGCCCCTCTCTATGATTTTAGATTAAATGCATTTGGGTGCTGAAATTCAAGATGTAGCAATAAGGAAAATCTTCACGGAATTAGTCATGGGTTTTAACGTCTGTAAACAGATACTTTTGCACTTTTCTACTTGCATTTACATATCTAATTTGAAAGTTATTAAAAGAGGTTAATAACCTTAGTAGTGGATTAACGCAACCGTTTTAATTAACTTTTTTCAAATATTTTTTAATACATTTCAATAAGTTTTATATTGATACAACTGTTCACTTCTCTACCGATAACTAAATAAATTCAATAGTTACTTTTTTCGGGATACATTAGATAGCACCAATCATATGAATAGTGTAAAATGTTCCTATCGTTCTTTAATTAATTCGCGTTTCTTAACAAGAAAAGTCGGTATTTATAAACTCAAGAATTAACACTATGGCACTCTATAGAAAAATTGCAAGACAACAAATTGGGTACAATAATTTAAAGCGAATTAAACAAATCTAAAAATATAGTTTTAATAAAAACATTAATAAAGTATGGATCAACTTTAGGTAAGCTTCATTGATAAAATTTGGCACAGTTGGCACATTAATCAGCGGTGTAGAGGCTAAAATTGCTATAAAGGTTATAACTCTGATTATTTATTGAGAAATTTTAAATATTTCCAATCTCTTGCGAAAACATAAAAGCGCAAACCACATTCATTAAATTGGTTTAACCAACCACTTATAGGAAGATTTCTACATTGCGGTTTTTCATGATTTGAACTTGTCCTTTCCGAATTTTACGCTTATAAATTTTGTAAGTTCAGCTACGAATATTCATATTTTCCTTAAACGACAAATTTTACTTTATTACTTTAATTTAACTTTACTTTAAGAGAAAACAGAATTTTTTTTGTATAGTCAATTGAGTAGAATTGAATCATCCAAATATATGGGCGGGATAAACACATTAATTTATTTATAATAATAACAAAAAAGCTAATTAACTAAATTAAATTAACCTACTTATGACTAGATTAGGGCGGGTGTGGAAACAGAATGATTATTTTAAAGGCATAAGTTAGGGAAAGATACAACGTTAAGTAGGTTAGTGTTAAGGGATATGCTGCGAAGGAGGTCAGGAGGGCAATAAATCGAACCGGCTAGGACTTGGTGGACGAAGATCGGCGATATCTCGACGTAGGGAAAAGGATTGGAGGATGATTAGTTTTAGACGGTTTTCATAAGGGGGAAAAATGTGGTGATCTACCCATAGGAGATCATGCAGGGCAAAGCGGATGAATCTACCCTGGACACTCATCCTAATGAGTGTGAATTGTGAAGGTGACCAAACCTGGGAGGCATACTCAAGAAGTAGTTTAACAAACAAGATGAACAGTGATAGAGCTGCTCTACTATACACATTTTCATAGCATAATTAGCTATGGTAATATTGCTTGAGAAAGAGCTTATACTCGTAAATTAATCTTAAACCTATATCAAAAATTTCAAAATAGACTGCTAAAATATCATTAGTAAGAATAAATTTATAAAAGACAAACCCTTTACCCTAATCTAGCTATTTGCTTTTGAATCTCTTGTGCCTAAAATATATGGCATAAGTCCCTTAGTACTTCTTGTATTCAAACAATCTATTTAAAAAATTGTTTCATAATCCCTAGATAGTGTAAAAATAATAAAAATTGCAATTTCGAATAAACTCCTTTGGATTGCCAGAAAAACGTATAATTTCAATACCATCTTAAGCCGTTGGCATCGACCTAAATTGTGAATTGAATCAAAATGCATTTTAAATTTATTTATTATATTCCGCTAATAAATAGTTGGAATACAAACTAAAATATTTTGTTGAGACATCTGATCAAAACGAATTGGTAGATTATCCTTCAGTTAAAAATTACCAAAAATTTACTAAGCAGAACACGTTAAATTTTTGGTAAAAGTGAAACACGTGAGTGCCAAGGTCATTACGCTTTTAGATTTCAAGCCTAACAAGTTCATTTGGTGTATGCGTGATCACTTTGCAAATTGGAGAAATTGCTAAAAGACGTGATCATATGTGAAATTATTGCGATGCTTAATACAATTTTATATAAGAAATTGTAGAAAAATAATTTTAACTTAAATTCTAAAATATATTTCCCTGAAAATACTTTAGGGTCGCTAATATTCAAATTGGTGTTTAATGTTTCCCAAGGTCACTAATTTCGAATTTTCTATAGAAACTACTGAATTTGTTCGTTAAGGGATTTCCTTGAAAATGAACACACTTGGAGCTTTAAATAACAAAATTATGGACATTTGAACTTTGAATCTACAAATTAGTTCCAGTGTGGATTTATTACATAACAAGTGTTTATTTACAGAACAAACGGTTAGCCTAATTTTAATGGAATTTTGTCTCTTTAAAATCAATAAAAGGGTAGTCGTTCTACCCTGTATAACCTATCTATACATAGCTGTGTAGAAGTTAAATATACCTGAAACTTTAATCATGTGGAAGTTCATATTTCCATTTTAAGTTTAGCTTCGAACATTTTCTACGAAATTTTTAAATAGAATTGCAGTAGGACAAATCGATGCCGACATTAATTTACTATCTGGTTCCTTCTTATGCATTCTATGGACAAAATAGAAATCGTTTTCATGGTACCTTTCCCTAGACAATTGCACAAAAAAAAAAACGAAAACAAAGGCAAGGATTCCATTATCCGCCACACCAACCTGATTCTATTTTGCAAGTGTGATTCCATCAGTATGCAGAGACCGAATGTTTGAAATTTCATTCCCCTTAAAAGAAAAACAATAAATAAAATACCGCGCCAGGTCGACGTAGCTGCAATTTCGTTGGCGCAACGCTTGATTGACAGCGTGACTAAAATTATTGGCGAAAACAAAGGTGCAAGCCAGAAATACAACACTCCGCTGTCGTCTTATGTAACACGTGAAAAACATTGATTATGACAAATTACGGAAAGATATTACTCAAGGTGAGTGAAAATTCGCGGCATCTTAAAGTGCTCTGAATTTCTCAATAAGTCTACATACAGAGACTGGTTGGCACAGTATGCCTCTAAAGGGTTTTCAGATCGTTTATCCATTGTTTGTGTTCTTGTATTTTACGAAATCCAGTGGGGATAGTAAGTATTCAGTTTTCGAAATCACCTTTTATATAGTGCTAAACTAAAAAGATACAAATGAGTGAACTTGTGAATTCGTTCAAGTCGTTACAAATTAATTTGAACCTCGCGGCAAGTTCAGCCTATCGATTTCATTTGTTTTCTAGGCCGTTCAGCTATGTTCAAGCTACGGAGCGATTTTCATTTAAAGTGAATAAGAAAAATTTCCAAGAAACGACATATCCAAAATGCATATGACTATTGCACTTTAGATCAGGTGGTGCATTCCTCTGTATCCGCTGGAAGTCATCCATAACGTCTCTCGTTTTGTTACGCTACAACCGAAACGACGACTTTTTTTTCCCGCCATTCTTCTTGTGCGCGCCGGATCACTTTCGTTGTGAGACAAGCGCGCATTGCAGCACATTTTTCTTCGACGGTGAGACGTCAGCACACGTTGGGTTCATTAGCTCCACTTTTATTTTCACTTTTGAGACCGGTGTGCGACAATGCGGCCTCTTTAGACAGCGAAGATTTTATGGACGCGGCAAAACTACCAAAGATTTTTATACTCTTTATCCAGGACCCAACAGCTGAGCAGCAGCGGCACATCACACTTGTCAAGCGGCGACGATCGTTTTAATTGGCATAGAGTGCGAGTATGCGTCGTGATCGGAATTATGTCACAAGTACTCGTACGAAATTTTCATTAAATGTAGACACTTGGCGCGAACTGTATGCAAAACACCCTCGTGACCCGATTACGTGAGCTGTTTTTTATGGCATTGAAAAGTAAGTATTACTTCTTTTTTCATGAAATTGCGTCAATTAATAAATAAGACAAAAATTGGTAGGGTATTTCACAAAATTTATCCATTACTGCATTAAAGTCTTTCTCCAGAATTAGACACGGATTTCGATGTACTTTGCAAAATGTTTGAATTTTATCCACACTTCACTGGTTTTGTTATGGTGTTTGCTAATTAAAATTAAGATGCAAAAATATTTATTAAGTCCATTGCATTGCAAAATATTTGATTTATTTTGCGTGAGACCAATTCGTTAGGGTGCATAGTGCTCGTAACACAAATTAAAGAAAAGTTAATGATTTTAAACCGTAAAGAAAAGGGAAAAACAAGGGCATGTAAAAGTTTAAATTAATTATGTAATTCGACTACTGGCTACATACGTTTGTTTGTAGTCTGAAATATCTGTACGTAAAACTTTTTTTTAAAACTTTAACGTTTTCAGGACGGCATGAGTCCATTTAAGTCACCCTTACCGCTTGAAATGAAGTTCAAAGTTTTAAATTCGATAACAATGTTGCAACATCTGTAAATAAATCCATGTGTTATACTTTGTTAGAGTCACCATAAAATGGACAAAGTTGACCAATTTTCTTCTGTAGTTTATTTGCTGTTTGTAAGTGGGGCTACTTTAAAATTAAGTAATAGTTTTAATGACACAAAAAGTGCTTACGAAATTATTTTATTACGGAAAGAAAAAAACATTAAAATCACAGTAAATTCCATAAAATGAACTGTTTCGAGTTTTAAACCACATAAAATTAAAAGCATTTTATTAACACTTAACAGACGGTTATTGTTTCCCTTGCCTTGCTTCAGGTTTCCAGGCATTTTTGAAGGAAAAACACTATCTAAAAAGCAAAATTGTAAAATTTGAATCAATAAACAGATAGTACTGCACTTACTGATAACAATAAAATCAAATTATGCGTATAAAAATGTAAAACTAAAACTCTGCTCAATGAAAACTCAACGAAAAAAGTAAATCGTCGTCTTATGGAAGTCTAAATAGAAAAACGTAAATTTACGTGAGCCATCCGTGTTAAGACTCAAGAGATAATTTTTTCAAAAGATTATTGACTTAATTTAACGCTGGAGTAAAAGGTAAACTTTGATAAATAAATTATGGTGTATCATCAGTTTGATCCCAAAACCTTTTACTTTTTCATTACTATGAAATATTTACCAGTGTAGATTGTGACTTATGAAATAAACGAAGAGCATTTCCAATTCTTAATCTTCCTTGTAATGTTCAAATGCATTTCATCGAATATTCTGAACTTTTAAATTAAATGGTAGAGGATTTTATGTTTCTAAATTATCCGTAAGAAAACTGAGTGGATGCACCTACTCCACATAGCACTGTGCGTTCTAAATTAGAACTTGATAAGCAAAAAAACATAGTCATCTTTTGAAAAGATAAAATATCCATTGCCGAAGCTAGCAATCTTTTCAATATTCAAGTCCAGAACTTCATTAGGTGGACGAAACGAAACTCATTTCGTATCAAACCTGATACAAAAATTTTTCTCTTTTCCAAGTTACTATTAAATCATGTTTTACCTCCTTACCTTGGATATTTCATCTGTATTTTAAAAGTAACCTGTTTGAAAAATCTACTAACTGGTCATAAATTTATTTATTTATTTATGTAAACAGACTAAATCTAATTACATAAGTGTAAAAGTGCTCTCGGAAGCGAAATTCAACAGGGCATAAATGTATAAATGAAAAATTCATTTAGCGCTATGTTTTTGTTTTTTCAGAGTTTAATATTATTAAAAAATTTTCTAAAACTACTAATTTTATTTCTATACTTCTAAATTTCTATTTTTATATATAAATAAAAATTCAACCTACGTATGATTGTGTTCGCAAAACTCGGAAAAGTAATCGATTGATAAAGTAAAGTCCCCCGCTGCGTCTATGTCTGTCTATTCACGATTTTCTTCGTGACTTCTAATGGGATTTTATTTCTGTTTTGACAATTAATTTAACTCATTCACGAGGAATGTTTAAAAGTATAATTGATGAATGCTTTTGTACAAATTAACCGACTTATGATAATGAATATCAATAAAAAAATAATATTTGATGAAGTAATGTTCAAGTTCGCTGCGTAACCAAAATAATTGGCATTCCAAACAGCACCGGAGACGGGCAACCTAGTATTATGATATAATTCTATTAATTCATTCTTAAATAACTTTGATATACATTTTAATTGGATAATAAACGATTACAAAAGCAATTCTGGTATGAGGTTGAACATCCCTACCGCTGAAATGCTTCCTTATTTTCATTTTGAAAGATAATCAAGTAATTATTTTCCTGTTCTCAAGTACTATTAATAAAGATGTTAAAATTACGATACCTAAAAAGGCCTGAAAATTGCTTAACTACCAACCGAAAGTGTAATTTGATGCACATCATTTCCTAAAATGAACAAGCCTCATTTAATTACAATCTACCAGGAAGGAATTTAAACAGACCTCTAATCGGTATGAAACAATAGCCAGATGGCTTATGGTCTACTTAATTGGGAATAATTGCACTTGAACTCTATAATCCATTAGTCCCGTATCTCTAAGGGGTTTGCATAATAACGCTAAACAGCTCCCTGACGAGAGTCAGTCATAATTTCAGAACGCGCGACCATTTAGAGAAGCCTTAAATCAATTTCGTCCCGCCAAATCAGCAAGTTGAGCTTGCGAAGTACATTTATTTATTTATTTTTTTTTCCGGAACGTTTGATAGCCCCTTGCTTCTCACTCAAATACACAATTGTTTTTGTTTTTCCGAGCATTAATAAAATTCCGGATACAAAAAAAAAAAATAACAACTCCAAGAAAAAAGCCCTCCGTGACCACTTTAGAGTTAATAACTCGAAGGCTCATTACTGGCGGAAGTGAAAGTAATTTAGATTTAGAGCTCGACTCTGAGGGAACTGATTGTTTTTTGTCTTTCCCCCGAAATCGATCAATTCAGAGCTGCATGAACTTGCTGCCTATGAGATTTTGTACGAAAAATACATGAAGGTGTTTTTTTTCTTATCTCGAATGGTAGGTACCTTTCTCCGGGTGATATTAACTACCATACTCACTACGTTTTTAGTTCAACTTTTTCTGGATACAGATCAAATAATTAATGTTTCTTTTAACAATGAACCTGAATTGTGAGTGTCACGGCGTTTTGTTCTCTAAAATCGATACATTAACTGCTGATTAAAATCTACATTCAAAAGGTATCGAAACTTTTATACGTGCATGACATAAGTTTTCTTTTAATTGCTACGAACGTTTTAGAGAGGTACGAAACATTCATTTAATTTAACACTATTATAAATAACGGCTCCCTCGGGAATTAATATTATTTCTCTATAAAACCCTTGAACCCCCAATTCACCCCTATAGAGTTTTAATTTCATATCATGTCGCAATCTTACTTTTCAAAATTGATGCAATTTTCGTAATCAACGTCCCAAAAAACCTCAATAACGACACACATATCGATTGATTTTTAGGATTATTTACCCCATTTCACCCCATAAAGAGTTACTTATTTGTTTTTAGGAGTACTCCTATGAAGTTTTGAGTCGAAATATCGGAGTGGGTTAAAACTAAAAAGCAAAATATTTGTACAAAATAAAATATAGCAAAACAAAATCTACTACTCATCAAGTCCTGGTGGTAACTAAGGACTAACCGGTCAAAGTATAAAGACTTTCATACGTTAAATATTTTAACAAATTCGGTTCCCTTTTTTGACTTTATTCTGCCGCTGAGTAAATAATTGACTATCATACTTAATGCAATAAAAATAGTTACTCTTCTTCCTTCTGCTCCTCCTTGAGTAGGTGCCCGGCTAGCACAGGCGGGCTAAAGTAAGGATATATTCAAATATTTTTTATTTTGTTCTTTTAACACCTAACGTCTAAGCTTTAAAACACCAGAATTCTCTTAAGAGGTTGTCCGCTTAAGTTTTAGGGTATATTTACTGAATTTATTCTACAATGTTTCTTTACTACGTTAATTTTGTAAAAAAATTGGTTGCAATAAACAAAAATTAATAATGCTTTAAAATCGATAATTTCGATGATTAAGATGGAAAATTAGTGAGAGTATTTAACAGAAGTGCGTATAAATAACCTCGATTTATTTTAATTTCATTTATGGATGGTGTTAAATAATAAATAAATTGGTATTACATATATGAAAAAGTAATCGAATTCAATTTTCGTTTTTGATTATAAAATTTGAGGGAATATATAAACTGACCAGTTACCGCAATCAATTTAAAAATGAAATCAAATGAATCAAATTCAAAACTTCACCTTCAATTTTCTTCTAAAGAACGTGACTTGAATAAAAACCGATTAAATATCTTCGAAACTTCTTCTTACAGGAAAAGAAAATTTTCGGAAAAAGAAATTATCCCCATCGTTGAGTTCTGTGGATCGATTTAACCGAAAATCGAGTCAAATCAGACCGGGAAAGGAATTTTAAACCTTCTTTAAAGAATAAAAGCAGAATAGTTCGTTGTATTCAAATTATTGAAATTTATGTTTTGCGAACCATCGCACCCATTCCAGTGAGCAATTTTATAAATTTGTTAATTTGCGTGATTCACACTTTTACTCTTCGCAAAGTCGATTTAGCGCATCGCAGAGCAGTGGAATCGGCACAATTTCATCTTTGGTACTCTTCAAGTTGCTCGTGCTCCTCGCGGACCTCATCCGGCACAACACGAGAGCATACCATAAAATCGACATAAAGTAGCATATCCGCGGCCAATGCCTCACCGGATTGGATGGGATGGAGGGGAGTATTAAAAGTATCTTTATTAACGACATGCGACAATTTGGTGTTTCGTAACGAAATGCACGGAATATGCTAATTATTTTTTCCACCTTTCTCCTGGAGGTCAGCCGGTTTTTTTTTTTTTTTGTATGCTATTAAGTTGAGGCGCCGATTGCCTCATTTCTGCGGTAAATTTATTTCATTCGGAAGACAAACATAGCATAATTTATGCTGCTATGTTTCTATCTATAGATTGGGCAGGTGGAACTTTCTGATAGTGTGGCATTTCATTAAAAATTGCCCAATTGTCGGAAAGAGTAGCTTTAATCTTTTAATCGGTCTGCAGGTTTTCTGGTGCATACAGTACAAAATCATAAAAACGTTTAATGTTTAAAAATTTTCTCTTTTAGCATTGAGCTCATTCATTCATATGAGAAAGGGAATCTCACACACTCTTCATCCTTGAGATTGAGATACCTCGGACAGTTTATAAAAAACTGCATCTCATGCGGATTTCACAATTTGCACTATTAAATCACGTGCTACAACGGATTTATTTATTTATTATTTTTTTTTTTTTATACAGGTAAGCCGGTGACGACGGTTCTCTTGCGCAATATTTACCGGTACACATGAATATGAAAATTGCAACACCTTTTGCACACTACGGTACACCAAGAAATTGCTTCAATTTTCTTGTTTTCGTCGCCCCACGCCCGGACTACTTTTGATGCCCTCAAATTGTACCTCTAGTCACGTTATAAGCGCTAATTAAAACAAGTTAAAATACACATAAAATTCGACACGTTCTGCATATAGCATAAATAGAAAGCGTTACAATTGGACAAATTAACACTTCAACATTTCGAAAAAAATATTAGTTTTCAATTTAAATTAAATCAAAAATAACAAACGATCTCAATTAGTGTGATTAAAATTCAGAATTTCTTGTACTTTAACAGAAGTTAATTATTTTCTAAGTTTTCAATGGTACGTATGCAATATTTACTTCCTGGAGTATTGTAAACATTTACTGTGAATTTAGTTTCTGGATAAATTTTCAGTTTATATTACCTGCAAGCCAACATAATTTTGTAGTTTATTTGGAGCTGTTCGTAAACATTTTAATTTCGTTGAGACGATTTTATTCGTTTTTTTTGTTTTATTAAAAACGCCTAAGGCGGTATGTGGTACTTTTAGCACATGAAAATTTTATTTTATTTTAACACAAGTACCAAATTAGCATTTCCATTAATATTTAATGGAAATTTTAATTAAGAATGTAAATTTTTAAACGAAATTATATTCCTTTCCGCAGAATTATTTAAAAATTTTTATTAAACCAGCAAGTTTTAAACAAAAATTATTTGAAATGTAAAATATAAAAATATGAATTTTAAGTTCGAAACTTTTCACTTTTTAAATTTCTATTAAAAAAAGTATTTGAATAAAAATAAAAACCCTTTGATTAGACATTAGACTTATATTTAAAACATGTTAATAAAAATATAGGAAATTCTCCTATAAGACGACAGATAGGATAGGATAGAAGATGCCGTGTTGTGGGAAATAGGGTTATAGGAAAAGAGCCAATATAAAATATGGGGATGCGTTCCGAAAATGTTTTAAAGCTCGCAAATTATAAATATATGTATAATTTTATGCAATCCACCAACAGAACATTTAAAAGACAATATGCTAGACTAAGGTCTAAAACACAATTTAGCAATGAAGCAGCACACATCCAATTTAGAATTTTGCTTAAATCAAACAGTACTACATTTCTATTACTGTATGTAAACGCTTTATTACCATCCTCTCATTTTCACTAAGCCAAAGGTAACAATCTTAACTTAAGACCTTAATTACAAAGAATATCAATTTGAGGTAAGGTGGGTATTCCCCAAATTTTATTTTATTTTTGTCTTATTACATTTATATCTTGTAGATGAATGAATAATGCAAAAATTTTATTTTATAGCATTGTTATAAGATGATTTCAATACCGTGTTAGAATGAAACTTTGTTGTAAGTTGCCGTGTTTTACGAGGGTTTCGTCAATTTTGTTATTGTGTAAGAGAAAAACCGAATATCCTGCGTTAAACTTACAAAAAAGCCTACATTTTTGATTTTGTTGATTAAATTTTTACATGCAAACTCGTACTTTACTTGTAACAATATCATCCCTCATACATTTTACATACCTAATATGATTTAATGTAATGATACATAATAAATAATGGTTCACTTCTTTAAAAGTTACTATTTGTTTTGAAAAATTTAACACTATTTCTATTTTACTATGAGCACTCTAATCGCTAAAACGGCATTAGGTAATTAGAAGCTCGTATTGCAGTATATACAAAAATTTTAAAAACGATTTCCTAAAAAACCCTGAAAAGATAAAACATAAAAAGCAAGAAATCGTTTTATTTTTTCTCATTTGTTGACTGCAAAAAATTTTTTATTAATATAAACTCCATCAATAAATTTGTCCATTTATTTTATGAGAAACGTATCTTTCGCAAAATATGTATAAGTTGTGCATTTTTTAGCGCAACCATAAATTTAAATGTTTAATGCTTGTATTTGTCATAGTTTCTCGCAGTGTATGCGGTACGTTTTTAGATAGAAGACGTAAAGACACGAAATAGTAGTTCTATATACTCCCTGATGACCATGCAAAATAAATAAAATGCACTTTCTTAGTTCAAAAGAATGAACCAAGTAGATGGGACCTATTTCTTTTAACAAAATCCGTAAGAGAGGTATTTGAAACTAAAAATAGTAAATTAAAAAGAAATAAATAATAAATTTTTATATACGTCCATATAAAAAATTAAATAAAACGTTAGATATTAAAATTGCATAAAATATCAAAAGAGGAAGATACGAAAATTAAGATATCTAACAGATATCACGGTACTCAACTACAAAACTAAAATACAGAATAAAAAAATCATAAATTTAAGACGACACATCTAAAAAAAAAAAAAAAGAAATTAGACATAAATGACTTATTGTTGTTGTGGGTAAATCAGGTAGCCTCGAACGCTCACTCGTTGTACATTGCACTCATCCCCTACTTTATCTGAATTTCTTAACTAATAAATGTCATAATAAATGACTATCAAAATAACTATGCAAAATTACTACTTTAGGCTTACTGCAATAATTTCGTATTATATGTCTTAAATAAGATTTACACCGAAATAACAAAAGCTTAACAATGGAATAAATTATTGGGTTGGTGGAAAAGTTCTGTCCTATTTTCAAGAAAACATTTACAAAAGTTTTAATCCAAGATGTTTAACGTGTTCCTCAACAATCGAATGGTGGTTGGCTAACTCCTTTACAATTTTGTTCTAGAGGTTAGATGTGGTTTAATCTCCAACATGAACCGCATAATGTCATTATCAACCTTGGATTGGTCCGCCCATTCTTTTTCTCCGGAACCAAATTAGGCAAACTATCTTTGGAAGGTCCAAATATTTACAACTTTATTTCCCAACGGATTACATAAGTTTTTACAACCAATCGGTGCGTTGCTTCCTTTCTGGAGTTCATATCAAGTTCAATGTCATAAATGCATTTTATCCATTGCCATTTTATTCACTCTGTACTTTGCAACTAACTGATGAAGGATACTGAAAGAAATAATAGAGCTAAAAGCTAGTAATAGAAAATGGACAATATTACTTCGGCGTAATTCTACGTTTGCGTGAATCTGTCCATAAGAAAAGGGCAAATATTTCGAAGGACAACAATTGGATTCTCCACCACGACAATGCACCATATCATGCTGCTCTTATTATACGTGATTTTTTGACCAAACACGCCACAATTGCTCAGGCACCGTATTTTCCACACTAGGCTATAGTGTGACTTTTTCTTGTTCCCCAAAATCAAATTTCCACTTCGGTGGAAGCATTTTGAGTCGATTAAATCAGTAAAAGAGAATTCGGTGAAGGAACTAAAGTCCAGTCCTACGAAATTTTTATGGAGGATTTTGTTAAGCTCTGGCATATGTGTATCATCGCTTCTTAAGGAACTTACTTTGAAAGCGATTAAATAAAAATTTAAAAAATCCGGGTACTTATTACAGAAGGTACATCCAATCAATCATAGAAATAACCAAAGGCAAAAACGTTGATCATTTCTCTCAATTTTTTCATTAAATAATGGACTGGAGAAGTCTCCCCTTTTACTTAGAGATAAAAACTGGTTATCTCTATCGATTTTTTACTATAAAAAAAGAGTAAAGGATCATAATTTTCTTGTGTAATATTCTCATTATTAACAAATTAAGTTTTTAGGCATACCCGATAGTCCCTATCTAAACTCACCTGATGGTATTTTATTTTCCTTTCTCACGTAGCTAATTTTCCAATGTCATAAACTTTTCCACACAAATTCCTTCCGGTCCCAAGTCCAGTGATCTCAGCGAGTATCGTGCAGTAGTAACAGACGATACTGAAGATTATGATCACGTCTTCCTTTAATAATTTAAGCGATACCGAATTGCACTGTTGACATGATAGAAGCCAAATAAAAAGAACAAAAGCAAACAGATCACCACTTTCTCCTTTTCTTCAAATTTATTTGCATGCTATTCATAAAAAAAAGACGCAAATATCAATTGATCCGAACAGAGAAGCACTGAGACATTGTCGGAGCTGGTTAAAGTCAGTATTTCTTTAATTGGCACACACACCTATCGTGCAACGATCGCACCCAGGTATAACCAGGTAACAACCGACGAAAGTCTTTGCGTACTTTTCTCCTCTTCTGGTTTTAAAGAAGGTGTTCCAATTTTAAAAAATTTCTAGGAATTACCGAAAATTAGTTAAAAGATCAACGATTTATTTTAACCACCTGATCGTGTCCCGCCTGCCCAAGGAGTCCCCCCAATGGACAAAATTAAAACCTTGGATAAATCCACCAGCGAGTATGCAAAACGCGATTATTTCACACCGAATGCACTTTTAAACTGTCTTGGAAAACTGGAAAAGCCAGTGAAAGATACCTCCAACCGGACCGCTACTTCTTGTAACTTTCTTATGCTTTAGTGCGGCGGGTTTTCCTCCCAAAAGTGGGAAGAGGCTGAGAGAAAAAAAAAGGAAAATGCGTCACAACGATCGAAATTCAGTGAATAGTCGCGCACATGCCGAACTCAGCTATGCTAGGAATGCTGCTTGAGATGAAAATTGATCGCACGTTATGCTGTGCGTTAAATGCACCATCGTCCGTGATACAATTCGGGCGGACAGGTATGCTGCGAGCCAGGAAATTATATGCTTTTTTTTTCCACAATCATCCGCGGTCCGTTGAGCTTCTGCGGCTGTTCGGTGACGGTACTTGAGACTAACTGATAATTTCTACTCGGCCGGTTACTGGTTTTCCTTTCGAGCGATCAATTTTACAAAACTTACCTCTAAGGTGGAATTGGTAAGAAAGTGGTGAAGTGTGGTCTCAATACCTCGCTCTTGTCCATCGCAATCTTCGGTTACCTACATCCGATCTTTTGCTTGATCGAAAGGTTCGAAGATTTTCGCTGAAGAGCGTATTTTTTTTCGATGGAAAGAGAATTTGCAAATATCTTAAGCGAAAAATGGTAAGACTGGTACTATGAAATTCACTTTCAGGTACATCAGGCCGTGGTAGATGAAGTTAGTTCCGCATTTCTTGCTTAGAATTGGAAAATGATTTTAGGGAGATTTTTCGATCCATTAGCAATTTGTAAGTGATCGGATATTCGTTTCGCACTTTCATGATCAATCTTTCATTTTTTGCGGTTTTTATAGTTCCGTATAGAAATATTAAATCTTATGAACCATTGGCAAAATTGAAGTTGATTGAGCTAAAATGTTGAATACATAGGAAAAAGGCGATGTTGACAGTACTGAAACACTCTTAGTAGAAAATACGCAATGAATCTTTATGAAACACTAAAATTCAACTATAAGCAATTGCTCATTTAGTTGATTTTAACCACCGACAGCTACTTTGACCCCTTTTCAACCTAAAAGGATCGCAAAAATGAACCGACAACCACTTTATTCGCACTAGGTAAAGTTTTTTATAAAATAATTTTTATTTGTTCATTTTATTTCGTTTTGACTTCATAACTACTTTTTCCACACGACGAATATACTCGTCATAATACAAAATATTGTATATTATCCATGACGAATATAGTCGTCAAAAAAAGTAAAGTAGTTAATACGCAATATATGAAAATTATTGATAGTAGGTTTAAACGAAAATTATCGATAGTAGGAAAGCTGCAGACATCAAACGGCTACTCGGCGAGTGGAAAACTTACCGGGGAATAACCCGCTGATTAAATGCAAATGCAAAAGGTACATTGGAAAAAGTTTGCAAAATTTGCAGTATCCACGCATCTAAAAACATCATTGGTAAGAAAGCCATCCTGATGTTAGCGGTGTAGCGCCAAATTGTACAATAATAATAGGGGATGTGCTAAAGGAGAGAGGGATGTAATAATGCCATACCAATAAAAAATAAGCTTAACTGCATCCGATAATACAAGCGTTTTGGTCAAAACCAGGAGAAAAGTCCATCAAAAGCATGACTTACACGATCGACCATTGGCATCCCCAAAAATTAGTTTCCTCGGCAATTAACAATAGTAGGGAAAGGATGTGCTTGATTTCAAGATTACGATATTAAGCACGTAGCTCGATTAGTAAATCAGGAATTTCGTCTTTTAGACTGGCTGCGGAGTTTCTTGATCTCAACCCTATCAAGCATTTAGGGGTTGAAATCAATGGATCTATTGCTTTAATACCAGGCTACAACAGGAACAAGTATTTTATTCAAATCAAATTCAAAGCAAAATTTTTAACAAACAAGTAGCACAACATTACAGTTGAGCTTCCAACAATTTTGTGACATGCCTACATTTTATTTATTTACGGATACTTTATCTGCAATTATGTATAAAATTTCTTGAAATATAAATACATGGCAGTAACACACGAACTGTTTCGTGCAAGGATGTTATATCGAATTCAATTCAGTTAACAAAAACTCGTAAAAAATGATTAAATCCAAGGGCAAGGAGAAAGGTGCACGAATATTTAAAGGAATTGAAAAGTTTTTCGTCACGAAATATATTTAAAATTCGACTAACTTTTCTGGAATTGTTTATAAAAAAATTCGTCTTACTGCAAATCGTTTTGAACCTACCACGGCTACAGTACAACTGCTTACATTTTTTATTTACCTAACCCTTTAAGGTTTTTATTTTATTTTAACCAACATACTCTCAAAGTGGGTAAAAGGAGATGTGTCCGGGCGGCGCTTAAAGTCTCATAAGCTTCGGAGGAAGGATATTTCTCTCTTTTAAAAATGTCGTTCTAATTACATCAAGTTTCTACTTTTTAAAAAAGTTTTAAAAGAAAGCCGCAGCTTTTTTAGTTCTGTAAGTTGATTAACAGCTGAACGAAGAATTCATTATCCTCGGATGACTATTCCCTTTACATAACTAAGCACTTTAGATCTCACTGTAGCTCAGAAAAAGGGCGTATCTGCATAACTTCGACTAGAGTGGACCTGCTTATCTTAATCCCTTAGAAAAAATATTCCCTGAGATCAAAGAAAACAGCATCCAGCGATTTATCCAATCACTGGTACTTCCAAACTTTCTAATCACCACCAGAAATGGAAGAAGCTCACATCCGTTCTACAGAAAAGGGAAAGAACGTTATCAGATTTGTTTGCGAAAGGATTATTGATTTCCGCTTATTGCTTAAGAAGCGATGGATTAGTTGCGAAACTCGATAGTTATTAGTTTTATTAGTTAGGTAAGAGGGTTCACATTGTATAAAACCAGAAAACCAACAGAAACAACAAAGCATTCCCGTGCGTCCAGCACTTTTGTTTATCTCTCTTGGGGCTTACTAAATTTTCATTAACGACACGCCATGGTTAAGCATAAAGTTAAATGTAGCTCTTGAAGAAGATTCAAAAGTCTTGTCGTACAAATGCTAAATTGCCACTTAGCTAAACAACCCCTCGCACTTGATTAAGAAGCGGAAAAAGTAAATTCTCCAGGGTGTGTGAAATTCTATCAAAATAGTAAAACTCATTTTAAGATGACCCACTTTTCATGTACTGTGAGTTTTGTTCGAATAAAAGCCCTTCGGTGACAAACAGGTTTAGGGTTACTAAATACCTTCTGGCTGTTTTAGAATTAAACGTCCGGGAATTACTTCGGTTTCAATTAGCATTACTCACTACAAAAGTGGTCCCCTGGAAGGAATCTTAACTCCCAGATGAGAGTACGCCTCAAAAATGTTGAAGCGTCAGAAAAGGGGTAAACTTGTTCATTTGAATTTCGTAAAACTTTTCGAAAACTTTATTAATTAGTAGATTCCTCAATTGAATACACTTTATATGGCCATAGCGTAAACTTTAGAAGATTATAAACACATTTGTTATAAAATAAGCACCCCAACTTATTTGAAATATGTTTCTTAAGAGAAGTTTGGAAGGGTATAAGTTGTTTTTTAATAATTTTGTACACACTTTTAAATAAAGTATCCAAAAATTTCACCCAGAAATTTGTTTTAAATCGCCTATCTAATTTCTGTTGATTTATGGCATATTAATTAGAATTGAAGTGCCATTTTAAAAGATTGTTTCAACTAAAAGCAATGTTTTGTTTTTGAGTACCTCAGCAGATTATAAAATAATAAAAACAACTTATTTATATAAAATGAATTTTGCGAATTTTACCACTACATTATTTTTGCAAACAGAGGGCAAATTTAGTAAATAACGTTCGACTTAAGTTTTAAAAATGTGCATTACTTTTGATATAAATTCATTCTAATCAATGCACGCAAACAACTCTAAAGGAAAATTTCCAAATTTATTATCTTATTATTTGAGTTGACCCATAAAAATAATAATAAATTTATTTTTAAGCTATAAGTACATAACAATTTTCTAAAGAATTGATTATTATAGCCTTTATCAAGCAAAAGTGTTTCTATATCTAAGAGTGGATGGTTTCTGATTGTTAAATGTCCAAATATTGTTTACTGCAAAGAGAATTGTTATTGGTAAATAGTGATTTAAAATAAGATAAGGGATAAGTTATTAAGATTTTCCAAATCATGTTTTTGTTTTAAGAATTAATGTCTACTGAATTAATATTGATTATATTTTTAGACTGACATCGCCTGTTCATTGATCCGTGTGTTTATTATTCTTTTTTTTAATATATGAGTGGAAAGGTCTGCAATAATTAACCTTCAATTATGTTTTTCTTTCTTAGTCAAAACAAACATATTTTCTAAATTTTAATGACCTGATCTTTGATAACACTGACTAACAAATCTTAAGTGTCTGTAACATCGAATTATAGGCCATTCTGGCCTGTGAATAATTTAAATAGTACCTAGTTGCAATATGTAAATTTAATAATGACACAGAAATACCATACCATCAACTTTTGCAATTTTTATCTAATTAGTTAGTAACTTTTACATGAAAACTACTAAAAATCTTGTTAGTTTTCAGCCAAATAATATCTCATTTTGATTTTCTAGACTATGTTAAATAAATTGCAGACAGGTAAAGCTTAATTCGGTAGTTTTGAGTCATATCCAATGATCTTTAGGATATAAATTCAGGAATATCAAACTAAATCATTTTTATAGCCCCTAACACCGAATTTCACGGCGTATAGTTTATACAATAGTAACAAGTAAAATTGCAAATATAAATGCATATAATCTTTATTTTTTGTTATAATAATCCGCTCCAACAAACAAAGAAAAAAAAAAAAAGAGTTTAGGTCATTAGCTTTTAACGGCGATAACAATTCATTCCGCCATAGCAATTAGCATGGAAGGCGTGACCGTGAGCTCTGCAACATTCGTCCTTTTCGGCATTGCTCCGATTGCAGACCTCGTCACATGGTGGAACACGGATCCAATTGTTGATTGCCTCGGTAGTAACTATCATGGTGCACGCCAGGAATAACAGAAGGATAGTTGTCTTGTTGAAAGCACCCATTATTGTTGTTAAAAGAACTTAACTCAAAGAAACACTTTTGTGGAGATGATATTTAATTCTGTGCAGAAAGAAACTTTTTCTCTGCTATTTATACGCTCTTTTTTTTGGGGTAGAGGTTTTATTTCTGTGTTTTTAGATTAAAATAAGTTTTAACACACACTGTCTGGCGGATCACCGGTGGTTCCCACTGCGCAAAAAAATATATATACATTTTAACATCAATTATAGCACATTCACAGTAAAAAGAGACGATGATAACGCAGCTTGCAAATAAAAACAGCAAAGTGGAACTGCAGGTAAGGGAAAAATACCGAGCATACTAAAATTTTATTAAGTGTAACGCTAGACTTTACTTTTTTCTGGCTTATTACATATATGAAAAATATTAATATGCATAACGAGAAACCTATAAGAGAAAAGAGAACAATTCTAAGAAACTAATTTATAATAGGAAATTTGAATTTTCACGTGAACTTATTTAACGAATATTTATTCTAGGCACGGACTATAAAATTACAAATTCAAATTCCCCGAAAACACAAATACTGATTTAATACCATGCATTTTACATTTCCCTATTTTATTACAATTGCTCTACCCTCTTTATCTATCTATCTTGCAAAAAGGTTGCTTTTGTAAGGCCCTAGTAAGACAAAAACATCTGAAAAAGCATTTGTTGGGCAAATAGTAATTTTTAAATGCTTTAACACAACTCATAACTTTCGCTAGATTCTCGTTCTCGTTAATATCATTTTCATAACCCTTGCCCTAGATATATCCACGATTACACTCTGTTTATTTATTCTTTCTTCACTATGAACCCACTCCTTAAAGTTATCTATTCTATTTCTAAATATGAATAATTTTTGGTATTGTCTATCATATTTATCAATGTGATATATTACCTATTAAATATAAAGATAAATAACCTTTAGACTATTCATAAATTGTACATTATTAAGTAACTACTTTCGTCATAATTTAGAATTCCGCTTGCACAAATATAACGTGATTGACCCGGTTCAAAAGAAACCCGACCAACCTCAACTACCAAACCAAAATCTCTCAACCCTTAACTCTTAGAAGCAACAGTTGTCGGTCGGCTTGTCTCAAAAACGGCTCCGACATCAGAAAATTTTCATTCTACGTGCCATGAAATGTTTTACACAAAAGGAAATATATTCCGGACAAAGGGCGCAACTCCAGATAAATCAGAATCTGAGGATCAAAACAAAAGGGCCAGGAAAGCTTTCGCCAGGAGCTTTTATATCCTGTACCACTATATAAAAAGAAGCGGTCCGAGATGAGGCTAGTTCAAATGAATATCTCAATAAAATCGGAAGAATCTACGAGTTGCACATAGGATTCCGGTAGAAATTTAAAATGTTTGGGACCGGCATCGATAGAATCTAAAAGCTTAATAAATAGTGAATAGTGAAGGTTGAAGTACCAGAGCTCCGGTGGTTGTAGCTCTCATACAAGGACTCTGGTCGAGACCTTAACCTTGAGTTTATTAGTTAAACTTGTAAAGTCTTTAAACGAAGTGTTTAATATTAGGAACAATAAATACCCGTTCTCACAAACGGGTGTATATCAATTTCGTACAAAACTTTGTCATCTATCGGGAAAAGTTATTAAAATTTTCTAGAATTGATTTAGACGGTTTCTTCAACTTGAATAAAAATTAATTGGCAGATTGTTGTAAAAGTTAACTCTTGGAAGTTAATCCAGAGACTTGGAGGAAACCACTTGACATTTATCATAATGCTCGACTAATAATTAAGGATATCTCATTTCGAGACTGGAGGAACATTCATAATCCGGTAAGTAGCCGTCGACTAGCAGATGTTTTATCATTCAACTCTAGAGATTTAGAAAATCCGATAATCCTGCAAGCTAAGTGGATAGATTTAATTTCATCTACCGATAATCAGTTTTCCGAATTACAAACACTGACAAAAAAATCAATAGAAGTTGTTTTTGGCCAGTTTTAAGATAACTATAAATGATAGAGCATTCGGTGCAGCTGCATTTTTATCAAAACTTACGAATCTGAAAATAAAATTACCAATAATTCCTACACTACTACACTTTTTACAATTTTCAAAAATTGTGAACTGATTTTAATTACGATAATTACATACTACCCCACAAAATTTAATATTTTTACTACTAATCAGGTGTTATTTTTTAGAACTGCTTTATTTTTGTTAGTTTCATTTAATTTTTTCTTGTAGTAATCTATCCAAATACCGGATATACCAAACGCTGCTTAAAACATATTTTGATTTTGTTTATAATTTCTTTTTGACGAGTATACTCGTCATAGATAAATTGAAAATATCTTGTGTTATGTAGTATACTCGTCGTGTGTAAAAAGAAATTATCATGGCTATTTAAATTATAATTTTCGTGAAAACTAAAATATATTCGTAAGTTTTAAGAAGTTTTTAGAAGCCAAGACGAAATACAACGAACTAATAAAAATTATTTTATAAATAAAGCTGTGTCCAATGCGAACAAAGTGGTTGTCGTTTAATTTTTGCGATACTTTTAGGTGCACATTTTGAAAAGAGATCTAAACAGCTAACTATTTTGGTGTATTGAACGAAAATCATAAAGATAAGACCTTTGATCCATATTTGATCCGAAAAAGTAGGGCTCTAATAAAATTGATGCCATGTGTCATTCTAACATATGTTTAATATAAAAATCTTGGTGGTATATGGCGAACCAAAATGATATATATTTAAACTAGTTAATTTCAGTATAGGTTAAATAAATATTTAATCAAGATACACCCACCCTGCATGCATCATCGGTTGTACTATTCACTGTGTCGTCTTGATTAAAATATTCTGCATCTGCTGCGGTAATAATACGATAGAAGAATTGGATTACTTTCCTTCCCGTAATTCATAAGATTTTGTTGAAAAACCAGCAAAACTCAAGGATAAAACGGGAAACATTCAATTAAGTACCGTCTGCATTTGTCAGATCTACAAACCAGGAATGTTTTAATGAAACTCCAATAAATGGGCCAATCACAATCCCAAGAGTAATATTATAAGGTTTATTGCAATGTGTTGGCAATGTAATGCGTGTGCAAACCATGTGGATGCATTTGATTGCATAGTTTTGTTTTCATCCGATACCACATACTTACAGAGGTCATTTCTGTACCTTTCCAAATGTTTGAAACTGCTCCCTCAAGGATTATGCGATTTAGTGCCCCTTTGAGAGAGGGGCAAAACATAGTCAAAGACATAAATACTCCGACCTTTCTGTCGGACTCATGGAACATCATGTGGATGATATTTGCCCGTAAGTAACCCTTGATTAAAAATTGCAAAACAGACACGGGATTTTCTGGTAATTACTGCATTCCATCTGTAATCTGAAAGTGACTAGTCCCCGACCATTTTAATTGACCTAATAACAGGAACCGACTAGCAAACGAATTCTGCATAACAAACAAATAATTAGTGCAACGGCAATGGAAGCTGGTGAAACTGAAAAGTTTTTCGAATCCATCATACCGCAACCGAGTACTGCATAAAAATGATAGTGCTGAAAGAGTTATATACACAAGTATATTTATTTGTATAGGATATATCTGGGTGCAAATGCCATAAATATGAATTGCATACAACCCGCATAGTAACATCATGGTGCATTGCCCTCCACCACCTTGGCATGCAATTCACTGAGCAGCACAAATGTAATAAAGTAACATAAATTCGTTCGACTATTCTAAAAGTAATATGTTGAATTTTTTATTAAGCCAAAGGGGTTTCGGGATCGTAATAATCCGGTAATGGATGTTGTAAATGTAGTAAGGGAAGATAAAAGTGAAAGAAGAATTCAAAACATAAAAGAGGAATTTTAAACGTATACAACAATTGCGAAAGTTTGTACAGTTTTTATTACTGAGAAAATTAAAATTTCAAAGTAAACCATCCTTTTGGGAATACACCTGTAGCTGATCTGATGTGTCAGGTGTAGCAAATGGGCGCAATCAAATGGAAAAAAATTTAAAACGTTTTTTGTATTTGGCAGGAAGAATATAAATGGGAAAAAATTTCAGATTTTTCCGGTGTTTTGAAATGCGGCGTGTGGTTTAGAGCATTTCCTGTATTTATTGAAAAGAACATATTTTTTATTAGTGCTTCAAATATTTTTAGCTTCCAATAATGAAAAGGCAGATTTTTCGGTTGATTTTTTAAAGTCTTAATCAATCGACAAATCAATTTGAGGAGGTTATAGAATTAAAACCATTAGAGTAGAAATTTCCATCTATGTATGTATATATCGTAAAATACTATATGGAAATTCTATCCCCTATCCTATCAAATATATTTTAACCGAATTTCATAAAAATGTATTAAATTGAATGAACCTTCATCTGATATTTTTTTGCGAATACCGATTTTTATTATAAAAGACTACTCAAATTATAACCCTTGGTTGATTTAGTCATTGTCGAAATTATCAACAACTGTTCGTCATTAACGAAAAACCAATTCATAAATACAAAAATCAATTGAGGATCTAATTAATAAGAGTTCTGATCATTTACATTGACCATATTCATAAATGAGTATATTAATTAAAATGTCACCCTTGAAAAAATAATCCTTCCAGTTCTAAACATCTAATAAAGCCAAGGACATCATATTCAATATTGATTCTTATAAAAATATCCAATTACCTTTATTTAAAAATTATCTACAAAGGGTCATATACTTCCATTGTAAAGAAATCCTCGAAAAAAAGAAGAACACCATCATTCAAAATTTTAACGAGGTGCAACCACGCAAGTTTTGATGAAACATGCAGCGCTATTTTAAGAATATTTTTCCAACAATAGAATAAATACTTAATTCTGAAACATTCACTCAAGTGACCCTTAAAATAAATTTTAAAAAAAGAGAACAATAGTAAAAGTAAGAACTTAAACAAAAGCGAAACTGACCTTTCATCAAAATTTCGTCAAAAATTAAATAGAGCAGTAGAATGTGATGATGCCAGCATGTTGGGTGGCAAATAAATGAACTGGAAAAAAAAGACGATGTCTGCGGTGATAAATTCGAAAATAACGATAACTATCAAGAATTTTAGCTATCTCGCTGGAAAAGCGAAATTCAACATCTCTCAAGATCGATTGATTACAAAAAGAGAAGTTGTAAACTCCTGACATGAATTTTCTCGGGAGGTGAAAGTGAAAATCGATTTCTTACTTAGTAGATGTTTGCTCCTTTGCTAAAGAAAAATCGTTCCAAGTTTTTTGTTTTCATTCTTGAGATGTTTCACAACTAAAAACTAATTAACGCATCTTAAAGTTTGCCGCTGTGACTTAGTACTTCGGTTGGTATTTTTCAATTTTTAAATATACCAATCAAATTTTTCTGCATCTTTTAGCATTATCATTTATTATTTAAGAATACCTCCAGTAATTTTGCATAATCACCTTTACTTCTTAACACAGAAATTCTATGAATGTTTGCTAGTCTGTTTTTACGTTCAGTTTTTAAGTACATAATGTGACGAAATGGCTTGAAAGTTATGTAAACAGGTATAAGTTTTTGATCAAATATTTGCTACTTTTTATTTGCATTTAAATTCGTCAGATGACGATGAAGTACTAAAAGTGAATACATTTTTTCTTTTTTAAAATTTATTTATTTTCTCTGATAAAAAGAAATTATTTGTTCAATTAATTGCTAAGTAATATTAAATTTTAAAATTTATTTAAACATAATTGTAGAATAAAATTTCTTTGATTTAAAACAAAACTGTGGTCTCTCTGAGGTCAATTTAAGATCAATAAAAAATACATGTTTTATGTGAATAAATTCAATCTTGTGTAAAATCAAAATTTTTATATTTAAGAAGACAAATGCAGTACCTACAGGAATTTCTCCAATTAGTTATAATGTAATTCTAGTTTCGTAACAAAACTACTTAGCTAAAATTTTTTAATTTTAAATGAAAACACGAAAGTATAAATGCGTTAAATTGCAACTTGTAAACCAATCTATCGATTTCAAAGATTTAAACCTTATCTCCAAAAGCTACAATTCATCATTGCGGCTATTTAAGCCACAAATCGGACTGACAATGAAACGAAGCACAAAAGTATGCCTAACATAGCTTCAGGCAAACGTAAAACTAAACAAAAGAATCGAGTCTTTGTGATAATTACCATTGGACTGTGGTTAATTACACTCTATCTAGAACCAGAAGCCTTTTAACCTTCATAATGGCACTCTTCATTATATCCCTGCCTGAGTAGATTAGCGTGGCTAATTTTAAGAGTCTTTTATAACGTCGTCTGATTTACGATGCTGTGCTACCTCATAAAAAATTTTGTAAGCCAGAAAAATTTATTGAATCAGTCATTAACGATAATTTTATTAATGTAACATGCTACATTTTCGTGCTGCCGAGATATATTGGACCTAGGTGTGCTTACAGAAAACTTTTCGTTAAATAAGTATTTAAAGTGGAGGTTAAATTAGTTGATAGCTAAGAGGTTTAAAACCAGTTTAATATCGTTAAATATAAATTTATAAATTCAATTTTATTGTAGAATTATTAACCTCTGAGAATATGAACGACTATTACAAATTGCCCTATAATAAGGCTGCATTATGCACATCAAATTTTTCTTCCGTACTTCATTCTCCCTTAGATTAGATATCCTCCCATCTTTAAGCAGAACTAAATTACAAAACGAATAGACCTATTAAATAAAACAATTTTCTTGTGAAAGGACTCAAAGCCCTTCATCTAGCATAACATCAAGGAGCAACGGAATTAGATAACACTTTTGCTAACTTCTACATAAAATTGGTATTGAAAGCATATTTTTATATCAATAGATTATGCGAACAAATATTTCTCCTTTCTATTCTACTTGAAAAATCGTCAAAGATTCTTACCGATGTTAAGTGGAATCGAATCCTTGAACGTGGCTAAACTGATAAATATCACTCTATTGAACCGTGCAAATTACATCAGTGCAAATAACGTTTGTAGCTTTGTTGAAAACGTATTAAATAAAATTTATTTCATATACTATCAAAACCTAGACATTTTTAGTATCTCGGATAGAAATTCATGCCATAAAATATTTAAAGTAAAAATAGTCGACAGGTAAATATTGTTTCTTTTGAACCATTAAAGATTCTCGTAACACAAAATTAATTAAACATTAGCTAGAAACATAATTTTGGATTCATTTTCGAGAAAGTTGTTTGGGCCAGAAAAATAAACTTGGAAAAAGGTATGAATAATGCTAATGAGTAGAAAAACATGAACAAGAATTCTCATAACTTTTAAAAGTCGTCCCTAAAAAGTTGAAATTTGCTTCTTATCCAGTACTACATGAAATACAATGAACCCTTTTGTCCTTCTTCGGGTGATTCCTTTCTTATGATTAACTACTGCAGTAATTCAAGCTCATAAATATTTAAATTAGTAAAGCAGTCTCATAGAAATTCATGTCGTCTATTTTTTTTTTTTGTAAATTCATAATTTCCTTAAATCATTCTAGAATATTCAAAGGAGGTTCCGTGATAAACTTTCGTATTTATCTTGTTTTCAGAAAGAATATTTTGTTGATGATAAAATATTCTCAGACATAAAGAATTTGCCCAAAGGCGAAATGGTGCAATTTAAAAAAATGAAAAATACCTTTACACCAAGAAACTGCAAAAAGAAATGCTTTTTCTGCTTTCCTGATATAAAAAAACACAACCTTTGTAAAATTAGGAAATAAAGAGAATTTTCTTTCCCTTACGCCTTTTTCCGGGAATCTTTTGATAAAACGATAATAGTTGCTGGAGAAATACTTTTACGAATGCCAACACTTCCTTTTTATTCTCTTTTAAAAAGGCAAGTCAACAGAATATATAAAGTGCTAAGTTATTTATTTATTTATATAAAATTTCTCAATGTCTGATTACTACAAATAGCGTTACAACTAATTAGTGATATTGAGGCGATTTTCCAATTTAGTCCAGGGTCCATGCATTCTTTAATTGGTTTTAAAATGCGATAAATGAAGAAAGAATCATAAATCCTCAACACACTCTGGAATAAACATTGCGTCCAATAATTTGGGCCAGTTTAAGCAAGCCAATATGTCAAACAATACTAAAACTTTAAGCTTAATCAAGGCTAGCATACCCCAAAATGAACTTATCATAGGTACAGTACAGAAGCATAGTGATGTATGGTTCATCAAATTCTTTGGACCATCTTTTCATAGATGGAATTGGTTTTATTTGTGACTGCGTTAATATGGTCCTCAAGAGAATGTACACAATTTAGGAAAGCTATAGAAGATAGGTTAGTTGAAAAATAAAATATGAGATTATTCGCTCATTAGAAATAATACGAAATAACATAGCATTGCTAGCAAAGTGTTCTGATAGCTGAAAAAAGCAAAAGGACGTCGTGAGACTTATGTGCTCACATGATAAAAAAGAGTGAACTGATTATACTACCCTGTGGCATGCCGGAATAGTTAGCTATTTCAGATGAACAGAGCTTCAAGAACTAAAACTCGTTGCATACGATTAGATAAATAAGAAGATAGCCAATCAATAAAAAAAAGATGGATAACCAAGTACCAAAAATTTATAAAGAATGGCAAATTCATTTTAACACCTTCCTCAAATCTGTAAAGACACAGTCCACTTGATTACCGGATTGAATTGCAGGAATACAAAGTAGCCTACATATAAAAACTCCTGGACTTGTTATAGTCGATTATCCTTTAATTTTATAATATTTTTTAATATCCATTTAATGTCTTCGTAAATAAATTCATCTTCAAGAATAAAACATTTGAAATTCGTTTCGCTCCATGAAAAACTACCCCCAAAAATTTTATTATAGCTGACTTTTTGATATAAGAAACTGAATCCGTCTTATCTCAATATTCTTTAAAATATAATTTATTGCTCCTTTTGTACAAAATAAATATAAAAACCTAAGAAAAAGGTCTGTCACTGTGAATGTAATAAATATTCGATTCCCTTTCCATTTATCATTTGCAAGTTGAAATTTGCCAATCGATTGCCAAGATAAATTGACAAACTGGCGCCTGTGTATGCTCATCAAGGCGTCAATTTATCAATAAGTCTAAAAAGCGTATTTTGAATTGAATTGACTCTATAGATTCCATCAACTGTTGGTACATAAATAAATTGTTAAGTATACCATATGTTTGCCTTTTTTTCATTTACAAAATTTACATATGTTTTATATCTCGAAATGTTTGCATCCAAAAGGAAATACAACAAAAGTTAAAGGATACAAGTAAATATTTTCGTAAACGTTGATAGCTCTATTATCCTCCTGTTCGAAATAAAATTCCAAGCAATTTTTATTGTTAGAAACCCAGAGATAAGTATTATTTCTTCTTTTGTATTGGAAATTATTTTCCTGTCTGTAGGAAGGTAATCAAAGGACACTAAAAATTATGCTCTAGTGCACAAGAAAAACGTTCTGGTTTTCTTGTGATGTCATTTCAATAATCAGGTCCATCAGTTCTCCTCTGAGCAGTAATTAATATTCCGCAACCTTTTATAAATGCAACAGCATCTTTACAAATTGTTCTTTAGTTATACAGTAGAATTGTAAAGAGGTTCTTTTTGAGAATTTTTCTTTTTTAAACGTCATTCCCCTTCGTGTACTTGTAATTTATGGATTTGAAGAAGATGTTAGTGTTACAGCTATAAGGGTCTGAATAGCCTCCATTGAGCTGGTTGCAACTGAATTTCACGCTTGAATACGATAGTGCACCGCAGAGGTACTCTCGATTATTTTATTTTCAAAAGATATTGTAATATTTTTCAGTTACAGAAATTTCCAATTTTGGCAAACTTGGGCATATATTTCTTCATAAGTATTTTCTGTATTAAAAAAAATTTCTCTAGGATCCACTTGCTCATTAAAATCTTCAAGGTTTCAAATTAATTTTGTAACTTATGTATGAAAATCGATAGTATAATTAGGAAATATGTATTAAAAAAACAACAAAAAATTCACTTTATGAACGAAAACTTTGTTACACCAAAAATCTTTCTTACCTTCCCAAGTTAAGTCATCTTGAAATTTGGTTATTCAAAGTAACGTGTTGATTTTCAACTAGATTTAATGTTACAAAAGCTCCTTAGACCTATCATAAATTACTTAAGTGTGAAAATATTACGTGGTAAAGCGCTACTACTGAAAATACCTCTTGAATTTTTAATGTAACGAAAATTTTCAGAGTGTTATACAAATGTAGAAGACGTGCGAGACTTAGGTTTTCTATTTGGAGAAGTGAATTCTCAAGAAAATCTAGTAAGGAGATTATGTGATTACCACTGAAAAATAGGGGATTTATGTAGGAGATTTGTTTTAAAAACATATTTAACTATTGCAAAAGACTTTAAATAATAGGTGAATTTTAAATTGAAACCGAGACGGTGCAATACACTGCAACAACCTTTGGAATTAATTACTGGATTATATGTGTGCATAGTTTCAAAGTAAGAGAATTATTGGAGGTATTTAAACTGAAACCACTAATGGAAGTGCTTTTATTACCTAATACCCTGACTATTATCTAGTCATTTAAGAGGTTATTGTTTTGGAAATAATGTATTCAATTAATTTTTCTTAATTTTGGAGTTTTCCACCTTTTCCAATTTGATTCATAATGAGTTCATAACGCTCAAAGGATTAAGACCTTTTCTGTCACAACCAACATATTTTGCAATGGAATTACAGTCAACCCAGCATGCGCTTCATCGTAAAACGTAGTCAATCCACAGCACACGTTTAACTCCGCATAACTCAGCGATTCTAGAAGGAAAATATAGTCCGACTACAATAATTGCAAATTGTGTTAAAAATCACTAACTCGAACTCTTTTAAAATTAACATGACTCTAAATGGTGGGGTCATTGAAATTCTAAATTTGTAATATTTAAGAATTTTATATCTATTTTGAAAATTATAAAAAACCAACCCTACAATTAAAATTTCATATGTATGAAATCATTTGTATCAATGCATTAAAAATTCTCAATTTTTACTCCCTTGATTTGGTTCTCGTTTACAAAGTAAAGTTTCTAAAATGAAAAATAGGAGCATTCAATTATCTAAATCGGTTCAGTCCAGTATATTTTGAAATATCAGTTATAAAGGCAGTCAGGTCCACCCTTAACTCTGTAACTTCTATATAAGAATTAAGGATTAAATTGAAATACGCCCTTAATAATTATAGTGGTCTGTTCCTCTACAAAATTATGATAGAATATCAGACTAGATCTAGAAAAAAAGAAACTGCATTCTTTCCTAATTCCTTAATAAATAGTAAAAATACAATACAATACAAAATACAAATACAATCGATTGTATGGTATAAATTCCATCATTTGCGCTGCAGATATTAAATCAAATAGAAGAAATTCAATCATTCCGCCTCAGAGAATGCATTTGGTAAATTTCAAGTGGAAAAAATATCAAGGACTTTCTTAAAATAGCAAAACAAGTAGAACTTGATAAACTTACAAAAGGCAGGGGTGAAAATGCAGAAAAAATATCGTAATGATATTAAAATAAGGATAAAATTTAATTTTGAAATTGCTTTCGGTAATCGTACCCGACAAAACTGCTGACTGTGTAACTGAGACTTGTGAAATAGTAATGTACTATCCTTCCCGTTTATGTTTGAGTCAGCACAAAATATTTTATTCTATGCAAATATTCTACAAGGCAGAGAGGAAGATACTTCTCCGATACAATGTCTCGAGTAAGGCGGCATATTTCAACTCAATTTATCTTACCAAGACGATTAATTTATCATGTCTAAGACAAACTACTTCCAGCTGCTACTATCAAAAATCACGTTAATCTCAGAACTATATGGAGATATATGAACTTAATTATTTTGTGTATGTGTTTCAAGGAAAATTTATTTATTAAAATCTTAAACCTCATTTTCATTCCGTTTGATTGTAGGTATACCTGAAAATTGGAAGATACGATACGTGGTTGATTATCGACTGAAAAGAGTTAAAGATACTACCGGAAAGTCACGTTCACATCACTTTAATACGTCCAAAGAAAAAATAAAGACTTCGCCAAATCGTTATCATTTGTGGTGAGGAGCTCACGAATCCGGAAATATGGGAAAAACTTGCGGAAATTATTTGAAATGTGGAAAATTTGGCATACACAACGAACTGAATTTCGATGTACAAATTTTACAAGTTATAAATGATAAGTGTGGATGCAATGGTAGATAATTTTTGAATTTTGTCTCGTGAATTTTTTTTTTTTATAAAATGGATGATGATGAAACGACCAATGTTCTAATTGGAACACAAAACACAATTATTGATGGGATCAATGGAGTTGATCAAACGAATGGAAATGAACTTATGGAGGCGTGGGCCTACCATGTGGCTGCCATATCACTTTTCTTTATTGGCTTCTTTGGATTCAGTCTTAATCTTTTAGTTATTGTACTGATGTCCAAAGATGTTCAGGTGAGTTCTATTTTATAGTTATGTTAACAGGAATAACCTGTTAGTAGTAGTAGTTAGCGTACTAAAAAATACTTCATATTTTTGATCAAGTATATGTTTAAGGTTTGTCTAGTAATTTTTAATAATTTCTTTTTATATTACCAGTTATGGACACCGATGAATATTATCCTATTTAATCTGGTTTGTTCAGATTTCCTTGTTTCGATATTGGGAAATCCTTTTACATTAACCGCTGCATTATCGCACAGATGGATATTTGGACAATTTATGTGTATAGCCTATGGATTCTTTATGGCGCTTTTAGGTAAGAAATACCCGTTTTTATATATTTCATTTTTTATCATTATTCAATGAACATAAGAAAAGTAATCTATAATTAAATTCTTAAACTATACATACGAGAATTTGATTTGAATACTATCTCTATATAAAATAAATACGTAAATGTTTGTAGAAACTAGCCCTATCTTAATCATGCCATTTTTTATTTTTATTTTTCTTTTTATATAACAATTGACCTAGACCAAGTACAAACAATTTTAATAAGCGAACAAGTAAAGATTTAAACTAGACCACTTAAAAAAAAAAACGCACACACAAATAGCACAAAAATCCTTCCAATTAAATTATAACGAGTTTGTCCGCAAAGAAGCTTTTTTTTCTTTTAAATACAAAGATGAAAGTAAGCTTAAGTTTCAATTTTATTAATGTAATTTTTCAACCCCCATAGCTTTTTCCTTTAAATCCCCATCTAGCAAATATTCAGTTCGAATATACGGGCACTACAACGTAAAAGAAAATTACCTCAAAAATATACTAGAACCGCAAGAAAGGAATACTGGCTCACTTGAGACAAATAAATCTGAAAAGTGCATGATTTAGTAAAAGTAACTGGGATCAAATGGAAATAAATATTACCTACAGATAAAAGTAGCCAGTCGTTTCCACTTTAATCTCTTGGTATTTTCAGAAGTATAGTCACAGATTGATTCCCGGAAACCCCCCAACATATGTATTACATGTACAATTAATTAAATTCGATGGTATAATACCCCAGTTAGTTAACTTTATCTCATTTGAAATTCTGAAATTTTGCATCAGTAATTTAGAAAAGATTTTACAGGGATTCATAAAACAATAAATTGCATGAGCAACTTTCTCAAAAACAGAAGTTCAATTGTTTTTAAAGTACAAGGGTCAAGCACATCTCAAAAGTCAACAATGCCCAAGAATGAAGGATGAAAATGATTTTATTATGTCCCAAGGGTAAAAAGGATTGTTTTATTGTTTATCCCCTAACAAGGGTGAATACGGAAAAATTATTAGATTTTTAAGTGGACCAGAATTTTGATATTTTACTGCAATATACATAGATTCTTGAGGGGTTAACACCATTTCGTAGCGAAAATTTCTTAGATACTGAAGAGCGTCACTCAGAAGTGCAGAGGAGGACAATTGAATCATAAAAAGGGTTCCATGACGTAAATTCAGATCCCTCTTGTTAATGGTACAAAGATTAAGGACGGATACCGACCGCATAATAATGAGATGAAGCATTTTACTCTTCATAATTACCACATATACGAGTACAAGTGCTCGGGCTTATAGTGGAGATGCACGTGTTGAAAATTACTAAATCAAAATATTACCCCCTACCTTCGTGGATGAACAGATAATACAAAATCATTGCAAGATTTTCTTTAATAATTTAATATTAAAAACCCAAATTTGTGGTTATTGCTCACTATATGCCTTTGAATCATTAATTTCCAATTAAATCCAATAAACATATTTACAAATCTGATTCATAATCTAACCGCATTTTTGGTCAGACTGTTTTTGGATTTTATTACAAACAAAATAGATACCTTAACAAATACAATTTTCCCCTATTCGGTCCGAATAAAATAATTAATTTGGATTTTCCAGGAATTACTTCAATAACAACTTTAACTGTTTTAGCATACGAACGTTACTGCTTGGTTACATATCCCCTTTCAGCACGTCAAATTAGCAACCGTGGAGCTGTGATTTCTGTAATTTTCATATGGATGTACTCATTGTCATTAACTACACCACCACTATTTGGATGGGGAGCTTATGTTAATGAAGCGGCCAATATCAGGTAAATTGTATAAATATTTTGGTGATTATTTTTAATTATTGAAAAAATAATCAATCTTAAACAAAAACAACATTTTAGGGTGATTTTTACGCGTTAAAAATTTGGCTATTGTACAAATTGTCGACGAGTTGTTTTGAAGCAGTTTTTAAACAACCCAAATAATAACTAAAATTGGAATCAATGTTCCTTTAAATTATAAAAAGTGTAAGTTTCAATACTTAAACAAATTTTCAAACAATATCCAGCCTTTCAGAGGGCTTACTATTCTTTCAAATTGTTCTTAACGAATTTAAAAAAATGTAGGCTTTTGATTTCATTTAATTAATTTGAAATAAATACTTTATTACAATTTAAACTTCGCTCAAATCTAATTAATATGAAATATACAAATACGAAAAATATTACAAAATAGCGTATTATAACATTTTTTAGAATGCCAATAGTTCCCCCATAATTTACATGAATTTTTCCTCCGTTCATTTTTACTATTTTACTATTTATGATAAATAGTTATCTTTCCCGGAGCAGTGGTCATAGCAGCAATTTAATGTTAATCTGTTTCAATTAGTAAAGAAAGCAATTTATGTTTCCAATTTTTATCACTCCATCTCAGCAGTGTTGAATAAATTTTCGTTGTGAGGCAAAAACAATCTAAAATACGTGAAATTTTTTAATTAACGTACCACCGGTAGATGTGTTGAAATTGTTCCAGAATAACCTGCAGCGGTATGTGGGTTATCTGCATCCTGAAACCATTTTAAATCCATTTAAAGAAACCTTTTGCTGCAAAGGTTTGCTGAAGAGTTGAAAATAAAATACCCAAAAGAGAAGGGACCACGTGAAGCTCTTAAAATTTAATGAGCACATCTCGTGCACTGCACCCTGAAATTTTCTCTAGATTTCTATCGTGTTCGTTTTCCAAACGTACAATTCAAATCAACCCTAGAAGGTTTCCATTAAAGCGCACTATCCCATGCGAGAATTATACTGCAAATATTATTTTATTGAGAAAGCCAGTCCTGTCTGTAATTTCTCGAAATGTATTTATTTTTTTCCTTAAAATTCTAGCTGCTCAGTAAACTGGGAATCGCAGTCGTTTAATGCAACGACATACATCGTTTTTCTATTCGTGTTTGGTCTGGTGGTACCTGTTGTCGTTATATCGTATAGCTACGTAAATATTATTTTAAGAATGAGGCAGGTGAGTTCTGGATGTGGAATTTACTGCAGTATGTATTTGCCAATTTCCTGAAATTCTTTTATGTTTTCAAGAATTCACTACGGCTGGGACGTAAAAATCGTGCCGAAAGGCGGGTTACACTCATGGTGGCAATTATGATTGTTGCGTTCCTCGTGGCATGGACACCATATGCCTCGTTTGCGTTAGTAGAGCAGTTCGGCCCAAGTGATCTCATAACACCAAAAATGGCTGTACTACCTGCACTGATTGCCAAATCGAGTATATGCTACAATCCGCTTATCTACGTGGGCCTCAACACTCAGGTAGGGGTATAGCATAATTAAAAGTTGTCCGGTGTCCAATATCGCAACGCTTTCTTAAACTTTTGGTCATTGATCAAAACCATATTTGTCTTATATCTTCCAGTTCAAAGCATCGTGGAAGCGGCATATTTGCAAAGAGTCCACCGTTGTGGAAACTACAGTCAATCAAGTCACCCAAACGAGCAGTCCGCAATCTCTGGATTGCACACCAAAACTTGTCCGACAGGGAAGGGAAAAATTACTTAAAGCCAAATTCACCTCATTCAGCCGTACTAAGTCGACATGTGAGAAAAGTGAGAAAAGTGAAAAAATTAAAGAATCAACTAGGGTCAACAATGATACGATGTCATCGATAAACAACGAAGATACTCAATTAAATGGAAAACAGTTAATCCAATATAATGAAAACTGTGATACGAAGGGTGCCACCCAAAACAATACACCGGAAGGTCCCATCGAACACGAGCTAACCGTTTTCTCCGAAGGGAAAGCAATTCTCATAAAATCGAACTCATACCATTCCAACTTGATATGAATGCCATCTATAAATATGGTAAAACGGTCCATCCATGGGGAAGACCAGAAAATTTCGCTTGTGATTTGAACCCGAGCTCAATTTATTAATAAAGTAATATTTGTGTACCTCCCGGCCTTTTATGAATATCCCTTTTCTATTTTACAGCCCTTCGAATTCAATCTCTCTTATCACAGATACTCTAAACGATTCCTGCATTTAACTAAGCAACTCTCGAAGTGTACAAAAAAAAAGTAAAGAAAAAAAAAGAAGATCCTCCTCTTTGCAGAACGTAAATAGATTTTCCATTTATACTCTAAATTAAATCGCTTTGGACTCTGGACTAGATAATGACGTTGTCGTGGTCTCATGATGATACTAAAAGCTTCTGAGAAATGGTCTGTGACTCTTTTTCTTCTAAAAGGATATCCAAATACAGTCGTCGACTGACCGTTTAAGAGATATCTCATCATCATTCCAATTAGTTCCTATCTTGTGGACTTTTTCCACAGAAAGTACACAATCTCATGGGATTATGTTGCGAAATAGCGAGTGGCATTTTTAGTATCAGACCTATAAAAATTTTAATTATTTTTAAGGAAATGGACACTCTTTAAACTTTGGTTTTGCATTGATACATTAAGTCAACTGCTAACTGAATACATATAGACCTCTTATGTACTATTTATTTATATAACGAATGCATTTAATATTAATAATAGGCAGAAATTAATATGACCTTGTTATTTTTCAGCAAAACCAAGGCACCTTACTTTCAGCGATTTATATCCCATATGAATCTGTTCGGTTTTAAATTATTCTGAGAAACTGGCCTAAATTATAAATTTGTTATGTTTATTTTATTGCAACCTATAAAAGTAATAAATCTACATCAAAATCGTAAGAGTAATAAGAAAAGCTGTACAATTACTTTTATGATACGAAACTAAATTAAAATAAAATAACTCGCGTTTACAACTATAAAGGTAAAATGTTTAAACTTTGCACCATGCGGTGATCTAATTTGCAATTGCTTATTAAAGATGTAGTCCAATTCATTGCAAAATAATTTATTTAACGTTAGTTGAATTCGGCATGGTATGCATTAATACACCCCATACTACGCAACCGTGAAATCAGGTATTAATAGTCATTCGGAATCGAGCAGGTGTTTAAAAAATAAATAAATAAATGAATATTCGAGATATGTGTAACACATACCTTTTGCGAAGATTTATTGGATTTGCATAAGAGGCAATTTTTTGAATAGTGTTTGATTAAATGAATTTTTGTACTAACAACACCTCATTAATTACAATTAGGGTAATCTTTTAACTCATTCAAATCACTTTAACTTTGATGCCATTTGAGTCCAAGTAGGTAAATGTAAAATACAAAAACCTACAGAGACAGTTTCAAGAGATAGCTAGTTTTATTTAAAAGATAATGATTGATAAAAGCCGCCCAGATAATAATTAAAAATTCTTTACACATTCTAAAATTATACTTGCTTTTATTTTAAATCTTTTAATTTATTTTATATTATTAACACTAAGCAAATAGATAGATAGAAATAAAATGATGTATCTGATATTAGCCGCAAATTTATTAGCCCAATTTAGAATTATTTGCAGTAATAAAGAAATGCATAACAATTAGAGGAAAAATTGCTATTGGAAGCCCATAAATCTTTAAATTGTTATCAATCCAACTTAAAAGTTTGGGGTAATATGCTTGAAATGTTATCCCTCAAAAGAACATTAATTTAAAGTGAGGACTAACCATAACATGACTACTACTTATCGCTTCATGTAAAATCGATTTAACCGACAATGATAAAATTGATTCTATAAATGGATATGTGGTGATCATCCCTTTTTAGAATTTTCAAATGTAGACAAGGATTAAGTTCAAGTGCAGGTAGTAGTGACCTTCCTTCTAAATTCAGACATAAACGGAACTATACCTGCCAAAGAAACCAGACTGTAGCTTATATGAAACATCTTCATAATTTTGCGGTACAGTCATCCTTGCTATATTTAGTCTTATCTCACAGCTTCATCAGATGTTTTCAGTGTAACGAGATTCTCGACATTCATTCACTTAAAATTGTCCATAACTAAAACAAGATAATCAGCGGGGAAATTCTTTCAAAGGCGTGTAAGTCACAAATTAAGTTTAAAATGTCTAAAAGTAGACTAAATCATTTTAAAATATTTCAGATTCCCCAAGATCAGAACAGACGTTTAGATTTCGCTTTATAATGCTTTCTATAGTCGAATCAAAGTGACCTGGTTTCGGATCAGTTTTGGGCGTTAAATCCCATGTAGAGCATCTTGTACTGCAATTACATGCAATTAAGGAACGCTTACAGTAATTAATAATAATAACTCTCAGCGATATTAAATCCATTTTTAGCCGCAATTAACTAAATTGTTTCAAATCCTGCAATACAAAAGTACTACAATCCCTGAAAAATTGAAATTTTTCTCAAACAAAATGATTCTTGTAGCTATTGACTCCAAAATTGGATTAACCCAGTTTGTGTTGAAAATTCTATGATATTTGAAGTAGTCGAAACCAATTTCTCTGGAGGTAGCTCACCATATCTTGTGAATCAGCTAATCGAGAGGTTGTCGATTACGCCAAGACTTGTATACGTACCGGCCAGGTGGGACGACTTCTAACTCAGTCAAAGAGGTTCATAAAAGTCCGATTTATGCTCGCTTGTCGATTAAAGTTATACGTTGCTGCTTCAAGCGAAAATTAATTTTTCGATCGCAAAATTATACAAACAAATAAGTACATGAATGGATTTTAAAAGTCATTAAAATTCAAAGATTGATGGGGATAAGACAGGCGAGATATATTTCAAGCACTGTACACTACCATTTAATAGATTTTCCCTTTCGCAAATGGGTGTCCCCACATATCTACGATTTGTTCAGCATATTTTAGTAGGCATGTCTCACAATTGAAGTACATGTCCAAATATTGTAGTTTTCTATTTAAGGACAAACGACAAGAATGTTGAGCAAAATTAATTTTCTACGATTGCATTTTGGGATTTTACGTGAAAATATTTCGAAAATAGCTTTACCAGTCTCATATTTTTAGCTTATCAACTTCTAAATGCTTCTTTAAGAGGTGGAATGCCTCAAATTTGAGTATACCCTTGAAAATGTTGTTGATAGTGAAGAAGGGATACCGGTGAGGAGCACCTTCAAGTTCAGAGACCCAAACTTCTAAAGTACTCGTAAACACTTTGTTCCCCAAATTACTGGTAAAATAAAGATCAATAAAAATTGAATATCAAGTCACAAGAAAAGTAAAGAAAAAAAAATGAACTAAATAACTTCAGTACAGACGCTACAAATGGCAGAAGACAACCGATCCAGTTTTTCTGCACCTTCTTCTGGTAAAGGCCTTGTCACAAGATAATGGCCGTTTAAGTGAAATATTTTTTCTTTGACGATCAAGTTAAAGAGAATTGGACAAATACATGAACCTGAGGCCGAATCGGTGCCGCCTTATACCCCTCGTTACATCATTTGACAGAGATCTCTTCTTGTAGCGAATGCAGTTTAAGGAAATTCATTTTGTCTCTGAGACGCTAAATAAGATCACATTCAAGATCGTTTTGTTAGTGTAACAACTTGCGACACGTCCTCATACGTTTGCTGAGAAATTAATGGATAGATCGTAAGTTTGGTGTTTTGTTTGGCGACACAAAACTCTGGAGGTTGTTAGCATGTTTATCGTTCGTCTAGGAAATGAACTTGAAAAATTAGGCATTGTCCACAAAATAAAATTATAGTTAAGTGTGCTTTCGGTATAAGAGACTTAATTTTAAAAAAAATGTAATTAATTTTTCGTAGACTACAATTTTACAAACAAAAATTAAGTTTTAACCCTCGTTTCTTATAATAAAATACAAGAGGCTTTAGCACTTGCTGAAATATTTTGTTAATTTAACTTTTTTGTCATCGATTACTTCACATAATTGATACCCATTTTACTGCTTCTAGTTGTGTATCTTCTTCTCTGATAGTGTAATTTTTCTACAAATATAACAAAAATTGTTTGGATGCAAGTTAGACTGTTTTGGGAGGGTATTTTTAATATTAAAACTAATTACAATTAAGGCAAAATGTATCATATCCAAGTTGTTGTATTAGAAAATATAAAATATTTACTCCATAATAAATAATGTCTTAAGAGTTTCAGATGATGAACCAGTAACTAACTAATAATATAATTTGTTCTTTTTTATTTACTTATTACCTCTGGCTTGTAAAATGTTGGGCTAGGGTACTCAATTCTTAGAATGCTCTTCTTTTTAAAATTGCCTCATTACACGCAGTAAACTTCAATCTGCAATCTGTGCACAAATACCCTCTATAAAATTTATACATCAATTCACTTTATAGGCTTTGTTTCAATTACCAACGCTTTCAGAATTTAGGCGTCACACCCCGGGAATCTTGGCTAATATCACAGAAGGCAAACTTTAGGAATTTCATTCAGTTATTAATAAAATACTGCCTGAAATTTTCTTTAATGGGTATTGCTTGTCCAAGTCATTTATTTAGTTTAGGTCTGCCCCCAAGAGACTTTTGTGGTAGAATCAGATTTAACCCAATAATTCTTATATCATCTCAGAAGCTTTTGAACTGTGTCGCTACATCTGAAAATAATCATTTTGTTTATATATACAATTGAATCTTTTCAATTTGAGGAATTTCTATAAAGAATTCTTTTGAAAAAATTTTAAGCGTTTTTTTGACTTTGCGTGCATCTCAAATGCAACAAAAAATTTAATTATCTGTGAAAATAGATTTATTAAGTGATAAATGGAAAATTTAAAGATTTACAGACTATGCTGAAAAGATTACTTAATTTGTATTACCTTGAAAGGTCATTTAACTGAATAGAGGGTTCCACAATTTTTAATTTGGTCGGTTAACTGAACGAACATACGTTCACTGCAGGTGTTCTTTAGTGACAACACGTATTTAAATCAAACTGTGATTAAAACTACATTTCTGTCGAATTAATTGCTTCGAATTTTTATAGAAAATCTGGAAAATTTGTTACTTCATGTTCGAGAATTTTATATTTTCTCAGGCAGGGGCACAATTAAAACCTATTAAGCGGCATGCTGATGCTGGAAATTTTATTTTTCTTTTTTTTTACATATGCATGTAAATTGTTTTTATGTTGAAATAGCAGGAACCTAATATTTCAGAAAAAAAATATCGGCAAAATTTCATAACAGCCTCAATAGTACGTTGAACCAACCACAGGGGTTTTCATAAAAAAAAGGCAAATTAACTAATATCTAAAAATTTCAAAGGTTGCAAGTTGAAAGTTTTCATTTTTCACAAATATTAGGGATACTAAAACGCTCCACGAAGTTGCACTGTTTGCCATGTTCGTTTTAAATTTTAATGGGTATTTCTAATAAATCAAGTTTTATTTTTGGCTAAAGGGAAAATAAATCTCAGCATGCATATACCCAAGCAATAAAACCATAAATAAGTATAACCCCCAAAAATTAAAATGACTCATTCAAATTAAAAATAATAAATCAAGTATTTCTCATTTATTGAGAGGTGTTAGAATTAATAGAATTTATTTCACAGTCACTAATTCCTAGTTAAATAATTTTCGTGTTTGAATGACCATTCTAAATAAATCGAATAATTTCTTTGCTTGCTTAATGGCACTTATTCCTCCCGCTTTCATTTTAATTGGAGTGTAAATTGAGTGATTATGGACTGAAATTAGTCTCATAATAATTAACCGTTTCCTTTGCCGGTTACTAAATAGATCGGAAATTATTTCTATATGTTATGGGAAATAAAATATCGTGAGATTCCATGAAAATATGTTCTCATATTTATATTTAGCCGGTGACTCTTTTAATCCTTTTGGTGAATGAGCATGGGTATGGTATTTTGGTTAATGAGCAAGGGTATGGTATTTTATTTTCTAATTCTTTCTTCTAAAAATATAAGAATTATCGCATTAATTATTCTACTGTGAAATTTTAAATCCTTCAATTCTTATCAAATACACTTAAAAATGTTAGAATTTTTCTTTTTATTTTTATTTAAATAAGACTAAAGGAACTATTGCGAGTATCACTTTTCAGTTGAATCGCTTAAAAAGCTTTAAAAATGTATCTTTGGTTTTTATTTGAATAAAAAATTATATTCGCTATCCTGTTTTTTAAAAATTAATATCAATGTCATAATGCATATTTAACTTATATGTTCCAGCCAGCAGTATACGAAAGTATCATCATAAATGTAATTCCTCTTTATAATCTTCAAATTGAAATATCAACTCTGATCAGTTTCACAGAGAAACTAAAAACGAAACCTTTTATAAAGAAAAGAAAAATCGAATAAAAAGTCCACTTCTGAATCGTTAATGTATCACAATTTCCGAAGTACATCGGATTTTATCTCAATAGTCCTCGATTAAAGCTTGTTTTATTGAGGGGATTTCCTGGAAGATATGAACCAATGCATGATAAGCTATAAACGTCAATGTGTTAATTGTAGGACAGTAATTTGGATAAATCCATTTATTTTATCGAACTGACTTAATTAGATAGCTGACAACTCCTCCGTATGGATTTTAATTTCGATTTTTAAGGGAATTAAATTTTATTTTATTTTTGGGGACGCACAGCTTGAAGCGTGTTGGTGTATTTTTGTAATATAATTTAATAAAATGCTAATAAATAAATAAATAAAACCTTTCGGATCTTTACTGATGATATTTAACTTAGAATAGGAATGTTTTTTTAACAATTAACACTTAACTGTCCGGTCAAGTAAATATACCCGTTTAGATTTTGTTGTAGATTGAAGCTATTTCTATCATAAACCGAAAATGAAAGATTTTTCTCTGGAAAGTTTCATATACTAATTATTCCTTACAACACTAGAGACATGCACATAAATTTGGGAACATTTTATTTTTCCTGCATTGTTATTTTCCTAGGTAAACTATGTAAATTTTTTTCACTTATCCTCTTATTCAATGGTTAAGGGTCTCCCTCATTAAAATTAAGGTATATGAAACAAAATGCATTCAGTGATAAATCATGGTAAGCATTGAGCTAAGTTTAATCAGCGCATTCAGGATCTTTGTTTAACATACTCTCAAAACAGAACAAATATCAAAGTTATTCTGTTGTGTATAAGGAAATAAAGTTGTAAATAAGTCTGATATTTATCGTTAAAAAATTTATAAATATTTCATCAAAAAATATTGATAAATGCAAAAGTTATAACAAAATTCATAGTTCACTTCCTGTTGCAAATTTACAAAATAATGTCGGACGTTAACGATAATTGTTTCATTTAAGCACCGGCCAGTTAAGTGTTAAGTTAAATAAAATAGAAATTTAACAATAGCTAGGTTGTGATAATATTCGTAAAGCTAAATATTCATCGTTAGTTATAAAAGATAAAATTTCAATTAATTGAATTGATGAAAACGTTTAATAATAAAAATTTTATTTTATTTGATACATGCAACCTTTCGAAGACAGGACACGATTGTAAAATTATAAATAAAAAAACCATTTTTAACCCTTTGCACTCTGTAGGCTCCGCTGCGGCACCATACAGCTAATTTAGCTATGTCTTATAAAAAGAATGAAAAGTGTACCGCAAAGTTATACAACTTCGTTTACGAGCCAGGAATATGATTCATAAAATATCAAATTTAATCGTTTGGAAGAAGATAAATCAAGCGCTGAAATAAAAATATTGGTAAATTGCGACTGTTAAATTTTGACCGGCAATATTTAATTAATTTCTATGTAATTATTAATGGATTTGAAGAGACCCAAACTCATATTAAATGTTTATTCATTTTAATAAAACCAGTAGTCTGTAATAGATTTCTAAATGTATTTCGGATTAGCACAATACTCGAAAAGTTATTCACCTATCAAGTTCAATTCATATCACGCGAAAATCCTTTCTGACATCAGCGGCATGTATTCCATAAATTGTCACCAGTCTGAAATTTCCTAATCCAATCAATCAGAAAATTGATACTTTTGCAACACACATTAGTCTAGGCAATGTTACACCCATAAAAATTTGCCAGCTACCGTCGATAACGAGGAGAAAGGAAAAACTCATAAGACATCGTCGAACTAAGGAAGAAAACTTCCAGAATGGTAGCATTTGAGGAATTTGAAATTTCTAGACCATAGGTATAAATCAAAGCAAAAAGAATTCTCTCCGCGATAGCATAGCCACTCGAAAATCCCACGACAAATGGGCGAGAATTCATCCGCCCAGCAATCCATCCGTCCCGTAGCCTGGGACTGGAGCCGGGTTCGGCTTTGGCGGAGCGCTTCGATTAAGTCACTAATCACTGATTATATAATTGCGTAAAATGGTAAAAAAGGCGATCAGTGGCAGCTTCCACTAACCATGCGATCACAGGCGCGGACAGAGAGCCAGTCTAAAGGTGATCTGGACATGCACTTTTGGGGTCAAAATTAGCCTCGAGTGGCTCTCTAATCTCGGAGTGGATCGCCGGCATAGTCGCACTGAATATTCTATAAAAGTGTCGATCATTATTTTACTGCTGTTTCACTTTTTTTTATACATCCATCTATTTGGACAGTTGTCTTATGGTAGTGCCGTGCACTTACCTGCACCAGGTGGGGATCTTGCACGAAATCGCTTCACCGACTAAGCTAGCCGTGTTTCGAGGACAATTTGTGAAGCCGGCTAGAAAGATTTTTCGTATATAAGACATTTGATGATCGACTAATATCAGCACTGTTACAGAAACTTTGTACAGATCGACTACGATCTGATTACCTTTAACGTTAGTTTAACGATACTTTTTTTGTTTTAATTGTATTAAGTAGGTTCCACAATGAAGTTTTTGGTAAGTGTCCTGGAAGGATAGATGTTGGATAGCCAAAAAGGACATTTTAAGGATACATCAGTGAAGTTGTTGTTTTTTTTTAAGTGCGTGAATTAATCCAGTGATGAATTATTAAAAATAATAAAATTTGGATAAACTCCAATTGTGAACTTTAAATTTGCTTATTTAAACATTTCAATTTTTAACAAAATCTTCTAAAGCAGATCTAAGATCTAAGTGATTAATGCTAAAAATTAAAAACCGTGAGAAGGACCGCATTATCAGCTTTTTTTTATATTTTAATTTTTCGTTATACTCACAGCTAAAATGAACTAATTAGAATCAGTCATTTCTAAATTATTTAGTTAGTTATTTTATACTTCATCCTAAGTGAACTATTAGACTGTCACTTTTAACTTTAAAGATCATATCAAAAAATAAATATTAATGCAGCTTCTGATATTCATTGAGACATAACAAATTTTCCAATAGCCATTCACCTGATTTGTTTTTTTTTAGCCTAGCTAAAACTTAGCCTGGCTCAAGCCAAACTAAACTTATATTAAACTGCCCTTAGCTTGGCATAAGCCGGAAAGTAAATCCTTTGACCAATTTGAACATTTAAAATTTAAAATTTAAAGTAGAAAGTTATATTTTGATATTAGTAAGGATATATCTTATAGTGTAAAATTAAAGAAAATATAACTAAAAAATGTATATATCTATTCCCCCAGATACTCTGTGCTTTATTGTCAGTGGCTAGAGCAGCGCCTGGAATTTATGGCGGTTATGGATATGGAGGACACGGAGGTTATGGTCTTGGATACGGAGGAGTTGCAGTTGCAGCACCAGCTCCTGTTGCTGTGGCAGCTCCTGCAGTAGTCAAGACGGCTGTTGCTGCACCAGCTGTTGCCTATGCTGCACCAGCTCCCGTTGCCTATGCAGCCCCAGGTCCTGTTGCTGTAGCAGCACCTGCAGTGGTTAAGGCAGCTGTTGCTGCACCTGCAATCTCTTATGGTTATGGTGGTTATGGTCTTGGTTATGGCGGTGCAATTGCTGCACCCGCATTTGCCGCAGCACCAGCTATTGCCGCTGCACCAGCTATTGTTAAAGCAGCAGCACCTGCTGCATTCAGCTATTCGTCCTTTAGTCAGGTGAGTACATTGTAACAAGGATTAATAATTAAGTAACACCCATTCGTGAGTCCAGAAGTTTTCTATCTAAGACCGAAGATCCAATTAAATACAACACGTTAGCGCCATCGGTCGCTATTCATTAAGTGATTAGATCGAGGTTACTAGAAATGATTGATTACATTAGCCTTACCGCTAATGCTCTCTAATTTAATCCCATTCGAAGGGCTATGACTTATGAGCTAATAAATAACGTTGTATTGATTAGTTTTCTTGATGGAACCCTTTCCACCATATATCATTTGTCGATATCTACTATTTATTAAAGAAATACTTAGACCCGATCAATTTTTGGATGCATCGACTACCGAATTCAGCTTAAAGTAGTAAACGAAATTACTTTGCGTTGCACTATATTACACATATGTAAATTGCTCACTAAAGGCAAATGAGATCATATCCAAGCTATAGAGGCGAGATGAGATAATATGAAATAGAAGTATATCCCATAAAATAGCACATCCTACCATAACTAAAATAAAAGCTTAATTCGATTACTTTTTAACGAACATAAGAGTAATATATTAAATTATGAATTCTTTTAAGTGCGTTATACAAAAAAAAAAAAAAAAAAAAACAATTATTTAATAAAAAGTAACAATATGAATTTTTCCAGATTCACTCACCATCAGTGATAAAATATGCAGCTGCCCCTGCTCCAGTCGCTGTAGCAGCTCCAGCTATTTCTGTAGCTGCACCAGTCGCTGTAGCAGCCCCAGCGCCCGCTGTTTCATTTGCAGCAGCCCCAGCGCCCGCTGTTTCATTTGCAGCAGCCCCAGCCTTTGCAGCAGCTCCAGCCTTTGCAGCAGCCCCAGCAATTACCTACGGTGGAGGTTATGGGGGTATTGGACTTGTAAAATCTTATGGTGGACTCGGTGGTATCTACAAGTATCACTAAACTATTGAATGCTCATGTGATTGAGGACTGCATTAAAAAAAGAAAGAGAAACTGATACAATTCGCCTAAAGCTCTCTCTCTTTTCCAACTTTCTTGTTATAATGTGTTTTTTTAATTTATTTATTCAATTATAAAAAAATGAAAGAAAAATGAAATAATTCAGCAATTTTATGCAATGGATATAGTTTGGTTTTATTTAACTTTCCATGAGTTTTTTATTACGCTATGTTTTAAATAAAATAACTTTAATAATTATGATGAGTTCATAACGATTCATATTTAATAACTCCATAGAAAAAACAAATACGAGTTCAACATTCATATCTTCCATTATGGACTAAAACTTTTTATGTAATGATCAAACCACACTATTTCTTTTTAAATTTCAGGTGGCTTTCCTTTTAAATGATGTTCTTTTCATTTTCCATTCAATCTTAAAAAGAAAAGTCCCTAATTCCATAAATTTCATTTTCAAATTGCTTGCTAAGGCTTAAAATAAAAAGAGGTAACGTGTCTTGTTTTCTTCATTATTCCTGTATTATTTAGAACTTCTCCTTAAACGTTTAAGCTTTACTAAGAATTCTCCTTAAACGTTTAGGCAGAAAACCCGAATATTCTTAGAAACATTTAAAATATTTACCAACGGATAACATCAAAATAAAAATCGATTGATTTCCATTAACTGCCTGAAAAGTGTCTTCTTCCCGTATGTCGCCTGGTTACCTTAGAAAACAATCTTTCAAAATGAACTCTTTGGTGAAACAGCTTTAGCTGACACAATTTCCTTTCTACCACACATCTAAATAAAACAATTTCGCTTAGTTTTGGTGTGAGCGCAATTATCTTTGTGTCGCCCCCTAATGTTCGGAATATGTTGGTTTTATCAGTAATTTCCGGATTGAAAAGTGACTATTACCAAGGGAGTACACTATCGAGAACGAATTTCGTACAATCGATAGAGTGGCTTATATGTCAGGTCGTCAATCAAACACTAATTGTGAGTATCTTGTTCTGCAAACAAATAAGTGTATTTTCCTATTTCAAGCAATAACCTTCTGTGACCTCTGAATAAAGTGAAAAAGTATCATTCTTTTATAACTCACTTTAACTGAAAGTGAACATGTAGAAAATTAGTTTTAATATTCAAACATAAATCACTACAAATCCTTGATCAGCAGTACCAGTCAATTTTTAAATCTTTGTGGAAACAAGAATAAAATACCTTTTGCATGTCAGGACACCGCAACAGATATGATCAACGCAGTGCTTACATAAATAGCGATGAAATGTGGCTGGCCATTTACTATCTTTAATCACTTGCCTAGCTGCAGGCACGAAACCTTGATTGTCCTATGGCCAGTAAGAAAAAAAACACGACCAGAAATAAAAAAAACAATCAGGATAATGACGATGGAAAAATTATTTGTTAATACCAGAAGTGGAAAACACTATCGATGGGGTTGAGAGTGCAGTCGCGGTACGCACGAAGGGTACCCCATGTTATTTTATTTTTTTTTTTTTTTTTGGCTTATCTGCTCGAAACCGCGGCAGCCTTAGCATGCATATTACTTGAAATTGACGACTAGATAAAACACCGAGGCCATTTACACTACTAGCACGAGGTAGATGGGCGCAAATCAATAGTCTAAATCGATCCTTATAACTGGGCATTCAGCAAATAACAACAACCCCGGGGGCATATGCAAGTTTACAGGGATGAGAATCAGAACATATAAAAGTAACCGGCAATGCCCCGCTAGTGGTTATTTTGTTGGTCAGTCACACGTGAGCTACCCCTGAGCTGTGAGGAAGTACCTTAAAGTGTTCCCCGAAGGAATCTCCAATCGAGAGTCTAACAAAGTGTTCCTTCAGTTTTGAAACCCTTTGCGAAGCGCCAACGTTTCGCTACCTTAGCCTTGGCGGGCGACGGTATTAAATATTTAATTTACAAAATCAATTTGATGACTATAGTAAATGAACTGAATATGCCAGGGATAATAAAACCGGATATAGGATAATAATTTAAAGCAATTTGCTAATATAATTGTCTTTTGATTTATGTAGATCAAGGAATGACCGTTAGGTGCATGATAATGAGTGACATAGACCTTCAGGTGCATAATTAATCTAGTGTAATTTACTCAAATTTGAATTTAGTTAAGTTTAATAGTTCAATTGTGAGCAATATGGATAATAATAGTGCTGTTTGGACTACTAACAACGATCGGAGGATGTCCTCACGTAAGTGATGATGATATGTTGATTTTAGAAACAGTCTCTTCACCATCTACACTTCGTTAAAGAAAACTGGTAGCTTTCCACCAATTTCAGTAATTCAAATCATTATAGTAAAATTAAATTACTTAACTCTCTTAATAACAGTTAAATATTAAATGTATTTTAGGAAATTATTTACACTTTATGTGTATAATACAAACTAGTTGAATTTGGTGAAAAAATAGCATCAAAAAGTTTAAAAAGCATATAAATGATAATTTGAAAAAAAAACGAATTTAATCATAGTCCAAATAATACCTTACGATGAAAAACAAGTAGAAACAGTCAACTTCATTAAAATACAACAAAAAAATACATTAGTGCGCTATTTAAAAATTCAGTCAGCGTCTATAAATAGACCATCAAACCGACACCGTTTCGAATAGGGAAATATTTAAATTTTTCATATACTTGAAAAATCCGTCTGGAGTTATCTACCTCAGTGAAAAAGAGAATTAAATCAAAGATATTCCTAACACTCTTAGGACAATATTTAAAATTTATTGGGTCACTCAATAATGACCATTTCAATAATAAGACAAATCAAGATAAAACCCCTAAAGGAATAAATTGCATAAATCGTATACCCTCAATTCGCTTAGTACAAAATAACCGAAAATATTTTTCCCATCGAGTTTCCAACAGCAAGTATATCGAAAACATCACAATATTAATGATAATTAATTAGTAGCCCATTCAAAAAGGCGAGATTTTGATGTACGATATAAGAACATTTTAAATTTCCTTCCTTCGAAGCAATTTTCGGTTATGCATATGGGATATAATTTTCAATTTTTCGATTTCCTTTTTTTTAAAATGTGTTTTTTCTGGAAAAAATATTTCTAAAATCCCTGAATTGAGCCCTTTTAAATGATACCATATTTGCAAGGGTATTAAACTTTGGTCTTTTAAAAAATGAATTAAATTTTAAATTATATTGACTTTGTTGTCAACCTTCAACTACTAAGTCTAAAAAAAACAAAACTATATACCAAAAATAAATTGAATGCGTATGATAATGCAATTTTAAATCCTATTTCAGGTATACCAACAGGAGTTCCAAGAGTAGAGGACGAGAAAAATAATTGCGTTTTTAACAATCCATTTTTAGTAGCAGTACAATCGAAGTGAGATAATACAACATAATTTGAATTCATCCCTTAACAAGTTTCTTTTTTAAAAAAAAAATTAGATTTAGACGAAAATACTATCACAAAGTAGTGTTTGTTGTACTCTTAGTAATAATACTAATTTTGCTGATAGCAATAATTTGCATAGCTTTACGAGGTTAGTATGATAAAATAAATAAATTAGTCAAATTAATAAAGAAAATGCTATAACCAAACGCGTATAAATTACAGCTAAATATTCTTATGATGTGTGTGAAACAAAAGAGTGCCTTAGATCAGCTTCAAATCTTCTACTTACAATGGACCACAATATTGATCCTTGTGAGGATTTCTATCAATTCACATGTGGCCACTGGCCGGATGAACATCCCCGTCCTGATGCAGTCACTTCATACGATTGGTTTAGTGAAAAGCAAACAAAAATTGTTCGACAGATTCGATCGTTTCTTCAAGAGAATTCATCTTCAGCTGATCCCGATGCGGTGAAAAAAGCGAAAATAACTTATAAAGGATGCATGGATGTGAAGGGAATAAATAAACTGGGGGTATCTCCAGTTCTTATATATCTTAAGGAATTTGGATTGCCTTCAGTTCCATCTCTGATAAATATAACGCAAAATAATGAAGTAGAATCTTTCGATTGGATTTATTCTACAGCGAAGATTAAAAGGGCACTTGGCATAGATATTCTTTTAGGATTTGACATTTTTCCAGATCCCGAAAATCGATCTGTTAATCATTTTGGCTTCGGTACACCTGAAACAAATTCGCCATTACCATTGTAAGATTTATGAAATATGTTAAGACTGAAATACAATTTTGACTGATCAGTTCACCAACCAATCAGCCCAAATTGTATTTTTGCTTTATCTATTATAATTAAGCGGGGTTAATACATTTTAATTGCAATTCAGTAATGATGTAGACAACCATCTTCGTATGAAAAAAGCAAAAAAGAAATTCATATCTCAACAAGACGAAAATGATGAGTCAGAAGAAGAAATAAGTTCGGCTGTGAGTGCGTTCTTATCGTACATTAGAAAAGTCATTCTAGTCATAGTTGTAAGTATAAATCCAGATGTTGACCTTGATGAAGTTCTTGAAGAAACGGCGAATGCAGCTATTGAAATTGTTAAAATTACAAAACACTTCTATAAGGTAAAGTTAAATTTAAAAATTGCCAAACATTAAAAGCAAATAAGAATTTATAATGTTGCTTTTAATGTGCTCTACCGATTAAAGTCATTCTAGTTTCTTTTCCTCAATAGAAACATTTTTCAGCTAAATGAAGATGCTGAAAACACAACACAAACAGGACAAAATCCCCTAGAGGATATCATGTATATTACAATAGATGAACTTCAAAATATGACCGACAGCTTAATTCAACCGTCTTCAATGCCCATTTGGAAAAAATACCTAAATATCATCATGGAAGATGTGGAAAGTGTGAATATCGAGAATAAAACTGACAAAATCTTGACAAGTAAGGCCGATATCAAGTATCTCCAGGAGCTGGTTAAATTGGTATCCGAAACTCCAGTAGTAAAACTTGAGCTCTACATTTGGTGGCATATCGTAGAAGAGTTAATATTGCATACAACTTCTGATATTCGACAGTTGCACAACGAATACACAAGACTTGTGATAAAAACGGAAGGTTCAACACCACGTTCAATATACTGCGCTACTGGCGTTAACAGCTTAATGGGAATGGCTGTGAGTTATGCAATCGCTGATGAAAATTTTATTAAAAATACAAAACCAAAAGTCGAGAGTATGCTGTCGAATATTAGAGATGCTTTTAATAGTCTTGTAAAAGCAACCAATTGGATGGATGAGGGTACTAAAGTTGAAACATTAAAAAAATCTGCTAATATGCAAAGTTATATTGGTTTTCCTGAATGGATTATGAATAATACGCTCTTGGATCAGTATTATGCGCCGGTAGAAGTTAATGAGACGACACATTTAGACAATTTAATGGCCATTCTTAAATGGCAAATGGAAAAAAAACTTGCTAGTATCATGAAATTTAACAAATTCGGATGGGCAACAGCTCCTTCGAATGTAAATGCCTTCCACACGTTTCAAGCTAACACGATAAGTATGTTTTTTGAGGACATTCAAAATTATTAAAGAGTTTATAAAATAAAATTTTTTCAGCTGTACCCCTAGCAATCCTTCAATTTCCATTTTACGAGCTTGGTTTAGAGTAAGAATATTTTTTAGCAAAATTAATGTAATAAAACCACTCTCACCTTATTTTTCCAGGGCGCTGAACTATGGAGCGATCGGGACTATTCTTGGTCACGAGCTAACTCATGGATTTGACGACAGTGGACGAATGTTTGATAAAAGTGGGAACATGCGGCAGTGGTGGTCGAACAAAACAATAACTGAATACATCAATCGGACAGCATGTTTTGTAAAGCAGTATAGCGGCTTCTATCTACCAGAAATTGAAGAATACGTAAGATATTAAGTATATTTTATAATTATCGTTCTGTAATTTCACGTCACTCAATTCGAATTGACCGGTTTTTACAAATAAGGCATTTTATTATCGATGTTAGATCTCGGCAAATTGTACACGCATTTGAATCGTACTCTATTTTATCATTTCCATTAAGCTCTAAGTACATCATAATTAAATAATAACAACGAAAATAGTATAAGAATTTAATTCGAGAGTGGTGATGCATTTAGAGTAACTTTTTTTACAAAATGTATAATTTTAGGTAAATGGTGAAATTACCTTAGGTGAGAACATCGCTGACAATGGGGGACTTCGAGAGGCATATTACGCTTACAAACTTTTAGTGAAGAAAATTGGAAAAGAAAAACGTCTGCCTGGCTTGGAGAAATATACCCATGAACAGTTACTATTTATTTCCTTCGGTAATTTATGGTGTGAATCATACACACCTGCAGGTTCTAGGTTTGCTTTGGAGGATTCACATTGTCCGGGAAAAATTCGGCTCAAAGGAGTACTATCGAACTCTCCTGAATTTAGTAGAACATTTGGGTGTAAAAAGGGCTCTGGAATGTATCCCTCCGATGATAGATGCAGAATTTGGTGATGATATAACATTAGAACATATTTTAAGAAATTTAGCTAGATAATATGTTTTCTTTTTTTTTTTTTTAATAAAATGTTTTCAAAAAATATAAATTTTTTATTTATGAACAGTAAGAAAATTATGGCAACTGTACTGTATTCAGATATTTTTTAAAAAAAAAAAACATGACCACACAAAATTTAATCACGAAATACGACTTTAGGAATGCCTTTTATTAATCTTATTTTGGATGCAACTTAATGAATATTAACGTACTAAACCAATTAACATAAAATAATTATAAAAGTCGTGGAATTACAAAATTCAAAATATATTAACAAGAAACATTCTTTTATAAAAAAAAAAAACATATGATAAATATATATCAAGACTCTTTATGTGCGCAGCATCAGTCCCACTTCTACCTCTTTGGATTGGACAATCTTTGAAAATAAAAGAACGTTAAAAGATTGAAATACAAAGCACCTTAATTTGAAGCTTACTTGTGAATCTTAACATTATTTGTAGCCTGCACAAAAGACATGTCTTGCGGTGTTAAAAATACATACTGCCTATGAGGTTTTTTATCGGCTTCACTAAGTAACAACTTAGTCATAATTTGACGATTAACTTGATCCTGTGGTAAATTAACAAATTTTCTTTTTAATGTAAAAAATATAAAAAAATTTAAATGTTTCATACCGTGAATACATCGTATTCATCTAAAAAATAAAATGGATGATCTACACAAGACCAAAGAGATAGCAAAAGTGCTACTGTAGAATAGGATCGTTCTCCCCCGGATAGAGCTTTTGTACTTGAAACAGCTCCATTTATATGATTGTCTCTTGGAATGACTGACATGGTTAATTTTTGTTCATTATGATTAATACTAATTTCTCCAGTATAGCCTCTTAATTTTAAAATACCCTTTTAACAAAAATTATTATTATAAATAAATAGTATAGGAGGGAAATTATAAAAACTTACATCAAATGTGTATTTTACACGTAATGCCATATGCTTTTTTAAGTTTGTGATTGCTTTAAAACGCTGAGCGCGTGATTTTGTTAGCTGTAATTACGTTAAGTATATAAAACTAATTTTAAACAAGCCAATCCCAGGTTATTACCAAATCCATTGCTTTTGTAATTTTCTCAGTAATGTATTCACTTTTCTTAAGACTCAATCGTTTTTCTTCGAGAAGTGTCTTCACTTCTTCTATTGTTTCAGTACCTGATGAAATAGTGCTGGAATTATTGGTAATAAAAAAAAAATAAATTCAAAAATAGATGCAGTTTCTGAACACTTACTCCAATTTTTTCTGTAATCGCTTAATATCATATTGAAGCTCCTCCTCAGATTTTTCTGAAGAAACCCTTAACCCGGCCTTTTCCGCCTTTTTCTTCAATTGATTCAGGCCTACTTGAAGATCCTCTAAGTCCCGCTATAATTTATATAAACTTTTTAGACCTATTAGCAAATTTAAGTTAAAAACTTACCTGCATTTCCGTTATGGTTGTGACAAGTTTTTCCTTTAATTCTGCAAAGTGTTTTGTTTCATTTCGCATCGAATGTAGTTTTAATCGGAGATTCTTACATTCTGACTGGAATTCAAAAAAAAAAAAGTCTTCTGCTTAATGTCGTTTATAAAAAATACTGAAAGGTATTAGATAGGTGTCATCTAAATGGGAATCCTAAAAAATTAAAATAAAAAACAAAATCACTCACATCTATCCGAGTGATATCTTCCTCAATATTCTGTACGTGCTTTTTATAGTTCATAAACTCTCTTTCCGATTCAACTTTTCGCACTCCATAATTTTTGCAAATTTCTTTCTTTTCCTCTAGACCTATCCGTGCTGCTTTCAATTTCTCTTGTTTTTCGCACAATTCTTTTTTCTGTTAACAACAATAGTTAGAATATTTAAATATTGAAATCCTTCTAAAATCTCTCACCAACATTTCGACTTCATTTTCCGTTGGATACTCAATATTAAGCACCTCCTGTAATTGCTCTTTTCTAACATTATTTTTATTAACACATTTGTCACGATGCTCTTTTGTTTTATGCAAAACTAGATCAATCTCAGTAATTTCGGCACTCATGTTTCTCAATTGTGTTTCGTATTCATTTATTTTAGCATTATTTTGATCAATTTCAGCTTGCCATTCTCTATAAAATAAAATATTAAATAAAAATGCCGTTTCCATTTCACAAGTGGTCTTACTTTTTCCTTTCCGAAATATCAATTTGAATAAACCTCGGCTGGCGTATTTTAATCGAGTATGCTCGATACATCGGTGCTGGTCGATAATCAATTGGTGGAGACTTTAATATCACTCTAAAGAGATTTTGAGGTACATTTTCTTGATGTGATGTTAGATGTATAGCTAATTTTTGATCTTCAGTTAATAAAATTCTTTCAGCTCTTATCCTATCGATTAAGCAATTTATAATGATCGGATCATCACACTTAATTACATCAAGAAGTAAATGACTTCCTTTCGGTGCTCTCACCGTGCCTTTCTTAATGTTATACACCTACATAAAACCATTGAATAAAATTTCTTTATCAACCCTTGAAGATACCAACCGTATTTTGAAATTGTGTCGTAAGAATTGTTATTCGAATACCGTTAAATCTTCGTGCAATATTATCTAAGGCAACGCGATCTTTGGCTGAGTTGCATAGAAATAAATGAAGAACTCCACCTAATAAATGTTCAACTGTACCACGCCATGTTTCGTCAGGCACCTGAATATAAAGTCCTATAGGTCCACGAGGCATTGCTCCGAAATTGCCAGCCTTATAGGCTTTTTGGACGGCTAGAACGAATGCACCCATATCTCTTCCATATAGTGCAACATTATTTTTAGCAGAACCTGCTAACCTTTCCATATCGGCCTTTACAAGTGCTGCAGGCACATATAAAAATTTTTCAGATAAACGGAAAGAGCACACCAGTGATTAATGTTTAAATTAGAGTCACAGTTGCATACTTACAAATATTGCTAAGAAGTTGATTCTGCTTTCTCTTAATGGCCTCACATTGCTCCTGAAGATTTTTCCTATTACCAAATTGCATTTGCAGCTCTCTTTCAGCGTTACGTATTACAGCCTCTACAGATTCAATTTGCTGCTTGAGATTAACAATTTTCTTTTGGTTTTCTTCCTTCATTCGGTTTATTCGGGCAGTATAACTTCAAATAAAATAATTATCAAAATTTCTATATAAAACGAAACAAATATAAAATTACTCTCCAGATCGTTCAGCAATACCGGATTCTAACTGAGCAATATCTGCTTCCAATTCAGCGATTTTCTGTTCTAATTTTTTGAGGTGACGTTGTTCTGTTTCATACCGTTCATTTTCACGAACGTATGCTCTTTGGAGTTCTTGCAATTTTAGATTTTCATCAAAAATTGATTGATTTTTCTGCGCTAATTCATTTTCCAGACGTCTATTGAAAATTAAAAGTAATGATAGTAAATTTATCAACATACCTAAGACTTTGCAGAGGAATCGCATTTAAGTTAATTCACTCCGCTTTGTCTTAGGAAATTTAGGTAATTTTGTAGGGAAACTTAAATCTTACTTTATTTGCTCTATAACTTTATTATCGTCTCGTTCACTTTCTTGAACTCTCTTGATGAGGTTTTCTTTTTCAGATTTAATATTTATTATTTTCGCTTTTAATTCATCAATTACTTTTTCTTGGTTTGCAACTCTTACCCAGAGAAGTTCGATATTATGCCTTTTTATAGTTGCCTACAATAAATAGATTTATATAAAATAAGTAAAACATAACAGGGACTTTACCTTCATATCCTCAAATGACAAGAGCCTTTTATATTTATCGGCCAACTCGGTAATCTGCTTCCTTAACAGTTCATTTTGCTGCAAATCAAAAAATTAATTTGATCGTTTCAACTACCATCAATATAATTTCTTACCATATTTTGAATTTGTACCCTTTGCTCATAGTCTTTATGCATAGATATGCATTCGTTTAATTTTTTTATTATAGTTTCAATCTGAGTAGCTTTTAGGAAAAGCTCATAATTTTTAGATGGATTCATTCTACCGGAAAAATGCTCAATAAATTTTAATGTTTAAAAAGAAAATTAATCAGGATTTATACTCTTTTAAAAAATTCCTAGCGCTATCTTGATTTAAAACGAACACTGGATTGTCAGTCTGAATGTTAAAATAAAGCAATATACGGTGCAATTCATCTGTCTTCTTTGAAACGATATTTCCATTCTCATTTTTAATCTTGTAAGTCGATGATCCTTTATCGGTTATTTGCCGGACTATGGTTATTTTACGTCCATAGGTATCACTGTCGTATGTATCAATGCCGTCGTTTGCTATATCTATTTCAATAGTGGCCACACTCTCACCAATTTTTATAAATTCTAAAAGAATACATTTTACAGCTTTTACGTATTATAAATGTTTGTTTTAAATTTTTATTACGTTTAATACTGCTGCTGCGATTCGTACTCCTTGCCCTTGATCCGAGACCAACTGTAAGAGCAGTGAGTACTGCACTTTTTCCGCTGCCATTATTGCCAATAAGCAAATTAACACATCTATTAAAATCTACGACCATATTCGAGTGGCACATAAAATTTGTCAAGTGAATTCGAAGAATTTTTCCACTTCTAATCGATGGATCACATTCAGATAAATCAAAGTTACTTGATGTGCGTACAAAATTCTAGAATCAACGTACATACAAGAATTAGAATATTTTATTACTACCAATTATAGGGAAATTTTATATTTTATTTAATAAGTAGCATGATCTCTTTAACAGAATCAATTAAATATTTATGAAAACCGTGATAATGTGAGAGTATCCGAGATTTCTAGGTTTCGAAATCGTTCTAGTGACCTCCAACCCGTGTAAGAATAAAGCGGTATGTGTTAAATATGAAATTGAAGGCAAATTTGGATTTAACTCATTTTGTGTTATTTGACGAAATGATGGAAAAGCTAAAATAATACTTTAAAGGTTAATGAATGTCCGCATTTTCATTGGATCGTGACGATTGCGAAAAAAATCTCAAAATTGTTAACGACCGCCGTCAGTCGTGTGTACCGCTTCATTTATAAATTTTTGCCTAATCGAACATGGGAAAACCCATGTAGATAACGCCGAGATTACTCTCCCTCGCTGCAATTGCTAAAGTCCAATAAATTTATATTTTTACATCTGGAAAAATATAAAGTGCCTCGATTTCGAAAAGCTTGGATAAGACGAGCTGTAACCAAAGAGTTATTTTCCTTAAATCTAAAAAAGATAAGAACTATATTTTTTCCATTTTTGTTCTGTACCAAGAATGCAAGTTGGCAGAACAGTTATTGACTTTTAAGCTTTTACAAACAATTGTATTAATTTTAATAATACAAATCAATTTTATTAATTACATTAATAAACGATATTTACTTTTTTTTAATAAGTTAAAAGAAAAAAATCAACACACTTCAAAAAGTAGATAAACAAATAGGAAAGAAAAAGGAATTAAAAGCCAACTTGGTTGATAATAGAAATAAAATAGTCGAAGGTATTCGAAGGTAAAAACCAGAATAACTGCTCAGCTCCTCAGAAAATGTGTTTTACTTAAATGAAATCCTAGATAATAATGAGGGTCGATTTCTACCAGATGGTGCCGCATTTATTAGAATTATAAAACAATGATCGGAACATCCAATACCCAAAACCAAATGGTCACTCATTTTTTAAAAACTGGTACCCAGGTAGGCAGGCAGCATTTACAGACTGAGTGGTAAAAAATACTGTCGTACCTCTCTATTCATCTTTTGTTTTTAAATGTGCGTTTTATTTCCAACAAGCATTGTTTGGAAGCGGAGCATAAGGGTTATATTTTTAATAAGATGTACTGATTGCGAATACCTTCCTTGTGTTTTCAAAACACCACTTTATAATTAATGTTAGGTATTAAAAGGAAAAATCAAAACATATTCCAATTTTAATAATTAGCCTTTCCCGAATTCAGATTCACTGAGCACCAGAGCCCTTGTAATTCGAAGTGAGAGCACACCTGCGGGACACAAATTTATTGCTTCAATTATGCTCTTTGAATCTCCTGATCCTATCACGTAATTAAAAGTCTTAAAAAGGGAATTACGCAATTTAGAGAAAGGGCGCCCTTTCTTGCTGTAAACTAGAAACGCATGCCAAACCTCCCAACCCTACGAGGGCAATGGGATGGTTAATAAATATCACTTGTATTTTAAATTTTTCTACAGAAGCCGGCTAAAACAATTAATTTCGTAACAAGGAATTGCATGGACTCCGGATGATTAACAAAAAACTCATTTTCTTCATACTTGACTACCGGACACATTTCGTCTTTTTGGTTCTATTGATTCTTGAATCTCCCTTGATGATCTTTTCATTGCTGCATGCAACTGCAAAATTAATAAAACGATCACAAAACTATGCAAATCAAACCCAACGCATAAAAGCAATTGTTTGTTGATTCTTTCGAGCGGTTAAAATTTTCGCGTCTTGTCATAAATGAAATGTCAATTTGAGTACAGTTACTGTCGAAAATTCTAATTCTATTTTAGAAAGTTTTGATTTTTTATCTAGAAGGATAATATTTAGTTATTTATTTAATAGTTTACTTCTATTTTTAATGAATTATTACTATTATTGGATTTTTAAAACAATTTCCATAAAAACAAAACCAACTTCATTCCATTTGATTTCCACTTTCCCTTTTCAACCACATGACACAACCAATTGACAGCTGATTATTGACTTTTTTTGTGTTTAATCGTAGCTTTTTCGAAAATTTTATTTAAGTGATGTAAGTAGCCCTTGTAGTGTTTGATCAAATTATTTAGAAGATACTAATTCCAGATATGATCGAAGCTGCTCGCCTAGAGGAGCAGACGAAGGATTTTAAATGGAAGGAAACCGCGATGAGGCCAATCGATGCATTGACATTGCCCTGTCCTCGATTAATTTAGGTAACTACGGGCGGGCGGAGAAGTTTCTGCGGAAGGCTGAGAACCTCTACCCGACGCAAAGGGCAAAGGAATTGTTACAGTACGTGAATTCGATGCACGGATCGAAGTCACAGCCTCAAGATGGTGTGCGCTGCAGGAAAACAACATCAGAAAAGTCAGGCGAGCAGCCTACGACACAGGAGCACCTTTCGCTTGAGTACTCCAAGGATCAACTTGAGGTCGTTCAGAAGATAAAAAAGTGCAAGGACTACTACGAAGTCCTGGGTGTAACCAAAGAATCAACGGACTCTGAGATTAAGAAAGCGTACAAAAAGCTTGCGTTGCAACTTCATCCCGACAAAAATCGTGCTCCAGGTGCTGCTGAGGCTTTTAAGGCAGTTGGGAATGCTGTTGCAGTTTTAACAGACCCTCGAAAACGAAAGGAATATGATCTGTTCGGGAACCAGTCGTCCTCGGGGACAAACACTACGCGTTTCAATCACAACTTCCATCATAATCGAAACAACTACGAGTACACTTACGACAGGGGATTCGAATCGGATATATCCGCTGAGGAGCTCTTCAACATGTTCTTTGGCGGCTTCCCCCAACAGAGGAGGCCTCGGTTTACACGGCACCAACATGAGCACAACCAGCAACCAAGCCTAGCCTTTGGGCTTATTCTTGTACTGATCATGATATCCATCCTCTCGTCATTTTTTACGTCTGATCCACTTTATAGTTTGTCCCAGAACTCGTAAGTTAGCTTCATTCGAGCTACTTTTTAGTTGTTTGCTATAAAAATTAAATTTTAGGAAATATCCAGTTCATAAACAGACGTCGCATCTTGGGATCTCGTACTACGTTAAGGAAAGCTTTGCTGAAGAGTATCAGGGGTCTATTCCAAGGTTGGAGAACTCTGTGGAGGAAGAGTATGTAGCCACGATGAAAACAAACTGTTACAGAGAGCGGAGTTACAGTAAGTAACACTCCTTCTGCATGTGGATATTTTTAGACTCGTGCAGATTCAAAACGTAACTTGAGCTAAGCTTGCCATATCCTCAGTTTACCGTTCCCTCTCTTCTCGCCTTTCTTTCTTCAGGCCGAGCTGTGTTTCAATTGAACCGAGGGGTTTGACTTTATTTTGAAATTGTTAAATAATTAATTAATAGTTCCCACCTTTATGTCGCAAGCAACACTTAAATAAGTACACAAAAAGCGTAAAATATAAATAGAAAAGAATTAACGTTTCCATCACTATACAAAGAGAATCGAAACAGCTTTTAATAGTTGAATGTCGTGTATTTCTAATATTTTCCCAATTTAGTTCTAAAAAAGTTATATTGCCTTTTCATCCGTAACGAGTCATCAGTGTTAGTTCTAATTAAAAATATTTTCATTAATTTACAGAGGAATCGGTGAAAGCAAGTGCCCGGACCTTTGGCAACCGCTACCAGTACGACCAGGCTCAAGCGCTAAAAACACCCTCATGTGACAATCTAGCTCGGATCGGAAACAATCGATTCGTCCACTACTAGGAGACGACTCTTTTAATTATCTGATCATGAATTGAATTGAAAATAATTGATAGTATCATTCCTATTACGCGTCAAAGTAGTTTTGTGTTTGCTCGTCTTCATCTGGGGCTTCTGTGGCCCCCAGTTGGACGAGGTTGTGCATTTTCATATCTGTGATGATTGGGGGCCGAAAGGGATCAGGTATTGAATTTTAGAACAATTTCACTGGGTAATTTTTATTTTAAACAACTATTTATTATGGGTTATTGCACCTTTGAAAGTATTTAAACATTTGAAGGAAGAACGATATCGGTACTGTAGGTCTTACAAAATTTCAATAAACTCGTTATCAATTCTGTTGGACATTAAAATTTTCTTTCAAATACCATTTCCACTTCTTTAACTCTGTAGAAAAGATATGAAAGTAATTTTTAAAAGAAGAAAGTTACCGCCCAAGAGTATAACCACTGTAACCAAACTTTCCTTTCACCTAACGATTGTCATTACATTTTCCATTTAAGTGACGTTGAGTTTGACGTGTGAATTCCACGTTGGAACAAGATGTGGAGAGATGTTAATAAATTGTTTTGTTTACAAGAATTTGTTAAGTAAAATAAAACATCGCATATATCACCGACACCAGGATAAGTAAAGGCATCGCAGGAAATTGTGGTTTCAATTCAAAAACCTCTCGATTGCTGCCGGAGCCCGGTCTTAATCCCTCCTAAGTGTTGACGTGTCAGGCACGAAAATGGATTTCCTATTTACTAAGTCCGAACTGGACGAATCTGAGCCAAAACATGATGTTTTCGATGCGAAATATTCAGAGGAGCTGCTGGTAAATAAATTCATGAATATGTTTTAGCTGCAGGTGTCAAAAACAGTGAGCAGGAACTCCCTCCATGGGAATTATCGACTCCGTGGCAGAAGCTTTTAGCGGTGACATTCATTTTTCTAAGAATATTTCGCATTAATTGGGAATACCATTGACCTCAAAATAAAGCGCCAGAGCTGCTATTTTTAGTTTAATGCGTTTGTGGGATATACAAAAAAAAAACAAAAGTGCGAATCCCGAAACAAGTCGCGGAATTTCTTAGAAAGGCATATTGTTTCGTCATTCACCGGTTTTTTTGTTCTTAGGCCAAATTCCAGTTGCTGCATAAATCCAGTAGTAATTGGGTCAACTTAGTTATGAAACTAAACTCCACGCAGGCTCATATGACTTATCTCAAGCGAGCTAATCTAATCTGACCCTAATCTTTAACTTTTTCTCGCATTTTATCATAACAATTATGTAAAATGCGATCTACCGCATATCTGCACTGATGACTCAGCCAAATCATTACCTTTCTCCGAAAGCAATAATTTTATTTTTACGTACAATGAAATCGTTTTTAGCTCTTTTATTTTTTTTAGCATGCTAGACACTGGCCCTCCGTTCAAGAAAAAGATTGTTCACAAATTTTAAAATATTTGCGCTATTTTAAGCTTAGGGCAGTCACCAATTGGAATTATCCTTGAAGGATTTATTTATTTTCAGTCCTCAATTCTAAATGAAATTTTATATAAGTGAGAAAGTGTTTTCTCGATAGTTTGCAGATATTATTTTCTTGCGTTAAAAAGTATTTCAAAATCCGAATATGCATAAATCTTATAGCATTAGAAAATAAAAAGTACAGTAAAGATTTGATTTTAAATTTTTAAAATGAATGTTACCCATTTTCGTTCACAATTTATTAAATAAAATTTCTCATTTTGATAATTGTTGTATAATTATTGAACTAATAAACTTATTTTATAAATATGAAATTGTTTACTTTTACATAAATTTTCTGGACTTATGGACAAAAGTGTTCAAACTTTAAATATTGTTTCAGAAAACATCGTTTCGCTAGAAATTGTTTTACATGTTCCTAGAAAGGTTGCTAGAGACGATGTGGATGTTTGAATTAATACATAATACATTTTAATTATAAATTAACTCCTTCCTTTCAGAACGAAAGCTGGTCCAATCCCAGCGATATTTTGGACTCAATATTTTCAATGGACAACGATTTTCTCAATAATTATGGCGAAAATAAAGGATTTGGAAGCCTTGCTGATCTCTCTGAACAAATTAAATTGGAAGCGGAAGAGTACGAGATGTCATCACCCTCCCGTTCCAAATCGGACGGTATCGATTATATGTCTGAGGTAAAGGAAAATGATAACTCTCATAACATCTCCAGCAATTCATCAGACAGCGGACTCTCATCTGACAATCTAGACGTGTAAGTTAAAGTCTGTATAAATTCTTTGAACTTTAATACTGATTCAATTTATACATCACCGGCAATTAGAGTTATTCAGCTACTATAATTATTGCGGAATAGGCAAATTAATTTGCTTTGTAACTCGTCTCATAGCGAAATCTTTTGATTCTTATTTATGAGTAAAAAAATCATTATAATTACAGAGAAATGAGCCCCACCTATGAACCTCTCAGTCCAGCTATGTCTTCACCGGGACCATCTATAAGTGAACGTGGGGAAAAAAAAGAGGAGAAATACGTTTATCAAAATGAAATTGATGTTTGCAGCACTTCACCGATATCGGTTGTTGAAAAAACGCCTAAAGTTATTGTTAAAAAAATTCCACAAATTATTACCCTACCAACAAATAAGATGATCCCACAAAAAGTAAACATTGCTAATGGAAAAGAGATAAAAATTGTTAAATTATCGCCTCAAATGTTAAATGCTGCAAACAATAAAAGAGTTACAATACAGGTGAAGAATTCTAATACAGGAGCTAAAATTCAAACAAATCCTGGTACGTTTTTTATTAATAATGGGAAATTGACTGAAGGTAAGTTTATTCGATTTATTTTTTATAAAGAATATTTTGAATTTGTTATTAATATATTTTTAGTGAAAAAACTTGTCCGCGTCCAGAATATTTCGAATCCTCGTTCTGTACTTTTACCAGTATCCATTCAGGATGTGAAAGATTTGAAAACATTTAAAATAATTAATCCGGCAACTCTTAAAGCAGCAGAGACAACGAAATTACATGGAAACGTGCAGGCTACATATGCAAATAAGAATGTCAGCAAGGTTAAAACACAGTTTATCAGGACTAAAATACAAGGTGACAATTTGAAAATAATATTTCAAAAGCTAGTGCTAAAATTTATGTTTCTTTTTCAGATGATTCCATGTCGGATAACACATCCGATGCGGAAAGCTACATATACGAGGATGTTGGCAGCGACTTGAAACATATATCAGTTTACAATGTCGATACCAAGAAGGAGGAAGGCGGCAGTTCAACGTCGTATCCTAAATTAATCCTCACACCTGAAGAAAAAAGGCTTCTATCCAAAGAAGGCATTTCGCTTCCTACCCACTATCCGCTTACAAAGCATGAGGAGCGCGAATTGAAACGTATTCGGCGAAAGATTCGCAATAAAATTTCAGCTCAGGATTCCAGAAAAAGGAAAAAAGAATATGTGGACGGCCTGGAGGAGCGGGTCAAACAATGCACTGAAGAAAATCAAACGCTCATGAAACGCATCAAATTGCTACAGAGCCAAAATCAGAACTTAATGTCGCAAATGAAAAAGCTCCAGACCATCCTTTCCAAAGGTACTAACAAAACAGCGCAGCCTACCACTTGCTTGATGGTGTTACTGATGAGTCTCGCACTGATAGCTGCACCAAATCTAAAATTAGGGCAGAATGTTAAAGAGAGCGAACTGGAGGAAGCGGTGCAGGACACCATCCTCCTTCAGAACAGAAGAAATCTTCTCTTCGACACAAACACACCAAACACAGATATCTTAGATGAAGAGATCAACATGAGCGAAATCTTCTCAGCGAGTGATTTCAGCGGAGAACGAGAATTCGTGACGCTAAGCGATAATTGCAAGAGCATTGGGGCGTATGAGCCTAGCTGCAAGAAGCCGAAATTCGTAGATTTCGATATTGATGAACAAAATTGGTATCAAACCAAGGAAATGGAGAACTTGCAAAAGTCCCAGAGCAGATTTGATCACTTAGCTCATGAGTTTCAGGAAAACAGAAAATCACAGCAGACCAGCGGATTCAATATAAACAGCGAATCGAATTGCGATCTAGGGCTACTGGACAAAGACGTCTTGGATTTAGTATCTCACAAGTCCAACGGGGTCTACGAATTAAATATGGACAAGCTGCTCGATATGCACGGCAGCGATGCTGTAATTGATGTTACCGCAAAATATGAAAAAGTTGGTACCGCCGCTGACAAGAAGCAAAACGTATCTGAGCTGAGGCATTTCAGGAAGTATTAAAAAGGGTGTTTGCCTGTTCTAAAATTTTTTGTTTCTCTTCGAATTTCTATTTCCACCTTTGAGGCAATTATTGATTTTATTATTCCGCTTTTATCTTTAGATTAATTTTACATAAAAATAAATTGTTACTTTTAAGCATATTTCACTTTACACGTATTTTAGTGAGGAGTTACTTTTATGGTTCTGTCCAGAAATGTACATAAGACCAACGACATGTTATAAACATTTTAAATAAGTATAGAAAACTATGTAAAAAAAATGCATGAAAGAATAAAAGTTCGTTGAACGTTTAACTTTTAGCCAATGTTTTAAACTATTTACCTGATTATACTTAGGGAAATCGAGGACTATACTCTCATCCAGATTCCACATCCTTCTGTGTAGTTTCCTAAAATGTTTCGGAGCAATTTTTTGTTTTAAATTGAATATGTTTTTTGAATTCGTTGTGATGAACCAGAAAATTATTCTTTTATAAATTGAATTGCTACTGTGCCAAGCCAACATTTCTTTTTAAAAGTGAAAATTGTACGCAGTCCACTTATATAATAAAGGGGAATAAATATAAAACCTCGAATAGTTCGTTCAAAACTTTTATTTTTAACAAATAAGAAGAACGAGCTTGTCATAAATGTCCAAAATGATCTAGGCAAAGAGTTTCTATGAAATTTAAGGACTTTAATAACGACGACTAGGACGTAAATATTAAACAATCAAAATGAGCATTTTACTTATAGCTCTGCAAATAGTAACAATTAAAAATCATCATCCGGAAATATTTGTTGAAGTTTAGGATTTGCATTTGGTTCACATACTCTTCCATTGATCAGACATTGAATGATCCAAACTGTTGACACAATCGGAATATCAAAGTGCGCTGCCTTTGATTTGATAATGTCTGGAAAGTCAAGATCACACACCATAATTCCCTTAGTGGTTGGAGTCACATCATCGATATATTTAATATATCTAATAGTAGCTCCAGCGAGTTTGCATACACGGCTCCAGAATGTGATGAATTCTTTGTGTTTGCTTCCTAGCAAAATTATTGTCTTGTTAAGAGGCTGCTTACTAAACCTTTGATTCACAGATTTTCCAACGTCCCATCGAATGTAAGTTTGTGTTAAAACAGACCAACCAGATGGGAGAGCGTATTTTTTGACATCCTCTAAGATATTGCTGCTGCAGCTATCGATGATCCATTCATGCGACACAGCCTACGGCATGTGTTGATTTTTAGAGAGGCATTTTCGTTGTAATTTAAAATGAATTTCATACCTGAATATCAGCTGCAATACACTGAACGTACTTCGCTGTTATGCAGGGCTTTGGTGCTATCAGTTTGCATTGTCGGTACTTTTTTTTAGGGATTTCTTCGAAATATTTGTAGACAATTCCGCCACCTTCTTCAATTTGCTTCTGGAGGAAACTTTTTACGAATGGTACTTTTGAGAATTGCCTGTTTTTGCTATTTACATTCGATTCATCCTGTAGAAAGTATATTAGTAAATTCTAAAAATAAAATTAAATAGACTTACAACTTCTACAAAGTGATGAGGCTTTAAGCCAACAGTACAAGTCAAAATAAAGGATTTGTTGCGGAATAATGTCTTCGAATTTGGTAGTTTTCCTAACATTTCTTGAGGATTGCTTGTAGGATCGCATTCCCAATAATCTGCGATGAATATCATTTCTGTTCACAAAAGGATGTGTAAATTTATTCAAATTTATTTTGCATCTAACATAAAAAAAACAAACTTACTACTAAGCTCGGCATCCTTATCAGTTGGTTGCTGCTCTGGCTGAAGCCCCTCAACTAAATCCACCGGAACATCCGGACTGGCTGGAGACGATTCTTGGGTGTCTGATAATTCACTACTCTCCGATATCCGATTAAGCGCAGTAAGGGATACCCTGTTGAAACAAATTATCATTCTACTTCTTGCAAGTGTTATATGCTTTAAAATAATTACTTGATAGGTTGGGTTCCGGTAAGCAGTCAATAACGAAATAGTAATACACTTCACATATGCACCCATGTTTGGTTGCAGACCTTACTAAAAATCTCAAAATTAACATAAACAAACAGTACAGCTCTGGTTTGCCGTATTAAAATCGCTTAATTGGAAAAAAATACAGGATAAATACGAATAAAGTAAGAAACTATTAATAATAATTCTGCACATAATTGCAATTAAAAATACACATGTTCAACACATCTTCCGTCTATTACTACTTCGTTAGTTATAAAACTAGGGTAAAGTGGCGGGTGAAAGAAGAAACACACAAAGAGAAAGTGAAAGAGAGATCAAATAAAAGAAACAGCAGCGCTTTAGATTACAAGATTTATTATTAAAATTATTCTAAACTGTTACACCAAATAATATGTCTACGAGTTACAAGTAAAATAAGTCTTAAATGTTTTCTCGTTTCTTCTTTTATCGTTAAAATTGAGTTCACCGAGGCGGGGGCTTCTGAGTGATTTGTCTTTTTATGAAAGAATTCTAAATCGCTGCTCTTATTATGTAGTTTCAAGAAATTCATATAAGTTTAATAATTAAAATATAAATTTAAAGAAAGTAAACGATAAGCAAAATTTGTTTTCTAAGTTAACTTGCAGTTCACTTTCAACCCAGATATTGTTATTTTACCTCTTGTTACAAATTCGTTTAAGATCTTCCTAATTTTCAACAATATTTACTAAATTAGATAATTTTTGTTAAGTCGTACCATCATTAGAAAAATATATTTTAAATTACAATCGAAATTCTTTTAAATTAAACAAATTCATTTCTAAAATTTATACATGTTGAATTAGGATGCTGTTTTACAAATTTAAACTATTTTCTTTAACTTAGAAATGCGTTATCCGTAGTCGCGTAGTCAATAAAAATTCCTTAAAAATGAATGAAGGGCGTAAATAACAAAGATACCCCTATTCCTTCAAATAGGATCATAAAAATAAAAATTTTGAAAACTAGTAAACGCTACTCCAAAATAATATTAATATATATATATATAAAATAAATAATAAACTAATAAAAATTAGCTCAAGGGATGATGAATTTGAATTTTACTATTCAGAAACTAAAGTATTACGCTTATCATTTTATGAAAAGGATCAACATTTTACATTCTTGCTGATAAAATATTTGAAAATGTATGTTAGATAACCCTGCGTGTTGATTTGTAGTCAGTGTCATAATTACAATTGACTAATAAGAATTATGAAATCGGCTTTATTTTTATACAGAATGAAATGCGTCTCCCAAAACATTGGGAAAATATTCAATAATAAATCCCGAGATCACAAATTCATTAGCAGCATATAAAAATACAAAACTAAATCTAAACGTGCTAATCAAATAAAAGATTATAACAACGAAAGAAATACTCTTAGGGGTAATTGAACAAAATAGAAAAAAAAAATCAAAAAAAACTCTTAACTAACAAAGCAAGGCTAATTTAGGGCATCAATTAAAATTTAAAAAGAAGTGTCCGTTTTTATACAATTTTATTTCCACAATTCTAAAATATTCTTTTGCAGTATTATTTTATAAATTTCCTTTCTAGTACAATAACTAAAGAGGGATCACTTTTTTTAAAGACTATTACGAAATATATGAACCGCAACGAATGTTACTGCTGCTGTCCCCACAGCTGCAGGCGAGAATTCTTCAAATGAGGAATAAATTTTATAATTACTACCGTATGATTATAAATAAGTAAAAGATAGCTCTAGCAAAAAATTTCATAATCTTCTACAGAGGACAGAAAATAAAGAACTTATGGCAAACCCAATTTTAAGATATCGTGCGTCATTAAAAATATTTTTGTTTTTGTTTCTTTATCATACATTACTTTTTTTTATCATCATCTTACATACTTAATATATATTTACTTAAGGACTATGGCTGTATTCTCAAAAAAAATTAAAACGACATTTTCTTGGGGACCGACTTATTTTGTGTTACTGGTGTTTTTTTCTTTTTGTTTTAAGAGGCAAATGTTAAAAGTTTGTTATGTAGATTATGTCTTTTGTTTTTTTGTTTTATATATTCTTTTGTATAAATTGTTTGTCAAGGTAGTTTTTTCTAGGGATTTGTTTCGTATAGTTAGTGGTTGTCAATAATTTAAATGGAATGATACCCATTTCTAACTCTCTCTCTTCATAAAAGAATATTTCGATTTGAGCCAATAATGTTTTTTTTTTGTTTCACAGCTGAACTGATGAGTAATTAAGCGAAAACAAATTAATGACAGTATTTGTTTAGCAGTATCCACTGTGTATCTCACCAGCTCAATTAAAACCTAATTTATGCCTAAAATTTCAAAGCAATAATTAAACAACGCTTGCTATATTACTTCTTGGCGAATCCTTAACAATTTCATAATTGGTTTCCGAAAAACCACAATTTTACATGAGATTACTTCAATAAAGTAATATTTAAGTTGTTTTCATGTTCCGTATTCAGAATAAAAGGTATAATTCTTACTGGGCAGTGTAGCCGTAAAAAGTAAAGCAGTCTTTAGAAATTTTAAAGGAACACATTAGCCAAGTTCCTATCAGTAAAAATGTAAAATTTAGGCTGGCATTAATAAAACAAATAAGAAGCTTCACATAAAACCACTTAAATATTGTCGACACATTTATGCATATGTTGATGCAGTCATGCAGAAAAATTAGAATCAAAATCGAAACATTAACATTCCATTTCGTGCCTAACCATGATATTGGTCTACAATTGTAAGTCTGTTAAATGATCCTCCCTTGGCCTCAAAAACTCATTCTGGTCTTAAGCCCTTAAACCTTTACATTTAATCATTATAGTAATGATTTAAACTCGACCAAAAATACATTCAAATAAAATTTAAATTACTTTGAAAAAAAAAATACGCTTCAGTAACTTGAGTAACTAGCTCAAGGTCTTTAATATAAATAACAAAATTAAAGAAAGAGCTCAATTTTCTACTTTTTTACTATTGAAAATAGAAAGCTCCGATTCCACTTATTTTTATGCAACTATGAAAAAGCAGTTTGAATTAAAGAAAAGCTTTCTAAGAAATGGACTGCACCTAGTTCTTGTAATTAAAGACACCTTGTAAAATCAGCTTAAACAAAAGCAATTGCTGAACTATCAAATTACCATAAATAAATTTAACTTCGCTGAAAGTCGCTATGATTCCAAAGGTATCAATTTCAAAGTAAGTGACAATTGGGGATAATCGGTGGAAAAATTTCATGCAAATTTAATTCTGTTCAGGATTAAATGTTTACAGAAACTGAATTCTCGAGAGTTGGGACTCGGATTCATGCATTGATTGCAACAAAATTCCGCGATTTTTTTCTTAATAAACCAGTCAAGGTTAGCAGTCAACCGGATATTCAGCTTTTATATGCAATTTTCGCAATAAAAGGTACAAACAAAAATAATAATACAAAATTACAACAAAATAAATTTTCAATGGAAATCTTTGCGTAAACTCAAGCCCCTGACTCCTACAATGATCACCTCAGATAGAAACGGTGAAGAACATTTGTACACAGTAAACAAAGAAAAAAATAATCTTTGTTTCGGGAATGTCCCGTTTACGTAAAAGTGTAAAATCTGGAGAATGTGGAAAAAGTAAAGAAATATAGTACTTCTTTTTTTTTTAACACGAAAACTTACATTGTACGGCTTTACTTAAATTTTTGTTTTTTTATTTGTTTAAAAAAAAAAAATGTTTTTTTCTTTTTATTATTTTAGGAATACCTTTTCTGTCGCTTCGCCCCCTTTTTCCCCACGCCTCCAGAGTATCCGGGCTCAGGTGTAACTGGAGACGTGGACGCACGCTTGTTTCGTGTTGATCTTGAACCAGTAACTGCCGATACTGACGAAGATGATTCCTCTGGGCTAGAGGCTGCTGTTGCGCCTTTCTTTTGTGCGTTTTGAACACCCTGCACAGCTTTTGCCTGCTCTTCCGTTAAATAGATATCCGATGCTGTGATTTTAACTTGTTTCAATTCAGCCTGAACTGTGTATAAAATTTTTTCCTCGACTTTGTCTATTGAGATGACAACACCATTTTCAAAATCGTCATCAACCAAACCGTGGACGTGCATATCTTTCAATGGTAATATATCGCCCTCTCCAAATACTATTGAATCTTTTGGCAGCGTTTTTGATGCACCGTCTTCAAATAGGACAACATATTTATTTCCGGGTTTCTCTCCAGTTATCCGGCCAGCGTAATATTTTTTATCTACCCACTTGGCTAGAACGCATTGACCAGTGAGTTCACAGTGCGAGCTTTCGATTTCTTTCGAGGGCGTCCCCACAGATTTCGAATGTAATTTTCTGGGCTGCTTCGCTTTGGATTTACCTTCATCCTCGTCTTCCTCATCTTGGGATTTAGTGAAAGATCGCTTGCGAGATCGTTTTGGCTCAGATCTAAGTGGTGACGGAGAAGAATCACTCACTGCTGGACTTGCCGATTTACCTTTAGTTAAATTTTTCTTTGTGTATTCCCTGTGCTGGGATTTCGGAGTAGTTGGTTCATCATGAATTTTCACATCTTTGGATTCTGTCGGCATATTCATGGGCAGGTCACCGTCACCGGAGTAAGTTTTTTTCAATTTTGTGAATTCATCAATTATAAAATTGCACAACTTGCCAGTTCCCTGGAGTGTGAACTTATATATTTTCGAGTGTGAGCTGCTTGATTTACTTTCTTGTGGTAGCGTACTCCCTGAAGAGCTAGAAGACACTTCAGACAGGCGAGGTACAGGCAAAGAAAAGGGTGTTAGGCTTGTAACACTCCCATTCGAGGATCCCTGATCGGATACCTCACTGCTAGTTGTTTTTTCGAGTAGAACCGCATTCAGCTTCTTCGAATCCAATTTTTCAATGGATAGGAAGGATATTTCACTTCTGTCATCATATTTTACATTGATCTCATAAACATTATTCGCCTTCAAATCAGAACTTCCAGCACCTGATGATATAAGCCGGGGCTCCGAACTGTGGGTGTTTTTGATACGCACCGCACTGTCCTCGTCTGTGGTTGAGTCCGTGATTCCATTGAATTTTTTCATTGTGTTCACATATTTGGTGACAGAGCCAGAAGATTGGTGATCAGATTGTGGTTGGTCTGAAGATGATGAGTGATGGTGGTCGGTAGCTAAAAAATGTTAATTAAAATTTGATAAATACCAAAAAGAAAAAAGAGATCCGAATAATTGCTTGATCAAAATTTGCAAACTTTTAGGTGCGGCTACAATGGCTTAAATAAATTTCTCGCTTAAGAATTTTCCAGCAATTGAAAAAAAACATACAATGGATTTTACCAGAAAACAATTCAAGCCTTTCAGAATGCAAACTCTGAGCTGAAATTTTATTTAGTCAAGTGCACCGAATGTAATTTATCTTGCATTCGGTGCACTTGGCTAAATAAAAATGTGTGTTAAATGAATTACACTTACTTGTACACGTGTCCGAAGAGTACTCATTTTTGCTAGACTTGGTGTGATGCAGATCATCCTCAGTTATTTTCCGACTGGTTTCAGTGGCCTCCGAAATATCAAATTGCTTTTGAATTGGCGTGCTTGTGCTTTTAAATACCTGCAGATCTGGGGTCGTATTCAAGCTGGGAATGCTGCCCCCATGTTTCATTACATCTTTGAGTGCTTTATTTTCAATTTTAAGCGATGCATGCTCATTATCTATCTCGACGTTTGGCAGTGTAGTATCCATGCATAGTTTAAATATTTGCTCATCGGCTGTACTACTTAGGCTTGCCGTCGTATCGGAGTACTGCTCTTTAACTTCAGTTGGTTTTGATACTTCTGGTTCTTTTTGCGAAGGTGCCGGATCACTTTCAGAGATCTTCTCGACTTCAAGTCGGCTTTCTGGCGCCTTTCCTGTGACTTCCTTAGCTGACTTGCTCTCACTTTTCGTGCTATCAGCTTCTAGTTGTTTTTCTTCTTCTTTAGCAGTACTACTTGCAATAATTTTTTTTGCTGGTGAAGAGGCATAACTTCTCTTAGGGCTTAAAACAGCTGCCGTTACTTTTTTAACTGTTACATCTTTAGATGGAACTGTTTCTTTAATTTCAGCTGAATCTTTAAATGCTGCTCCTGCTTCTTCAACGACTTTTGAGCCTGATTTCGCCAAACCATCCGATTTTTGTTCGTAACATTTATCTTTTTTAGATTTATCGGGCTCTACACATTTTGTTTCTGATAGTGACTTTGACTCTTTGACTGCACCCTGCATTATCTCGAGAACTTTACTAGTTCCTTTTTCGGTCGACTGCGGCGCAATCTTTTCTATAGGCGATTTTTTGGGACTTATTTCTACTTCTGAACATTTTGTATTAAATATTGATGGAGATTTTGACGAACTAGGCTCTGTTTTAGGTGATTTTGCAACAATTTGTTCCATACTAGACGCGCATTCTGCTTTTTTCATACTTAGTGGTGAATCGACTTTCTTCGGTATTGCTTCTGGTGAGTCGTATTTTTTACTTGGCCCTGGTGACAAAACTTGCGAGCCTGTTGCCTTTTTATCTGAAGTTTTTTCTATATTTAAGGATATGTTTTCGCTTTGTGAGGAAACTGTTGTTGAATCCGGTGTTTTTTCTTCAATAACTGATTTTTGTTCTTGCTTTTTAGGGGTTCCAATTTTAGATACCTTCTCTTCAGCTTTAGCTTCATTTGATTCTGGTTCTTTAACTGCATCATTTACAGGCTCAATAATTTGAACGTCGTCATCTACCTCTTTTTTGGCACTATCAACAATAGGTTCTTGCACCTCAGAATCGAGATCTTTGGAACTCTTAGCCTGTTGCTTTTCGGTGCTTTCTGCTGTAGACACCATTTCTTCGTCAATTATCTGGCAGTCATCGTCTTCGTCGTCCGGATCAACATCCATTTTCAACTCAATGTCAATTTCCATCGGCTCATCGTCATCATCTACAGCCATAGCTTCTGAGGAGGCTTCGTTTGCTTTCTCCTCCTTCTTCTTCTTCTCCTCGGCTTTAGAAGCCTCCTCGTTCCTTTTAAGCTCTTCAAGCTTCTCGTCAGCTGTAGTAGAGCCGATTGCTTCCTCGTTCTCATGTGATGTTTTCTCAACCTTCTTTTCGCCTTCCTTGGGAATGTCTGTAATATTTTTAACACCTTTTTCAGAGCTGCTTGATGCCTCTATTTTTTTTTCTTCTGTTGAAGAAACTGTTGGAAGTTTTGCTTCGACTATATCGACCTTAGGTGCTCCAGACGCTTCGTTTTGTTCACCTTTGTTTGCACCTTCTTTCATTGATTCATCCTGCATTTTTCCATTCTTTTTCAAATCACAGCTTGCGTCCTCTGAGGACTTTTCCTCAGTCTGTTTAAAGTCTTTATCTTTTCCCTTCTCCTCACCCTTCTCAGCCCTTTTTTCATCAGTCGTGCTGCTCAGTTCGTTAACGTGCTCCTCACCATTCGACTCAGTCGCCCCAGGCTTATCCTGGCTTTTGTCTGCGCTGACCTCGAGCACAAGCTTCCCTACAGTAATTTTATCACATTCATCAACATTTGCGCCGCTCGCATCATGCCCCGCAGCCGCCGCATTGTTATCCTTTTCAAGCTCCTCTAGCTTCTTGAGGAATTCATGCTCCGACGATTGGCTTATGTCATTTTCAATGCTGCTGCTGTCCGTGGCGGCCACTTTATCCTTTACCGCTTCCTCGATCTTCTCAAGAAGATCGTCCGGCTCCTCACAGCATTCGTTCTTCTCATTCTCGGGACCGAAACTTGTTTTTCCGCCGTCCGGTTTCCCAGTGGACTTCATCTTCTCACATGGGCTCGCTGTAGACGCAGATTTCGTATCTAAAAAGAAAATATTTTTTGGCGCCACATTAGAACAAGCCACAGCCTGAGCACTACATTAATTGCATTCAATATTTCATCCGAAAATCATCGCCCAAATACAAAAATTGCAATCAAATTGTGCAAATTTTCACGAAATATTGCCGCCTTGTACCTTTTCCGAGCGCGTCCTCTGCTACGGTAGTTTCTATGGTGTCCATGGCCGACTTAAAAAATCGCCAATTGTTGTATCGCACACTTAATTGTTTGTTCTAAACGATTATTTCGACGTACACTCCACGATAGCACACTCTGTTTTTGCAATTAAATCACTGGAAAAAAGCCGAAAACATCAAACTATCTCCCGTCCGCCATTTGTATACGCAGTAATGGCAACTTTAGGAATGAAAATGACCGCTCGATGAATTGGTGGGGCATGAACTGATGAACTTTTGGAGGCCACCGTTACAGTTTTTCTAGCGGACTTTTGTTCGGGAACAAAAAAAAATTGGCGCAAAATTTATGAAAAGAAACCGGATATGGGATTCAACTGGTTTTGGATTTAAAGATTTATTGCAAATTTTAAAATTGTTTATGAGTGCATAAAATATGAAAAAGTATTTAACAGATGAGAAAATTTATATCAATTAGCCAATTCAAAAATTACAAACGTAGCCTAATTTGCACCACTTTCCACAACTGTCAACATTTTGACGGTGGCATGGACCGAAAATGATTTCTTCAAGGTTTTTTAATTGTAAGTGAAAATTGGCTGAAATATCTTCGAATATTCGTTTATTACCTCATTTAATTCACTTCGAGTTTTCCCTTTAAATGTTCACTGATAAATTTATCGAATGGTTGAGTAATATTTTGAATATCAAGTCACATTTACAACTCTCACCGGCTATTTACAGACAATAATTTTTGATTGTGAAATAAATTTAATAATTTTTCTACCCTCAGGCGCCACGACATGGGCCAGACAATTCGGTTCTAAAGCTTTAAGCACGGCTGCTCGAGGTCATGCAACACCCGCAATCAGCGGTCGCCTAGCGCTAACCTCTTTAAGTCCTCACAACTTAGTCGCTGGAATTAACAACCGCTTCAGCATTCCTCTGCAAAAGCCGGGTGCACGCATTGAGGAGGTGCCTTTATACAAAAAAATCATCGAGAGTCCCAGAAGTTCGATTCTAACCGAGATCAATGAAATCATTAAAAACCAAAGCCCCCTGGAGGCGCCTACGTCCTCGGGAAAAGTTAACGAAATTCGAGCAGCGAGACTTATTGTGATAAGAAAGAGAAAAATGAAGAAACATAAGCTGAGGAAGCTTAGAAAGAAGATGAAATTCGAGTGGGCTAAGGTAGGCGTATTTTACTTTTGCATTAAGAATAGATTTAAGAACATAAGGAATTTATTCATTTTCCAATTTGTCGAGACCTAATATCTGTTTTATGATTGACAGGCGAAATTTTAACTTTTCGACCTTTTCATTGTAGTGCAACGCTTTAAAAAAAAAAAAACATTTTTAATATTCTCGAAATTACTTCCCAGGTGCGGCAAAGGCGTGAAATGAGGAAGGAGAAAGCGTTTCAAGCAGAACTTCTAGCGCAAATCAAGGAGGCGGAAAAATTCTCAGCAGAGGACTATGTCAACGAGAAGCTCCGACAAGCGAATGAGACTCCTATTCCGAGGTTTTGGAAAGGAAGGAGGTTGCCGCAATTTATTATTAAGGAGAAATTGGGAATTAAATAAAATATCCTCAATATGTAGATGATTCTTATAAGAAATACAAAAAAAAATTCGATGAATCAATGCGTTTTTAATTCTTATTTTATTATAAAATTGAGAATAAAAAAAGTTCTAAAGGTTTCTAATTTGAATGAGGATGAATCAAGCCCTAAACAATTTTTAAATTACATTGTTAAGGAATTACTTTTACTGAAGCAAAGCACAAAATTTGTTTACAATCAGAAGAAACCGGACAGTGTCGGTATTTTTGTCCAAACCCACTCTTAAGAAAATTAATTTGTGATAATCGAGGAAAAATTTCTTATATGTAATGCATTTAATTAACTCATGTCTTTTATTTTATGCATAACATTTCATGAAGTTCATAATAGAGAAATTAGTTTATCCATCTAGGTAAGATCTTTATGTATCGTGCATCTTTTAATTTTTATCTTACAGAAATGCAAAAATTCAATTTTATTAATAGAGAGTAATATTTTTGGTTGCTAAACAAGAACATCAAATTTCAATTTCCAATTTAAGCTCTATAAGCATAAATCAAGATTAAATATTAATTTTAAGCCGTCTCTCCCTAGACACAGAGTAAGAGATCAACATTTAAACTTTTAAGATTGTGATAATGACTATAAAATTACTTAACTGATAGCTGGTTGATGTGTTTAACCTGTAGCAGCCGATAAGTAGCTCAGATAATGTTCAGTATTTTACCGATCTCGCAACAAGAAAGTCTTTAGAATTTATTAAATGTTAAGATGGTGCTTAAAGTAGATGTAATCGGTGGAGGAATAATCGGTTTCAGTAGTGCTGTTCGCATAAAAGAATACTATGGATCTTCAGCAAATGTAACCGTCATATCGGATGAGTTCACTCCAAATACAACGGGGGATGGTTCGGCTGGATTATGGGGACCGTATCTCTGTGGAGCAACTCCAGCTGAGAAAATAATGTAAAACTTAAACAGAGGATTTAAAAAAATAAAAAAATGCCTTGTCTAATCAACAGAGCGTGGTCAAAGGATATGCACGATTTTTGCAAGGAACTGTGGTTATCTGGAGACGGAGGGGATGCTGGAATTTGTTTAATGCACTCTTACAGGGTTACAACATCGCCTGAGGGATTGGATTCTTTTTGGAGGGACGTCGTATACGGTTTTCGGGATCTTACAAAGGACGAGTTAGAAAAATTGGGAAAGGAGCACAATAAAGTCTACACGTAACTAAAACCTCGTTTTAAATACTTAAAATATTTTGTCTAGGTCACCTCTAGACCGATGACTTGTTAAATTTAGTCTTTTATAAAGTTTTTATATAAACTGAGAGAAACGACTTCGTTTTCTATTTTTATCTTTACCGTACCGAGAATAATTTGAGTTAAATTGATACTTAAAATATTTATTTTAATATTTTGTAGGGATGGAGGAAGTTTCGTTACGTTCACTTCTGAGCCAATTTTGCTGCTACCCTATTTAATGAAACGTTTCACCAAGGCTGGAGGAAATATACTTCGACGAAAAGTTGATAATTTGTATACCTTTGCAAAGGAGTCAGACTGCGATGTTTTAGTAAACTGTACGGGTCTGGGCGCTAAGAATTGTGTCCCTGATTCAAAAATGAAATCGATTCGAGGCCAAGTAATTCGCGTTAAAGCAAATTGGGTTTTTCATATTATTCTCGATGAAAGCGATGATGGCAATTATATCATTCCAAAGTACGGTTAAAATTTGAATAATATAATTTAACGTATGTCTATATTTTCTTTCTTATTGAAGTTTTATTATATTTTTAACATATCTAGAAACTTTAAATATTAGAGATAATGAACTGTTATTACTAACTTTATGCCTATATTTACAGTTGTGAAACGGTTGTTCTCGGGGGTACTCATCAGATTGACGACTATAATGAAATTCCTGACAAGCAAGACAAGGAGTTCATCTTAAAGGGATGTAGGAATATAATTCCAGGATTAGAATCTGCTACAGAAATGAGGGAATGGGCTGGACTTCGACCCGGGAGAGATTCTATTCGCCTTGAAAAGGAAATTTTGGGTAAGAATAAAAATGTTATGAAAATAAAATACAATAAAATGAAATTGTTCTATTAAAAGATAACGGAAAAATAATAATTCACAACTATGGTCACGGTGGAAGCGGAGTTACACTCTCATGGGGATGTGCTTTGGATACTCTAAATCTTTTAAAAGATTCCAAAAGTAAACTGTAGTGATTGACATATTGATAAAGATTTTATTGGTACGATAAGAACACGGAATAAACCAAAAAATCTGTTTTATAATAAAAACGAGTAATTAATAAAGATTGCGTCTGAGCTCGATGACGTCCTTCATCATAAAGTTTCGGAGATGCCACAAAGCGTTGACAACATTTTCAGGTTTATCCTTGGCATTTTTTCCCAGCCATTGGGTTGGAAGTTTGCTAACATCAACAGGCGGAGTAGTTTTGGGTGAAGCCTTTAGAGTTTTCTCCCAAGGAGTAATGTGCCTAGTGTCGCTTTGGAGTCCTTCAATATATTTTATGTATGCCTCCGAGTGTAGAACACGCTGAGGACGCGGCGGAACTGTTACGAAAAGTGGCTCTGGTGGTCCTTGGATTGAAAGAGCTATAAGAATATTTTTTTAATATAATTTTTAACCAATGTCCAGAAATGTATGAATAGCGCTTTGATAAAAATCGACAAGCTCTATAACTTTGGAAAGTTTTCGCGGGATAGGAAATGGCTTTTAAAGACAATAAATTCTTACCTTGAGATTGATTAAGAGATTGTAACTGCGAAGGAGATTGCTGCTGAGGAGAAATTGTAGTTGGTGTTGACGGTACCGATGGTGTACTCTGGATAACAGGATGCTTCCTTGATACATAATTTCTTAAAAAAAAATACGTTAAACAATTTATAAAAAAGAAGAAAAAAAACCAATTTCTTACTTGCTTTTATGTTCCGTCGCCACGGTTTTTCCACCTTTGTTAAGGTGCACTTCTCTTACATGTTTAATCAAGCGCTGAAGATGGGGGAATGGAGCAAGATTTTTCTTCAGTCGAACACAACCTTTCCACAAGCAGTGAAATTCTCCATCTGCTGTTGCTTTGTTAACATATGATTTCTGAACATGACCGTTGTTTTCTTGTATACAATGCTCCATACAATCAATGGGATCCTCAAATTGAAAATCACACTTATCCCAAAGACACTCGTACACCTAAAGAGGGAATATAACTTGGAATTTACTTTTCTCAATTTAATTTTTCTTTAATTAAAACCTGCTGTTGTCCATCAGCAGGAGTGGGTGTAGGACTAGCAGAGTGCCTATTCTCTTTAGAATCGTCCGCATTGTGCTGTTTAGTTACATCGTTTTCTTCATTCATCTTCTTTGCTTTTTCTTCCCAAGCTTGTTTAACACTGGCTGGTAAATTTTTCCATTCTGTTCCAACCATGCGAGAGATATCTCCAAAGGAAGCGTCTGGATTACTTTGAGTCATACCCCGTCGGACATCACTTGAGTATAAAATATATCCCGTAACTATTCTTATTTTTGGCTTATTCGACTTTCCTTTAGTCGATATAGGAGTTGATGATATAGATGGTGCTGGAGACGAAGTGGCCACAATATCCGAACTAACAGAAGGAGGTCCCCCATCTAAAGAGTCTTCGCAAACCCCCAAAGTATCAGCGGGCTCAATTTTTATATCGCTGGTATCCTTCGTATCCTAAAAAACGAATTTACTTTCAAAGATTTGTACAAAATTTTTACAACTCACCATTAAAGGTGCTGGTGACTTCAATTGGTCACTCGATGTATTCAATTCATTTAAGTGAACCTAGTTGATGATATATGAGGCTATGAAAGCAATCAACAACCAAACAGTTCACTATCTTACCTTAACGGGTTTAACAGGTTTCCTGAAATGGAAAACTTCGTCGGGTGTCACCATTTGGCTGTGGGTGAATTTTTTAAGACCGTTGGAATGGTTAAACCGTCGAATGCTCTTCCTCATTTCGTCGTAAATGTTTTCACAAACGTATACGTCGCTCTCTTGGATTTCAGTTGGCCGGCTTGTTGTATACTCTTGATAGTCCAAAACTGCGCAACGTCCTACAATAGCTACGGTGGGATTTGTGTCCTGGGTAGGGGAGAGCAAAAGTTCTTGTCGATAGAACGTTCTGCTCGTTGGCACTGGGATTTCGGTTGGTGCTAGGAGCCATGGGCCTTGGAAGTACGATTTCCCGCTGTTGAAAACGATTAAATTTAGTCACAGTGAAATTAAACCGCAAAAAAAAAGAAGATACCTTGATGTTTCCCAAATGCTCGTAATTTGTGCTATAGACTGTTTTCCTGACTGTGTAGCAACGTAAACGTAATCTCCAGTCTTCACTATTCCGCTGCAAATCGTGTTGTATTGCTCATAATACGTATTCTCCTCGTCCCCACCATTTACGTAACAAACAACATTCTGGAAAACAATTATCTAATTTATAAAAATATTTCTAAAGACATTCTAGGCAATATTACTGGCTTTTCTTTTTCTACAAGTGCTTCTTGTAGTTGCAATTCAGCTAATTCCCCCTTATGCTTTTCAACTCTTTCCTTGAAAACGGACATAATCCTCTTCGGTTCCAAAATAATTTCACGCGGAATAAAATTAACTGGATCGTTATCCCTAACGAAAGGCCAGTTTTTGATCTTCTTAAAGAATCTGCCTCTCATATTGTAACGAGATTCACAAACGTACACATCTTTATCAGCAAATCCTTCAGGTTTATATTTGATGTAATCCTTTACGCTCATAACGTAACATTTGTTCTGGAGCTTACTTAGAGGTATTGCTTGGTGTTGATCGCTTTTGAAAACTTCCTAAATTTTTTAGAGGAATTTAAGTTTACGAGATTTTTTATTAAGAGAAGTAATTAAAAATAAATTCAATACTTTTTTAAATTTGATTGAATGTTTTTTTAAGAAAACTTTACGTAAAGAATTTTAGTGTACTAACTTGTTCTAAGAATTTTCTTGTTGTTACGTGATAAGTTTCATAGGGCCGTAAAAATATGTTTCCATACATCATTTTAATATTATCAGTATTTGTCCAGAGTCTCTCGATGTAAGCGATACCCGGAACTAAAAGATATAATTTACAAAAAATGAAAATTGTAAATTAGATAATAAGCTACTTTTATTGTCCGGAGATTCAAAGTAGACAAAATCGCCTGGAGAATAGACCTTTTGGTCAATTGTCATGCTTTCGCCCTGTGTAGCCTGTTAGGAAATATTTTTATTCGTTCGGTTCTATTAAAAATAATAAAACTAATCATCATACCGCTGTATCTACTTCCTCTTGATCCTGCTCTTCTTGCAAAAGTTTTGACTGGCGAACAGCTTCAACAGCAGCACTTAAATGCATTGTTGTGTAACTTAATGCAGGTGATGTAAGGACATCTTTACAGAGCTATAGAGAAAGATAAAGTATATAATTACCAACAAAGAATAAATATAACATAAATAAAAATGCTTTACCTCGTCTCTTTTTTTAATAAAATATGCTTGCAATTCGATCGAATCTTCAAATACTTGTGAATCAGTTCTGGATAATTTTCTAGCTCGATCTAAGCAGGAAAATACGTCTTCTTGAAAAATATCAAGCCTTTTATAAAGCCCTTTGTCCAACCGACGTTTAATTAAATCTAACGATATCCCTCGAACTCTGTAAAGAAAGAAATTGATTTAATGTGTATCTTATCAGTAGTTTAAACTTTAATTTATTATGAAGAAATCTTTGGTAATATACTTTTCGTATGTAACAACAAACAAAGACTTACTTGTTACTATCAACCTCATCATACTCCGGTAACTCTGCTAGAGAATCTGAATAGCACCTCCCTTCTTCATCTTGATGGTTGTAAAGGGTTGTGAAAAGTGAAAGTAGTAATTCTTGTACAGCCAAAGATACATCAGGAACTGTTTCCTCGTTATCTCTGTGCAATTTAGAATGTATAATTAAAAAAAAATGCCTTAATAATTAAATAAATCATTTATACCTTAAACTTTGCTTTGTTTGAATGCAAAGTTGTTGCAGGACAAGAGCATCTTTGTAAATTTGGGAATCGGGTTCATTATACTTGCAGGCATTCTCAAACATAAGTAGAAAATCAGATGCCATCTCATCTACGCTTTCATATATCTGCTGCTTAATTTTCTGGAGTATCTTTTCCATGTCAATTGGGTTTTTAATGATATCATAGTAGTCGGGATAATCCTGGAAATGAAAAATTAATTTCTAATGAATTAATGTTTTATAAAAACTCAATTTTTTCTGCTATTCCAATTTCTGTGTCCAAAACTCTTAATTTAATAACAAAAAACAGCAAAGCCTTTCAAAGCTTAACAATTTGTTTCATTACTTTTTCTTCATATTTATTTGAGGAAATTTGTAAACACTTTCCGATAAGCATATTATTAACATAAAATTCTCGAGAAACACTCCCATTTAAAGATCGAAAAAAAATATAAAATGTCCCTAGCTAAAAATAATAAATTAATAAATTAAGAAAGTATCTATTAATCCCGGCTTACCTAAAAATAATTGTGCTCACATTAAATCTATCAATCCCTACTTACCTAAAACAAACTAACGAAATCAAAATTTACAAATAATATTTACCTTTTTCTTTCCATATCCAAAAAAGGATTTAGAAAGATACAAGAGACACATTGTTACGATCAATTCGAGCTAGGGGAGGACATTAAAGAAAAAATTTAACTCACATTTTTCGAAGGAAGTTTCGTAAAAATAATAGACAATTGGCGATTCCCTTTCGGCTCATGGTAGTCCTTAATTGATTCGTACAGCTGCCACAATTTTGCTTCGAGAGGATTTTGATTTTTTCTTGCACTTGATTTAAGCCTATAACATATAAATATTAAAACTTTACTTTATATAGAAATATTATTGCTCGTACACTTTTGACGGAGCCTTCTTTTCTGCCCCAAGTCCAGACAATTCCTTCAATTTATCATTAAGTGCTCTTTCTAGAATGTTCGCATCTTCGTAGATCATGGACCCTTCCTCATTGTATTTCCGACAGTTCGAAAACATCAGTCGATAGTCCCCAACAATATCATCTAAAGTAGCGTATCTATCCGATCTAATATTGCTTTCAATAGTATTCATATCTATAGGATGTTGAATTATATTGTAATAGTCTGGATACAATTTTTTAGATGGCTTTTCCATAAATAAAGCCATAGGACGTCTATTTCCAACTGTGTATTCAGTTAGATATTTTTGAATACCTAAAAGTTTCTTTTTAAGTGTAGTTTGACTTCCTGCTTTGCCTTTTGGAGATAAAATGACTTGAGCTGCTGGAGGGGATGTTAAGCACGGAGGCACAGAAACAGCAACTGTTGAACTAACTCGAGAACGACCCTTTTTCTTAGAACTAGATGCAGAATTTGGAGATTGTTCTGTGTCTGGATCATCAGAATCGCTGACATCCTTGTTTTATAATTATTAGTTTTATTTAAAATTAAAAAAAAAAAAAAATTTTGTACTTACCTGTTCAACTCCAACATCGACTAATTTAGTATTCATTATTTTTAACATTTTTATGGCATCCTATAATTCAAATATGTGTAAAAACCAAATAAAACACTAAGAATTAATCTCCCTTACTTTATGAATTTTATGATTGGGAGGAAATGCTCTTTTTGCATTATCGAGCATCAAATAAAGATCCGCCGTAAGATCACTTATATTGGCATAATCGCCTTTTTTCAGTTTCTTTTGGATTTGGGACATCGAAATTGGCTTCTTTATCATTTCGTAATATTCCGGATGGAATCTACGATAGGGCAACTTCCATAAAGACTGACCAAGCGGGGCGCCTGTTGCATTAGGGTTATCTATAAGTTTTGTTCAAAAACGAAAAAAGGAAATGAAAATAAAAATTTAAAAAAAGAATGGAAGCAAAATAAAATCACAAGAGAAGAAAATTAAAAGAGCTGGGTGCATTCTAATGGTTTATTAGTTGTGCAAGTTTTGAGCGTTTCGTAGTTGTATTTGAAGTGTAATGTAAAAAGGCTAAAAAGCGGTTAATATGTTTAGCAGTGAAAACAAGTGTGCATGGTCTGTATAATAAATGACTTTATAGTTCATATGACATATAGTTAGATACAGATGTAAGAACTTTTTCCTCAAATTTAATCAGCGATTAGAATAAGGAAGAGAGGTAGAGGATCTAAAAAGGTGATCGAGAGAATTTTGGGTTCCCTATCATTTCAATAATCTGGACATCCAGAAAAGTCTATTCAAATATAAGTTGATGTACATATTTAAGTTCTTGTGATAAGCGTTATTAACTAAAAGCTTTGCGCTAAAATACTTCAACTGAAAATTTAATAACAGAAAAACCAATTGCAGAAGGAAATATCAAAGATAAGGAAGTGCAAGCCACCATACCTGAAGCACTTGCTGCATTAAAGAGGTGATCAAAGAGTTGCCACATAGGGCCTTCTCCGCACTTCTTTTCGTTCCCATCGCTCTCATCATCAGAGCTTTCGGGTTCCTCCTTTAAGGCTGCTGTAACAGCACTAAGTGTTGGCCCCCGCTTCTTAAAGACGGTTGTTTTCGCTTTCCCAGTTTCGATTTCTATCTTTTTTGCTGTGAAGATCTGTAAAGGATTTAATTTGTAAATTTTCTTGCTTTAAATTGAATACTACCCAACCTTTTTTAACGTTTTAGCATCTTTGTAAATTTGCGATCCAGGCTCGTTAAACATACAAGCGTTTCTTGTCATTTGCAGTAAATCTTTCTCCATTTCCCCGAGATTTGAATACGCGTTTGTCTGGATTTTAGTCGCTATCAATCGTAAATCTATAGGATGCTCAATAACATCGTAGTAGTCGGGGTAAATCTTTTTGGAGGGTAAAAGTTGGAATTCCCTGTGAAGTGGTCTGTTTTCTTGAGCGTCTGTCGCAGTCATGACTGCTGAAAAGAGTTCTTCGTACGGGTCAAAGTCTTCGTCATTCTTTGAATTCTCTGAAGTTTCACTTTCGTTAGCAGTAGATCTCCTCGGCTGTCGAGGAACTCTCTTGATCCGGGGCTCTTCGTCTATGGATTCCAGCAGTTTTACTTTGTTTGCATTGAAGGTCTCCCACAGTACACAGGCGTCTTGATATTCCATCGATTCTGGCTTATAGAACGCTTTCGCATTCTTCACCAGCAAATCGAGGTCTGTGGTGAGCTCTTCAATGTCCTCATAGGAGTCGGTCTTCAATTTTTGTTGGACCCGCAACAAATCGATTGGATTTGCTACCACCTCGTAGTAGGACGGCTCCTGGCGTCGTTTCGGCGCTCTAATGAACGTGTCGCACAACATTGAGCCATCCTCCTTCTTGATGCTCCTAATTGAATCATATAACTGCTGGCATAGCTCAGACTATGGAGGATGGTGGTGATAAAAAAAAAGTTTTTTTCACATTTCATCCATTTTTCTGATTAAATAGGGCAAAATGGCCCACATTTTGACAACTTACGGGATCCGGTCGCTTCCGTTTTCGACCCACGGTGAGAACTGGTGATTGCTCTGGCGTTGAATCGTCCGCAATATCGTCGTCTAGTCTGCTCGCAACCGAACTGGCACGCCGCCGCTTATTTAACATGATTTTTTCAGTCAAATTTTTTTAATTTTTTCGCCACTAACTGCACAGGGCAACGCGTCCTGTCATTATGCAGTTAGCAAAGATGGCGCATCAATCGGGATGGAGTCAATGAATTTTTACGTTAAAACGTCAAAGCATATGTTGAGATACATTTGGAATGTTGTACAATTGTACAGATTCATGTTTATGTTTACCTTAAATAAGAAAAGCTTGTTGCTGAATTTTACCACGTGCGTAGAGCTAAAAGGCGGGTAATTTGAAAATATTTTACATGTTAGAATTTTACATTTAATCGGTTTGGATGCATTCAAAGTTGATGTTTTAATATTCGAATTGATTGTACGTATGTAGAACGATGCAGTAAAGGTAAAAAGTAAGGTTAACATATTTCAAGTCAAATCAAGTAGCTGAATAAAATCCGAATCGTTCATAAAAAAATGTTTTATTTAATAATTCAACTATAATCATAATATGCATTTTATTTGCTTGCAAATAATATTTATTTATAATACATTATGTCTTTTATTTCCCAAACTCGTATCCGAAATCACAAGTCCAAAAGTTAGTTAGTTAGTTTGATTTCTGAGATCGTTAAATTTAAAAACGTCTACTCAAGCGTTTTGCCTTAGTAAAAACAAAATAATTATATCATAAATAAGAAAACTCGCTATCCTAAATACATAGTATAAAAAATATTAGGCTACTCCACGAATACGGCAGTCAAGTTTGATCGAAGTCAAAGCTGGCCAACGAAGGTTCTTTCGCTTTGCTGTACGCGATCTTTACTGGTCTGATCGCTAGAGTTTTTCTCCTTACGAAAATCGCTTAATGTTAATTGACTTGCAGTCTCTATAAAAACGTCCAGATTGCACTGATCTTACCTTTATCCATCAGTTATTATCCGGCGACATCGATTGCTCTTCATTGCTGCAGCGAATTTCTCTCTACAGCAACCCCTATCAGGTTCGATCAGTCCTCCTCTTTTCTACTGCCCACCACCGCACAAACTATGGCCTTTCAGAACCCCTCACCCGAATGATTCGTAAAGCCAACTCCCTTCCCTCCTTTGACTTTCATCTGGGCAAATCAACTCTTAGCAATGACTTATTCCATCTTAGAATAAGTTCTGTACTACCCCTCCCAGCTAACTCATTAACCTTGTTAATTCTCCTTGTTTTAGTTTTACATTATTCTGTTTTTTATTTGCTTGTACTAAGCGAAACAAATAATTAAATAAATAATCTACCTCCCTTCGATTTGACTCTTGTTATTCTTGCTGTTACTTCTTTTCCTAGTTTTAAACAGCACTTGTTAATTTTGATAATTTAATTTTACCTTATTTTATTGTTATATATTTAATTTGTATAGCTTGTATTAAGCGAAATAAATAAATAAATGAAAAATATGAATGAAAACTCTTTAGTAATTAGTAATAGATCAATGATATATTAAGGTAACAACATATGCACATATATTTCGAAGCAACAGATCATTTAATTTTGATCATGCTATAAAAAAAGGGCTTTAATTTGTCTGCAAATGAAGTGAATAAATTAATTGCACGAACGCTCACTCATTCAGGCGAATCTGAATTAAAATTTGCATTGTTATATTGCACCTTGAAAAAGAAAATTGCCCTAGTTCTGCGCAGTAAGTGAAGACGTGGTAAACGTAAACAAAACACTTCAAGGAAAATGTTTTTTCCTGCGAAAATTCCACCTTTCTCAGTGAGTTGCCCACCCTTGAATCATAAGAAATCCCAAAGGTCATCGGTTCATTCCTACAGCTCGAGCAGAAACAAAAAAAAAAAAGAAGAAAGTTTCGAAGAAATTCCCATTTGCATGGCAATCAATTCTGTCTCGGCTGATTGACTACCTACAACATACCGGCCCAGTTGGCTCGTTAGAAAATTGTAGGTGTTTTGCGAATCGCGACCAACCTACCTCGTATGTTTTATGCTGTGCGGCGCATCTATGTAACAAGCTTTATGCTGGCAGGGCAATGCACCCACATCGGGGTTGTTTTATCCTCCCTTTATGTTGCCTAGTTAGACTATTATCGGATATCATAGTACAGAGTCGCAAATTTGCCGGAGGTTTCATTTTCAACATACCTCGCCAGAAGCAGAGGATAGATCGATTTTCAATCGCTAAAATTGCCCAATGGTCTGGGGGTTGTGAAATTCTAATTATTTTAGATCGTGCCCTGTTTCCCGAATAGCGTGACTCCCATGGGCTTTTCAAATATGCATTGCGTTACTCGACGCGGGTGTATTTTATTTAGTTTTTGTTGTTTTACTAAGCAGGAAGGATATAAACGGCTTCACATGCTGTTGACCGTTTTTTTTATTGTCAAGCGCAAATTGAAAGCTTTTTGTGATAAATCCAGTCACGTAAGGCAACCGAGAACGACAGCTTCCGGAGAGTAGAAGAAGGCTTAAAACCAAAACAAATAGCCGGAACGGTTGGCCTAAAGAAGTTGTGGGTGTGCACTGTACAGTGTAACTTTTGGCCGGTTGAAAGGGGTCCGACCTATCCCCCTCTTGATAAAAATCGGCGAACGCATTTATCACTGACTAAAAGTGATTTATCGCATATGTACGTTACGTACTATTTACTTGAAGATTCTTGAGGCTAAATGAATAAGGCTTAGGGGGCCTTCTGAATTCCAGCCAACATCTGTATGCGCCATAAATTAAGCACTTTGCCTGAATTTTGGTACTTTCTACGACACATTTAGGTGGGCTGTGCTAGGCTGCTTGGCTTTCTTTAAGGCGAAGATGACGACGACGACGACGACGACGACGACAACAATATCAACCGTATCCAAGACTACCTAATACAATATTAAGGGAAAACGATTGTCTGGCGAAAGTTCAGCTACAGTTTAATTAAATATTTGTGTTAAACCCAACTATTTACGATAGGCTCCATAGATGTTATCCGACCAGAAACCAGGAGTTGAGAACTAAGAACCAGAAACTAAGAATCAAGAACCATGAAAAGGTATAAGGTAATATCGTAGAGATGATTAATTTTCTTAGGGTGAAACCCTGCTGCCGTCAACAAAAGCGGACATTGTTTTCCTTCCGGGTGAGATTGTGGTACAGGTTCATCTATTTTAGTGGATAAAGTTATTTGCGGATAGCTTTAATAATTCCTCAGAATTTATTTAATTTCTGGATATTATACAAAGTCAAAGATTTTGTTGGGTATTCGATAGGTAGGCGATAGTTGCTCAATGGTTAATGGTTGCAATTTTCTCGTGAAATGCCTCTAGGCATATTGAGAAATGGATCAGATTTTGGGAAATATTTAAACAATGTTCTCAGTTTCAAAGGGAATATTCTAGTCAACCGAAGTGTGAAATTATTACGTTGTATACCACCCACATTTTGGAGTCCTTTGTGTGCCTAAAATTGTCGTCTCATATTATTTTTAATTAAAACGCAGAACCCTGTCATCGTCATAAGGTTGAGTCTGATTTGGAGTTACACCTGCAAATAGTAAATTAACAAAATAATTCTCTCTTTAATATTTTGAAACGTGTGGTTGGAATTACACAGAAATGTGAATGTTCTGCTATGGACAAATGCACCCTTTTTGCATACTAATTAGTAGTGGAATATGAATTTCGGTTAAAATAATTATTGGGAATTTTGTTGTTTTTTAAGGTCGGGACTTAATTAATACATATGTATATGATACTTTTGAAAAATTATGTTGAAATTAAAGGTAACATATCCTAAGAGATCATGCACTGAGAAAAAACACTAGTAAAAGGAACCAAAAATCATGTTTACAATTACCAAATACTTGGCAGATTATTAGTTTTGTTTAAAACTAAATGCATCAGTTTGAAATAGTTTTTTCCTCAGTGTAACTACATCATAATGTTTCTTGGTTCAAATCATTTATTAATATATATATAATCAATTATTAATATTGGTAAATGAAATGAATATCATCATTCTCTGACCTCTCAAAAGTGTTTACCAGCGCCTTCAGACTGAACCACAACCGCTAACGATGGAAGTTCAAAAAATTTGTTTTGTAAGCTATTAAGGGATTAAGGGATTTTCTAAGTGTACCGAATTCTCTAAAATATATTTGTTTTTAGGAATCTTCTTCACATAAGCTAACAAAAACCCTCCCAAGACAATTGCCAAGATTCTGATGTTATTGCCTATTTAAAATGTGCATAGGGTAGAACTGTTTAATTTGTAATTTCCCTAAGAGATATATATCTTTTCTTTTGTTAGCTATGGGAAGGTTTATAGTCATGTTTTCGAAAGAAGTAAAATAGGACCATAATTATCAAGTCTTCATAACATTGAGGCCAAATGGCTAAATATGTTCTAATATAAGTTTCCAGTAGAAGGATAATTTATAGCCCCCATAGCTCTACTAGAAATAGGGATCCTTTTGGGTTTCAAGAAGGAGGACAACCGCCTAATAAGAATGAAACGAGTCCCAGCGATAATAATAGGCGAACAGCAACGACTCCCAGGAATGGAGAAAACGAATAAAATAAATCATCAGGACACAGCTGGAGCACGAGCCAAAATGATAGGCAGTTGTTATGAAAAAAAAGAAAGGGGAGAACCAAAACCTGATGATACCCGAGGAATGCCCTGGACCGGACCAAAGGCGAAATTTTGGACAATCCTGATGAATTTTTATAGCTAAGCGAAATAACGTTCGGCATAAATTTACGAAAAAGAGTGTGGATATATTTCTTTCTTTTCATCATTCAGAATTTCTGCTAAAATTGGACAATTTTTCTCTGACTACAACTCTCAGATTTCATGGCAGATAAGCAGGTATTATTAGATTTCTGAATTATATCCTTAAAGACACATTCATAGGCTTTATATGTACCCAAAAAAACTTAAAGAGTATTTGTAAATCCTGTTGAATAAATGAATTTTAAAAAAACCTCCTTTTTAATTTTTTTCTGAATAAAGTTGAAAGCACGTTTCCCACGTGTGATAAACAGGTAATTAATTTGTTCGCTAAACTTTTCACTTGTAATTTCAAAAGTTATTAACCCACTCTGTTCATATCTACTGATCTAATGGACACCTACAAAATTTGTAAGCGGCTTAAAGTGGAATTTGTGATGAACTTTAGCGGGAATCATACCGTAAAAAAAATTTAATAATCTATTTCCAGAATAAATCCGCATATCTCTGAACAGAACTAGGTGTAAGAGATATCGCCAGTTCGACAGGGTGTAAGCTGCTTTAGTTTCCTAACTAAGCCAGGACAATCTAGAACTCATCAAAACTTTGCACTCTTATAATAATAATAAAGTTTCCATCTCTTGGATAACTTTTTCTCGACATTTTCTTATATAGCTTTTTCGTAATGACTGAAAAGTGGAAAAAAGTGTAAACAATCGTGTTTACAAGTTGAGTTAACAACCCGTAGTAAAAGGGGAAGTAGGTGGAAAGATACACCTTTTAAAAAGGTGTTCATTGCGAAACATGTGTTCCACTTAACTTCAACTTACAGGGGATAAAGATGTTCGGTGTAAATAATTGCGATTAGCAGTGCACTCGACTGGTGGATGTTCTTCTTTCTTAGAACACAATATCACCTCTATTTCAAGACGGAAATACTACGGTTCGAGATATTTTAAAAGCCTCTTAAAGAAAGGGACAATTTAGTGAAATTACTGTAACATGAAATGAACGTACTACAAAAGATGTAATTTGTTAGCACTTATTTCAATGAGTTAATTAACTATTACAAGAATGGCAAAAGGAAAAGATCCCTAGTAATTAAGAAATTTTCTTGCAAATAAGTTACAACCTTTATAATAAAAATTTAAAGAGATCAGAAGCTACAACAGCATATTTGGGAATAGAACAATTTTTCGTGAGTTAATTAATTTTGTAAGAGAGCACCTTCTCGATTGTATTCGAAATTAGTTTTTTCTTTTAAAAATAGCTGATTTTTTTAAACATAATTTCATTTAAATGAGTACAAAGTTTGTACTATTATTATTACTTTTCGCAATTACATGCTACAAGTTTTAACGACTATTCTGTAAAGAACAAAAGTTTTATTTCGCTAACAGGATCATTAAGCAATTCAAAGACGAGAACAGTTCTAAGTTAATTAAAACTTCTACTCACTTCTATCGTTTCATTCAGAAATGATCGGCTCATTTAAGATACCATTAATATTACAAATAGCATGAAATCTTGTCGTGTCAAAGTGATCCCTTTTATTACTTTATCCCCAGCGAACTTGTGTCCTCTAAGAACTTTTAAAAGACCTAAAAGTCAGGGAAAAACCAGAGGGAACAAACTCTTTTCTAAAAATAAAAGGAAATCTTTCACTTTGAACGTAGATAGACTGTTGAATTTTCTCTGTCCCTGTTGAGACTTCAACTCTACCATACGATTCTTAAAATGATAATCTCCATGGCATGCAAAGGGAAACGGCTCTGAGGGTTAACTGAAACTTTTTTAATATCTCGAAACGGGGCGATTCCCCTTCAACTTTTCCTTCGGATGTTTTTGATTCAAAATAAAAAAAAAAAAAAGTATTACAAAGTGACAAACAAAGTTTCATTGAATTTATATCCCTGTCCCATGGTAGATTTTCATGCTATTTTTCCTGCTTTTACCTGTTTAGAGTTGAGAATTATGGATTTCATAAATCTGGCAAATTTAATTGCTACCCAAGCGAAAGGATATGTTAAACTCTTAAGCTACTTCGCTACTTACAAAAGTAGGTGTATGTTTCTGGCAGACTTTGAAGCCCTTTTCTTGAGTACAAAATTCTTCACTAAGACGATCGAGTTTGTTAAATTTACTTTGGAAGAGAGAACATATAAAATTACAAAAAAAAACAAAAAATGGTAAATCCAACTTTTTCTTGTTGACATCGGTGAATGGAGTGATTTCTATTCTACGCTGTATACTTTATCTTACTACGATTTATGTAAAAAGGGTTTAAATTTAAAAGGGGGCTATTATAACAACCTGTCTCTCCTTATACTCTCAGAGATTTGCATTTATAATGTTAAAGCTTACTGCGATGTAGGTACGACAATATTGACAATGTGGTGGGGTAGAACCTCTCCAGGTTTTGAGGAAATTAACAATCACCTCTGCAAAATTATTTTGGAAAATTGTTGTTGGAGTTCCCGGAACGTACACATGAAATTCAATCCTTTATGCGAGAAACAGCTGCTTCCTATTGGAAACTTCAAGGACTGATGGATGTCCATGTCGTCTCTCGGTAACTGCATAGGTCATGTGTGCATTTCTAAGTTGGGCGGGGGATTTGTGCCAATTATCCTTTGGTGCGGTTTATTTGAACTTCAAGTTTCTGTTCAAATTAATATCTTTCACATAAGCTCTTTATTATTCTGACTTTGGTTGGGGTTTAAGCTATGGCTTTACTATCGATATTTGTAATTCCCAACATCTTGACTCAACAAACAATATGAGTTTTGATTTGTTTTGTTTGTTAGTTGTATATAAAATACATAGTGCAGTTTGAAAATGATGTATGGGACTACACCACTCTAAGTTGTAATATGCAAGAATATTAAATTTTTGACTCAACCTTACGTACCCTAAAATGTTCAATCCAATATTGATCTTACAAGTTTTCGGTTTTAACTGTAGAGATTTTAGATTTTGGGGAAATTTAACTGAACCTGAGAGTTCTTAAAATTTGAATAGTACCTTCTATTGTCATTATACGTTATGTACAGACCGAAATGAGATTTTAATGAACTACTTAAGTTCTAACAAGTACCAAATTCAAGTAGTGTTCTAATAGTACTTTTTTTATGTATATCTTTTCATAACTGTTATTCCAATAAACATTTTTGTCTTATGAAATTGTAATAATTTAAGCAGAGTTCATTCTAACGATGACCTACAAAGACCATTTCCTTTCTTCAGTTTTTGATTCTGCTGACTGCATGGCTCTTAAAACGTGTTGCTTTCTGTCTGGTACATGAAGAGAATTTTTATCTCAGAAATGTTCGCTATTTCATGGTATCTGTTTTGAACTAAACAATGAAACATTTATTCTTTAATATTAAATTAATTTCTAGACGTAATTTATAAAAGCGCGATGCCAGCAAAACAAAATTAATAAATAAAAGAACAGCGATTTTGTTATTTTTCCAATGTAAAATGCATCATTTGTTCTGATCTGAGAGGCTGAAATGGGAAGCGGATTACTTAGATAACAGGTGTCCCTCCTCCGTTATACATTTTATCATCTTCTTTTATTTACGTTATTATTTTTTTTTCCAGGAAGTTGATAAATTTCCCTGTTCCCACTTTTCGTCTTTCATCTTTTACAAAAGAAATCTTCATCCTACAGAGTGGGGATGGTGAATTTCCTTTTAGAAATGATTTATGGCGAAGCCACTCAACTGAAGATTACATGAAATTTTTTCAGGTTTTTCTTAAAGAAAAAAAAATTTTTTTTTGTACATGGACTAGTAACAGCCTCGTCTAATATTAGAAAATTTTTCTAAAATCTTAAAGTTTCACACCTTTTGTACAGGAAAAACATTGTATCAAATGGAAGATTTTACGAATAGTCGGTACTTTTTCAACCTTGAAAAATATTGGTCCCAAATATAAAATGATTTGTCCTCAAATAGACGGTACGTTGGCGCGTGAAAAGCCCACCTACTTTTATTATCTGGTATAATAAAATTCATCATTTTAACAAATAATCTACAGAAAGCTTCGTGGGCAATAAGCCCTCGATATTACCATCAATCACAAAAATGAACTTGTAAATATTTCAAGATGCTCGGATGGCTACGAATGATTAGATTTCAACTTCTCAAATTGACTTCGTGACTTCGGCACATAGGTACATAATACATAAATATAAAGTTGAGGGTTTTTGGGGGGATGAAATGGACTGATGTGGGTGATGTTGTTAACATAATTCGGAGAGAAAAAGTTCTTGCACGGACAAGCATAGGTCGTTTTGTCGAATATTCTAAATAATTTCACGATTGAGTACCTATAGAATGTGGGCGAATTATTGTCGATAATTGCAGAGATATGCGAGGAGTTTTCATCTAATTAGAAGAAATTTTCACCTGCGGAGAATTCATTAATTGGACTTGTATAAACCGATTTATGAATTCATTTCTTGTACAAATTTTTTTCATTGGTTTCATTGGTTCACGATATTTTTAAGCTAAGGGTCTCTCTCATGAAGAGTGCAAATATTCTTTAAAGAATTTTTTTAGTAATAGCTAAAAGTAATTTCCTGTATTTTTGGTTTTAAGTGTTAAACAAATAATTTTATCTTTGAAAAAGCAAGCCCGTTTTTGGATAGCTCATTTTCAACCCTTAAAAATTTCTGCGAAAATCCCTAGAAAAGCATTAAATGTGCCATCTCCTGTTTTGTTTTACACAATTTTCTAAGAAATAAAGAAATCTCAACTTTCTTATATAAATAAAGCCGTCAAATGCACACTGACTACACTTTTAAAGGAGAAGAATTCTAGACAAGCTAAAAAATCGTACAAATTGTACTGAAATAAATCCAAACTCCGCCTTTTAAAATTACGCCGGTGAATTGTACCTGTTTTCCCGTCATGGATTTATATCTCTCTCCGGGGAAGTTACTGTCGATACATTTATTATACGAAAACCACTGTACCTGGCATTAATTTGCCAACCTTCAGAAAATTTCCTCAGACATTTGTAGGGGTTGGGCAATATCTGAACAGAGAAAAGAATGTCACAAATTGAATAATCGCCCGAAACGTTGAGTGTGCGGAAATTTAAAAAAAAAAAAAAAAATACATTACAACTTTTATCGAAAGTACCAGGAGATTGGCAGTTTCCGATGATATCCATTGGTCTTATTTTTGTCCCTGTGCTATAATTAATTTTATAATTCTTTGCCTTACTACGACAAATACTAACTTTTAGTACTGAATGAATACTGAGGCGGTAGGGGATACTGAAAAAGCCGCTTTCACAGATATTAATCCTCCGACTACGCATTTTCAGAATCATCCATTAGACCCTCCGTCGACCGAACCCCGCTGAAAATTATGATGCCTCTCCGAGAATCTTAACGAGGATATCGTTCTTCTTTTCGCAAAAGAAGCCAAGAGTGCCTCCGCCTTGTCTTGTCTTATAATGGAAATGTAATGCTCCTTCAGCTCGGTTAGTCCTGCAGTGTTGCGGGGGCACTAAGCACCTCTGTTCCGACCATTCCTTTTTTTTCTTTTCTGGAAGGTTATCGGATAAAGGCAGATAAAAAAAAAATCTCCCCTAAATTAATTTTGCAATCTCTTTAAGCAGATGACAAGCTGTTGTCACTGTAATTTTGGCTTTATCCCCAAAATTATGCCGACCGGACGCATTTTGTTCAAAATGATGTGAAAAATGGCTTTGGGGCAAGAGAAAAAAAAATGAAGAATAACATTGGCCATAATTTGTAATAAAAAGGTTTTTCTCGTTTGATTGACACTTCTTTTCTTCTAGAGGAATTGTGTCATTAAAAAAGAAATTTTCATTGTAGTATACTTTGAATGTAACGCATTTATCGAAGAATCTTGGAATAATTCCATCAGCAGTCTTATAAATAGGGGGGGGGGGGGGTTTGTTTTTACTGGTACAAATTGAACGTGTAGACATATTAAGTAGATTTAAGAGAGGTAAATACGACATTATAAGATTGATAGATATTAAAAAATTATTTCATTTTATTCTATACATCTAGGTACTACTATAATTCCACAAAAATTAGTTTATGCAGTTTATCTAAAAATTCCTAAAACCAAAAAAGAGTTTTTGTGCTTACTAACAGCCCTGAAGTCTAGACTATTGCCAGAAAACAATTATAAAACTTGCACCGTGTATAATACAACATCGAATACAATTTTTCCATTTTCCCACTATTAAATTTCATTAACTACTGTATAAAAGTTTCCTTTTACACCTGCTACCATAAAAACACACTTAACGCTTTATCTAAAGTTTCAGGAAAGACGAAGCAATTAGAAGTTACACAAAAATTGGTAGAACTTTGATATTACACCATCTTGCTAAAAGTAGTTCTATCTTACCTAGAAATAGTTTAAGTTTTTCAGTGGTATAGAGCACCTGAAGCTCCTTTTAAGCCAGTGCGTCTTTTCTATCAAATGCAATTAAGAGTTTTCTGCCTGTGCTACGACTTAAGAAATTCCACTACAGTCTGGCGAATTTAAGACATTCTCTACATTCTGCAGAGACATTGAATATCACCGTAAGCATCGTAGAACGCGCCTTTACCTTTTCCACCATCTGGAGAAAGTAGCAAGCACCGGCATCGTTCGTAATTTATTTTATGAAGGAATCTAGTTGCCAGAATGTTTATTTACTGAATTTCTAGGAAAGACGCGCTCTCACGAAGAATACAGTGAATGTAATCAAGTCTATTTACCATCGGGAAGGGCGTGTACGAAATATCTTAATTGAGTTTTGGATTAAGCTAAATAAATGGAAATACCTGTGAGTTAGCGTATATAGAAAATTTTATCAAAACAGATAAGATTATCCCTCTGATGCTGATATGTATTCTAGATACAGGGGACCAGAGGCGTAATATTCTCTTCTCACCATTATATCCGGAATTGTGGGAAAAAATATAATGTTATTTTTATTTATAAAATAAAAACAGAAAACATTTCAAAAGAAATGTTCATTCATTCCTCGGGCCAAAATTGTAACTTCACCTGTTTGGGTTTCGATTTTTCATGTGGAAAAAAATTGAAATGGCATGGAGAGCATATACCATTAAAATAAATCCTTAACATTATGGAAAAATCTTAGAATGGGAGGTTTTTTTTTCTATTCTTTGAAATTGGATACGATGTGCTTATTTCTATTTGACCGAAATGGAGTTTTCTTTTTTCTGCTCAAATAAATCTAATTGCTTTGTCTGGAGCTGCCGTAAAATTTTCTGAAGTAAACAATAATCTTATGAAGATTGTGAGTTTAATTTAATTCCTAACAAGAAGCTATTCGTTGATATTGGGATATATTTTTGTAGAAATCCTGAATTTATAAAAATAAATGTATTGTTATATCTTTAGTAATAGGTAACATGTCATCAATAGCTCCAAGTTTCTCCAACTTTGATAGACTGAATAAATATTTATATGTGTTTTTGGTAAAACGAAAAAATTATAAATTATATCATAAATACAAAATATTGAAGTTTCTATCGATACTAGAACTTTTATATTTGTCAGACTTATACGAAATTTTGTATAATTTCATAATTGCTTCAACTGTTTTAAAATTAGCATACTTTTCATTTTTAAACAACAGAATATGTGTCATCATTCATCATGACATCTCATGTTCCTTTGAAAAAATTATAAAACACATGCATTTCAATATCCAATTTATAGTGCCATCACTTCAGTTGAATACAGAGCAGAAAGTACCAACGAGCGAAGCTATATGCAAAAATATCATTCGTATGACACATTCGATATCTTGTTAATTAAAAATTTGAATGATATGCCATGTATTTCAAAACTAAATTTATGGCTATTCTGCACCATAACAAAACACTTTCCGACTGAAGTGTCTCTGCGGTGTATATTCGTATACATGGCTTCTGGACAGCTTTTAACAAAATTGTTCTAACTAAAGTGTGAGGACAGTTGGTGGAGCCTAATGCACATAATGGCACTATTGTGCCGAAATTGCATTAGAACCCCTGATGTATCCGTGTTCATGGCATTATCTTTCAGATTAACGTGCTCTGCTGGAGCTCCTTTGTTGCATATAATACAACATGATGTGGTGCTTTGTAAACAAAATTCTGACTGAGGTGCTTACCATAGAACGTAATATCTGAAGGTGTTTGTGTTGATTAGCTGGTATTACTTGCTTTGTTCACATGATAATTAAATCAATTTTGAAGAGGAAGTAAGCAAATGTTATATGAGATATGCTGAGATAGATATCAATTTATCTTTTGCAAATATCTAGGGCTTTTAACCTCTTCCTCATCTAATTGAAAAAATAATTACCATTACTTTTAAAGCCAACAAATTTTAAAGTTGTTAACGTATCCTGCTTGGATTGAATTGTGGTCACGATACAAAAATGGTACTAGATTTAATAAAATCTGTTAAAGAGCTATTCACTGGATAATTTTTCAATAATTTAAATTTCATAGTGTGATGTTACAGTAAAAGAAAAATAGAAGTAAAATTTTGTTTCTGTAGAAGTTTGTGACTATGTTTCAGAATATTTGAAATTCAATTATTCGAAAAGTGTTAGTGTTGCTAATTATAGAGCTCAGGTAGGTATATCACTTTAATTTTCTATAGACCTTAGACAAACCTCGTTAAAAGCCCCTCTATATTTTATAAAATGATTAAAAACAATAAGACAAGAAAATGCGTTTCACACACACGTTACCTGAAAGATTATCTGATTATATCATTTCCGCTTTCTCAGAACTTCAAGCAGATTTGAAAATATCGTATTCACGTGTCACACATGATGGAACTAATTAAATTGTTATTATGGAGGGAAGTAACTTCTTGAAAATGGAGAGATTTGATACGAAATACACTTCCGCTGATCTAAATATGCGATGAACCTAACAAATTAGCTTCCGTACCTTTTACAAAGAGGGAAAAGAAAAGTTATCGGATTTATCTTCAAACAGCCAAGAAGCTTGACTTTAAGAAATTTAATTCTAAGAAATCAGGGCAATTAAATTTTCTTGTTTACTGCGTGTATATTTGCTGTTTGTATTTTTCATATTTTCTTTATATTTTTCATTTTCTTTGTGGACTTTATTAGGAAATATCCTGTAAAAAAAAATAAGTAAATAAATAATACCAAAGAAAATCAATGAAATCTGAGAACTTCTTGCCCTTTTGCATTAATTACTTTTCGACAGAAAAATTGCAATGAATAAAAAATATCTAGATGTGGATTTATATAAAATTTATTCAAGAAAAAAGAAAAAAAAAATATTGGGACGAAAACCACCAAATGATATTTTAATTTAGCGCGTGCCAGAAAATTTGCCGTCAGGCCTCGTGAAGTAGAGAGAGAGATTAGAAGTTTGAATTGCCCCCCGATAAAAAGGGGAGCGTTACTGCGAACAAATTTAAAACAATTTCACTGCGGTTGAAGCCGTTTTCAATCAGATAGTATTTAACTTTCCGAGATTTGTTTACTTTTGAAAGAAGATTTATATACTGCGAGTTTGGCCACTTTTTTTTGAGGGGCTGTTAAGTTCTTAAAAGGGAATCTTTTTTAATGGGAAAAGATTTATGGGGTTTATCGGGGGGTGAGACTGTTTGTTAATTTGTTTATGTATGTACTTAATGATAAATGTGAATGTATTTTTCTTTTCAGTAAACGAAAGTAGAAATTTATAAAATTACGATGGTTTTAAAATATATGAGTAAACATATCATCATATAATCCAAATTGTTTAAAAAACAAACTTGTTAAAATAACATTTATACATCTTTTCCATAAGGTTTCTTCAAACAGCAAAAAATAGCCAAATTTAGAATATTCTGCACTTAGTTATTTTAAAGGTGACAGTGTATTATTATCTCTATAATTTTATATTCCTTAGGAATCCTTTAAGAAGAGAATTCGAAACAAAAATCCCATTCCAGAAGAAAAGTTTACTTGAGCGAAACTATATTCAACTTAAATTCAATCACGTTTCCTAGATATTTGCCAAAGGTTTATAAAATTTAATTTTTCCACTAAGCCTTAAAAGCACCTTTTCATTCGTCGGTAATTTTAAAATTTTCCCCTGAGGGTAGAAAAATTTGATCACAGCTGCTCGTGCAGTTTAAAAGTTGGGGAAGTAACAAAGTTTATTGAGATTGAGTGACGATGAGAATATTTTCAATATTTAAGTTGAACTAAAGCTAATTCTAAACTTCATATTCAATTTCCTCGTTATACCATTAAATTTTAGCATACTAAATAGGATTAATACCATAAATTAATTACCAAAATACTCTGTATTTTCCGAACGCCACTTTACCACATTTCCAAACTAATCTTCTCAGTGTTCATATCTCTTGTAAATAGATTTTGCATCAATGTTTCAAAATATTAACAGAATGCTGAAGAAACAATTTTTTATCTTAACGTAGAGAGCAAATTATGTCCCTCTTCTTCGACGAACTTTGATAATTGATTTTCAAAATTTCATAGAAGGAAATCCTTCAGCAGAAGTTCGGAAGCCCCTTTTTGGTTACTTCCTTGTGAAGGAAGTAATCAACGCCCAACTAACATAAAATGACCCAAGTCTTTTCGTATACTGTACAAAATTACAGTTCATAATTCATCAATCGGTTCAAAATTTCCCCTTGATTTAATTAAAGGACATTCAGTCTATCCTTTATTACATTTAAAATTAGACCTTTTGTAAATGGGAAGGGATGCATGAAATTCTTTTAGTCTGGGGGGTTTAAAAGGTGGCATTGTTCTCGACTTAAAATTTAATATTTTCTATTGTAAGAAATATTTTGTCGATTTAAATTTAAAGCTTGAAAGGTTAGAAGTTGACTTTATGTTGTGATTTTCTATATATTCGCGTGCTCGAGTTTCAAGCCCATATAGCATCTATGAATCTATCTAACTTATTCCTATTTATCTTAAACGTTTAATTTGTACCAAGGGTTCAATGTTTAAAATATGTGTTAAATTCATATAATAAAAAATAAGCACAACTATTAAGTAAATGTAATCAGTTTAGGTCTAAATCAAGTCTATTCTCATTCAGTAGGCAGGAATCGCACTAATTTGCTTCAGTTTATTCGAAGGGTCTACGATAAAACTTATGTTTTTAGGCATAAGATTTATCCAATTATCCCCCTTTTGTCTGGGGTTAAATTGTGCAAGAAAATTCCTCTCGCATTTACCTTTAGCACCCGTAGCAAAAAAGTCGAATATTTCTTCTAGCCATGGCTGTTGCTGTTTCTAGAAGTAGTGGCTGGGCAGGTTCTACAAACGAATCCCCAGCATAAAAGCGAAATTACATTGGTCCCAAGGCAAAACATTGAAGTATATATATATGTATATATTTTGTTTTTTTTTGCAAAAGCACCACCGGAGGGCGAGACCACAAAGAAACAATGGATTCAACATTTCATTATGTAAGGTAATCTTCGGTTAAAGAGCCACTTCGGGGTTTTGTCATACCTATAGGCAAAAAGGTGTAAAAGGGATTTTTGTAGGCAGCGAAAATTTTTGCTCACTTGACGGTCTCGTTGGTCCCCTGGCAGAAATAATCTTAACATTCTGTGTGAGAAGAAGCAAAGACCAAAAAAGCAGGTCTCTGACAACAACAAAAAAATACTGTGACAAAAATTTTAGTCAACTCAAGTGTGCCAGAAATCAAGGGTAAAGTCTATTAAGTGTTTTCGCTTTAGTTTTAATGATTTCAATAATGAATGCAGTTCATGACATAGGTATAGAATGAAATTTATGGAGTGGATGCACAACTAATGGTAATTAATTTACCCCTAAGCTCAGGAGTTTTCGTAGTTTTGCGGAATTCACTTTACTAAATTACTCCCTATTTCAGAGAGTTAATTTTCAAAAGGATATAACGATAAATAATCCACTGTGATAGTATGCATGCAACTTTATGGGAGAAACTATAAAGTAATTAAGTTTATAAGGGTTACGTAGAAAATGTAATGTAAATCATATAACTAATTGAAACTTTAACATGAATTTATGTGAATATTTGCTGTGTTACAATTTGCAAGAGTAAAACATTTTTCAACAAAATGAAATGTTTATAAATAATTAGAGATTTAAATTTTTTTTTCAAGGATATTCTTGTTCAATAAATACTTTTTTCAAAGAAAATCTATATACCTATGAGCGATATGTAGTAATAAATTCAAAGAAAATTCTTAGAATTTCAAAAACATTCCTAAACGATGTTCTCAGAGATATTTAATTTAATTAAGATATAATTCGAGATTCATTAGAATTAAATTATTTAAAAGTACAATAAAGCTGAAGGGTTGATGAAATCGTTCATTTTCGCCCTCTTTAAAGATTACAATCTACAGAATATACAATTTCATTTAAATGTTGTATCCTATGCTTTAGGCAATTTCACTTAAAATTTCAATGTGGGAAGCAATTTGAGAGGAGAAGTAATTCGGATAAAACTTAACAATGATAAGACAACTAATAAATTAGTATTTAGTAATTGCAATTATGTTACATAAGCTTAAAGATTTTATACTTTGATTAAGCAAGAAAATTAAATTCAAATTAGTATTTTACGTATTTTCATATTTTTAGAAAAATGCATAGTTTATAGGATAGTCGTCTATGGTTGTCCTGATGGAAAATTACGTTACTATGTCTATTCGCCCATTTTGGCATTTTCTGAATGAAATTTTTTTTAAACGTATTAATTAAATTTAATAATGATATCACCTACTGGTGATATACTATAGTTTCTGAAGATTGCAGCATGATATACTATAGTTTCTGAAGATTGCAGCAGTTCTATAGTAAATCACACCGTTCTAGTCTCATCAGATATGCAGCATTACCTTTGAACCATAGATAGTGCGTTTTGGTGTTGATGTACCTGGCTCACCTAACTTCATCCATACTTTCGGACCTTTAGGATTATCGTAATAAATCCATTTCTCGTTACCAGTTATAATTTAATGCAAAAACCCCTTTATGTTTTGCCTTTGAAGCAGTATTTTGTAAATGGTTTTTAAACTTTCATATAATTGATGTGAAACCATTCCCATTGCATGTAAAACGTTATGAAATACAATGATTGGCTAACGTTTAATGCTGCTGATAATCCTTTTTGTGTATGGCACGGATCCTAGTCCAATAAATCTTCCAATTCTTTACTTTTAAAATGTCTAAACCTAAATTGTGGATTTCAACAAAAGAAAATTTGCTAAATTATTAGTACTGTCGTTTTATTCTATCTACCTAGCTAATACTCAAGTGCTGTTACTATGAGATATTTTTATTATTTATAATATTATTTAATTACTGACTAAATGAAAAACAATTAAATACATGAGTAAATGGGAGAGATTTTAGTGAATCGTGTTATTCTCCATTTCTTTGAAACGAGTTCCCTATGAAAATATAGCACTATGACCTTTTATAATAAAAGTTTATCTTAAGAAAAGTTTTATAGAGCCAACCCTCATGTAGTTAAGAAACTAGAGCTGTTCATTAGTCAATGAACTCTGCTAAATCACTTACTATCCGAACACAACGCTTCCTTCTGTATAATTCAGAAGAAAACATTGAAAGAAAGTAAGGAGGCAAGATAGCATATAAATCGAGCAATGCTCCTCGTTTAAGCAAGTTGCCTTCGTCCATAGAAGAGCTACTTTATTTTGGTAAAATTCTTTTATATTTTGTTTTTTTTTTTTACTACATACATATTACACAGAATACATGTCTTAAAGTTCTCCGTCGGTTATTTACCCACACCACAATGGTGACCCCTTATTATGTAAATTTTGTGAAGTCCTTTGGACCGAAAGTTTTGCTTTTAGTGCTGTCTATCCGGCCATTCATAAAGCAAATAATTAGGAGAAATTTAATAACAAAGTTCAGGTCTCCGTTTGCTCTAATTGTCCTGGCTGGAGGCAAGGTCATGATGGTTTTAAATTATTCAACAAAAGTGAGTTGGGGCGAACCCTTTTTAATTTGGATAGCACCCATCAAAACACGCACTATACATTACAGGGAATGGAAGACTGGTTTTTCAGCCGCCTCATTTTAACATCTATTTGCATCTTTAACTCCATTGAAGAAGATGTCGTAATTGTTGTAAGACATGTCATGAGGGTTATTCTTTTTAGACGGTTAAATGCCCCCTTTTTTAGATGTTTGCGAAAATTACGTATTTATTTGATAGCATACAACACGTTATGCGTCCTGGTACAAAATTGATGTCTTTTATTCATGATGACGAATCAAAGTGCACAATCCTGAGAAAATAGGTTCATCATGAGGCAATTTAAAATTCAAAAAGGAAAGAAATATTTCAAAAATTATTACCATATCTCCGGTCTGGGCAAAAGAAAGTCATCACAATAAGAACACGTCACTGAATATGATGGGCTCAGGGGGAGACGCCCAAAAATTTTCAGACAGAAAGCGATGAAATTTTCGGGAAGAAGGTCGAATTTGAAGTAATTTCTTTTTCAGTGTCGACCAGGAAAATTGGAGCACATTTAGAAACATTACTCAGAACAGAAATTGAGTTTTTACTGCACTTACTTTAATTTTAGTCGAAAATTACATGAATATCTTTCTCTTTGAATTTTTGGGAATGGCCTCACAATGAATTTTCTTGTCCTATGCCCGCTAAGCAGGTGGGCTAATGGAAATAGATGAGAGATGATTCCCAGGAGTTTGTGTATTATGCTAAAATTTTCACTTATTAATCTTATTTGAATATACGCGAAAAGCGTAGTTTTCTGATATTTAGAAGGAAGTACCCACTCTACGAATCCATTTACTTTCAAAATTATACGTTACGCTTGAATGATGCCAAATTTTGAATTATTCAAAAGAGGAAGTTCTCTCCTTTTCATATTTGAGAGTAATTCGTTCATCTTTTAACATAATTGACAAAATAGCGGCTGAAATGTCGAGACTTGAGGGGTAGCAGTAACACAAATAGCCTCATTTTTATGAAGAGTTTTTTCGTTAACATACTCTACTGAAAATGCCTTAAGTATCTTCCGTAATACAACCAGTGCTGTAATGGTTTCTTTTATACCCATAAAGTACCCAATTTGCATCAATTCAATTAATATATATGTTTGCTTCATGTAAATTTATAACATATTTGGTGGCATTTTATAATGAAATATGAAATTAGTCATGATATTGATATATTTCAAATTATCTAGACAATTTCAGTAGAAAACCGAATACGAATAATAGGCGGTAATAGTATATTTTAAAATTCTTTTAATATTTCAATAAAATCACAGTTTTTAATTATAAAAGTAAAAAACCGGTGTAGGTAGTTTATAAATTATAAATCGGAACAGTATGGAATATAAAAAAATTATCAACTTATGATCAGACTAGTATACTTAATTTCTATAATTATGCTCCAAATGTAAGTGAAATAAATTGCAATACATAATTCTAATATCTCGCTTTCTATTAGTTGTATGAAAATTTTACCATTACAAAAATTGTTTAGAAGAAAATTCTCTATAAAAGAGGTATTTTACAAATATTATATACGATGAATTATTTTCGAGTTATCAAAGAAAGCCCTTGTAAGGCCAGTCTCCTCGATATTTTATTTACTTCAGATTTTAGATTTGTTACTTATTTCGGAATTAGGCTATCCTCAAAATTCGTACAAGTAATGATTGCAACTATTGCATAAAAACAATTGTAGTTTTTTCAGCATCGTATGAACTAACTTTAAACTGGTAGGCTTTAGCCAATTGTTGAACTTTTTGAATGAATTATGAGTTTAAAATTTGAGCTTTTTATGATCACTTTACTAATTTCCCATAATTTTTAATTAAAATGCTATTTTACTTTTTCTTTATACATATGAAGGTGTATACCTATTTTGTTTAAGTTGAAGGTTTAAAAGCCTAAAAAAATGTCTACATTTTCCTACTACCAGAGTAGCTACTATCTAAGGTACCTATCACCTTTGATATTTTTAAAGTAGCCAATTACCCACGAAATTTTGTTTGTGAAAGGACTCTTTGAATGCCTGGATCCAGGGAATCCCCTAAAAGATATTTCAAAACAGTCACAATAGCCACATCCCGGCCGATTCCCCAAGCGCGCATTCTGCAAAGTCTGCGGGCTCGGAGAAGGCCCCATTTGAGCTTCAAAGCTCGTCGGGCACACGTTGTAACCTGGAGCTTGAAAGGACTCCGCTACGGAGTCGTCTTCCAGTTTTACGTTGGTTATCCTCAAAGACGGTAGTTGTTCTCATTTTGGCTGCCTATCTTCACATGCTCTAGTCAATTCGGTTCGCAAGTCAACAATATTCGTACGTGTGTGGTACACGGTGGTGCGCTGTGCCGTTTTATTTTATTGTGTAACTTGTGGATTCGAACCTTATGCATATAATAAAATGAAAGTGAATCAGTTCTAATTCTGGAAAGGTTCTCGTGCTGTATAGCAACACCGATCATATACCACCTGCAAGGTAATTCTGTAGAAAGGTACTGCCGCCAAAAGTAATTTTCATATAGTCGCATGTCGATCCTATACATGGATAGAATAATTGCGTGCACAATTCTAATTATTTTCTAGAATTCTTATGGATGGCGAATATATAAAAAAAATATATATAAACCCGCAGAATAATCGATAGAGTGAACAGGATGTAGTTTCCATATACTGTCCATCAAGTCTCCGATATCCCTTAGACACGAAGGCCGTGTAAGATTATGGGGCGACTATATCTTATATAAATTTCATACAATATACCGTATATAGTGTGCCACCGAAAGGAGTAGGAGCCTATTTCTTTCGCTAAATAATTACGACAGCAGGGGTGGTTTCGCGATGTGGAGCACACACCTGTCTGCATCCTAGTTAGCAGTAGCTGATTCAATTCAGTGTGCTGCGTTTCAAGCCCCCCAACTATGATGTCCCAGCAGCGCTCCGACCCTCTTTTGACAGTGACTCCTTTTTCACAGTTGAGTGAGGAGGGCACAGCGACTTTTCGCCGCCAGCGAATAATTGAATTCTCGTTAAAATTTTTTGCAAAATGGGATTCAAAGGGGACGCAACCGAACAGCTTACAGAGCATTTGGCCTTCGGGCGAATTTTAATGAAATTTTAAATTTTATTTTATATGTCAGCATGCTTGAGATGCCTGGACTCCCAGTGACCTTAAATTCTGCATTCTATTTGAGGTCACTCGTTGCCCTATAAAATTCAAATCACTTGTGGGGAACGTATTAGTTCGCAATATAGTGGACTATATTAAAAAGTTTTACTTTCTAAAAATAAGCTATTTTTATTTGGCCCTGTTTAAATAAGAAGGGTCTCTTGAATGCATTACATTTACTATACTTTTATTTTAACTACCCTTTAAAGTGACAAAGTTACTAGCATTCTAGAAGTGGGATCTTAACGTGTATATCTATTGTAGTTTGTAATAAAAACACAATACCTACATTACCCCTTGGGAATAAGTAGGTGTTACAAATGCATAAAATTACTTATTTTTTTTAAATTGATAAATAATAATACGACGTAAAATAATCTTGTAACATAGCCTGAATCCTTACCTATGTACATATAAAATAAAATTCCACTTGTCTATAGTATTTGCTAAACTCTTACTTATTTACTATCTATTTTGGGACAAAAGAGTGAATTTTACGAAATATTTAAGAGAGTGTTGAATCCTCCGGAATTTTTGATAAAATAGATGAAGGTTCAAACTTTTATTTGAGTTAAATTATGAAAGTTCGTTACTTTCTTTTAAAATGTTTACAAAATCATTTATATATTTTTTAAATTTTAACATTTAAAAATTCTTTAAAGTTAGTCTATCTTAAATTTAAAACCTAACACTAATGAGTGCAGTTCTGTTTAATAGAAATTTAGTTATATTTTTAAAACACACTGTGATTTAATGCTACTGATAAATTATTAACATTTTACCCTTTAGAATAGTTGAAAACACTGTCTGAAACATCTTCATCGATTTTTCTTATTTAGGTGATTTATATTTCCGGGTCAGGAAGGAGGATGCATAATCTAAGACAAGGACATCATAACCACCCTTGTAAAAGGGTAGGATTCTTTCCCAGACCATCTCTTCCTAAAGGAAACATCTTTTTCGCAATAAAATCACCTAATCCGTTTTATCGCGTGATTTTCGCGTATTTTTCCTTCAGCTGCATCTGCTGACTTTCAGCTTTTTAGTACAAGTCGAAGATTTTGTTAGAGACAAAATGTTATAAAGCATTTTTTGTTGAAGGGTTTCCCGTACCAATATCGCCCCTACAATTCTCCACCCATACCCCATTTCAATTCGAAGAGGGCAAGTAGGTACGTCTGAGGCGAATACTGAAAATGAGAAAATTCCTCTATTGTGGTTTTGGATGGAGCTTATCACTTTTCCGACAGGGTTCCGGTGTAAGCACCCTTTGTTCTTGACATTCAAGTCTAACAAACATAGGGACAACTGGGGAGGCTCAAACCCATCTTTCTTTCTATCTATCTAGGGTGGTTGGGCGGTGGGTGGGGGTAACTGATAATGGAATCCGAAGATTCCTCAATCCCAGCACGCTACAGTGGTGTAACATCCGCTTTTCCCGCTTTTCTAGGGCTCTCCTCCTGGTCTTGGATGTGCCTCTCGCAGGGTGAAACGAGCACACAGTGTGTGTGTCCCCGGGAGATAAACTTTAAAAGGAGGAATTCCTTCTTGATGGGGTTATGCCTTAAGAAGCTTTTTGAGACATTCAAATTGATAACAAATGTTTGGGAATTTATTAAGTAGTTTGACAACGGCACTTTGCGTGGGAAAAGCTAATTTATTTGGGGATTAATAGCGAACAGTTGCGTATTTATTTTAATTATGAGAAATACCTATTTGTGGACCACAACAAGCATTCACCAGTTTTTGTTTAAAGATGATGAAGATTGTTGCGTTAGGTCGTCTTCATTAAATGGGGATTTCAGTTAATTTATTCGGGACAAATGAAAGATACCGCTGAATAATTGAAAGTCGTTATTTTATGCACGTTTCCAGTTGCTTTTCATATAAATGCCAATAAATGTTTTAAGTTTCTGACGATGTTATGACGAACGTGTTTTGAATTTGACTTCTGACATGGCATTAAATAGGAACATTTAGAAGTTAAAGTAACTTCGGATTTTGAGTAGAGGTTTTTAATATTTTAAGAGAATTTATACTACAGGTAGTAGGCTTATGCTAAAAGTTACAGCTAACTACTGACAAGTTGTCGGATGAGAGGGTTGCCTGATAGTTTGCAACCTTCATCGTAAAACTTAGTAGCTAGCTATCCTGAATTAAATCTATATCGGCTAACCTATTTAGTTCTGAGGAGGAAAAATGCCAAGGTTGGTTAAAAATTATTCTTAAAATTTTGTTTTTCACAGTCTCTAATTTATTCACATGAGTACGGCTGTTAAAATGTAATTTACTTGAGAAAAATGGTAAAGTGTTAAGAAAATCATAGTCATAAAAGTCAAAATTGTTTTATAAATCGAAAATCTAGAAGCTTTTGAAAAAATATATCAAAATTTGTATGTAGTTTCGGATTTTTAAATTGAGACTATACCAATTTCATAAAAGATGGCAGCCGTTAATTTAAAAACAAAATATTGTAAAATAGAGAAAGAGTCAATAATGTTCTAGTCCGACTACGTACAGGCCAAAATTCTAAGTAAATTTGATAACTTTTCTTAATGATTATAAACACATCTCAAACATTATTTTATTTATTTTATTTTATGTTTGCTTAACTTCCCTGAACAAAGTTTTAAAACTTGGAGCATATTTTCTTATATAGTAGGTACTTAAATTCTATTGTATAATTATTTTGTGGTTTCGCATCTAGAGTATTTCAGAATTCTCCCAACCGTACGCTTGTTGGTTATTTCAACATTGTAAACGACTCTTTAATATAACAACCGTGTGAAATTCTACCTAATACGAGACCATATGTATGTCTCAGCAATTAAAGCACTTTCTTGGGATGAGAAGTACCTTAAACAATTCTAAGAACACTCTAAGGTCTAGAGCACAATTTTACCAGTTCAGTGTTTTCCGCCGACTAATTTTCAACGTGCGGTTGAAACTAATTACTGCAATTGCCACCACAGATCCTCCCAAGCACATTCATCCATTCAGTTCTAAAGGACGTTAAGTTGAATGGCAGTCAGCGTACTTTATGCAAAAGAGATCCTAACCCCATTCCCGGTGACAACACGTTGCTTGTTAAAAACTTCTCTTAAGGCATATTTACGCAATGCTCGATGGTGCCCCCTACGTCGTTGTAGAGCTCGTTTTTCAAGGAATAATGGGGTGCCCCAAGATCTCCCCCTACGAGGAGTGGAGTGCCCCATATGACGGATGTGCAAATTAAAATGAGCCCGAGAACCCATAAGGTTTTATGACTGCTCCACTTTCTGAATGGAAACTCCTTTTTATTGTGTAGAAAATGGCCAGGAACTTTCTACTTTTTACTCTTGCCCACCTCCTTAGAGGCGTAGAAAGCTGAGCTTCACGTGTTCTATTAGGCCTTTGGAACCAAAGTGTCTGTTTAAACTTTGCTACCATACGCACAAGTTTGAGATCCTTAAAAGGTTCTGTGTACGGTTCTCATGGAGGTATATTATTGAGAAAAAAAATAATAATACAGGTGTACGGTACTCAAGCTCTGTAGAGAACTTCTCAAGAGTAAGTAGAATTTTTAAACAGAGTGCTCAAGAAATGTAAATTAATTTCTCCAACCCGATCTGGACTAGTAGGTTCAAGGGTTTTAGGTGCATGTAAATGGGCTAAGTCGATAAATAATCAGTTGAATAGTCAACAGGTGCGTAATTTCCGCACTGGACGGCATATGCTGCTGCAATCATAAACTTTTGCGATTTCAGCAATTACATAGAACTGGAGCTTGGCATATGTTCGAACATAAATTTCCTGCAAGCTTTTCCTCTGCACTGATATGATTTTTAGAAGCACACAATATTGCGGTACGGTTGTGAATTTGTCTTTTCTAAAAATCCAGAAATACGAATATATGGAACTATCTTGCCAACGTTTTACACTTCTCTGTACTATTTTTGATGCTGACGTCGACTTTAGAAGAAAAATGGAAAAAAGGATTTCCTCTGCGGAGGTTTAGTCATACTATCAAAGGCGATAAATTATTTCAGTTTTTCAAGGGCACTAATGTTTGCCAGAAATTGAGTTGATTTATTCTCGTATTGCCTAAATCAACTGCTCAAAGGTGACGGCCAAATTTCTGTCACATTCAAGAAATTAAATGCCAAATGATCAAGTTCTTTACGCTCTAAATCCATAAAACTAGAACCGAATACGATTTCCGGCAAATTTTTCGCGTGCAACTGAGATATAGTCATATAAAAATTATCATCAACCCATCGCATTATCTAATTTTAACCTTGTTTGCGTTTGCTAAATCTTTTAAACTATGTATTACTTTTTAGGATTAAAAACACAACGAGTTTAGTTTTATCTCTCGTTTTCAATATCACCAATTTCAAACACTATACTCAGACTATCTATATTCAGAACCAACATAAATTGGTATTAGAATTTTGAAGATTAATTTATTTTAAAAAGTACCGAAAAAGTACGACTTTTAAACTTTTTCCAGTAATTCAGAGTATGAGCAAATTTTTAAAAAGCATACAAATGAGCAAAAATATGATACTACTTAAGGGAGGTAATTTAACAAAATTCCACTGAATATTAATTTTACAATACTCCAGTGTAAAATAGAATTTTAAATTTAGAATATTTTGAGGTCCTTAAACTTTTTACTTTTAGTCGCTTTTGTCATAGGTACTTCTTATGGTGCAATGAGTTCGCTCATAAGAAATGCAATTCTGCCGCAAGACTTCCTCCAATTCTGGACAATAGAACTTTTTAGCGAAAAAAAGAACATGCACGCAAAAATTCTTTTTATCAATATTGTGCAGGAGCTTAGAGTCCCTTGCGGGTTATATATGTGCTCAAAAAAAGAAGAAAAGGAAATAAAATGGATTCACTTTTCTTCCACTAGCGTCTTCTGAGAATAGCACGGATGTACGCTCGAGTACATATGGGATTTTGATTTTGTTAAATTCCATTTTATTTTTGAACAATATTCCCAGTGATGAGTTATACATACATATATATGAAAAAAAATATATATATATACATTTATATTGCATGTACCTAGAAAGTGCAAAACGTAAATTTGGTAGTGGGTGGAAAATTATAACATATCTGCCGGAAGGACGAACAAGTTAATTTTGGTTAAGGGGTTATTATTATGTCATCGTGCGTGATGTATGGGATGGCCTTCCTTACATTAATTAAATCTCGCATCGTGACAGAGTAAGATTTAATTTGCATTTAATTGAAGTAAGTAAAGTGCAAGGACACAATCACATAGCACACTTAAGTACGTTTCCTTTGACCTAAGAATTCGAGGAATACATTTTGTAAGGTTTACAAGGACTTTGAAGGGCAAATGGAACTTTTACGACTTAAGGTGTCCAGAAAGTTCCTCAAATGGTTATAAGTGAGTACACGACCTTCCTGATGGTATTTAAAGTGCTCCTGTTGATGGGGGGGTATATGCGGGGGAATACTCAGAATTCATGAATATGCCCGTAACGCTACGATTGTAAGGTATGGGCGCAATTCCCGGTTCATTGAATAGTAAAAAGGTCTGAAGCACCTGAGCATTGTTAGATTCAAGTGTTGACTTCTGCTAAGTTGTTGTCGTCTCCTTTAGGAGGCACATCTTCAATCCTTGACGAAGAATTTCTATCGTACAACGACAAAGTTTCACATATGTAAGCCGTAAAGCATGGATATGCACGTTACACCCCCGCGCACTCTTGCACGGAAATAGTTTTGACATTGAAAATAATTTAAATTCCGTTTTCTACCCTTAATGCATATTTATGGCGCTCGTTATATTTTGTGGCCCCATTTTCTCAGTATGACATAAAAAGTGAGCGCTGCTATTTTGGAAAATCCGCCGAAAAAAATGTTTTTTACCCTTCCGCACCCAAAGTACGTTGTAGTCGTTGTCGTCATCGGTACGTGGAGCAAAAATCTCACATCAGAAGCACCTCCAGAACTACAGCATATGCGGCTCACTCAAAGGATCACCAAAACATCTCCAAAGCCAGCTACACTTTTATGCTAATGAAACACAAACATTTTGGGATTATTTCGAACGTGACTGAACTTTTGATGTTTATTCTCAACAAGCTTGGATAGAAAAAAATATATCTACATACATATCTTTTTTTTTCTTCCATCGGACTCCTGCACTTTTTGACTCTTCCACCGTGTCCAATTTGAATATTTTCATTAATAATTTCGCCGGCCAAGAGTACACTTCAAGTTGGACTGGAAAAAGGTCTGGAAGTGTATCCGCTTTCGTATTCCTTCTGAAATGTGATCATTTCATTTGCCTGCTTTTCTTCGGGGGTAATTCTTTAATGCGAAAAAAAATGATACCTAAGGGGCTCCTTAATGGGAATGTTGGCTGCAGAACCACTCCTGTTGGAATTCAAACTTGATTCCATTTCTAGGTTTTCGTTCAGATTTATTCACTTCTCGTAATTGACGGCAATATGAAAATGGACATTTGCCTGGCTTTTTCTTATTGTGCTAGGAGACAATTTTAAATAAATTGCGAATTATGCTTCAGTCCATTAAAATTTTATGAAATTTTCGTGACTTATAGGTAAGATATTTATTAGCTTAAGATTTAAAAGGAAGAGGCTTTTAACTATTTAGGAATTTTGCTTAAAATTTATTCTTCAAGTCAGCTATTTGATTTTCTAATTATTACATTTATCTATAGATAATAAGGACTTTCTTTTTCGAATTAAATTGGATTATTCTTTTAATTTTAATATCAAATATTGATTTTAAATTTTCTACAAGCAGAACTATACTCCTACTCTAGCATAGGTATATATTTGTAGTTCACATAAAACTAAAAGTTTCTATACAATACCACGTTTGTTATGATGCTGGTTTTATTTATTCATTCTCATAACACTTATAAATAAATACAGTGTTTATCTATAGTATGGTAAACAAAATGTTATTTTTTAAATAAATTTATCTCTCTTAGGCTTCGGCCACGGACAGAGCAATTATGAAGCGAGCGATTTTAGTAGCCCATAGGATGAGTGTTTAGATTCAGCGATTTCGATTTCAGTATGACAATTTTAACCATGACAAGAGCAAGAAGGTTCTTAATGTACAGTAGTAACCTGTACCTACGGTGGAAGTTTTTTAAAAAAAATAAAAGTAGGAAGTATGAGATGCATCCCATAAATGAAAAGCGATCCATTTTAGGGGAATTTCATCGAATGTTTGTATAATACAACCTAAAGCTTATTCGTTATGCATTTATTTTTGTAGTTCTTGTAGTTCAAATTTTCATCCTGCCATAGTGTAGGCCTACACTGGCTCGCCGGCCCTTGTTAATCTTGTCATCTTAAATACCCTTAACGAAATTGGGCTGAAAAATGACGCTACACGCCGATTACACGCTCAAGAAATCAAAACAGTTTGCTTGCAAAATAATCGCTCACTACACGCAATAAATCGGTCGCGCGTGCGCTTATTTTGTGGCAACTCAATTGAGTGTTAAGGCTTTTCATTTCTTCTATAAAAATTGTTCGCACGCAAATCGCTTGCGTGCTCTGTCCGTGGTCGAGGTCTTACGTAAAGTTTTAGTTAGAATTGAATGTTTTAAGTTGATTGATTTCTGGCGTTACAATTAAAAGTGTTGAGAAGTGGATAAACTATACATTAATAGAAAAATTCTTTGAAAAGGGGAAATTAGAATTTCCTTTTATATGTAAGGCCTATTTTTCTAGGTTTTAGAAATAAATATGTATATAACATTTAACATATGTATACAGAAAAGCATATGTAGATATTTAAAAGTGCTAAACTGAATTGAGATCACATAGGGACGATAGTATTTTCTCTATTTTTAAATAGCCTAGAATTATCTAAATTGTTGTGAATCAACGTATTCTAAACTAGAAAACTAGAGACAATGCTATCCTACCAACAAAGTACTTTACCAGTTTCATCACAATGAGAAGATTTTAACCCATTTGGAGGCTCTCCAACTTGACAAATCTGCTGCGGCACCAAATATACTATGAATGCATCCATGTCATGGACGTGTATATTCGCACCCATCCAACCGATTCCCACGACACCAGCCCCGGAGGGATGAAAACATATCTACCAGGGATCTAGCCCGGTCGGGTTGTGTCCCAGATTATACCCCTTGCATTGTGCGAATACCAAAATCAATTATTGCAACGTGAAAATATATTTTTTTCTTATATATATATATGAATCGAAATATGTGTAGCAAAATTAGCTGGTTCCCGTGGTGAACTGAACACGAATTGTGGAATAAATACATGACCGGGTTGCTCGTAATTTTCACGCTTACAATTCTCCCGAAGCTATGAATAAAATATTCTGAAAAAATTGCAACAATGGCAAGCAGCTGAGGCGACGAAAGGTTAATTAATAAATTTATGGGTGTTATGCTAAAGGTGCTGAGAACTGTGAGATTGTTAATAATAATAATGTTTTTTTATGGCATTTCAGTATATTTAATTTCCACGGGCTGTTTGTACTCGTTTTATAGGTTGATTAATATTTATAGTTTCATTACTGTGATGCTCTGGATAGTGATCGTGGATGGGGAATGTAATTAATTGTTTTTTTCCAGTATCGACAGCAAGGTGAGTTGACTTCCGCTCATCTTGATTTACTCAAATCCTTCACTTCCGGGATTTCAACATCAGGGCATTGAAATAAAGCCAATGGATATTTACGAGTACTGTGGCATAGGTTTTGTAACCCGTTAAGATACAACACTAAATACGTTTCTCTCCCTGATGACAAAAGGTGAAAAGGTGATTCGGATTTATTCAGGCAGTTTAGTCAAACCGAATCGATGGAAGGGGATTTTGCACGTTTCAATCCTTTAATAATGAAGTGGATAAGCGGAATCCTAAAATTCACAGGAAATTATTGTGGGCGTCAGATTTAATGCCTAGAAATTCCTGTTGATTTTACTCAAAGTAAATTTAATTCTGTACCTACAAACAAATTTCAGCATGGGTTAGGGCAAAATTGTACTATAGATGCATAGTATGTATGTGAATTTAAAATTTTATCAAATTGGTGTTGGCCTTAATCAGTAGTTATTATTTCAGGTTGAAAGCCTGAAAATTCGATACCCTAATGCGGTTTTTGGTTTTGTAATTGTATCCCATATTAAAATTGCAACCAAATAGATTAGGATCCATTCCTTCTATTAAACGAGTTAGGTTCACTGCTTTGCTTAATAGACAGGATAGACCGATATTTATTATTTGTTTATTTATTTCAGATAGTGTGGTAGTACATAAGTTACAATAATAATTTCTTTACATAAACATAATGGTAGAAAACCTATATAAAGAAATAAAATATAACCAATAGTGTCACTAGCAGAAATTACAAAAAAAAGAGAATGAAAACAAAAGCAAAACTAAAATAAAACTAAGAAGAACTAGAACGCAGGGGTTTTGTAGTTAGCACTAAAGTTGAAAAGTTGAGAAAATAATGTTGTAATCACTAAGTTTGGCCACTCAAATGCATTAAAAGAATCTTCCTGAAATCACCGCCACCGCGAGCTCTTTTAATTGGTTCTGGCAATGCATTTCAAAGCTTTATGGTGCGCACAAAGAAGGAACGTTCGCATTGCTTACAACTACCATTTGAAACAAGTAAGTTAGTCAGACAAGAAGACATTAGGAATTTTATGTTGGTAAATAAGTAACTATAAAGTCCTAAAGTACCCTTGTCCAGATAATCTTGTGAAGAAATTTTAACATTGTTAACTTTTGTTTTTAAAAGATAAACCCAAAAATAGTAGTAGGTGTAAGCAGGCCCCCAGATTAAACTATTTAACATTTCTTTAAATATTTTGAGAAACTGATTTTTATATCAATAGGATAGTTAATAAACTTCAAATTAGAATGTCTAGATTGCGAATCAGACTTTCATTAGAGTTAATTTTTTTAATACTACAGGGCATGTAAATTAAGTAGAACAGCTATCAGAACGATATGTTCTTAAAATGTTCATATATAGGCCTACGTAGGTAATTATTGAAATCCATTTTATCAGGAATAATGTGTAATAATGAAGTAGTTGCAATGTGCGTGGTTCTCAAAATTACCTCTCATTTCCTACACTACATAATCGATTGATGTCGATTTCGTGTAATTATAGCATTTAATAATAAAACAGAGGGATAGAGAAAATCCTGCAGCTCTCAGGAAATTACTTTTGGCGTGAACTACTTCGCTTATGAATTAATACCTAGTCAAATTCCTGTTGATTCCGGTCCACTCGTATATTTTGGGCTGTGTCGCCACATCCCGGAATCCAGAGTAAAATAGAAGTGCACCCTATGTTTTGCTTTCATCAGGAGAGCTGTGGACTGGCGATTTTCAGGCAGGAGCCTCAAAAAGCAATTTATCACTTTGGACAGTATTGATTTTGGGGGGGTTGGCAAAGTGGGGGCCCGCACGCCCATAGTCCAGGCTTTTCTCTGTCCTCCATAGTCATCTGCATTCCGGGAAAAAAAAGGAAATCTTGATTAACCCCTGGCAGTGGAGGTCTCCCGCCAGTCAAAAGTCAGAGGGCGATTATTTAGATTAATGCTCATAGAGAGAGCATCCTTCGTCAGAAGGCGTCCCCTTTACCCAGAATTTAATGATTATGCGTAATTAATTTTTTTTTGTTTGTTCTATTTTTCAGAAAGGCCTCATAGGTAGGGTCTTTTTTTTGTTTTAATTATACTTCATTAACTCAAAATACGCGGAGGGGTATACTCAGCAGAAGTAATTACCGCCTAAGAGCATGCTGCGCGAGTTACAGTTGTTTGCCTATTTATTTGTGCAATTAGACACTTATTCTTGGGAACGGCAAGAACCCTTCAATCTGCTTTCTTGGAAATTAAGTAGGAAAATTCCACCCCCGCTGTTACTCGCTCGAGTGAAATATAAAACGGTCTTCTTCATAGGGTTTGGCCGGGACCGGCGGGCTGGGCGGTAAAATACCCTAAAGCTGCTCACCGATAGCAAAACGGATGGATGAATGGATGAATGGGCTGCTTGGTTGTGCAAAGGGCTTCCCTAATTCCACAAGACCTTGAGGAGTGGCTGCTCCGTTCATCCTGATTTGATAATCAGCCCCAAGAAGGTAATTAAGTGGAGTCATGCCTTCAATTACAGCGAAATAATACGAAGCCAACGACCAATTTGAATTGAAAGGTAAACTAGCCTCAGCTTTGGTTGGGGTATTTTCATTTAACCCACTTTGGCTCACTGGTGGTTTTCTAAGCCGATTTTACTTAATCGGCCCACAAAATTTTGTACTCTTATATATTGCCGGGAGGAATAGGGTAGCAATGAACATTTCTACAACCCTTAATATCTCTATAAGGTTTAAATTTCTATTTTCGGATGAATAAATAAATTGTAATTGCCCTCTAGCATCCAAAAGATAAAAGGATAGAGAGCACTGGGCATCTTTGATTTATCATGCAAATAATGTAAAATAATAGCACTTTTCATATTATTGGACTCCGCTAATAATCTTTGTAATTGAGAAATCGAAAACAAATATCTTATTCGATTTATCAACGGCGTTATCGTGTAAAATGACAAATTGCTAAAATACCTTTACCTTTAGAATTACAAGCGAAAAATTGGAAATTCTTTCTTTTTTCTATTATTGCGAAAGTCTAAAAGTATTTGTGAAATAGCCAGTAATCTTAAACATAATAATTAACCAATTAAAAGTTATTGAAAATATTAAAATTTTTTTAATTTTAACTAGATAACGTTGAGGTGAGGGCTCATAGGATGTGTGTTGTTATGAAGACTTAACTTAGACTTTATATTGTGTAGAATCATAGTATTATTTTATAACGTTTATCAAAATATTACAAAAACCATATAAAATAAATACAATAAAAACAAAACATTCTACAGCTAAAATTTATATTTTCAGATCGTTTTACTATAAAACTACCACTGTTTGCTGCTAACAATTTTCGAATTTCCCTTGTCGGTAAGTAAAAAATTTAAACGCATAAAACTGAATATATGTCAAAAGAAAAATGAACTTGTCCAATAAAATTAATTTAAGAGTCGTCTACCACATTTACATATGTTTTGCATATACCTCAAAAACCCGCTTAAATTGTTACTTTAAACAGGTCCCCGTAGGGACGAAACTAGCCAAGAACTATTAATGAAAATTTTGCACTATGCACATACTAAGGGGAGGAAACTTATGTGTTTGCATACAAAAAAAAAAAAAAAAAGAAAAGCACCACTGGGATAGACGTTGTAACGTTTAGGGAATTACATTTAAAATTCAAATGAAATGCAAAATTAGCAGAATGGCGGTGTCGTAACTGAACGAAGTTTTAGCGACACAAAATTGTACCTAGGGAAGATAGTGGAAGATACTTTTACTTATAAGGGCTATGGTGAAAGTTTAGAGACTGTGGGTTGTCGGTCGGAATAACAAGGCAGCAAGAGTTCTACATTTTATAAGTGCATACCCATCTATGTACGTTTAAGTCTACAGCTCGATGTTGGTTTATGGTGCGGTTCTAACTCTTGATAGAATGTTTCGTGCTAGCAAATACCCCTGTCTTTGTTCAGAATGCCATAAGTCCAGAATAGACTAACAGTTTGTAGCATAAGCAAATATGCTGAAACCCATATTATTTCTGCAAATGCATCATTTTAACCCTTTACACGACACCGAGGGAAAGGTTCGCTTTCCAATCCCACATCTGTTGAGACGTTTTTTTTTATTGTCTATCTTTTACAGCGGAGGTCAGAATTACTTGGATTTCTAAAGTGAACATCTCCGCGAAAATAACCCCTTGTTACTTGGGGGTCGAAGGATGGAATATGACGGGAGTCCCTCGCACGCTAATGTTTCGTAAAAGAGTTTTCGTTATTTTTTTTTTTATTTATTGTACTCGTATATACCTTTTTTTTGTAAGGAAAGAGCCAGGAATTTACCAGGGCTTTGGTGCCATTCTCATTTTTGTTATTTATCCTTTTTTTCCCGTCAAAGGCACGATTATATTGGAAGAATAAAAGAAAACGAGTGGTTTAGCTTCTCTGTCGGTTTGTATGTAATATGTTTTCTGATTAAAAAAATAAATAAAATGAAAAAGTGCTGTAGCAAACAGACCGACCTTTTTTCTATGCTATAAAATTCTTCGGATCCTCATTTCGAAATTCCACGGTATCAATGACGTCAGGAAAAGTTGATGGTCATCGCTTTTATACAAAAAATAGACAGACAATTACCTGATAGAATTTTATTTATGTAAAAGTTGAATGTTAATGCGGCATCAGGCACCTGCTGCTCGTGTCAGAGTTTTGTTACATAAACCTTTTTGATTTAATTGATATTACTTGTCAGGACCATCTCTGTACCTACTTGTGGTTATTTTTAAAAGGTATTACATTAAACGAAAAAAGGGTTTATATAATTAATGTATATAATGGCTGGTCTTTCTACAAAGGTCTGAGGTTTTTATTTTGTTTGAAACGATTTAAAAGTGAAGGGTTTAGTTAGGAAAATCATTTAATTAAAGTCATATCGGAAAAAGTAAATTTTCGGTTGAATGGTATATAATAAATATAGTGTTACAAAATAAATTTCGATATTTCACAGTATTTATTTTACGATTTCAATTGAATCGTGTTTATGAAATTAGTGCTATTAAAGAATTTTTGTCATAAATTACACTTTGAGAACTCTTTATATAGAAAAATGTGAGTTTTTGAATTTTAGGGGTCAGTCATAACTTCAACGTATATAAAAATATTCGTATATCAAATTTGGTAGAAGGATGTGAATTTGAAAATGTCCCTCGATATCTACTCATTGTTTTGAATTTTTTTACGTTAGTCCAAAATCCCAGTTTGAACAAGGGTAAGTTGTATTCGAGCTGCTCCAATTGGAGATATGAAAATTTGCTTTTTTGTTTATATTTGAGTAAATTATAATAATATTTTGGACTTATAGCGTTGCATATAAAATTCTCTACTATATATCTATTTATTTATAATAGGTACCTATAGTATACTTTTATAATAAACTTTATTTTCAAAAAAATATGTGCGAGGTCAGTTGAATGTGTTTTTATCTAATTCAGTAGTGCATATCCTCAGATTTCAAGCATTTGCTAAGTTTGTTATTCGATTTTAAGTAGTAACCTTAATCAACTTAAAATCCTATGGGTTACAATCCCAAGATTTCCCAATTTTTTTTTTTCTATACTTACTAAAGCTGATGTGCGCATTCAAGTGCAAGAAATTTCCCATAAAACTTTAAAGAAAGGATCTGAAAGCCCGATGAGCCGTGAAATGGACCGAAAAATAAACCGACCATAGAATAATAATAAAAAAAATATAAAAAAGGCATAATAAAGACACGGGCTCAGATCCAATTTATGCCTTTGCTTGAGCTATTTAAGGCGTGAATTTTTGAAAAAGATTTAATCTGGTGTAATTTTGTTCCCGGATTTAAAGGATCATCTACCACAGCTAGACGGTCAAAAGTGAATGGCATATAAATTGCTCCTGTTGCTGCCAATCCTAAATTGCTTTTTAATTTGAATTGAAGACAGCTCGTCCATCAATATCTTTTTTTGCACATACCACAAAACACAGTGTTTGGGTGAGGGGGGGAGGTATATCAAATATCATTTTGGGTATGATTCAGGTGATTTTTTTTTTCGATACAATACAAATTTTCTGTCCAGTATTAGTAAAAGGCTGGCGAGACATGAAATATCATAAATCGATTTATTTGTGGGTGTTGTTGCTAAAAGGAGTATACCCTAACGAATATTTGACAGATTTGAGTGTGCCGAGATAGCAAATAAAATATTTAGACAGGGAGATCTTTTCGTGATTGCGCCGGTAAAATTCGATGAATTGTTTACCTTTCTTTTCCTGTGGGTGAGTTTGAAAAGGTTTTTTTTTGTGATGATTGATATAAGTGCTTTCTTGTGACAATATTAAGTTGTGTGGTTTGAAACATTGATAGGTAAGGTGATGGATTTTGGTCAAGGTTGACTCGATATTATGCCTTAGAACGGAAAACATATTTACATTTATTTTTGTTTTTTTTAAGGATTGAACATAAGCCGCACAAATTGCGTGGAAATGGATCAAAAAGGATCGAGAAGATTGTGTGTAGATACAGAGAAACTTTAGAAAATCTCGGATAGAGTTTTTACAAATCATCTTACTTTGCCAAACTTTACAATGAATGAAATCCACCCTGCTCTACTTAAAAATATAAATAATAATTACTTTCTGTACAACATGCTTGAAATAAAGCTAAATTCATTTGGATTTATAACTTCTTTCTTTAACATTAAGAAAAGAAATTAAAAAAGAGAAAGACATGGAGGATTTTTCAATTTTCCTTCATTTTTCTAAAGGCGCTTAAAAAATATTCTGGTAATGAATTGAACTATAATTTTTAAGGGTTCAGTCTGCGAATTTTAGTAAAACTTCTTCTGATTGTAGAGTAAGGAAAGAAATAGTAGCCCATATTTTATCGGTTTTTTTCTCATTGCCATATTTTAAATAAGTTAAGGGTTGTATTTTTATTTGTATATACCTCTAATATATCAGCAAACCTGGCATAACTAAAATCTTACTAACCTTTTCAATGTCCATCTATCATCCACATTATTTTTGAAATTTTGAAAACATATAAATTCCATAAATGGGGTGGGTTATTTGAAACTGACTGTCCACAAAAATATTTAATAAACCCAAAATGGCATCTGCACAAAAAAGAATATTGAATTTTTTTTTAATTTATTACTTCCTGCAGCATCAGCAGTATTACAAACGCAATGAAAAAAAAAACGAAACACCTGCACCAAATGAAAGAGCACTTCATCTCGCCTCTGTCGCGAATATTTCAATTATTAATAAGCTCTGCAATTTTCATATTACCCGTTCTTCGCCGGATATTGATATTTTCCGGCTGTTCCTGTAGAAAGGTTCAGAGATGGGTCCCATTAGCGTGATCTAAAGGAGGTTGGGAGGGTGGGGAGCATCCAATTAATTATTTACTGCATCATTTCTATTCATCCACCTGAAAACTCTTTCCGTCTATGTGGAGTGAAAGGAAACAAACTCTCATCGGAAAATATTTTTTGTGATAGATGGTGTTTTTGTTGCGTGGACACGCTTGTAGGAAACTTTTTTGGACCAGAAGTTGTCGAAACAATATAACCTTATCAGAAAAAAAATTGATTACAAATTTCTTAAGGAGTTGTAGAAGTTAACTTTCCAAATTTGTCGTGTCCGACACTTATAAACTGTAATTTGATATGTTATTTTGTTAATCTAAAATTTTTGGGAGGAAAACAAAAGGTTACTTGTAGAAAACTTAACATTAATAACAAATATAAATGAAGTTTTAAAAGGTATAGGTACATTTTATCTATTCTCAAATAGTATTATTATTATATACCTACTATTTAAAGTTAGTAGTTATGGTTTATGCTTTTACATAGTGTCTCTTCCTATCTAGGACTGGAATCATATTAGATACGCACTTAGAAATAATATATAAAGTGAATTAAAACACCGAAACTCTTTATTTAGCAACAGAAAAACGATTTGTTATAGTAGGTCTATCGGAAAGTTCTGTCCGTTTTTGAAAAGAAAGAAAATGATACAATTTTTAACATATTTAACTAGATTTATTGAGCATCTTCACCAAGAACATTTAACAAATTTCGACACGCTGACAATGACTTTGTTGTAGTTAATTTCGAAGGGCACATAATAAACGCATTTATAAAGATAAACAGCCACATACAAGTCAAACGAACATATCCAAATATATTCAAACTTGAAACGAAATTATCGGAGAGAACTTTCCGGTAGACCTAGTATTTATAAATTGGATTTTGAAATTACATTGCAAGTATTAAAGAACTAACCAGTTAAGTATTATTGAAAAAGATTAGAAAATATCAAACGATTGCTTCTTACTCAAATATAAGCGATAAGCTAATCTTGAGCTACGGAGATTGAAAAGCTTCAACTAACATTGCGAATCTACTTTGAAATTTAGAGCTTAAGCTCGAACTTCTGTTAAACCAGTCTTTAATAATGCAGAAGCCAATTTTACACAAAAACATTGTGAGAGATTTTATTGCACGGACTCGTAATCGAAAGACAAAATAGTATAGAATTTTGTAATACATATTTCTAGAATATTTTGCGAACATGTTCCCAGAGTAAAATTTTATTTTTATGCTAAAGTAGTAGACAAAATAATAACCTTATAAGCGAAAAATTTATTAGGGAATTTCTTAAAAAGTCATGAGAGGTAGCGACAGCTGTATCTACGTTACTTTGCAAAATGAGATCGAGTTTAGGTGGCGTAATATCGTAAAAATTCGCCCCGTTCCCCGGAAGTGGCTGTTCTAAGATTAAATCAAGGTGAAGGGGCTTTTATCCAATATTGACGTATTAAGCCATATAACCCCCCCTCCCAAACGACTGCTGTTTTCTTATGCAACCCATCGCACACAAATTGTTATCGAGCGCTTTCTTCTGTGATGCTGATGAAGGGATGGGGGCCATCTCCGAATATATATAAGAAAAAAAAAGAAAAGGAATTCCCTTTTCAGTCTAGGACTAGGACAGCTTCACAAACAGGTTGAAGTCCTTCGGTGTCCCCGGAGAGATATTGACAAAGTGCCATGCCTAAGCGGAAAGTTATTTTTTCTGGATTGACACAAGTACGAGATGATTATTCATCGGAGGGATATGTAGGAGGGTGGCATAAATATTTGAACACTCTTTGATGGTATGTGCCTTCGAGAACGTTGATGATGGACATACAAGTTGTCGGAGGCTAAAACGAAACCGGACCTAACTAAACCCGGCATTATTCACTGTGCGGTAAATAGGCGGATCTTGACCCTATACCTTTTTCAAACGCACCTATCAATGGAATTGTCCACAGGAAAAAGAAAAAAAAATAAAAGGTCAACGATAATCAGGACCTTTTATTAACTGTGGGCAATTCCATCTGATTATGTTGAAAGCTAAAGATTTATTTTGTAGTCCTACATCTACGTGGGCGGATTAGAAATAGAAGTTTTAAAAGGAAATCATGTATGTGTGTAGGCCTTGATAAGTAGAAATCAAAATTTGTCTCTCATTAAGACGCCTATGAATGAGTCAGTCTAGAAAACATATTTATTCACCAAATTGATCCGAACACATAATGCTTCAATTGCTTTTACTCTATACATCAGCAGAATTTCTATTTACCAAGAATTTTATGCGAAATTCTTAGCAATCGTAAGCTTCAAGTCCTCTTCTAAAAATATTTCGCCTTGAAATTCCGTTTTTATTATTGGTCCCAGAATTTGGTTAGACATACTAGTTCTATTTTTATAGTATGGAAGTAACAAATTATATTATATAGCTTTATTTTTCTATCCAGGCCTGCTCAGTTTTTGGCTGTCCACTGTCCTTTCTAGAGGACAAAAGAAAACGATTTTTAAGAAATTCCTGCCTAGGTCTATGCAGAAAATGCTTTCATATCAACACAAAATTAAATTGTTGTGGTATAAATAGACGCAATTTGTAAAATGTTTTTTTATGTTTATTTTTATTACTTATATGCGATTAATGGAAAACAACAACTAGTATTACCAAGTTAAATATTTCGGTTAGAAAGTATAAAGTTATAAGCGGTATACCTTAAAAACAGTCTTCCGAAATAAGCGTTTCTACACACATATTAATCATATACGTAATTTTATTTATAGTTTTAGCAAAAGTACCTTTAAATTAAGAATTTTCGATAGTATACTCGTAAATGTTAATGGACGATAATACTCAAAATAAGTCTGTTCCTTCTTAGCACCCAGAAATACAATTATTCTCCAAACTATTTGTGTATTTGAAGAAAAATTTAAGATCTACGCTTATCCTTTTAAAAATATTTTTTTATAAATTCCTGAATTTAACACAGCTACCTCCTACAGAACGGAGCTAAGCGTGGGTATTCCGCAATCATTTCCTTTTTATTCTGATTTATATGACGGTTCCTCCTGACAGAAATCTGTTCACATTCGCAAATTACCGGCGGAAATAAAATATTTATATCCTTCGCCGTCTATATCCTTCCCACAAGACAAGATCTACAAGTTTCGGACTTCCACTCGAATTCTGGGGCTTGCAAGTTAATGCCTCATATATCCTGACACGTCCGCTTTTCCCCACAGGTTTATGAGATTCGTTAAAATCTTTACGATTTTCCTATTGCACGAATTTTGGAATCGTTATATTCCGCTAAAACTGTAGGTAAGTTTGTAGATACGAAGGTTGCAAAGGTATAAAGGTACGAAGATATACAGTGATTTAATCGATAGATGAAAACCGACAGGTATATATCTAGCTCAAAGGTACGACACTTCCCTTCGACTATCATTTTAACTCTCTCCCTATTTCCTGAATTCACCCTATTGAGGGGTGGTTTGCTGCAATAAAAGCCTTTTCTTGTGGCCCCATCGTCGTCTTGTTCTTGCCTCAATTGTTAAAATTATAGCAACAGGGGACGGTTGACGAAGGGACGACAAAAAAAAAAACAAAATTATTGTAGAAATAAGGTCGACACTTGTAACCCACTAAAATCACAGAGCGTAGCCGTACACTTGACGGAGTAGAAAAGGTTCTATGCCATTCTACTGCTGTTGCTGTAGATGTTAAACGAAAAGAAAAAAAAAAAAACCCTCGACACAGGGTATATAGAAGTATAGGGTGGGTGCAGAAGCGAGTCTAGAGCCTTTTGAGTGAGCTGTAAAAAATGGTTGCAGCTTTACAAATGGCTTATAGACGGGTAGCTTTCATTTAGGGGCTGGTGGCAATTTATGGGAGCGTTTAATTGCATTTGAGTTCTTGACCTGAGTTAAAAGAAATAACTGAGCCCACGAGAACGAGCCCATTGTACGACTCTGTGGCAGATCATTAAGCGCGATAATGAACTCTTAAATAAACTCCTTGCAAGGGACTAAATTTTAATTAAACTTAAGTGAGATTATGCTCCTCATCTCCTAGCTTGGCACTATACCAGAATTTTTCATCTACTCGTATATCCTTTAGTTCTCTCCAACCACTGTAGGCATATTTAACTAGACGGCGACGAAAAGCGTAAATAAAAAGAATATGCAAAAAATTTCTTGAATTAAAGATGCAGTCAGGACTTTTTTACAATCAATTAAAATGCGCACAGTCATTTTCAGGTAAAGGGCACGGCTGGATGAAGTGAAATCGTTGTGAAAATGGGATAAGAGCGCTCCAAGAATTCTCTATGATTCACTGGGTAGCATAATTAAGTGTAATTATTCTTTACACCGGTTGGTAAATGGTACTGCACCCAAGCGGATAAAGAAACGAGAAAGGCAGACATTTGCGCACAAAATGTTACACCAAAAGTCTGCTGTGTAATATAAAAAATTCTCTGGCTAAATTAAATTTACTCTTCTCTAGGATGCTTCTGAATTAAATAAATGGCTGGTCATATCTCACAGGCTTTTTGACTTTTCTGTTTTCTTGTGTTAATTATTGGAATTTTCTAAATATAAATTAAGCAAGTTTAGACTAGCGGCCTAAGCGTACTATAGATAAATAGACATACATATAGAAATTTTCTATTATAGTTTTGTGGTTTTTAGACATTCTAATATGATAGTTAAATACAACAGATTGCCATGAAAATTTGAATTTGAATTTTTAGATAACCTTACTTAATGGTAAAAGACTGTTGTATGCAAAAATATGTGAATCATGTACTAAAATCTAAATCTTCAGTAATAAATGTATAAAATGAATAAATGGGCCCTATGGAACTTTTCCATATCTTTCAAAATATATCTACAGACAACGTAGGACTCAATTTATAGGCTAAATTATTATATAACATTTAAAGGTATACCCATTAACTTCATTATAATGTCCCCAAAACTTCATAACAAAGCCTATTACCATCGTTAAATAGTCTTCTTTCTTGACCAATGTAGCGGCAACTGACGGAGATTTAAGGGCATTAATCATTCTGTTGCATATTGTAGGGTGATATAAAAGCTTCAGCGACCTAAATATGAATCGACTAAAGCTTGGGGAGTTGGTTAAATGCCATAAACATGTCACTTTGAAAATTTATTTCTATGCAGTATCATTTGCAAAGCTCACATAAATTCATGGTAATAAAAACTAAAAAAATGAGAAAAGCGCGAACAAAAGGCGACAGGGTGGTAATAAAATTTCGCTGAAAATTCAAGTAAATTGTAAATGCAAAAGCGGTAAATTAATCAGATTTCAATTAAATGCCAAGTCAAAAAGTCTAGGGGAGTGTTGGATTACGATTGAATTTTGTCCTTTTTCGCAGGATAAAAATGTGTTGAGAAAGCAAACACGAATAAGACGTTTTCATTGTATATATTTTTTTTTTTTTTCAAAAGCAACAAAGTAAGGAAACTCACCAGAAACATTTCACATTATAGAAAACCCCAAATTACGTGTGCGTCGCTACTCACAGGATGTTTGAGCAAAATTTTGTTGAACTTCCGAAAACAAATGGTTGTGAAATTGAAAGTAAACGTGAAGACGTGATCAGCATCCCGGGGATGTTTATGAGATGATAGGGCACAAACGGAGAAAGGTAGATGCACGATGGCGGGTTGAGAATCTTCTGCCCGGGGTGGGCAATGGAAAAGCGTTTAGCTAAACATTTACTCTGCGGAATGTGTTGCAGATGACTTAAAGCTATCCGAACCTTTCATCCCTTCTGTGGGGGGATGAATTGCGGATGTTCTCGACGGAATTCAGTTGCTTTTGTTTCAAATAACCCAAACTTCTTGCCTCCGCCTTTCTTTTTGGATTTAAAGGATTATCGCTGCAGTTGCCTTACAAGTATCCAATTGATCGGATCTTGGGAGCAGACGCGAAAATTAAGTATTCAACCCTTCGTGGACATGCTACAGACAGTTTTCAATAAAAATTCCTGACAGGATGATACGATGGCAATTTGAAGGAATCCAAGGATAAATTCTTAAACAAATTTTGGAAAAGAAAGGTGACTGTATTTAAGGGGAATCTTCTAAACCTTCTTCTTGGGAATGGTGAGACACGTGCTTTAGAAATACGAACAGAAAAAGGATGGTGGAATACAAAATATGTCCAAAATGTGATACCTCCCTGTGGTGACTGTACAGAGCACACAGTTTGCGATGAACATTATATCAACCCTCCACCTGGAAGGAGTTATTCCACAAATATTCACGAAATTCTTTACTTTTTTTAAATTTTATTTAATGTAAGAAATCTATCTAAAAACTGAAAATGAAACATTCGTTTTTATCAAGATCATCAGAAAATAGACGGATAGACTTAAACCTTATTCGGCTCATTTGAAATTATGTAATTGCTGCTTTTAATTTAATGAATAAATGATATTTAAACTATCAATTCGAAATCGACTTTGGTCGTCGATTGATTATCGTTATCATATGAAGAAATTGCAAAGCCAATAGTTCAATAGTACTGTAAGTTTGAATATTGACCTATTTTTATTATTATTGGGGTATGCGGGACATATAGCCGCGAGCGTTCAGACGTTGTCCATTGGTCTCATTGACTCATTGTGTTCGGAGCGTAGAAGACCATAGTTATCCTGGGATTCGGACCTACAACCTCTAGAACGGTAGGCTAGCGTGTTGTTAACAACTGAATCTACCAGAGGTCCTAATATTGACCTAAATTTACGAAATATATACGTCATAGGGATTTCAGCAATATAAATCCGAAAATATAGACTATGGCAATACAGAAAACCTTTAAGAGGCGACTTTTGAATAGTCAATCAGTATTTGTTAAATATAATCTCTATATTAATTAACTTGAGTGTAATTTTAAATTATTACAATAAGCACATTCCTCTTTCTAATAACATTATAAAAAATTAAGCTGATTTCCAAAACATACATATTTTCTCTGGATTAACCAAATCACATTCTGAAATTTGTAATTTTAGCAGCCTTTTTATCTTTTAACCTTTTAAATTATCCGTAGATTTTACTAAAATATTTCAATATTTTAGTTCGTATTGTTTCTTCCGTGGAAAACACATCACATTTTCAAAATAATAAATTAGCATACATTCTTAATTTATTTCTTAAAGGTATATATAGACTTTTAGATATTGTGATGAGGTTAATGAAGCTTTCTATGCACCTTTAGGCTAAGAAACCCTTGAAACTATTTTAAATCCCATAGTGGTAAAGTTTGTTCGTGTACCATAGGTACATATGTATGTTACGTAATTCAATACGAAGAAAGAACGAAGCTAAAACTTGTTAGTTTAGCACGAAGGCTCGAAAATTCTCGTAAACTACTATCCGTAGCTAGTCATTGTTAGATCAGCTCAAAAAGAACTATATAACAAAATTACACAATCAATTTTATTAACAACTTATACCCCTTCTTGTTACGTAATTCAATTCACAAAAACCGATTGAGCGTAATAAGAAACATTCTATTGCTACAGTAAATTAAATTCAGTTTTGATATAAAACCTTACCACTCTAGTTTAAATTAGTCAAAGTGTTGATTTTCGTAATAGCGTCCTACAATTGTTTGTAGTTTTTTAGATATCACAAAGGAGATTTTATTTTATTTACCTTTAGGCAATTTCTGTGAGTTTCCTTAATTAAATTTTGGCTTTTGTTAAAAGTACAAATTGAATAAAAAAGAGTCTTAAGAAATAAATACAAATCTTGTTATACCTCACGATTTCATCTTTGGAAAGAAATAAGAAATTTGTACGTATTAAATAAAGAGATATAAACAATTTTTATTATTCAAACTCAAAGTCAAAAGTACCTTCTTTTAAAACAAACAAATTTTTGTTTTTATCCCAAGAGAGTTATATTTTCTTTTTAACTATAACCCTAAGGTAACTTGTGTCTTGTTGCATTACATAAAAACCAAGTCTTGTTTAAGAGGAACAGAATATTGTTTCCTTAGCAATGATTATAAATCCCTCTGGGTGCGGTAAGACAAGGAAAATACAAGCTGGGGAAAAAAAGAATATATGGAAAATTAGGAAAACGAGAAAATAAATAAAACAAGCATTGTGGAATGTCACAAAATTTTCCGGAATATAGGTACATGCCCAAAAGCGGCTGTTATTAAACCCACATCCTTGGGGTGTTTCTGAATAAAATATCGAATCAACGCGTACATGATTTCGGCCCTTCCCCCTCAATTTATGTCCCTTTTTCCAGGAAAATGTAATGAACTGTTTCGTAAATTGACGACTAGAAAATGGCAATATTTTGTAATGTTTTGTTCGCATGTATTTATTAAGGCGGACGAATGTGCTTTGTCGGATATTCCACAGTAATTTTTTTTTGTATTTTAACAAACCAACCCAGGGTTGTTTGAACAGAACTCATTAAAAATTCCAATTTTTTTTCGTTCGCGGAATTTTATTGAAGTGAAATTTAAGTTTGCTTTATGTCAATTTGATGTAAATTTGTATTTAGTTTGGATTTTTGTTTTGTTTTGAAGGTATGCGCATTTCTGACTCAATGCTATTCATTTTGCGATAAATAAAACACAAAAAAAAGGACTTATAACTCTTAATACAACATCATCTGATATCTGATAGAATTTCTACTTTCTCCTATCGTTTATTAAATATTTATTGTCGTTTTTTAGATGTTGATTAGTTTTTAGTATGCTAACTAAAAATCCAACACAGTTTGCGATATGCAGGATTCCAAGAGAACATTTAATATAGACAAAATAGACTCAAAATCTTTATTACGTTATTAATAAAGAGTGTATTGATTTTTATAAACTCCAAAACTCATTCTTAAAAACATTGTACGTATTTTCCATATCTTTTTAAACATCGGTTTTTTTTTTTTTTTTTTTTTTTTTTTTTTTTTTTAACTGTGGCTGCCTAGAAAGGCACACTTAGGCCAATTTTTGGCCCATTGTGTTACCACGTAGCGCAGGAGACCATGGTTATTCGTGGGATTCGAACCCACAGCCTCTGGGACGGTAGGACAGCGCGCTAACAACTGAACTACCAGAGGCCCCTGAAAAAACATCGGCTTAGTACAACCCTTTTTCAGCACGAAAAATAGTTAGCAAATTAGTTTTTCTCAAAAATATTTATTAAAACAACTGAACCGATTTATTTTAAGGTCATTCTATAAAAATAGTACTTATTTATACCCCTATATTCAATATTCATTTATTTACGTTAAACGTCCGTATTTGGGTCACAGAAATTCATATGTGCACCAAATTTTAACTTAATTATTCCAGTAGATTCGGAGCAAATGATAGACAACCATACACATGAGTAATCCTATAAGAGTTATGTTTTTTTTTTTCATTCGGACGTCTGGAAGCTTAAAACGAATTACCATCTTTAAATTTTGAATGAATTAAATGAATTTAACACTTTAGTAACGCATTTTAACTCACACCTTATCCTTGACACTAAAAAGAATTTCATTGACATAAAAATGATACTATCAAAATGCTTTAATGCAATTTTAGCTACAATCAACGCTTATCTCTAATTGAGAATCGTCCTATTTTCCGGGTGAGTTCAGTTAAATTGCACTTTACCATCTAATTAGTTTTAATAAAACCTCATTAGAGGGCTCCTAATTATATCCCAGCCACTTTACCTGTGCACGATACGATAAAATCTTCGAACAGAAGACCAAGCAAGCGATACGACCCAAAAACCAGAATGAGTTCAAAAAGGCCTTCTAAAATTGCATTATTTCATGAATTTCCATTTTAATTACAATCTTTACCTCAAAAATTCAACAGATTTCGTCAACCTTGCGGGCACACGTGTATATAATCCTTTTCCCCAGGGGAGGAAAAACAGCAATAAGTTACTTTTAGAGTACAGGGTGGTTACTCTCTGCTCATTGTTGTTGTTCGCCTCGAAAAATACCTTCACAGAAAATCTTTTTGATTGTGGCTTTCGGCCCTGCCGATGTAAATGGATCAAGATGTTCCGGGGTAGAGGGGGTGTGTGTGTAATTTGATTACTCAGCCATCTGTAGCCTTATTTATCCTGTTTAATTGTGCCGGTCTCAGCCTTTTAATAAGGTCATAAAGCAACGGTGGCGTAAAGAGCATCTCATTAGTCTAATTAATTCAAGTGTGGTTCAGTAGGTTGACTATGGTTCAATTTGCGACCGAGGTATACACAGGCACGCCTTAATGGGATAAACTATCCTTTTTGTCGGGAAAAGAAGAGAAAAATAAGCTTGATAAAAGAAAATGTGAAAGAAGTAGCCAAGGAGATGTTTTTATAGCACTTTTCTACATTTAGAATTAATTTGAGCCTCCATATTCTTGACAGATGTTTATTTCCAGAAAATGGCCAATTCATGGTCATATGGGTGATATCCTTTAAATAGCCTTTCAAACATTACCAAGTGTGTATGACAAAAGGGCAACTTAATTTCAGACACTCGTAAGGATTTTATTTATTCCATGTTGAATTGCCACCCCCGGGATAGGTGTTTCAACAGATTTTGGGCTCCAAGGAACCAACATTGAAGGTGATACGATTTTTCACATCTCCTTAACAAAAATACGCCCTTTAAGACTTCTAAGGAGCACTCAGATAGCCGAATTGCGTGAGTTAAGGAGATTTAGATCTTCACAGATTTTTCTCTTTCTGGTTGGAACAGAACGTTAAGTGGTGTTAATTCGAACATTATTTGTATAGAGAAGGCCAGGGCTTTTAGGGAATTTAAAGATGTCTTGTGGTTTAAAGAATTGTCTTTGAAATGGTAAGACAATTAGTACGATTTGCTTATAAGAATAAAATAGGAAAAATGAGATTATTTTGATTACTCTTTAATTTATCTTCCTATCAACTTTCCATAAAAGTATACTTTTACCTAAAAGTGTTTAAAATGTTGAACTCTATTTAAAAAGTAGTGTTCTTTTACAAGAAATTTTGTAACTTAACATTTGTTCAAAAGATATATAAATAAAAATTTTTGCATTTTTTATAGATTAGTAAAAGAGGTATAGGATTGACAATAATTAATAAATTAAAAGCTTTACCACTATATTTTTATCAGGTAGATATTTTTGTGTTTGCAGAGTTGTGAATAAAAATTTACTTAAAGATCTCAAAATCTTTCTATGGTCAAATATAAGCAAAATCTCCGAAACTATTTTACTTTCGACTGCTTACGTGGCTCTATCGTTTCTCCTGCACTGATGTCCTCATTCAAAAATTTCTATACCTTTTCGCTCCTTGGGGAATCAAAACTTTCTGATTATATAACAGGACCGCACAAATTACTTTTACAATTAACCAATCTGTTCGATGTCTCGTTGATTTAACGATAGATTTGAATATTTAGGTTTTAACTTGTCCAGAAGAGATATTACCTAGAGTCAGGTCTTTTGTGATAGTTGAGATATATTTAACACGTTGAGCCCGGCGCAGAGTTTGTTGTTCTTTCTGTACCACTGTACAGTAGCCAGCACTTAACCGGAACTCGATCAAAATTGAGTTCAACCTTTTTCATGATATCAGAATTGCACCCTTTAATTTTAAAAGAGGAAATAGTAGATATAGTGGCATTCATTCACTTATTATTAACACTAGATTTACGGAACTCGTCAAGTTGACTATTTTTAGCTTTTTGAGTTTCCCATTTCGAGTAGAAATATTTCATAAACTTACTTTTCAAAATCTCTATCAATTATGCGAGAAATATCCGCAAATCTAGTCTTAAAACAACAAAACTAGAAAAGACTTTTTAGTCTGAAAAAAACGTAAGAATTTTTGAGATCTCTGAGAACAAGTATAACTGATTTGTATTTTGCTATTTTACTGAACTAAATGTTAAATTTTTACAAATATAGAAAATAATGTCTGTCGTCCCTCAAATAGTTAATTTGTTAATATTTTATATTATAGCCGTTTTTAGCCTTAAACCATCGTCCCAATAACATCGCTTTCTTCTAAAACAGATAAATTCGTTAAAACTTTGTTGCTTGAATAGATAAACGCCCTCTTCATGTGCACAGCGGTTTTCATGTCCCATTTAATTAAACTTAAGAACAACGTTGAGCATTTTAATTGATTACTCAAGAGTCCTCCTGTAAACGCCTACAGCAATTTTAATGATGACGAATTTTCAAAGTGCGCTTTAATTTAATCCTTTAAGTCTAGGAAGTACGTTCTTCCTTAAAGTCTTAGGAGTCGTCGTCACCGTCGTTGTAAAAAGGAATTGTGGGTTGTAAATAGCATCCCAATAGTGAAGGAGGTAAATCCCTTAAAGTTAGCATCGGACGGAGGTTAAAAACTAACACTATTTTCTATTTAAACAAAGCTGCGGTTGGAGCTCAAATAGAAAGAGCTCGAACAGAACGTTCCATTTATTTGCTGTTAATTGGCAATCTTCTCCCTTTTTGGCTTACGATTTCCAAAGAGAATGGTGTTCAATAAAAGTATCGAGTGGTTGTGATTGGATTTGTACAGACCCAGCCAGTATGTCTGTGTTTGTTGTTTGGCTCCTGCCAAGAGTCCTTATCATCGTTCATCATCTCCAGTCCCGGGAATTGGCTAGTTCCAGGTTCCCATTCCTCAACGGTTCGATAGACACAAAACCGGAGGAGAGGTGTGGAAAACTCGATTCAGGAATTGAACGCTACAAAATAAGCAGATAAATTGAAATCTGTGAAATTGATTTTGACCGAGATTTTGAGACTGTGATAGGGCGGACACAAAGGCTTCATACAATTAAGAGTAACTCAAGCGGTTAAGGGGGTAATTGATACCCATTCCGGAGCAGGGCTGCGATTATCGATGATACAAAAGATAACGTACTATAAAATGCGCAAAAGAGGACCCTACTCACCGAATGCCACTAGATAAAACACATCGATTCCTGTCGATTATGGTTTATGGGGCTCCCTGGATTCTCTAAGAAAAAGTCTTCCTGGCACATCAGGTAGTCAGTTTGACTGCCAGGGAGTCGTAAAAGCTTTTAAATTTTGCTCAAACCCTTAAGGGATCAATATCTATAAATTAGAGATTTATGTGAAGCACTAAGCGACAATGTCACCCATACGCAACGAGCATCCTCAGCTTATATTTTGTCACATACTGCAGTGCTCATGGATGAGATTTAAAAAAAAATTTTTTTTTAGTACTGTCCCAGGGTGAATTTTTAAAATATGACATAGTCTCCGAACGGTTGAGATCGAGAGCCTGTTACAGAAATAAAAATTGTTTATATCCGTTAGTGGTCCCAGCATGAAGGAAGTCTTATATCATTTCATCCATTAAATAAGTTCGTTGATGTGTTTCGTCGCATCGGTAATAAAATGAGGAATTGCCATTAAGCGTCCCTGTACCTCCTAAGCTATAAAGGGAAGTTTTGAAGAAGAGTCCTTCTTCTGTGCTTGCTCGTACCCAGTGAGACATAAAATTGGTAAGGAAAAATGCAAAAACGATTATTACATCCCATTAATGCCAGAACAAATACCTGCACGCAAATATCTGTTCGGATCATTAATTTAATTTAATGATTCAATATAAAAGCCCATCTTTATTGTACTTAAAAATAAAACACGTACCATTAAAACAATGATAAATCGATAATGTAAATATAAAAGTAAGCTATTATAAAGTCGACTATTCAACAATTTACAATAAAATCTAATTAAATCATAATAACTGATAATAAAATCATATCCTAATTGAATAAAGCAATCACAATGAGAGAAATCAAATAATGGTTTTAAAATATTAAATAGACTTAAAAAAAACCTTTTCTATTTCGTTCATATATTTTTCGGAAAGTCGCTTGATGGTGCATTTGTTTTGTGTCCAAACTAGTAACCTACAGGCCAAATTTCTATTAAATAAAACCCTTTATATGCTCATTTAGTTTAAATTAAACCATATCTCTAATGGCATTCTGAATTTTGGTTAACTTATTTACGATTTAATAATAGAAAAATGTGTAAAGTAGTAAAGGTGTCCGGTAGGTTTATTTCTAAGATACTGAGCATTATAATACCAGAAAATTTTACGTCCTTCCCAAGAGAATATTCAAATAAAATAAATAATTAGTTACCAAAAATAAATCATTTTCTTTTCATCTCAAAAATCATCTGAATCAACCGCCAAAAGTCCAAAAAGCGCAATCTTAATTCGAAAGTCACCATCCCCGCGAATCTAGCAGCATCATCATCATCATCATCATCAAAGTGCGCGAAGGAGACTTTCTAATTAATTTGGCCGCGTGGAAAATGCGAAAATGCTCTTGTGATAAATTTTGTGTTTTTCCATGAATTCAAAGGGAATCTTCAAAGCGTTCCTGTCACTCTAGAGAGTGACTTGACAAGGACGAGGATTTAGTGGGATAATTTAGGGGTATGGTGGCAAAATGCTCAGCAGTTCTTGAAATTTTTCTTCCATTTATTTTTATGTTTTGTCTTCTCCTTCTACACCTCCCCGTCCTAAGCCCTACAGACCGTGTTACAGGGAGCGTTGAAAAACTTCTCAAGTGGTCGGCTAAACAAAAGCGTTAGATTAAAATCTCACAAAGTGTCTGAATAAATGCTTGAAACATTTGTCACGCCGGCACATTTCGGAAGACCTGCTGTGGTCGGGTCTCCGATGCCAGGACATTTTCTGTCCTAGAAGGAATAATGCGCAGTTTTTTTTTTTTTTTGTTTTGTTGAAGGAGATGATGGTAAATTTCTAGGGATTTTTATACTATCAATTGTTTAATGATCAAACAGAAATACTCCGTATTTTTAATTCAGTTCGACACTGATTGGAGGACAATGTTGATCATTGGATTAATGAATATCGATGGCGGTCTATTTAATGGGAACCTTTAAAGTGGCTGAACATTTTAAAATGTAATTAGAAAGCTCTCCATAATTCATGCTCTGGTTGAAGATATACACTATAAATTTACTTTTATTATTCCAATTTTATTTGTTAGGTTCAAAGGGTAATTTGATTAAATTTTTTATTTTCAGATGGAAACTCTTTACACCAGCCACATACACGGATTTAATCCGCCTGTTAATTCATCGAGCATAACCTTTGGGGCCCAATGGGGTGCTCAGGGTAGTTTAATAGCACTGGGAGTGGTCCTCGGGAGTTCCATTAGTTTAGTTGGTCTCGCATTTGCCTTTATCACATACAGGTAAGTGATATTTATTACAATTTCACTTTTTGTATAAAGTTGAAATTTTTTACGAAACTTTATCGTATTTGTTTTTCCAGTGATTTATATTTTAAAAAGACTAGTCAAGTAGTAGGAGTTAACTCGTGTTGTTGAGGCACAACTTTTATTTTGTAAATACGCGCAATTTCTCAATGTCGATTTAATTCTATTCAATCTTCAGCTGCTTACGTGTTTTCCTATGTTCTCGTTGTAAACGGATTTGTCTAAAAAAGTTTACTTAAAGTTTGTCAAATATAACAAAACTTTTTTAACATGTTGAGGGCTTAAGAAAATGTTTTCTTGGAATGGATACGAGAAAATTTAACTTACGTATCTTAGATCTGTAGAGAAACACAATATGTTGGAATATTTATTAATCCGGTCTTATCGATAATTGAAATTGAATTTGAAAAAATCGTCTGTAGTAAAATGATTTTTTGGTTTTTGTTATAATTTCTAATTTAAAGATAGCATGGTTTAATATTGTAATTTCCTTTTAATTGAGGGAGCTATTTACCCCAGACCCTACCTCTTTTATAAAATACAAATGAAACCAGAGAAAGATAAGTACAAAACTACCCACCTAGATCAATTTTAAAACACAACATTTTAAAATTGTGACATTAGTAAAAGCTGAGAGTAGCTATGATGCCCTCAAATGCATCAAATAAACCTAACATGTAGCCAAAATCCAAAAACCAAAATCAGAATCAATCAAACTTTACGGATTTTATATTGCTCAATGTAGTTTTCTATTGCCTATTGAGACTTTGGTTCATATTCTTAAAAGCTGAACCAGGGCCCAAACTCAATTTTTATATAGAAAACAAAGTTTCAAATTGAGATTGAATTCGGTTATTTTATGGAAAAATGGAGACTAAGCTTTTGCTTACTTTTTTGGAATATGTGCCCTTGTTTTCTATTCGATTTACCAATTAGAAACGTTTTTTGGATTGATTTTTTGGCAGAATTAGCGAAGCTTCGTAGATTCTTATTGATTGCAATTATTACCAAGTCCTCAAATCAAATAACCTTTGTATTTTGATCAAAAAATCTAATTGCTTTAGGGAAACCGTCTTGCACAATGTCCCTATTGTGGACATTATCGGATTTTACTTCTTAAACTATTGAGTCTTTATTTCCTATACAAATCAGAAAAGTAGAGCTCGAAAATTTAGGGGTCTATGAATTTGTTTAATGGCAAATTCGTGTTTAACACACAATTGTCCATAAGTATATCATAGTCGAATTTACAGACCAGAATTTTATTTTTTTCTGTGGCTGTACTATCTCTGATATTAATTTTTAATTTTTTCAGAGTTTAAATTTTTAAATTAAATAAAGCTGAGAAGTAAGTTCTTCTTAAATTCACCAGAAAATCTCTTTAATTCACCTGAAGTAAGGCGCCCAGACTTCCTCATGGAATCTCATCTTATAAATCACCCAGTCAATACACACACACATACATACAGTCTTTCTGGGATTCCCTAGGGAGCCCAATTCTCCCCCACGTAATGTGAGAGTAAATCAAACCTGGAACGGCAATCCTGTGAAAATTTAATGCCTTAAAACAATCATCGGGCACTTAACAAATCTAATATTCCCGCCGCAGAATCCAAAGGAGGATTTCTCTCGTCCGGTGGCTCTAAAAAGCGCGCAGGAGGCCGAATGGTGCGAGGGAAATGTTCCAAATCAATTTCCATGCCAATTTTCTACCGAGAGGTGTATTAAAAAAGTTTCGCAATAAGCCCGGATGGCAAAGGTGAAAGTTCCAACAACAAAAAAAAAAAAAAAAAAAAAAGAAAAGATTTATTGTCAGCCATTACCTCTACAAATGGGGACCAATAAAAACAAAAATTCAACATCCGCCGTGAGAAGAATCACCTGGATGCGCGGCGGGGACCACTTTTCCAGCCTAGATTCTGAGGGCGAGAGGAAAGGTAAAAAGATGGGATACGCTGTCTCGAGTGGGTTCCCTGTTGATGCGTAAATTTTAACAAAACGAATATGGTCACTGGACCCGATGGGAAAATCCGGAAAATGGTATAGTGGTTCCCTAAACAAATTAGCTACGTGACCCACATAACTGGAGGCACAAATTTATGTCTTCCTTCCCACCTTTTTCAATACCTGGATATTGAAAGACCTATTTTGCGATGTTGTTAATATTTTGGGAATTAAAGGAGAAAATAACGAGACTATATATGGCTAGGGTCTGTCGACAGTATAAGTTATCATGATTACATAGGAACTACAGAGGATAGGGGTATAACGTATTTAAATATGCTCTTAAATTGCGTTAATCTACTTTCCTAAGCCAATAGTCTAACATTTGAATACAGAAATGATGGTATAATGACTATAGGCGATGATAAATATTCTCTAAGATCCGCTTATTACATAAAACAGTCATTTATTTAAACGTCTACATAAGATTTAACCTTGTACAGCAATATGGAAATAGACGACCTTTTAAACTTTCTGCCTGTTTGTGGTACAATCTTCGTATTCAACAATTTTGTTTCAGTTTCGATTTCCTTATATTTTCAATCAAATCGAATAGACTATGACCATTTTTAAGTTTTCAATTTTAATTTCTTGGTTTTGACGTTGAATGGGACGATAGGTGTCTCTTCTTTGGAAAAATTAAAAATTACCACGAAGTTAAGTTCTTTTCTTAAATGTATACCCAAAACAAAAATCTTAGAAAATGCACTAATGGTTAACTTTAAACTAAATTTTTAAGATTAGTACATTTTGGTCGTAATAGGAGTTGAAAAATGAAAAAATTATAATTCTTTTGGATTCAAAAATAAGTTCCTTTGCAATGAACAATTTTCTGATTAGACGTGTTCTATGTAAGTGTAACATATCTGAGGAAAGTTAAAATATCTCAGTACCTTAATTGATTGCGTGACAGTTTGAAATGTAACATAAGGTAAATGCCGCAACATGAAATTCTGATGAAAATTGCATTTCGTGACTGTGTCCTCCATTGGATTTCAGGCTGATACTGTTCGGTAGTTTTTGTGGCACCTGATGGCAATTATTAATTTGTTCACTAACCATCAGTTTTGGATTAAAACAGGTGCAGTTATATTTGCACGAATCATCATCAACTACACGAGAATCAGTAAAATTTTCAGCATGTTGCAAACATACTAAATAATGAAAATTTCGTTGGAACACACTGCCGGAAATTACTTACGAATTAACCAGGAAACTGCATCAATTTTGTGTGCTTATGTCGCCGCTATGTCTGAGGTTTTCCGGGCTAAAACCAGTCCACGGACTTGGAAAGAGAAGGGAATGGGTCCAAGGATTGATTAATTCATGTAATTGCCGTTGCTGGGCTCATAATTAGAATGTGAAAGCCTCGGTGAACGTATTAAATTTGTTGGCAACCTGACACCCGCACATTACCTTAATGAATAGGTCTCTTAAGGGCAATAAAGTATAAATTGGTTACCCCCTTCCAGGATGTAATGACTAACCGCAGAGAACATGCGAGGACCATTCCCATTCAGGAAAAAATCCGATCCCACAATCCCTTCTTCTCATCAATTCCACTTTGAAATATAATTCTCGCCCCCATTCACTGGTACTTCGCTTTCTAGGGATAAAAAAGTAGATTAAACTGGAAAACAACCGGGACCATCAGGGAAGAGTCCTGTCGGTTGATAGATCAAAGCAAGCTATTAGTCCCGATATTTTCCTTCTTCTAATGACCAGCAGAAAAGCGGCTCTTTTCACATGTTAATTAATTATCCCGTCTATGCCTCTGTTTTGCAATATACTTTAGTTTTTTTTTTTTTTTTAAATTAAATTTTCTTTTTCAGTCTATTTTCAGATTTACGATCCCTTGCGGGTACAGCCCTTTTGAGTCTGCTAGCCTCCCTTTTTATGGCGCAACTCTTGTTCGTTATCGGAGTTGGTGGAGTCCAGGTAAGAGGACGTTCGACTTATTTATGAACAAGAAAAGGTGTCCACTATTTGAAAAGAAAAAACGGTTAAGTTAATTCCTTAGGGTTATATCTTATATCAGCCTTTTATGAATAATCCTGTGACTTAGTAAGAAGTAGTAATAAACGTTAGAATAAGTTATTTAAATACTATTCAAAAATTAAATGTTTGTAACTTTCGGAAGAGGGTTTAATTATGGTTAGCATAATTTTTGTTATACAATTATAAGCAAAAGTTTAAGATCACCCCTATTTTTTGGAACATTTTCACTTTAAGAACCTCGCCTTTTAAATATTGCTAATTCTGCTATTGCTGAATTTAAAATAATAGAGTTTTTTCAAAAACCGAAAATCCTAAAAAAAACTGAGGTGGTCTGAAACTATTGTATAGACTACGAATTTGGAAATTTAAAATTTCGTTTTCTGTACCTTTTGTTAATAGAAAACCTTTAACGTTTTGTTAATGGACTCTTGAATTGTAGGGATGATTGCAAAGTAAAATAATCCAGGGTCTTTTGTATTTTATGGAAAAATAGGAAAGGTATAACATTTCATTTTTAATTTTTGAAATAAGTTTAAAGGGTTTTTCGTAAAAGTTATCTATATTTAATATTTTATTTTTGAATTTAAATTTTTTTGCGTAAATTAATTAAGATTCAAAAGTGTAAGAAAAGCTATATCTTGAAGAATGTTAAAAACTGACCTACCCTTCAAGGGGACGTCTTCACTTATCTTGAAATTCTGTTCAGAGCTTTATTTCATTAAAACAGTATCAGGCGAAACGAAACAATGTTAAGAAATCCACATAAAACTCATGATCCTTTTTTTGCAGGACCAGGAGCTCTGCATGTCGTTGTCTTTGGCGTTACTCTTTATGAAATTAGCATCATTGTGCTGGTTGTGCTGCTGCTGTCATCATGCGTTGACGGCATTCCGGAATAGCGTAAACCTAATTCCCCATCCGGAACCGAAGATGGGACGTGTACTAGCACACTATAGGTAAGTTGACATTTTCTCGAAATTTTATCTATATGAATTATTCATTTGGTGAACCACCCCCTCGATATGCATATTTGATGATGCGGAGCAATTCGGTTTTGTGTGCAAGCAGACAAATATCGTCTTCATTTAACTATCAATTTACATGGCCCTTTGGTCTGCGGTTTTCTTTGACTCGGCCATGCCAGGGGCACGTTTCATCATCATTCGATGTATCGAAAAGTCTAGCAACCATCTAGAGAGATTCGATCGATCATGTCTATGCGCATCCCAACGTGATTTGGGATTATCTACAAATTGCAATTAATATGATGTATCCCAGAAGAGGGGAATAACAAAATGGGATTGTGGATTTATTCTCTTTTTTTGTTTTTTTTTATGAAAGCATTTAGAATGGTTTCATCCTGCTTGGAGACTGCCGAAGCAGCTTCCGTATGGAGTATCATCTAATTTATGTTGATGTTGTGAGGGACACGTTTAGTTTCATAAGCAGTTTTTTGTCATGCCTTTGCTTTTCATTACTCCGAATGCTATGAAGTAATTTTGTAACGTAATCTATGCATCATTGATATAATAAATCTGTAACGGGGTCATGTCTGCTCATAAAATATACTGTTTTTTTTTTAAATCATAATCCAGATTGTTTTATCGGATATGGAAGCAAAAACAGCAAGTTTTCTCTTTCTATCTATCTGAGTACGAATTGCGCGCAAATTACTCGATGGATCTAAATAAAACTTGGTATATTAGCAGATTTCGTATATAAGAATTTAAAAAGATCTTAGTAGCATATACCCTTTGAATTCCAAAACATCATTCAAAGCCGCAAACACAATGATGATTTTAAATAAAGGAACATTTCTAAAAAAATCGTATACCTATGTCCATTTTCATGGAAATTTCTTTATTTACAATTTTCATTTACATATTATTAAATTTCAAAGCGACATCAGCGACCCAGAATACCAATTTTCGTGGCATTCTCATATTTCGTTGAAAAAGTCTTTTCGGATTCCCAAAAAATAAAAACTAGTTTTAGTGGAGCTATTTGTCGCCTACAGGTCTAACAGAAGCCCATAGCAGAAGGAAAATTTTATTTTAAGGTAACACCATGTCTATATGAGGCTTAAAAATTTTATAAAAGAAACTGAATGCTCACACTATGCCTATATTAGGCCCAAATAACTTAGATGCTATATATATCTGTATGAGGTCTGTATTGGGCCCCAAAATCTTTAAAAACGAAATTTGTTTTTGTACAATAGAATTTGTCTCGCTTATAATTCACACTTGGTTTTTAAACCAACTATATGGAGGTACTGACGACGAATTTACTAGATCATTGCGTCTATGCCAAGTGTATCCTGACTCAACGAAACGCCGACAATTATTTAGACTCATCTGTTATACTATCCGATTATATAGATAATTTTATGAATATTGTGTGGGATAAATTAATTGTGTTTAAATTTCCCTTATAAAATTTGATTTTCAAACACATGATGTTTTGATTTCATATAAATTTACATTTTATTGCTTTATTTATGTAAACACATAAATAATTCATTAAGTTGTCTGTAATAAATATCGTTCTATAGAATACAAATTTAGATTTATTATGCGTATCTACCCTCACTTTCATCCGTTATGAAATTGGAGTTATTGAAATTTGAAAAGTATTTCTACTCAGAAGAAGTCTGTAAATGTGTTGTTATTTAGTTTTGAAAACAAATTGAATTTTTAAAACCTTCCACAGAGTATGGTATAAGTGTAAGGAAACTTTAAAATACTAATTTATGGTAAATATACCTAGCAAACGCTGAAACTAGTAACGACGTTATGCATAAGAAATAAAGGCCCATTCCGAGGTAAATTATTTAAATTAACCACAAAACTTAAATAGGCATCGATTATCCGATTCCCCGGAGAGAACTAAGAAATTACTGAGCCGATTACCCCAGTGAAATATTTAATCTCTGCCCTCCCTACCCCTATTTTAATATGATCGAGGTTGGGACGACAGATCTGTCAGAGGAACGCAATCCTTCATCGTTCAAGATAATCACCCTCCTCTCATATTAAACTTAAAGCGGTTTATCACAAAGATGGTACCAGGCTGAACACAATGTCCTGCGCGGATTACGACGACCTTCATCAACTTAAATGACATACGTTTCGAAAAATTGCTTCTCGACTCAATTCTTTTAAATATGCTTTCTTTTTCAATTTCCGGCATGCCAGGCTCTAGATTATCTTGGGACTTCCTACAGAAGCCCTGGGGCTTGGCAAAGTCTATGATGTTTATATAGATAAGATAAGATGTAAAAATCCTTTCTGTGCCGTTTTTAGGGCGCCTTTCTCTTTTATCATAATAATTTATTGTTTTGTATTTTATTTTAATGTTTTGAAAAATCTGATTGAAAAATAAAAATAGTCTGGATTCTTTTCTAGAAGACAAATAAAAATAGCTTTGTCATTCTTATTGATTTAAATTAAGCTTTTGGATACCTTTCCGGATTTGCTTGATTTAGTTAGGGCTCATATAAAAGGCCTGGCCTTCAGCTGTCCAAAACACAAAGCCGCAATAAAATCGGAGTTAAATTCGCCGAGTTATCACCTTTTACCTGATGAGAGGCTTTCATATAAAAAAAAAACCCTTTTTCCGGAAAAAACTCTGCCTTGGCCCTAAAATAAATTTATAATTTATGAAATTTTTCCCAGACTACGGGAACATGTCCTTCTATAAAAAAATAAAATCAGGACAAGTCCCGAGGGAATATTTCAAGCCACAGGGTGTAGAAGTTGATAGTTTTGATTTTGGAGACGGGAAAGCCCCAATTTCACGGGAAATGCACTCGTGATCCTAAAATAGGCGTTTCCGCGCTAAAAGGGCTACCGTTCTGAAACGCCCTTTAATACTACTAAGCAATTGCACCGAAAAAAGATCTAAGAAGGAAAAAAAATAGCTTATATTACTATTAAAAAATTAAAGGTTGTTTTAGAGCTATACGATGACGTATGTGATAGTCTTGTATTCTTATGATTTCATAGGTACGTAATAATAAAATTCTAATTTTAGGAGACCGTTTAAATCCATCATGTAAAATCTATTCCAAGAAAAAATGAATATGCATCGTAATTAAAAATACACAGCCTGTAGCGATTTCCCATGCAGTTTCAATCTGTAGAATATTTTTCTTTATTAAACGAATTTTCTTTTGAAATTGCAAGGTGTTCTCATTTCTCTTCATTGGGTAGATTTAAATAACACTTTTTCCGTTGAATAAAATGAAAAGCTCTTTCCTAGTTTGTTTTTCTCACGAAAACCAAAGAATACTGTGCAATACGAAAGGCAATCTGGTTTTTTGTTTATTTTTGTTCCGGTTAGAAAACTTTTCACGAAAGTTAACTTGAATATTCTTTATTAAGTCCTAATAGCTTTGAAGAAGTTTATTACTTTCCCCTTTTCCTTCCGTTACCATCAGGAAGTGAGGAACTAATTGAGGCGTTGATTTCATCCATGAATGAATTTTATTTTGAAAAGTTTTTCATTTTATCTTTCACTTTTTCTTAGCGGCGGAAGTACGATATTTTTTTTTTAAATATTTTTAAGAAATCAAGGTATCAGGCCATCAGATAAAAATTTAAAAGACGCTCTAATAACTTTTCATTTTCGTTCCAAAATAAAAGAAATATTATTTTTTTTTAAATAAGTACGTTATAAGAAGGTTTAATAAAGAAAATAAATTAATTTTTAAATTTTTTTTTCAGTGCAATATCATGGGGTCTGCCCTTATTAATGGTTGGGGTGGCTGCTGCTTTTAAATATAAAGAAAAAGAAATCAAATCAAAGGTTCACCTTACAGCAGTCGAAATTGTACAGGAATTGCTCATTAGCAAACATTGCTGGTAAGCAACCATTTACTATAAAAATTAATTAGAAATGCATAAAAATGGCTAGAAACTCTACTAATTAAAGAATTTTATGCATTTTTCATAAAAGAAGCACAGACTGCTGGAAACTATTTCGATGAACATAAATTTTTTTAATTATTTTCATCCTCTTGTGAGCAACTAACAAATAAAAGCAAATGAACAAATATTTCATCATGGTAGACAAAATAATTTTACAAATATTTGCTGTTTATACTCGCGGAATTTATAACTTTTATTTTCTCTACTCACTTAAGGAATTCTAGTTTTTGTTGGCAATTACTATAATTCTTGAATTATTCCATGGTGTTTAACACAAACAATTTTTAAAATAAGTAATGAATTTTTTTAATTTTTGAAAAGAATCAAACACCGATCATTTGAACTCTTGTACTACAATAAATTTTTTAATAAATTTAAATAACTATTTAAGACTTAAAGTTATACGTACTATTGTTAAATTTAATCTAAAATTTTAAGGTTGTTGGAGGGAAAAGCATACATTTGGGCATATATGGTTCCAGCGATTATTTTAACCTTTCTTGGCTTTCATTTGGCCTTCCAAGCAAGAGATACAGCAAAATTATCAGCACAAATGCAGGTCGACACGAAATCAAGAAATAAGCTGATGAAGAGGCGATTACTTCAAAGTGGACTTTTTATAAAGGTAAATTGAGACTTTTGTATTATTTTTCAGCTATCCTCGTATATTTAAGCAGTGACAATTTTACCGATGGTAAGTTTAACTTTACATATCCCAACATATCCCTAAATTAGAGCTGTAAAATACCGAGTAACGAGTACGAGTTTGAGTTTCAGGTAATCAAGCATTTTAACTCGTATGTATCAAAATTAAGAAAGTGTTCAGATTCGATTTTTACATATAAAAAACAGTGTTCTAAATTGTAATCGAACTTGGGGTTTTCATATAATTATTATGGATAAGAGCCTTTGAGTATGAGTAAAAGTATCAGTTACTCATACTCAAAATTTTTAAGGACTGAGTAAAAGCCTCAAAGTATTTTAGTATTCGTTCTAAGCCCCAAAGTACTTTTGTATTCGTACTCGAATACTCGAATATCATCTTATACATTACAGATATTTATTTGTTATTAACAAACTGCCCTCGTACTTGAGTATGAGTAACTCATATTCAAAATGATTGATTACCTGATACTCATACTCGTACTCGTACTCAAAGCCACATTTTAACAGGTCTTGCCCTAAATACAACTATAATATTTAAATATGACCGTACTTAAAGAAAAATACGCAAGAATAAAATTGGATGGGTTTCTCTAACAGAACAATTAAATTTAAATACGTCTTAAAGATACCCTAAAATCTGTAAACCTAATCTGTAATTATATTTTTAGTAACGTAGCCTATGTATATTATTTAATGTTATGTAATACAATTCATATCAACGATGGCATATCGTACAAACTTTTAATTCAGGTATATTTGAATACACGTGCCGAATTATGCTCCATAGGATTTTAAGTTATGCTTTCATCGTGATTCAATATAAATACGTAAAAAACCCCCCACGGTTAGCTTCATTGTTTTGCAACAATAAAACGCTGTTTACGTTTTATTGTTTCACGTGCCACTTTGGCTAATGTAATATACCTACCTTATTTTATCAAAATATATAAATTAACCTTTAAATAAAGTAAATTTACAAGGGACTCATTAATAGCAATCTTTAAAATTATTAGAAAAAGGATCCAATACATACGTTTCTGAGACTACCTACTTTTACCAAAATAAAGAATCTTGAACAGAATGAGACGTGTTAGAGTATAACTAAATAAAAAAAATAGGTATATATTATATATAAGAAAAAAAGATGGTATCCTTAATGTTATAAGCTTTATTGGGACAAATGGGACCTCTTTGAGAGATCCAAAATGTAAAAGCAGACGCATATCATTAGAATTTGAGCTAAGCAATTGTGCTTGGATTTTGAGTGGCCCTCGAGCAGTCGTGGTTGACCTGTTTTCCATGGAAGAGTCTTCACGGTTCTCCCCGATATGCTTAAGTGGGCTCCTTTGTAATACTATAAGGCTAATTTACCGGTAATGCTTTCCCTTATTTCCCTATAGCAATCAATGAAGGCAAAAATATTGATTCAGTTACGTCTGGGGCTGGCCTAACATGCAAATTATATGAGATGTTTTCAAACCAAAATTCAAATTTGTTTTAGGGGTATTAAACGAAAAGAAATACATGAACGTGTGTATTACACTTAATCCATGGATTTTTGTAATAAATTAAATGTCAGTGTCGTTGTAATGCCCATTACATTTGCTAAGATAACGAAATTATTAGTTATATTTTGTAGGCCTAAAATCGCCTCTTCATGTTCTAATTTATTCCATTAATCTGTGGATATAAAAACCCTCCTTTCCAGATTCTGGTGCTGTTCTCGCTTGTGAACATTTTGGGGTCATTAGCAGCCTTATTACGAATTAACGAGTTATGGGCGGCCTACAGCATATCACAGGGAATCCAGGTAAGTCCTACACCTCTTCTAGAAAATGTTGAAAAGCTTATTAAAGGGAATGAGTGGCGAATGGGAAAGTTTTCTCGTAAAAAAAACATAAAAATGAATAGACCTTTTGGAACCCTTATGGATACCCGAAAAGCAAGTTTTTTATTTTATTTTTTTTGGGTCCAGTAACTTGTATATCTCTGTAATTTTTTTCCCTCTTCATTTTTCTTTTACTTAAACTCTATCAGGGACTAATAACAGCAATGCTGGTTACGTGCAACTGCAGAGTTTTAAAGCTGTACACTGGTTCGAAGGGTAGAAAGGAGCGACACGGCCTCTACAATTGTTTACGTGAGGGGGAGGGCGGTCGTTATGGTGTTCTGACGGTTACGAATCCAAATTACGATGAAAATACACGAGCTCAGCCTGAGGGTGACTTAACATCAGCCCGAGTTAGCTACAAGGAAGAATCCTTTGTGGAACGAAGGGAACCGAACAAGGGCTCAGCACCGATTCTTGGAACTAGTGCGGACTTAACAAGTTCACTGCCCGTAAACGAACTATGCCCGGGTCCACCACCTCACCCTGTGTAAAAAGGAGTTTCTTTTTTTTTTTGTCCCCCCCTGTATTTTATTTCATTTTGTTTCAGCTTAAGGCTCCTGCTAGAATTTTCGCTGTGTAAATTGAGTATTTTTTACAATTTTTATTTATATCATTTTCTTTTTGTCGCGAAGGATTTCATGAAATATATCACTGAAATTGTACATATCCTTCAAATAAGTGTGTACATAAACTGAGCAGATCTATATATCATATAAAAAAAATAAATAAATATAAAAAAAAAATTAGATCGCCCAATCAGCTTAACTCCCAGAGTTTTTTAAGGATCAAATAAAGCATATTTTGCATATTTTCGTGTATTCTTTATTCATGTTCATTCCACTCCCTTGTCCTTGTACGAAATGGGATTTCGTGTATTTAATCATAATGCCCACCCGATTTCCCTTTTTTTTCTCCCCTGACTTTTACCAAGAATTTGTGCTTTTGTAGAACGACGGATTCTTTTTTCAGCGGAAAAAAAATTACTTTTCCATATTCGAATTGTAAAAAGAAGAAAATAAAATAAATGTACATAGGCTAATAAATATGAATCTTTTTATTTGTTTTTTATATCAAGACGAATCAACAATTATTTCTTATTTTGTAATAATGAAAATTCTTAGATGCCTGAAGGGTAGGCATATCTCAAAATTATAAATATTAAGCTCTATGCTTTGTGAGAACCTAACAGAGAAAATTTCCTATCATTAGACAAATCTTACAAGATTCCAAAAATTATTCAATCATAGTGTTTCCTATCAGTAAACTCAAATTTATGAAAAGTAGCCAACCATTATTTAAATTTGAAATTATTGAGAAAGCAAAATTCAGTCGATAATTTCTATATATAAAAATGAATGTTTGTCTGTTCATTACAAGACACTAAAACTCGAAAACCAGTAGGCCAAATGAACTGAAATTTACACCGAATGTGTGTCTCTTCGAGCCTGATGTAATAGCATAGTTTCATAAAACATCTGATGGGTATCCCGCAAAAAAAAATTATAATTATAACAATTATATATAAAATACCCAGAAGGTTCATTTGAAACATTATCAAGTGATTGCCATGATAATTGGTATTTGGAGAATTTTGGAGACCCTGATTGCTGCTTTATCTGCTTTAGAAATTTGGAAATTAGAGATCGCGGATCCAATACCAACTAACTAAGAGAATGGCACTAATAATCAATCGTTGAATGATATAGAAAATAATAGCTCACTTGAAAAGATATCTAAGTAATGTATTTAAAAAAAAAAATCTTTAATTCAACTATAATTCATCGTGCTCTTTATTATTTGGTCTATGCGCATCCAATTCCCTCCAGAACTGCACTCGTTTTTCAAAGAAGCCCTTCTCCTTTCTGAAAATCTCCCAATCATCCTCGTTTTGGCTTCCAATTCGAACATATTGCAAAGGATATCCATGAACAGGTTCCCAATTGAACTTCTCGAATTTCTCAGACGCATCAGGTACCCTTGAAAAAAAAAACATTAGACATAAGAAGTCTTTAAAAATGCATTTAAAATTACCCAGTTCTAGCGAAATTCACCCACAACTCAGTGAGAGTTTCTCTAATTTGGTTATCCCTTTTAGAGGGAAGAGCGTTCGGAAAGAGTACTTGACCAACTGGGAACAAGTACTGCAGCTCCTCAGCGTGGCAGACACCTGTTAATGGAGAAATTAAAAATTTTATTTATTCTAGTTAACCGCCTTCTGTACCCCCAACTCACCATAGTAATGCTCCCTTCCTCCGTTAAAGATTTCCGTGAAGCTAGCCTCACCCTTGTGGTCGAACAGGTACAAATAAGTGGGGCCTACTCGAGTTTTTGTGGCTGCCTCAAGTCGGAGCCGCAGGTAACTGTCGAGACCACTTAGAAACCAGGCGTCGGTAAATAACTGCGGATGAGACCATTAATTACCCGAGACAATTAGCCCACCTAATTAGGGTCCTCCGACCGTCCTCCTACTTCCTGAGCAGAAGATCGGCCAGGAGAGTTTCTCTACACCTACATTTGTCAAATTTTGGTGGTTTTCTTTGCTCCACTCGCGCCGTCCACCAAAGTAAAATTGGTCGATTGCTTTTGTAATTTTATCTTGGACGTCTGGTGGAAAATGATCGTAGAAGAGGGTGATGGGGAGCACCCTTTCAAAGTTCGTTCTAAAGTCTTCAAGGAGTCCAGGAACGTTGAGTAGACCTGCATTAAGTAAGTTTTTTGTGGTATTAAGACTGTTATGCTAATTACTCCTAATACCTGCGGTTTTTAGGGCACCCTCCTCGGAGGTGAGACCTGCCAGCCAAGGTATTGGAGCCCCGTGCGGAAATTTTTCATTCCGCGGATGATGAATTATAAAAGCACCCGGAACGTTTGGCTCCACAACGGGAGGGAAGGGAATCATGGGATCGGTGTCCCATTCCTGGAATTAAATATCATCACATAAATTTACAGTGGCGACCAATAAATTAGATGTGGGTGTTGAATATTTTTGAAATCACTTTAACATTTTTCTCTTTACAATTTAATGCATATGAGTAGTCTAAAAATTGACTGATGAAAGCCTGTTTTAGTTTCCAATACGAATCTAAAGTCGGAAATGTTTTATATGATCACATTTCTGTAAAATGTAGGGTCAAAAACTTTGACCAATGTCCAAACTTGAATTTAACTAACGTTAAAGACTTCTGCGGTATTCAGATATATTTTAAGAAAACGAATGAATATTTCTATGACCTAACAATGTTTAAAAAAACACGTAATGGGATAAAACAATTTTAGAATTCAAATTTCAATATGAAAAATGAATTTGTGTATTTTCGAATCATAATATAAATAATTAAATAAGCTATAACTAAATTCGGAAAGGGTAAGTACAAAATATTTTGCTAATATTTTAAAAAAATCAACGAATTTTGATCTTATGCACTTAGGAAAACGAATTGAAAAATTTTCCTGGAGAAGTAAATGTAAATTTTGATAGGCATGTAGAAAAAATAGAATTTTTTTAAAGATATTTAAGAAATTTTCCACTCACGCCTACTTTATTAGCTGCTACTGTACGAGCAGATAAAGTGAGGCAGGTGAGTGAGATAAATTTACTTACGAAAAAGTCGTAAATTGTCGCCGTGATGCTTTCAGCAGATTTCCTCCGGAGGCAGATGAGAGCCTCGTCCCAGTCGAAATTGTCTTTACTGCACTCAAGAATCTGGGCGAGCCTTTTAGCCCTGGAAGCGGCAACGCCTGTGTGGGCTGGCTGGGCCCACGGATTTAGGTATGTCCCAGACTGGGAGATGCCCTTGTGAAAGAGTCCTGAAATGTAATTGTTTGCGATAACTTTTACTTCCAATTGTGAACCTTATTTGCCTCGAGACTGGTCCGACATCATGTGGTACGTGACGCTAGCTCCGCCAGCGCTCTCACCGAAAATAGTTACACTATCCGGATTACCGCCAAAGGTTGCGATGTTTTGTTGCACCCATCGGAGGATTTCGACCTGATCCTTGAGACCGTTGTTTCCAGGACAGTGTTCTGTCTCGGTGCTAAGGAAGCCGAGTGGACCTAATCGAAAATTGCCACTAACGTAAACAATGTCATGGTCCATTAGAAATTCCGGTCCATAAAAAGCTTTTATTCCCGAGCCACACTCCCATCCGCCGCCGTGAAAGAACACCATCACCGGAAGCCGGGCTCCGATGGTCGTATTCTGTAAGTGTAGCAAGATAGAGCGGGGGGTGATTTCTTTAAGACGGATCTGAAATAAAAGGGGCCGGGGTAGAACTTACTTGAGGCGCGTAAACATTCAGGTACAAGCAGTCTTCGCTGCCAACGATATCGAAGTCTCTTCTGAACGGATCTCGTTGTATGCAAATTGTTGAGTCTTCGACGGCAAGTCGATCACCCTCCCAAGGAGCCGCTGCCACCGGAGGCTGAAAGTATACAAACACATAGAAGCAGCTGTTGACTTACGAGAGTCCTTTTAATATTCATAGGATCACACAATTTTCCGTGAATCGGACAAACTTAAGGGATGAGCATTTCCCAAAAACGAGCGAACGTGCTCCTTCCTTTTTCTAATATTTCACGAGGCACCTAGAAGGAGACGCGAGCTCTTTCTTTAATTTCTAACACCTGCCGGCTAGAGAGAATCATTCTGCGAAAAGTGGGCTCCGTCTGCAGGACCAGGGATGGGTTTATCTGCCGTTTCGGTGGATTAATTGGAGCACGCCTTCCAATCTGAGCGCATAGCTCCACTTTCTCATCCCGTCGCGGGATTAATTAAAAATTACGATCCACTCGAAATTAGCAGCTGAATGTCTCTGATTAAGACGATGGATGGGGGAGGGAACAGAGATTAGGCGAAAATCTGAGTTGTTTGCTGCCAGTAAATTTGCTTTTTCATGCCTTTAAGTGGGATTAGGACTTGCGATTAGTGCTCCAGGTGACTGAGCTGATTGTTGTTGAAAGGGGCGTGGAATTTCTCGTCTCTATCAAGGTCGACACTAATTAATGTTTCTACGGTGACTACTTCGAATATTTTAATTTTAAACCTTATACTCAATTCAATTTATTCACACTATTCAGGTAAACCGTTTTGAATAACAAACGTAATGTTCCTGAAATCGTTTGGTATGTAAAAGTAAACATTTCCAGAACTTCCAAAACTCTTCTATTATTTACTTATGTTTTAATATATGCAAATCCCTTATGCTTTTGAATATCTGCGTCTATATATCACGTAATATGCATAAAATGTTTTCAAAATATAGCCCCTAGACAAATCCAAGACTCTTTAATACAGCACTACAAAATCACGAAATTAGGAAATGTATTTTGATAATATGGCTAAACATCTAATTCGGCACTATTGAACGTTTTAACTCAAATCTCTGAAATGTCCTGTTAACACTATTCAAAATCTACAATTTTCTACGTAAAAACAACGCTTTTTCATTAAATACAAATCCTGAGCATACCTAAGAAAACTATTTTACTTGAAAAGTTTCTGAAAATTTCATTACACTGGTGTGGATTATTCTACCAAATTAAATTTAATCGATTTTTCATTTTTTCTGGCGACTACATCATTTATAAATTGAAGATGAATACAGTGAAACGTCTATTAGTCGACCTTGGCAAATCAAATTCAAAATGTCTAGCATACGCGTTAAAAAGACGAGACATAGAAGTTAGTGGCTCATTTTTGCTATACTTAGTCCGGCAATACGGGAGATATAGAAGGACATGTGCTCTCAAGGACCGAGATAAAACAGAAATGAATATAGAGAGTTTATTGATCCACACAAAATATCAGAGACCATAACAAAACTGGAAATATTACGTCTCTTCTCGAGTAAATCAAGGGTGATCAATTTATGCCTATCTAGATATGGAGAAAGACATAAGGGATCATTCCAAAGTGAGAGACGAAGTGTAAATTTAAAAAAAACTTGCTCTGGACTGCTTCAATACGATTTATGTGTACCAAGTAATACGGGGCCCAAACAAGATCGACATACTCGGACATAGAAGCTTGGTAATAAACGGACAATCAAATTATTTAGACCATCCCTTTATGAAGCCTAAAGTACAGTTTGCTCTATTGAAGTGTAGAACTTTAAATAACACCATGAACCTTTTTAATATTAAGTCTAATTAATTCCCTTGCACCCACAGAATAAGTAATATTTTGATATATATGAGATAATGAACCCAATCTTCAAAAAGTTTCAAAATATGCAATTTAGCAGTTGCCACAAAGCTAAAAGAAGTTAAAATAATACTTCTGCTAATACGACCACATAATTATGAATTACCTAAAAGATTTTAGGTCAATAGTATTTTCTATTTGGTAATCTTGGCTTATGTGATACTAATAAGCCAACTTAAATTAACTTAAGCAATAAAGATAAGTATTTTATGCATCTCTTAACTACAAGACTTCAAATTTGAATACTTGTAACGAATTAAGCAATTAACGTAAGCTTGTAAAGTTAAGATTTTAATAAAAAGTTTAAGTATTATTACTTTGGAAAACATTAAGGAGCAAACTACTTCAAATACCTGAATAGAGACGTTTAAGCGATTGCATTAAAATCCCATAACATAAAACATTACCAAACTGCGTACTATTAAAATAATAAAAATATCTCATATCACTTAACATCATGAACGTGACAAATGTGTAAAAATACCGGGCTAATAAAATCGTTATCACATTCAGTAATTAACGACATTGCAAAAAAAGCAAAAATACGATTTAATGCATAAATCATCAATTAATCAATGAATTACAAATCAAAAGCCGCAAGGTCTTTGAGGTATTAATCTCCAGTGGGTAATGATCCTCTGACAATCATCCCAATCAAAACATAAATGCATACCGACTTTATGGTGCGAGGTGGGCCAATTAGAGGACATGTTGCACAATCAAATTCAAACATCTCAATAAATCGCAAGAGTGCATACCATTCAGAGGCAAATTGCAGCAATTATAGATGCAGGAGCATGCATCTGAGGAGAGATACGAGTATGCCATTTTAAATCTCAAAACGAATTAATTGACGTAAATTGCATAATTCATAAGGTTCATAAGGTCCGTAAGGATCAAGCTTGAATGAATGGGTTCTTTGGGCGTCGTACAACACTTAAGGTTCTAGAAATCGGGCATCAAGTCCTGCCGTATAATGGAAATGATATGAAATGGCCTCTATCAATTTGCGGCCTGGCTGGTTACTTAACTCGGTCATTTGCGGGCAGATTTCATGACAAATTTATATTAAGGGGATTCATTTTTAAGGGCTGTTTCATTAGCGTAACTATGTAAGAACTTCGAGGAATATCATATCCATACAAAATATAATGAAAATATTTAAAAACTAATAACAAATTTACTACAGCATGAAAAATAAGAAGAACAAATCATAATTAAATCGGCCTTTCATATTATCCGTATTTAATTTAATGTAATCTGTGTACATAGATTGCAAAATCCACAGAGCACTTAAAAGTCGACTAAGTGAATGATAGTTTTTATGTTAATTCTTAAGAGTTTTTGACATCGTTATGACTGTAGATTTATGACCCATTCATAGTTGCAAACTCTGGTAGAAAGGTAATTGAAAATTGCAATGTAGTTTTACCTTCAATTTTAGTTTTCCCTGTTTTGACTAATTAATATGCAGATATTTACTTATGATTTATTTATAACAACTCTAGTTTAAATTGTATCTTGTAAAAAATTGGTTATTTGAGCACAAAATTCTAATGAGATCACTATTAAAATTTAGGTATATATTTATTCAAGGTCATTAAGATTTGATCGCATATCTACACTATTGCGTTTCTATTTCCTTCTCTCATTCTTATTTTTAATTATTTTCCTCTAGATTCCAAAGAGCATAGACAGGTTCTTCTTTAATAAGGCTATTGACCTTAACACATCTTAAACATTAATTTCTATCATTACAAACAACTTTGTGTTTTTTGTTTGGAGGATATAGATAAAAATTTTACTGTCGTCAAAATAATACGTCAGTATACGTGTTGATGGGATAATTATTTGCAAAGTCACCTTCTCTCAACTCTATCGAATCAATTTGCATAATAAAATGACTATAAATTTAAAAAAAAAGACTATATAATAAATAAAACGCAAAAATGTTCGACAACTCTGCCTCATAAGTTTTATGTAATACGATGCAACTCATAAAGTAAAAGTTACATGAATTCTGATACCAAGAAAAAAAATAAAAAAGATACTTACAAGAAATCTGAGGGAACCGACAGGTGGTTCAGCGTAGGGAATTCCCATAAATGCTCTGATACCTCGGCCTGAATGAGATACCAGATGCCGGCCGATCAATGACCCACCGTGAGGTAGAGTCACGATTAAATCCTTTGAAGTTCTTCCTGAAACTCTCAAAATGAAGCTCAAAAAGAGCACAAAGACGTAATTATACAGCTGATGCATTATGGAAAAATTGCGATCAAAACATAACCGGGCAATGTAAGAGGAATGAGAAATCACCACGATCACTTCATTAACACACTGGAGACAGGTACTCCGCAGGTAGCACTATCTTGAATTAAATAAGAAATTTTTTTTGAGGTACGATAATCGATGCACTGAACACTTTATGTAACTGAATTTCTTAAGATTTTAGAGTTTATTCACACTAAATAAATTAAAAAAATTTATTCGATCACTTGGACAATTTGTGCACGAACAGTCGCAGTTAGAACAATCGCACCTTACCTTCGCGGCTTAATCGTAAATTGTCCGCTAAGAGCTAGCAGCAGTTGGCTTATAAAAGAAAACTCTTTTCTAGCGAATAAGTTTTAAAAAGAGTAAGGAAGGAAATCCCCGAGAAACCAACAAGAACCGGTATCTCCCACCTGGACTGGTCCGCGATCTAAGTATCGTTGAAGAACTGAGGATAAATTATAAAAATTTTGGATTTGTCGGATATCAAGTGAAGGCCTCGTTATATCTGTTGAGTTCATTAATTCTCTTACGAATAAGTAGTTAACTGACTCGAAAATTAATGCCTGTCTAATTCGAATTGCTAACTAATATTTAAATTATTTAGATGACAAGGTTGATATCTAAGTAATATGCCTGTATAATTTGCAATTTTGTATATCTCATGGGTAATGCATAAGTCCTTTTTTCATCAAAGGAAATATGTAGCAGTTTTACAAAATTACAATTACCTAATTCGGCCAGATTATTGCGTAAGTCAGAGATAGGCTTTTTAGATCCCACTATCTCTTGTGATCATATTTTCATTGATGAAATATGAATCAACCTTCTTTTAGAAATACCTGATGCGTCGTCATTATGGCACATAAAGCCATCATTAATCCAATAATCCAATAATAGCCAATGGGGTCATCTGAGACCTTGCTCAGTCGTGATTCTTTTGATGTAAAATTCATAGGGCCCGGAGATGAATTTATCCATTGAATAGGGTCAGCCAGGCAAAGGGGCAGTCAGTTCAGCTGTCCTTTTTATATGACGCCCAAGTGAGCGCCTCTAGAGTAGCAAAACGAAGCCTTAATTCGTTACATTTTAGCCCTATAGAGATTATGTTCAACGAATTTACCTCTTCCTACTTTATATATATATAAATTTTTTTTTTTCCTGTACCATAACAGGATCCGGGAGATGTCAAAGCAATCAAAGCATAATATTCTCTCTCGGCCTTTGAATATAACGTTCCTCCTCCCCTATCCTATCTCCTTAAGGTTTTCGCAGAAGCGACAAAGCGGTGTAGAGAGTGACGGTCACGTGGAGGCATCCGTATCCAGAACTTGGTCCAACATAAAAAGGAAATGATGTCCAAGGGTCAGGAAATTGTAAGTAGTTGAATCAACGCAAACATGTGTGTTCCTTTCCGAACAATAAACTTTTCACGTCAGTGGATCGGTCAATCAGGTCCCAAAATCACGTTTCCCGATAGAAGAGCCTTGATACTACCGATACAGCAGCCGACCTACCCCTCAGACCATGAAATTGCTTTTGATTTAAGAAACCGATAATAAATATTTTATAAGTGAAGCTACGTGGATTAAGCAACATTTTGCTGTTCGATGGAGAAATTACCATGGACCCTTCACGTAACGGAGGGAAAGTAAAGAGGATTAAGTAACCCATGAAAAAGGGCTAGCCACTAAAAAAACAGAGCAAAATCCATTGAATGCTTTTCCCACATATACGAACAAATATGTTATTGACTATATATGCTCCTTTTGGAACTCCCTGGTTGGATGGGAATAACTCAATTTGGGGGCGCCTAGACTGGATTTAATGAACATGACGGGAAAATCCCTGGGAGTACACTTCATTTTGGGGCTTAGGAAAAAAAAAATTTATTAGATTTTCTTTAACCTTTTATCCACTAGGGATTAATTTGGGCTAATACATGAATTTTTTTTGATCAGAGAAAAGACTTTTTGGATTGTATAAAAAGTATATGTACATGCAAAAATACTAAATGATGATGAGCAACAAGTCCTGTATGGACTTTACACAAATTTAAACCAAAACCAATAGCATAGAACATTAAAACTGAACCCAAAACCGTATGTATATTTCATACGATTTATAATTAAACGTTTGCCATTCCAAGTCACTAACTTTTAATTACCTCTCTTTACTCTATAAATCAGTGCGGTTTAAATGTCTACAACTTTTAGAGTCGATTTATTCCACCGGTACATACCACAGAATTTACAAACAAAAGTAAATTTGCTTCACCCACCCTTTGAAATGCTTTCGAGATTTGGAGATTTAAATGTATATATATATATATATATATATATGGTATATTATATATCTAATAGCAGATTTTATTTTTAAAATAAATTACTTCCCCTAGAGAATGTGTTTTCCAAAGTGTGTAGGTCACGAAATCCTGGAGTTCGCAAAAATGATTGCGGATAAGATTTATGGAGAATTGTGTAGATATAATGAGGATACAACATCTTTAAATTGTCCGTAACTTAGATAAAATATTAGACCTAAGCCTAGCAACTATAACAGCCATTTATATCCTTGTCATTTCAAATTGTTCGTAGTTTACGAAGAGAAATGCAATATCATTTTAGGTCTATATCTAAAATCTTACATTTTTATTTGGTGATATTAATAAGGTGCTTGGATTTGTTCTGCCTTGTTGAGTTGCCCAATTTTGTAACATTTTATGTCTTTTTTCTAGCGTACACGATAATCTTCTGGTTTATAATTCCCTATCACGGAATCGGATTCTAAGAATTGGACTCTAAATTTTAAACTAACAATCTCTCGTGTTAGAATTGTTTTTTTTTCTTAATTTAGGATTATTTCTGAATAAAATTAAGACAGAATTATTCAGCACAACGTTTTACGTTACATAAATCCATTTATTTACAAGAAACTACGACAAATGTTCTGCACTAGCACTTAACTCAATGGGTCTAGTACTTATAGATTCAAGTGATTAGTGAAAAATTATCGTTTTATAAAGCAGGAGAATCGCTAGTAGAATGAAACTCGGTGTAATTTCAGGGTTTATCGATGGAATGGCAGAAAACGTCCACTTGTGGGATGGAATTCTATTTAATGATATTAGAATATTTTTGCTCCTTCTCTTCGTCTTATAATTACTTCATTTTATTCAGCTTTTCTTCCTTTTATCCTATTTACGAAGAATACCTACACTTCGCGACACATGATTGATCTCGCCCTCATTTTCTCAAGTTTCTAGACAAATAATTACTTCTGAGAAGTCTGACTATAATTACCTACTAATGTTAGAAATTTCTAATTAGTTTATGCAACAATTCTCCGTATTCGATGCGTTTTGAATGCGCTTATGAATTTTTACCTAAAAAGTGGTACAAAAACGTGTGAGACTTGTTTGACCTTACCAATTTTAAATTGTGTTTCGTGTAAGTTGGATCGTTGTTTTTTTTAAAATTCTTAAATTCTTAAAAACTTCTTAAAAGATCCCGAAAATTATGGAAGAAACCATAAAGGGCGATTTAAAAAAAGCAATAACGAAACCAGATAGTCGGAGAATCCTGAGAATAACTTTAAATTTATCTTCAAGTGCGAACCAAATTAGGGAAGCTGCTGGAACAAGAGCAAGTATTCGAACAGTACAACGTTTATTAAAAACATCACCATTACTACAACGTCGTCGTTTCAAAGAGAAGCCACTGTTGACCAGCAGATATAAGGAAAATAGACTTCAATTTGCTAGTAGGAATCACATAGATTGGAAAAATTAGTGGAGGCGTGTTATTTTTATGGATGAAAAGCAATCAAATCATGGATATGCATTTTATTTTCATGGCATAAGGAAGGAGGAAACATTCTTAGCACGTCGTCATCGGGGAGGGAAGAAGGTGTTATGATTTGGAGAGCCATTTCATACAATGGACCTGTTCATTCAGTTTTTATTAGTGGACGATAAACTGCTAATGACTACAGAACTGTCCTTAGAAATGTTAAATTTAAAATAATAGAAACAATGGAAGGTCACAATTGGGTATTTCAGTACGACCATACACCCATCCAAACACACAGCGAGGGTTGTTAATCCAATGGTTTACGAAAGAAAATATAAGAGTTCTTGAGTGATAATCATTATATCCCGATCTCAATATAGAAAACTTATGGGGATGGATCACTAGCAAAATCTATGGGTTTGGACTTCAATTTGATAGTGTAGAATCTTTAAAAACAGCAGCTTGGAATAATGTACTAATAGAATTAATTCACAATTTGTATGATTCTTTACTAAATAGAATATTTAAGGTAATAAATAAAAATTATCATTATTAAATAAATGTAAAAAGTATTACATTTGGTTTTTCTTTTCACTCAAAAGCCCTTCCCTAAAAACTCGTTTGAAAACCTTTACAAAAACAAAGGGAGAGATCAATCATATATCGCGGAGGATATGTAAGAGAAATATTAAGACTTAAATAATATGAGAAAAAATCAAATCAAACCCATTTTTAAAATTTTAATCCAATCAAAATTGAACGTCCATCTGTTTCGATTAACTGATAAGTAAACTTAATCTTTAAAGTTATTTTCTCCAAGAATATACATTCAGTTATGTAATGATTATGATTATAATTATACATAAGTATCTATAAATAGCTTTTATGTTTTCGTATCTACTATTTTGCTTTACATCTAAATCTAATACCCCCCGAGCCTCTGCCATACGGATACATACCTCATCAGAACAATCTAAGAAAGGACCAAGACATGTATTTCAAAAAGTTTTCATTTAAAGATAAAACGCCTTAAGTTATCAATTTGATATTAAAAAAAGCGATTTCATAGCTCCGAAGTTTGCTTTTTATTTTAAAGAATTCTTACGAAACGACAAAGTAATATCGTATTTTTTTTTACGTTATATTAAATTCCTCGAAATACCAATTTTAGAGATACGTCAGTCCTTATGTTGTATATGATAAATATGTAAATGTCATTCTTCATAGATATATATTTTAGGTACAGTACTTATCTACCTTCTTACCTACCTACTTTAGACATTTTTTTCACGCATTTTTGCGATTACACTCATCCTAGAGATTTGATATAGGACTATTTTTAGTACAATCATGCTGACTACTTCTCTAGCAACATCTACAGAGTAAAGAACTTTGCAGGTTTTGTGTTATTCATCAAATATTATACGACACCTATAGCATATGTTATATATGAATTCAACGATTTTATAGCGTGAGGGAATCGTTTGGACAAACCAACCTTAAAAAATCGTTATTATTTTTTTGCATGCGCTGGTATTTCAGTTTATTTTTTTTTTATCCAAATTTGTAAAATATCCTTCATGCTGGCTTTAGCATAACCCATTCATGTGTTGTAAAGAGTTTATGAAAGGCTTAAAATAGGAAATTCGGTAAAACAATTAAGGAACTTTTTCTATATCTCTCTAGTTAGTCTATAGAGTTACATACCAATTATAGGTATATTTAGGTAATGTACAAACACTCGTACGTGCTCCATATACCAAATGTCTGGAACGGTTATACCTATAAAAGACCAGACTATACCTTAATTAGTTCCTAAATTAAATCAGAAAGCAAAGGGAAGACAGGACGAACAATGGGAACTATAGCGTTACGCAATTGCATATATACGAAACGTACTTTGCTAGACTGAAAAAAAAAACAAATTTCATTTAGCTTCAGGACTGTTTTAATTAAATCGTAACTTAGAACGCAGCCAGACTTAAACCACCTACGCTACGCGAAAGTGGTTCACTTCCCTTTGCCGGGGAATCGCCAGTCATCATAAATCCTCGTGGCTTTGCCGAGAATCGGACAAATATACAACAGAAAACTGCACGTAATTTTCTTTCTAGCCTGGGGCGGGTGGTTGTTGCACAGTACTCCTCGCAATTTGCAAAAGTGAACGACTCAACTGTAAATGTAATTCCAATGGGAAAAATAGGAAAAGTTTTAAACGGAATTTTCATGAGCTTCCTAAAATAGAAATGGGCGAGGGGTTTTTTTTTTTTGAATTTTTGTGAACTTTCTTAGCGGCTATTTATGGCGCTTCGTCAGGCAATTCGTTGCTGAAGGATTTTTGAATGAAGGTACTCTCCTGGGGCGATGATGAAAGGGATAACTTTTGATTTTATTTCACTATCTGAGTATTCCTCCTCTAAAGCTCTTTTTGCACCATGCAGAAAGCTTAAACATGTAAAAATTCTATCTATTGTGAATTAAGGAGGGAATATGGTTACATTTCTTTTAATTTACCCAATAAAGAAATCTACCTGCTAAAATATGCAGTTTCAAGTTTCAATTTAGGGATAATTAAAATTGAACTAGTCACAAAATATACCTGAACACTAATTCCGTTTAACGAGCTCATTAAAAACGATAGCAAATATTTTTCTTTAAATTCTTCTTGTGAAACTAACCAGTAGGTGCTTATTTATAAATCTCGATTATTAGATATTTTCGGTATTACATCGGTTTTCAGATTTTCGCGCTAAATATCTACGTGCAAAAGGTAAGGTATGGGATTAATTTAAAATTTTTAGTAACCTAAGGGAATTATAGCCTAATATTGAACTACACCGCGATCTGGGCTAAAAGAATATATAAAATTAAGTGTAATTAAAGATTACAACTTAGATATCAACTTTACGTTTTAATTTGTTTAGTTATATTAAGTTAAAAAGTTGTTAAAATTTTACTTATTCCGGGGACCTCAATTCTAAACTAATGCTAATTGCTGTTTCTAGCTTTCTCGCCCTTTCTCGACAATTAAACTTCTTTTAGTGTATTTTAGTTTCCTACAAGTGCATCTCATGCTATAAATTTTATCAAAATAATGCTCCCAGGGGATTATTACCAATAAAATTTGAATTCATTGCAGACAAAATTTATGAAAATATCGTTACAATTTTTGTTTATTGTAACGAAAACCTAGATGTCTCTTAAATCCCTCCGACACTTGGCAAACAAGATTCGGTCAACTGACATTTGAAGTTTTGAAACGAACATGGCGTATGTTATTGACATAACATCCATTTCTGGACGGTTTTTTCGCTGTGCACGCCTCCCAGAAAGTGAAGAAGACTAATTTAGCACATCGCAAAACGTCTTAAGGTTTCTATAAATCGGTGTAACCAATTAAAAATCATCAACGTACTGTGGTAACAGCGTTTTTTTCCGCGAAATCAAAGTTTTTCTTTTTTTTGTGTGGAACCAGATCCTACGCACCACACAAAAGCCAAGTCCGTTCGATATTTTTGTGTTTTTATTAATTTAGAGATTATTGGAAAAGTGAGTACCCCCAGCATGAAGCTTTAGCATGTGAAAAAGTGGCTCAGGTGGTTGTTTGATTGCCTTGTCTCCGCCGATGAAAGGCGTTAATTTTGTTGTGCGTTACGAGGATGACTTCCAATTTCTTCGTGGGGCTCTGTCCTCAGCTGGGCATTATGTAAAAAAAAAAAAAAAATAGAGAAAAGAAGAAGGAAAAAAATTGAAGTTGTTCTGAGTAATCCGCAATTATTGGAAAAGGATTGCACAATTGCGATTCGGTGCGTAATATACCGAATTTAAAGTTTTCTTTAAGATAATCCCATGGAGAATTGGCAGCGGTGGCGAAAGTGGTGCTTACCGCATAAAAACAGCCTACAGGGACTATCCGCTAGTGGTTAGTCATTACTGAATTGATGCATACAATCCGAATTCTTCAATTGTTTAGGCAATTTAAAATGTTTTACTCTTCAAGGCCCCTTTGAAAATTTTGCTGCGTTGATAATCTGCGCTAGGATGCCACAAGTCAGAATTCAGTTAATGGTTTTAAATGAAATTTTTAACTCGTACACTACTGCGCCTACAATTGATATAATCCCTTGTCGAAGTTTGAACGTTTTCATATTTCAAGGCCTTTGGGAGCGGCAATTCAAACAGTAACGCTACCGCCTTACACTATCAATGCAAAGAAATATCTTGAAACCACCGGCCCGCACTTATCGCGGGGCACCTTGCCTATGGAAACCCACTCTATGCAGGTTCCCCTATGGTGCTTTCTTGAATCAGCTCCTATCAAATTTCCCTTCCCTCGTCTCTGCAGGTAATTTAAGATCAAAATAAATTCCGATAAAAATCGCCAAACCAAACACATTTATCGCCCGTTTTCTTCAGATAAAGTTTCAACGTTAAGCTTTTTCGTTATTCATTTTTAATCCTCTATGCATCCCTCCGGCATGTTTTTAGTTTCCATATTTTATTGGTTTGAGAATTATTTCCGAAGCTTTTTGCCTCTGTAAAAACAGGAAAATTTATATCCTTATATCTAAAAATAAAAAAGTAAAAAAATAGAACTTCACTCGATTTTAGCGCCACCGAAACAAGCACAGAAACGGAAGAGTGATCTGGTTTTCAACTATTTTATAAAAGTCTATTTGTGTTTTTATCCTTCCACTCTTTAAATATGATCGGCATCGATAAATTTTTTATTAATAAATCTGTACCTGGGTAAAACGTGTCAGAAATAATTCTCAAACCAATAAGCCAGGAAAACTAAACAAATTACCATTTCCTAAATTTTTCTCCTACAGTAAAACGGGAAATGAAAAATGGAAGAGAAACGCATTGCCGACTATTTTGTAGTGGCTGGGATGCCACAGAATCCTCAGCTGCTTCAGGACAGCATATTCAATGATTCAGGCCATTTGCGAGCGACAAATTCTATTGATCCCATCACAGACATCGGTGTGTTTTTCCCAGAACTCGGAGAGGAGGTCCCTGATGGTTTTGAGGTTTTAGAAAAGACGCCAAGTGGTCTGACGGCTGATCTAAACTATGGATCGGTCCGGACAGCAGCCTGCTTGATCTACTACAAAAGGGGACGAGACAAGCCGCCTCTAGTCGATATTGGGGTCATGTATGATGGGGCTGAACGGATTATGCCCGATGCCGAAATAGTCATGGAAACACCCGGCGGCCGCATGGCGAACGTAAATAACTCCTCAGCTAAAACATTTATAACTTTCCGAAGGGCTAGAGAGGATATGCCCTGTAATGATTTGGTCGTTACAGACCTATGCGTTATTGTTACTAGCAAGAACGAAAAGTCTCCGCACGCATTCTGCCAGATTCACAAAACCCTCAATAAGGGAATAATGGGAAGCGACGTTTACCTCTGCTATAAAAAATCAATGAACCGTCCAAAATTAATCAGCTACCAGCCTGAGATTTTGCTCCGATATCCTACAGTAGATCACAATGATTTTCCCTTGAATTTGTGCCCTTCTGTGCCTCTATTCTGCTTGCCTATGGGAAGCTCCTTGGAAGCATGGCCTTATGTTGGGAATTCTGTAAGTTTACACTCTTTTAAAATAATATAAATAATTAAAATTAATCTTTTATTAGAAGCGAAGAGCAAACCTTCCAGTCTTTAGCACTTTTGTACTTACTGTGAACGACGGAACCTACAAAGTTTATGGCTCAGCTCTCACTTTTTATGAAGACTTTGAGTAAGTAGAAAACAATCGGCTCGTTTAGTGAATTGAAATCATACAAAAAGCTTTAGTTTTGCAATACCTTAAAATTTGTGAGCCTAGTTTAAGCTGATTTAAACCACTTTACAACTTAAATGATCTGTTCTTTTGTTATAAATATAGCGAAGAAAAATTAACTGATAAACAAAAAGAATTGCTCGGATGGGATGAGGAATTTGCCCAGAATCACTCATTGCACGTCAACAAGGCAATCTGCCTGCTTTCTCACCATCCTTTCGGAGACACATTTGATAAATGGCTTAAGTACTTACAGGTAAATGAGATGATGAATTTGGTACTCATTAAGCCGACTGAAGATTTAAATTATCTCAGGATTTTAATAATACCTCGAGACTTTAGGTAGTCAGCCTTCAGTCCTTACAAAACTTTTACACTGACACGATATTAACAAATTTTACTCGTTCTAAATTAAAATATTACAGCGTATGGCTTGCAGTGGAAGAGATCTACCCGTACCAATCGAAAGATACATCATTCAGCTATTAGATGAAGTTCCCTTTCCATCACCTGGCATTCTTTTACAGGTAATTGTCTTTATTTTAATTGAGCGATATTTAGGACATTTTTTTTCTACCTTTTTAGCTATCAGGAAATGAGCGTGGAAATGAGCGTTCTGAAAGAATTTTACTAACACAACCAGAAGATTCTCCATTACCCAGAAGTGGGGCAGGATTTATACATTTACTGAGCAATTTAGGACCAGATAATTGTTTACATGTTCTCTTACTAGCTTTAGCAGAGCAGAAAATTTTGATTCATTCCCTCAGGTAATTTTTTAGTTAGTACGAAGTGTCTTACAAAATATCTACAGCCTATAGATGATAGAAATATTTTTTAGTTTGGAACAGGTAATATTTTTTCAATAATTTTGCTGATGTTCTTAATTATGAAACAATAGTAAAAAATAAAGAGGATTTTTTAGACTCTTGGATTAGACTAGTTAGCGACAAATTAGAACAGATTTATAACTATTTTGCCTTACATCAGGATGATGAGCAAAATCTAAAAATAGAACCCTGATTAAGGGAGTTGTTTGTTAACGTTAAATTTTAATTTGGTAAAGAGTTTGATATTTTGAATAGAAATATATAAAAATGTAATAATCCTTTAAAAATAATTAGGATCTAGTAAATATCTCAGTAAAGATCGATAAATTATAAATATCGTATTTTGAAAATGAATTAATATAATTCTTTGTGAAACGGATGGTACAAAAGAGAATTATTCTTACCAGGCCTTCAATATTAACAGCAGTAGCAGAAGCTGTGGTCACATTGCTGTTTCCGTTTAAGTGGCAGTGTCCCTACATTCCTCTGTGTCCGCTTGGGTTAGCTGAAGTCCTGCATGCTCCACTTCCATACCTTATAGGTGTGGACTCGCGATTTTTTGATCTGTACGATCCTCCACAGGATGTAACATGCATCGATTTGGATACCAACAATGTTACTGTATGAAGAATCCTAATCCCCTAAATGTTTTATAATTTATGATTTTGTAAAATGAACCTTAGATGTGCGATTCACAGAAGCATTTAACGACAAAACTGCTGCCAAAAAAGGCCGCACGGAATCTTAAGCAGCAGCTAAAGTTTCTTGAGGATTTGAAAAAGAAACAAGATGAGATGGAGTCAACTAATAGTTTGGATAGAGATTTAAAGAAGAAAAAGAAGGAGGTAAAGTTTTTATTTATACGTTAATGTAAGCAAGGTGTTTAATATAAACAAAAATGCAGCAACATTTAGAACAACGAATTCAAGAGGCCTTTCTGCGTTTCATGGCATCAATACTTAAAGGGTATAGGAACTATTTAGTTCCCATTTCGAATGGTCCTGGAGTTGGAGCGACTGATCCAAATGCGCTTTTCAAACTCAACGATTTCCTAAAATCTAGGGATAAAGTAAGAGATGCAGTACATTATAATTTTTGTAATTTATTTTATTTCATATTTAGTCTTATCACAAATTTTTCCAACTGTTGATGAAAACACAAATGTTCATCCGATTTATTGAAGAGCGCTCTTTCGTAGCTGATGATGATCATGGACTAGCATTTTTTGATGAATGTACTGAAAAACTTGGAGACGATACGGCGATTGAAATTCGACTGGTGCCCTGGGAATCAAATCATAACAGCGAGAGAGCCAAATATATTCTACCACCGGACAGTTTTGGAGGAAGTATGTATAAAAAATTCCGTAGTCTGTAGGTCTGGAAGATGAGAGTTACAAAAAAAAAAAAAAATATTTTTCTTTCAAAGCAGGACCTTTTCCTTTTAGTAGATTTATACTATTTTAATTCACATTTAGATTCCAATGAGCATCATACTTACACCTACACGAGTTTTGATTTAGACCCAAAACTGTTGAAGCCCTCCAAAAAGACTCATTTAACGAACTTCTTAGAGCAGAATTTAATCACAGCTCCAGGATCCCCGATAGCTCGGCGAACAAAGCATGAGATTAAGTTAGCACAAAAGCTTGCTAGAAGATGCCAGAGCAATCCTGAACAGTGGGCTAAGTGTCTGCTGGCGACATGCTACTCAATTTATTTTCTAATTTTGCCCAGCATGGTTATTAACTCCCCTGGAAAGGAGCGGGCCATTTTACAAGCCGCTTATGAACTCCTCGTGCGTGCGAGCAAATTGAAAATCACCTGTGATGAATTTTGCTACAGGGTAATGATGCAACTGTGCGGAATGCATAATTTGCCAGTTTATGCTGTTCGATTGCACTATCTTATGAAGCGTTCTGGAGTCCAACCAAATGCTCTTACTTATGGATTTTATAATCGTTGCGTTTTAGAGTCAGAATGGTCAGCTGGGAGGATTACTATAACTCAGCTCCGGTGGAAGAGTATAAAAAATGTTGTCCTTGGAGCTGCGCATTTCCGCAGAGCTGGAATAAAGCGTGCGACAAAGGAAAATGTATCTACTTCATACGATAATAATTTGAGCCCTTTAGAAACCGTTGATGGTACGTCTAGAACAAGTTTAGAATCAAATAATTCATCACAACCCGAACCTACATCTGGGCAAACAGCAATCACATTCGATTTTACGGCATTTGATAAGCTCCGCGGTAGGCTTGGGAGTATTGTGAAACAGCAGTCCGGTCCTCAAGAGTCTGCAGATGTTTTAACTAGTGCAGGTCTCCTTATATCTGGGGAGTGTGGCAATAAGGCTTCAAATACGACCAGCGAATCGTCGTCGTATAAATCAGCTCCATCAAGCCCACCAAGAGAACTAGAAGCTAAGCCGCTTTCGAAGGCTGATGATACTCTTATTAATAAGTTGCAGGCGAGAAAATCTTCGTTGACTAAAGACACAACTGCAGTAACTAAGCATTTTAAAATTATGACAATAGACGACTATGAGTCCAGTGATAATGCCACGGAAATTACAAGCTCTCAGGAAGATTTGGACGATGACAATTATGTTCGCCAGAGAATTAGTAGCCCCACCAAGTAATTAAATTGTTTAGATATTTTTTTAAAATATTATAAATAAAACAAAAATTCTTTAGAATATCTCCTCGGACTCCAGTAACTCAAAATGATCCTTTAGGAGCTCTTAGCGAGGATACATATGAAGAGGAGGAGAAGTCTCAGGTGAATAACACCGAAGCCACTTCGCCAGCTACCAGCAGTTTGTATACGGATCAGCCAATTCTCTTCAAAGGTCAGAGAAGTGCAACTTTTGATGAATCAATGCAACTAGGGAAGAGTATGCACCGATCGGAAACTATGCCTGTATCCTCTGTAACCTCTAGTCTAGCAAATTTTGGTTCATCCCTAAAATTCAACTTCGGGTAAATATCACAATTAAACCATAAGTAGCAAGATACAGTAGCAGATTTTGTTCACGCCTTCCATTTATTTGTTTGCATGTTTACCCCTATGTCGTTTAGTTTCTGTTTATTTTGTTTTTTTTTTTTGTTATGGTAGACGTTACTCAGCTTCACGGCTGTCTTTCAAGAAAGAACTTAAGTTGCCCGCCAATCTAATTGAGAATATTTCCAATATGAGGTAAGTGCACCAATGCTCGCAATGTAATTTTAATTTTTTTTTTTTTTTTTGCACAAAATAAATAAGTTGTAGCATGCTCCTGTCGTAATTCGGCGTTTTGTGCCAATTTCTTAAGTATTTTGAAATCATTTTTGTGCTCAAGAAAATTTGTTTACCGTACCAGTCCCAGTCTAACAGGAAAGAAATCCAACGAACTGATCCAAGGAGGGTTGAGCAGTATTAAACATGCGGCTACTTCGGTTGCAAAAAAGCTGGATGAGATCAAGGAGGCAATATCGGCGAATTCGACTCCTGTAAAAACAAACTTTGGCATAGGAAACGATGGCCTGATGGATGATGATCTCAACGGCGATGAGAATGCATCCAAATCAAGAAGAGTCTCTAGCGAATTAGATCTTTGGGGTCGGTTGAGCGAGTCCCGAAAATCGAGCTACAGTAATTTAGTCCCACTGGGAGAGAATTCATCAACAAACAGTCTTAATACTTATCCGGTACTTCCTGAGAATTTGTACGCTCCACCACCAGAAGTAAGTTTTCTTAATTCGTGTAAATTTACATTGATGAATTTGTTGTATCTTTGGTGTTTTTTTCTATATTTACCGGAGAAGAAATCACCAGAGATCTACTAAAACAAAAATTCGCTAAATATTTAATTGGGTTGTTTTTTTAGGGATTCGATTGCACTGAGTATGATGTACTCATCCAATTGACCTCATGTTCACAGTGTCGTAACTGCTCAGTTCTGTTATATGATGAGGAAATTATGGCTAATTGGTCAGCAGAAGATTCAAATCTGAACACCACGTGTCATGCGTGCGAGAAGGCGACTGTGCCACGACTCAGTGTTCAAGTAAACGTGAATGAAAAACTCCAGAGTATTAAAACGTCGAAAAGTTTCATAGTACACTACTTGAATCCTCTGGTACTGCGCAAGGAATTAGAAAATATCCTCTATCAGGAAGGTGATAATGCACTTCTCAAACATACTTTTGCTGAAGAGCATCCAATTGTCTATTGGAATCTGATTTGGATCATGGAAAGGATCAGTACCACTACGCATTTGCCAGACTTGTATTTGCCGAAGCATGTAAGTAGTTTGGTTAGCGTAAATCTTAAATTTATAACTCCAATGATAGTACAATAAAAATCTTAAATATATTTTTATTTTTATGAACAGATTGATTCAGAGGTGGATCCACTTAGTAGACCTCACACAGTTCACGTTCAATGCCTTTGGGACAACTTAAACTTACACTCAGAAGCGGATCCTCCCTTGTACATTCTGTGGAAGCAAAATCAGCCAGCGAGTCCTCTGTTAAAAGCGCTCCTTACTGATCAAACTAATTTAAATAAAAAGTAAGTTACGAATTTTTGGTATGCTATTTATTTTCCATACATTGCTGCATAGAATTTGCGGAATAGCTGTGTGGTTAAGGTTTATTTAAAATATAAGAAAAGAAGAGAAGTGTGAATGGCTCGCATGAATGAGTTTTGCTGTATATTGCGTAAAATTGCTAACATAAAATTTACTTAATTTTAGCTTTATACCGCAAATAATTCGAGCAATTCGTTGCAACGATTTACTCACTCCAGTAAAGCGTTTAGCGAACGAGCGCTATAAGTTAAAACACAACGGAGTCGATCGAACACACTCGATATACAGGGATATCCTATTTTTGGCATTGTCTGCAATTGGCCGGTCCTACATTGATATGGCCACGTTTCACAAAGAATACGCCGCTGCCCTTGACAAAATCACAGAGGAGGAATGCAACACTTACTACAGAAAGCAGGACCTTCCGCCGTCCGCAGCGACGATATTCTGTCGGGTGTACTTTAGGCCACTGATGCTTCCCTGACGCGAGATTAATTTAAAGAGATTAAAATTTAACAGGCATCCGGACGATATACGTATGCATAGATAGCTAAGATAGACAATACGCGAAAAGATGGACACGAACGGCTTAGCAGAAAAGCCCCAGACACAGCTCTTTTATATTGAGACCCACTTGACTAAAGCCAAGTACTTAGGGCGGTTATTTTTCTCTTAATTTTAACTATTGACTTTTACTTTTTTTTTAAAAAAAAGTTTTATTTAACTCGTAACGCTAGACACATACACTGACTGGTAAATAGCATCATTAGTTTCGCCTCTTGCGCCTCGTTCTTTGTCGTTACATTTAGCAATTCATCCACACATTACTTTACATCCTATCCTCACCCCTCCTTTAAACCCTACACCCCATCCCGGAAATGTAGATGTCGTTTTAGAAGGTGTTATTTGTTAAGTTTTCGAATTCTATTGCAAACAGCCGCATGCGCTGCAGAATCAATGCAAGAAAACGCAAAAATGAAATAAAGCTAACTAAAAAAAAAGAAAATGATAAGCCAACGAAGCATGGAATACAATTTGAGAAATTCAATCCCCGCAACGGTTGGGCCTCGTCCAGCAAATCGTCCTTGATTCGTATGACAGGCAACAAAATATTTAATAACTTCATGAAATTTACGACAAAATGTGATAAAACTTAAGAAAATTTCTATTATTTTTGTATTAAAAAAAAAGAAAAAAAAAGATGAAATTGTCGCGAGGGACAGCAAAACACCTTCAGCCTATAGAGTGATATTTTTCTCTCGTTTCTCTTGTAGCAATCGGTATATTAAGATTATTTGTAAAAATCAAGTAAAAGCACATTAATAAATCTGTTTTAATAATACTAAAGTGTTTTATATTTTGGAAATTATAGTTACCCTAACTAATTTTTCTTTAGAGTAATGTTTTGGATCGTTTTTGGCAATATCTTCGAAATTTGTCTGCGCTCTTTTCCTGTAATAGATAAAATTAAATAAAAATAGCATTTAAAGGCGCTTAATTTTGATTACTTCTTTAATATAAGAAAATTTTTATCTTTATCAACTTAGTTACAGTGGATTGAGTGAAACATAAGGAGTATATGTAGCTACCCTCTAATGGTAAAAATAAAAAAATAGATGCGAGTTAAATACAAGAACTCCATGGGTGAAAACTTCCCCTTAATTGGGTGATGTGTTCTTCTTTGGTGTTGATGGGGGAAGATCCATTGTCTTACAGACCCAGCCTGCAATATCAACTTCCTCAGCTTCAGCTTTCCTGATCCAAGCGTGATTCTGGAAGAGAAGAAAATCATTTTCAATTTAAAATCTATATAAAATTTTAAGCTGTAGGAATGCATGTTTATTTACCAGAAGAGTTTTAAGATCAGCACGCTCATCTGGATTCTTTTTAAGGCAAATATCGACAAAGTTTTTGAAGTCGTCTGTGAAGATTTTGTGCTCGAGTTTAGGCGGTGGCTCATTCACGATGTAATCAAGCAGCTCAAAGATAGCCATTGCTTTGGGCTCAACAGTTGTTTGACTGCCATCTTCGCTGTTCTCATCAAAAATAGCTTCAAGCGTTTTCGCATCTGGAGGCGGAATTGGATACATTCCGATTGCCATTTCGACTAGAGATAGTCCTAGTGACCAGATATCTGACTGCACCGAATAGTGCGTTCCTTGGAGTCTTTCAGGCTGGAAGAGAATACCGGGATAAAAGTTGATGTAAACAAGGTTTTTGCTCATATTTTTAGCCAACCGCTTTCAAAGGTTTTCTCTCAAATAACAAGGGGTTTAAAAATTTACAAAAAGGTCCCTCTAGCCACTGTCCTACAATTCTCACTTACCGACATATAACTTCTCGTCCCAACAAAAGAATTCGCCATCGAGTCTATGAGCTGTCCAGAAACACCAAAATCGCAGATTTTTATTTCTCCACTGCTGTTGACGAGAATGTTGCTCGGTTTTACGTCCCTGTGCATGATAGCGTGCTTGTCCCGCAAATAACTGAGTCCCTTTAGCACAGCCAGGGTTATTTTACCTAAAATTGACTCAGGAATGCGGCCAGCACGCTTCAGAATTAGATCGAGGGAGCCCCCATCCATGTACTCCATGCATATGCTAATCTCCCCGTCACTGTAGAATGCTCCGTAGAAGCCCACAATATGCGGGAAGTTGCACTGATGCAGGACTTTCAGTTCCCTAATAATTTGCTTCTTGATCGCCGGTTTCACTTCGAGATGGATCAGCTTTCGGGCCATGATCAACTGAGTGGGAATGTGTCGGACTTTCATCACAACACCTCCATTTCCGGAGCCTAATTCTCCCAGCTTTTCGAGATCCTCATCGCTTAATTCTCCGATTTTCTCCTTCTGACTGAGAAACACTTTAATCCGTTTCCGGGCAGTGTCGTCCATCTCCAGCTCCTCGAGGGTTTCGGTTAGGGCCTCGATGCTCGTCTTCGGCTTCCCCAGCAAGCTATTTTTTCTTTAATTACTTTAGTGAATTTATGGCAAATTAAATGAATTTTAATGTAAGGACATTTACTCTGTTCCCGATGGTGTTTTGAATGGGGGCGTCGGAACCACCTGCTGCGCTGTTGGATCGACCGAACCAGGTGGCAGGGTGAGATTTAGCTTATTTTTCGACATTGTGCCTTCTGCGGTGGCGGATGCTGCGCCCTGCTTGCCCCTGGAATCGCGTTTTTCGGTATTCGCACGCTCGTCTTCGCAACACTTTCGAGGTTCACTGCGAGTCGCGGGTTTTGTGCAAAATTCACATTTGTTTTGGATTTTAACAACGAAAAACCAACCACTTTGGTGGAATCCGATTTCCGAAGCTCATTTATTACGGAAAAAAAAGCTGAGAAGTATGAGAAGCAGAAGCCCTGCCCCTTCAAATTCTACAAAGTTGTTAGCTGCGCACTGAAGTTTCACAAGTGACAAATGTCAAAGAAAACATCGAAAAAAGGGCAATGCTTTTATAAAAACAGGAGATACGACGTTTGCAAAGCTGATTGTTAAGGGTGGTGAAGTAATTGTCCAAATTTCAATAATTCAACAAATGTAAAATGCTGGGAAAATATAAAACAAATAACTTTAAATAGATGGGACAATAATTTTACGCTAAAAACCAATAATTTTCCCAAAACACTTTTCACCGGATACTGAAGAGCCATCTAGCGACATAATTTAACAAGCACTTGACTGACATTTCATCCCTTAAATTTAGACATGGAACTACCTTCACATCGAAAAATGTTTACCGTTGGCGCGTTTTTCGGTTAATGACAATTCCTTCGTGCAGTTTATTTTTCGTGTCATTTTAAGGCGTAAATAAATGCACAAAACGTTGGTTTTAATCAATTGTAGCCTCGTGCATAATTAGTACCCTCAGTCAGGATGAAGGAACAGGTGAAAAAGAGTCCTGCAGTTAATGCTGAAACCAGTGGAAGTGGGAAAAAGCTCGTGCAGGCCAGGCTACCTTTTAAAATTATTTCAAGTTCTGTGGCTGGGCCAAAGGAAGCAACTCCCTCCAAAGAGTCTCGGAAGAGGAAATTGTCCAGCGATGGAGATGTCTCTGGAACAAGGAAAGCTTTACGAACGTCAGAAATTAAAAAAAATCTTGGAAACTGCAAGAGTGATCCGGTCATTGTGCTATCGGAGGAAGAAAAACCTGTTGAGCCTGCCGAGGCAGGGGAGACTTCCTCAAATAGCATGAATCCGGTGGTGAAGCTGAATAAAATTGACGGCCTTCTCAAAGATCTTACAGATGAGGACGGGAGGATAACACTGTCACCACAAACTCCTAAGGTTTTAAGGAGTTTCGATAGAGATCGACTGCCTGATAGTCCGACTAGCTCAAAGGTGTCTACTGCAGGCACTAAGCTTCTGATTAAGTTTCCAATCAGTGAAAAGAAAAAGCGGAAGCTGTCGCAAAAATTTACCTCTTCATTTGAATCTGACAACGATTTGGAGCTCATTTCGGAGGAACTAAATCCTGGAAAGAAGGCAAGACCGTTGGCTGATAAAAAAGATACTCTTGAAATTACTTCTCTTAATGATGAAAAATCGGAAAATCTTACAGAAAAGTCTTCACTAAAGCAAAAAATTGTTGACGCAAAACAATCTGGAAATACCTCTTCAGTCTTTACAGAAATACCCTCCCAAAATATCAACGATGAAAGTCCAGATGATGTAGATCTCACGGAAAACCCTTCCCAAAACAATGAAGCCCTCAGCGACAAGAAATTGGATGATATTACGACAGTCTCCGCGGAACCTTCTTCCCGAAACGACTCTAAGGATGATGATTGCAAAGACAAAGATTTTAAACAGGCCGATAAACCCGAGGTGTCAATTACTATCACTGACGACGAAGACAGTGATAAGGATGTCAACTCTGAAAAGGCTTTAAAACCAGTTGAGAGCTCCACAGATGATCCCCAGTCTGAGGATGAATCTATTTTAATTGATGATGATTCAGATGCAGACATTTCCTCCACCAAATCTAGCCAGCCTAATAAATCAGAAAATGAACTTGTAAGGAGCGAAACACCCTCCAAAACATCCGAAGGTAACGAAAATCTTCCAAGTAAAGTTCTAACGCCTAAACAGCGCAAACAGATCGAAATGAGGCAAGAGAGACAAAAGCAAAAGGAGGCGGAGCGTCTGGCTAAGCAGAAGGAGAAGGAAGAAAAATTGCGTAGCCGTCAGAGAGAGAAAGAAGAAAAGGAGGAGCTAAGACGAAAAGAAAAGGAGGAAAAAGATGAACAAAAGAAGAAAGAAAGGGAAGAGAAGGAGGAACAGAAGCGTAAGGAAAAAGAAGAAAAGGAGAAGAAACGTCTTGCAGAATTGGAAGCGAAAAATGAAGAAAAGCGTCAGAAGGAGGAAGAAAAGCGGCTTAAAGAGGAAGAAAGAAAGAAAAGAGAGGAAGAAAAGAAAAAGAGGGAAGAAGAAGCAGAAAACAAAAAACGTAGAGCTGCTGAGGCTTTTAGTAAATTTTTTGTTCAGTCCAAGGCGGCTCAGAAGGACCCAGAAAACGATGAAAACTTTTCAGATGGTTCGAAGATCCAAAATTCGAAATTCGTTCCCTTCCAGGTAAAGCGGGACATGAAACTGGCTCCAATCTACAGAAAATGCTTAGACGATGCTTCGAAAAGAAGTCTCGACGAAGTCCTGCAGCGTGAGTATGGTGAGCTGCTCGCTGAAGACTTGTACCTGAGCTGTCTAAAAACAGGTAAAATTTGCCCTGGAAAGGACACGAGGACCTTACCTGCATGCTCCATGGAGGAGGAAAATTTATCAGACTGCATTATTATAGGTAAATTTCCAAAATCTTTTCATTAAGAATTTGAAAAACACATCTTCGTTTCTTTTAGTAGATGAATTAGAAGGTGCTGGACTAGAAATTGACGAGGCCAACAAACCTATACAAAAATATAAGGCTAAGTTTTTGTATTTTCACGAAAATCAAAGGCCGCCGTACTATGGAACTTGGAGGAAAAAGAGCGACAGTGTGAAGCCTCGAAGGCCTTTTGCTCAAGACAAGGTAAATTTCATTTTCTTTTAATTTTTTTAAAGGTAACACTGCATATTTTATTGTACATTTCATAACTAAACTACAAAAATTGTTATAAATGTAAGCTAAATAAATTTCTTTTTTCAGAAACTCTTTGATTACGAAGTTGATTCTGACGAAGAATGGGAGGAAGAAGATCCGGGTGAATCCTTGCATGGAAGTGACGATGAAAAAGAGTCCGAGGATGAGTATGACGTCGATAATGAGTTTATGGTACCACACGGCCACTTAAGTGATGAGGAGCTCCAAAACGAGGACGAACAGGAGGACAATTCTCCAGAAATGCAAAAGGAAAAGCTTAAAATCCTTCAAGCTGAATTTGCCCAAGAGATGAAGAAAAAGACTAAAAAGATCAAGCCTCGGATTGTTGGCATCATGTGGCAAGATCAGAACGGCAATAGGCCAGAGCTGTGCTCCAGTGGTATGTGGGAGTCTCTTAATAAACGTGCAATGATCTTTACCGATCCTCCAATACTGGAGGTTCCAGAAAAACCAGAAAGGGAGAGCATAACTCCTGAGAAGAAGCAGATCTCGAAAACTGCTAAACTCACTGAGGAGCACATTAAATCTTTGGTCCAGCTCGTGCATGGAAACAGACATAAAAAGGAATTTATGATTAAAGAGTTTCAGGCGTTTGTATCTAAGCAAACGCCTGAGACAGAGGAACCGCTTAATTTTAAGAAGAGTTCTATAAGGGAACAAATTGAAAGAATAGCCGCTTGGAAAGTGGTAGTGATGGATGAGATGAAAAAGAAGAAACGTCTCTGCTGGATGGTGGCGCCAGATATTTTAAAACAGTACAATTTAGAGGATTTGGATGTTGTTAACAAGTGGCAGTACACCCTTCAACCTAAGAGGATCCTTGAGGAGATAGAGAAGACTGACACTGTTCCCCCCGCAGAGCTAAAAATAAATACAGCAGCAAAGGAGGATGTAAAATCTTTAAAAAAGAAGAAAAAAAAGAAGCCTCATCCTGCAATCACTATGTTCACCACTGTTGTTTCTAAGGTTGAGAAGAGTAAGAACACAAACACATTAAATGTGACGAATTCCTCCGACTTTCAACTAGAAAACAGTAAAGATGAAAGTGCCTTAAAACCTCTGCAATTAAGAGAAAAATCTGAGGAAGTACTAAAGCCCATTCCTGATAATACGCGTACTTTTACAAAATCACCGATTGCAACATGTAAACCTTCATCTACGCCTCCTGCACAAAAGAAAAGAGTAGCCCTTCTAATGAGTGTGCCTCGAGGGCAGACGATTCCTCAAGAAAAGAAAACTGCATTAATTAGCGAATTACTAAAAAAGCAATCAGAAACAAAAAAAATGTAGTAGTAAAGAGATTATTGAAGTAACATCTACAAATATAACCGAATCGAGCAGTAAATCTTCAAGTAGTTCTCCTGATCAAAAAACTTCTCCTCAGAAGAAAAGAGTGGCACTTTTGATGAGTGTGCCCCGGGGACAGGCAATTCCGCAGGAAAAGAAAAATGCACTTATAAGCGAACTCCTAAAAAAGCGTCCTCCTGCCACTAAAGAGATCAGCGTGCCGACGGCTAGCGAAATTGAAACAATTACGCTGGATTAAATTAGGATCAATCACGTTTATGTTGTAATTTTATATGTATTTTATATAATCTAAATAATAGCTTTTTTCCCAAAATCCAAAAGTGAGATTTAATTCTTTCTGGTATTAGAAATTTTCCTATTATGCAATGTGGGGCCCAATTCTTTTCACTAAAAATCAGCAAGTATTTAAATTGCTTCATAATTGTTTTGTAATAGCATAAATCCTATTATTTATCGCAAAAGTAATAGTAAGCAAATTCAGAAACTAGATGAATCTTTTTTAAAAAAAGGCTTTCGCTTTCGACCTCTATTCAAAATAAGAAAATTATGCATACCTAACGATTTGATTACAAATTCATCTAATGTTTCCGTTTTTCTAAATTTTTCTGTTTGTTTTCTGCAAACGCATGTTACGCGTTCCAATAAACCCTTTGTGCCCCCTTTTCACTGGTGTGTAGGCCTCCGCTTTTGTGCTTCATTTGAAAATCAAATTGTACCGAATAAATAGTGCGTTAAAAAAGGTTTAGCGGCACAGGCACAGAATTGGTCTACCACACTGGGATCATGATGATGATCAGCACCACCGATCAGTCAGTCGGTTACCACTGTAAGAGCCCCCCTTTTGTTTACAGCCTCCAACTTACCTTAGGCTTTGAATGCACTCGATCTATGATGACTTCATGACTCGGAAAAATCATTCGAAACGAGGCAACAGGAGCTGCAACGTGATCTATCGCGATCAACCGGATGTACGGTGGACGATCATTTTCGGTTGTCGACCCATCGTGCACCTCAGCGGTGAGTAGCGGTCATAAATTTTGATCAAAGCAATTATCCCATTGTATGTGGACGGTATGGAAAATACAACCGTTGGGAAATCCACCTACAAAAAAGCAAATTACGTAGGGAAAAAAAGTGATCTTCTTGTGACAATGGCTCGGAAAGTTGACGAGTGCGAGTGCGCTGATGAATTGACTCGCATGCGAGTCCACCGCCCTCATGGTTCGGTGAGTTTGTCGCGTATTTTCACAGGCGTATGCATCCGATGATGCCGACGCATCGCGTCTATAGGAAGTCAAGTTCCGCTCCTCAGTGCGTCTAGTCAGTTCTAGTCGAATTCTTGCCCTAAAAGGTTTAAACCTATTCGAGTGGATATGATTTTCTGCTAGGAACAGTTTTACTCAATATTTTCCAGGTAAGATAGTTTTTAGTTCTAAAATATGAGTTTTGGTAGTGTTTTTCAAGGATCTAGTCTTATTTTTTTGTAAAGCAGTAAGAGCTGTACGTGTGTTTTAAATTTGGCTATTTTTAAATAATATTTAAACTATGTGAACCAGTTTTAGTGAAGTGGTATTTGAACTCAATTTTGTTTAAAACAAATAACTTAGTGAAATTTACCTCATGACTTTGTTATTTTCATAACGACTAATCCAAATTTTCTAATTCATTCCTCAAAATATCGATTTGGCTAGTTGTTGGACTAACACAGAGTGGGTCATATTTCTTTAAATTTTTAATTTCGTTCTCACTTTTTTAGGATATAAAAAATAATCTAACAAATAATAGAAATTAACCAGTTTTACAAATTCAAAGTCAAAACAAAATTAAGGCTAGGCTTGCTCTGAACTGTTTGCAAGATACGTACATACGATGGAAAAAAAAGGAATTTGTACTACTGAAGAATTCTAATCTAGGAAGTATTATATTCCCTTTTTTGTTACACAACTACTTCTTAAATAGTGGTAAAAAAACCTTGATTATCAGCGTGACTTATGTTAAGTGACCCGGATTTGAACAATGCCATGTTTTCCGCTTTTTACAAAACTGGTGACTGATTTTGAGGGCCGTTAAACTGAAGGCTCTTCTTTTGAAGACTTTATAAAAATACATGATGGGGGGTATTTATTTAAATGTTTTGAAACAGATACTTTTACTGATAAGTGGAAAAAATTGTTGATCATTGCAAGAATGAAAATGTCTGTATTTATTTTTCTTTCCAGAATAATTGCTCAAAATGATTCCATCAAGAGTGATATTAGTCACCTTAACTTTGCTCCACCATGGCCTTAGTATGTACATCCCAGAGGATATCGAGATCCTTGATGGCTACGAGATAGAGGAGCCGGCCGAGTACTATCCCCAAGATGTTTACTTCGAGGCGCGCAGCCTCTCGAACATAGGTTTAACAAAGGCCATTCGAAATAAGCGGTCTCCTCTCTATCGTATTTTAGAGTCGCCAGGCTTGCGTAGTCACTTTCGCCTCGAGCCGAGCCAGCCGACTACGCCCGAAGGAGACGATGTCCCCAAAGAAGATCTTGCGCCCCCAAAGAGCTCTAATTCGGATGATTCTTACGCGAATGCACAGCAGGGTGCTTCTCAAGAGCTCGACCGGCAAAAGAGAAGCGAACAGGCCGCAATGTTGGCGGAATCAACCCAGGCTTCGATATTACCGACCCCTGAAAAGCAGGTGATGGAAGCGGATTTTTATAGAAAAGGCGCTTGGACGGTGCAGACCTTCAACACAGACTACCCTAAGCAGGAGGATGACGACTCTGTGGCTGATGCTTCAAACAACGAAGGTATTAAGGGCAGGACACCGCGCGTCAATTTTATTACACAGCCTAAGAAGAACGGAGACTCTGGAAAAGATCGTGGGATGCTCCCCAAAATTATACCTTCGAAGAGCAGGTTTGAAAAAATGGAAGTCCCAATGCCAGACATTTATCCATCGAGATCCTATGATCCCTACTTAAGAAGATATGATCGGTAATTAGTACCTTTTCTTTCGTTTTTTTATTCTGCACTGTGTTTAACTAAAATTTCGCACTATTTGCGATAGTAAAGCAGAAGTAAACGTTGAATTTCCTTCTTAATAACTTAATATAACAAAATTTCAGCCATATTATTATAAATAGAAAAAACTAGGGAGTATATTTTTGGTAGTAACCTGTAGTGGTGGTACTTTCTAAATCCATAGACGAAAGATATGATTTTTCAAAATAAAGGCAATAAACGCATGCAGGAGGTTGAATCCTACATGATTACAAAATTGAGGAAACTTTGGTATAAGACAACAATCTTCAGGGGGGTATGTTTTGTTCTAAGACCGATACTGAATATGTGAAAACCATTTTATAACACTGTTCTAAAATTAAATTGGGCACCGTTTTTTAGAAAGGTTACTTGTAGTTGAAAGAAAGTGAAATAACGAACCGTAATTTAAATTTAAATTTATTCCTGGAATAGGTAACAAATTTAATTTGGTCCTACCCTTTCTAGTACTCTCGGGTACCAGGCCCATATGGCGTTTTAATTTGAAGTGATGCTATTGTAGTTCAGGGGGTCGTTACTTTAATCTCTATGAATTTTACTTTGCTTTTAAGTAACATCCGTTTTTCTCTAAACTAACTATAAAAGTTAAGACCAATAGAAAGGGAAATAATTTTAAAGAAAATCTAAATAAAAGCAAACCTTCTATATAAAAAATTAATTTAGGTATGATGACCAGTATACGAGGTATGATCCGTACTATGCCGACTACTATCTCTACAGAAGGCGGTATGACCCATACGACAGCTACAGTCCGCGAATGCCTTCCTACCCGGAGCCCTACTATGACTATCCAGATAGCAGGTTTGATGTTCCTGAGCCCCGGGACTATCGTCCGATGTACTCCAACGATATTTACGATAGACCACCTCACGAGCCCAGGAACCATAGGGTCATTTACTATGCCCACCTTCCGGAAATTGTGAGACCACCGTCCCCGCTTGAAGGAGCCCCCTACTACGGTCCTGGTCCTGACCGATACGATTCCGGATACGTTGGTCCTGTTTCGGGGGCCTACCGGGCCGAAACACCGCCGAATTCCAGCAGGGAGCCTTACGGGTTTATCAAGCGCGAAAAGAAGGACTATCGAAACTACCAGACGTCCTCGAAGAGCGCAATGGCGCCACCTCCCAAACAGGGCAGGGAGTGATTTTTTGCGATTTACCCTTACTCTAGACTAACAACAGTAGTTTCCAGTACAACTCATTTGGTACTAACCCTGGTAATTTATTGACCTTTTTGTAATAAAGTTTTTTTTTTCGAATAAAACCGATTTAAAGTTTTTCGGTGGATTTTTTCCCCCTGGGGAACAAATGTCCTAGCTAGGTGGGGTTGATGTGGAAAAATTTCAATTGCGCGAATTTCAGATCACCTGCTGGAGGTGTGAGTGGGAGAAGTTGGAAACAGAACTGAACAAAAAAAAAAAAAAAATAAAAAAACACAAAATAACAGAAAAAAAAAGGAATTGAATTGGGAGTTTTCCACCTCCATAGTGGCGGGAAGGCTCCTGATTCACGTAATTTCCTCGGGGATGAAATCCAGCCAAGGAGCATTAAAACAGCGCTCACGTGTACCGAGGAAATGGTGTGCAAAGTGACACGGTGGAAGTTGGAGGGCCCCTAATCTTTCCATAAAATATTTCCCACGGTACCTGGCAAAGAAAATGATGCACATAAAATATCACATCGCAAATTATCTGGGGTATGGCCCAGAGGTGTGTGTATGTCTCATGGTCCACCCCCAGTAGCACCATCGTTGTCCCATCCCAGTACAGTGCTGGAGGATGGGATTCACGTATGCCGTCCGTTGTCTAACAATTCACCCGAGTCTCGAGGAATGAAAATAGCATTCCAAGAAGCCGAACGAATTTTATGCATAAATCATGATTCATGAGCATCTCCTTCCACCGAAACAGCAGAGCATCGCACATGTGCCTCGTATGCACTTGCTTTGGGGCTGGTTTCTGCTTATCTCGTCCCGGTGGCGAAGAACTAAAAGTAACAAATTCTCTGGCAAATCCGCGTATTTTCCACAGCAGCAGAAAAAGGGCAGAGGTCATAGGGCAGGTACCCTATCCCATCTACTTTCCTACCCTTCATCCTCTCATTCTCCACGTGTCGCTGCAGGTGAGGGCGGCACAGCCATACACCCGTGTGGGCGAGAACTTGTTGATTGAAAAATTTAAATTTAATCAAAACGATATCGCGACGAAAATTAACTTGTGCCTCCTTAAGACACACACACCCACCCAAGCCCCCTACCAGACCATTTGCAGCCGAAACCCAGGCTACGAATTCTCCAGGAGTAGAGCGCTAACAATTGACGGCAGTCCCGAGGGCGAGCAGGGATAAATTGTATCACTCGCTCCCTGCGCCCTCGGCACTGTTCCGCTCCCCTCCACTGTTTGATCTTCAAATTAAAATGGGGAACGTCTTATTGTTTCGACTGTCATAAAGAATTTTGTCATGGGGCGCCAGAGGATGCTGCCAAAGATTTGCCAGCTTCCTTGACTTGTGTGTAGCACAAGTGGGATGGAGGGGGTGCGCCGGGAGTTCCGGGAGCCGGGTCGTCGTCTGGGATCATTTATCTCCCGTACACTTCACAGCACGACCCCATCCCTCCTCGTCCATGGGCTGAAATCGGCGGTGGCATTGAATAATTTGTTTATGCTCCGGGACTTCTGAGCCTCCTTCGTCGGCGGACAAGAAAGCAGGATGGCTCAAGTCACGGTAGGGGAGAGGGGAGGGAGACCTACTACCGGAGATTTAGACATTACAGTCACCGATATGGCAGACTGATAAATTTTTATTTATTTGACAGGTTAATGTCACGTTCCGGACTTATTAAATTTTTCCTTCAGCAAGATACTTGTGGCCGTAAAAAGAAATACAAAGCCTCCGTGTCCCCCGCCCCCTGGCCACCGCGGCCAATTTTCACTGCATTATGGGGGTTTTGATGTGACGTTAATGATGCTTGAGATTAGAAATTAGGAAAACAAAAACAAAAAAATATATAACACGTTGTCCGGGGGAGCGATTTTGATTGCTCCGGCGACAGCAGGTAATGGGGGAATTAAAATTTAATTTACGAATTTAAAAGGAACATTTATTGGAAATAAAAAATTTCATTATATTCGTATAGTAGGAAAACTAGAATTGTAATTTAGAAGACTTACCCTACTTTCAAAATAAACGGCTCAGATCGAATGGACCCTACTCTTGAATATGTTCGGATCGAATCGAAAGGAGCTTACAAAAATGCGTTTTAGTTAAAAATTTCTTAATAACGTTCCTTTACTTGTCAAAAATTCATTTCAATTACCTTTACCATTTCAATTGCTTTTTCCGCAAAATACTCCAAAATAATCCGTTTGGATTTTTCTATCGAATTAATTTAATCACCCGAGTAAAACTAAAAACTTGCTTTAGCGGAACTATTTAACGTATACGGGCCTAACAGAGAGTCATAGTAGGCCGAAAATTTTATTTTAAGCTAACATCACCCTTATATGAGGCTTGCAAATTTTATAGAATAAACTGAATGCTAAAACTATGCCTATACTAGGTCCAAAATTATTAAATACTCATAGGCAACACTACGTCTATATGAGGTCTATGTATCGGGTTCAAAATGAATTGATTGACATATCTGAACCGTAGCGTAGTACGAGTATAAGGCCGAAAACCGTTAAAACTTGTTTTTATAGAATTTCCTTCGTTTATAATTCACATTTGGTTTTTTAAAATTAAATTCAAGTAGGAATTTTTACTCTGAACTTTAAACGAAAAAATTAAGTGAAATCAAAGGTAACTGAAATCAATTTGTTACAATTTTAGAAATTTTAGTATAAAATTTTAATTCAAAAGGAGCTTTTACTCAGATTTTATTAAAATCGATTCAAGATTAGAGCCCAATATAACATACATAACGCATCTAGTTAAATAATACAGCTTATCTATTACGAGAATAAGAATAATATAAGAATAACGAGTATTTAACACTCTGTAATTCATGTAAAACTCACACACCTTACACTCGTATTTAGTTTACTAAGATTTCAGAATATAAAAAGTAACCTTGCCCCGTTTAAGTCTTTCTTTAAGTATTTCTCGACGCTCCCACTCCCAGCATGAGTTTAAAACTATCAAAATTCGAATACTATAGAAGTTCTAGCGAACAAACAATTCTTGTGTGTTCCTCAAAAAGAAAAAAATTTTTACAGGAACCCTCTAACTACAAAAATTTGGCTCAATTGTTCTTCATTGTTGTATGCTTTGTGGATATGTTTCCCATAAAGATTAATTTAGAAAATTTAAGTAATAAGTAAAAATAATTAATTTTCAGTAGTTGCCAGAATGCAGTAATTTTCATTCTTCTCCTAAGTTTCTTTAAACCCATCCTCATCAGAGAGGGACAATTTATTTGAAAGTCAAGCCAGAGACCATTTGGTCGACCAACAAATTGTTGCACAGTACGAAAATGTAAAACATTTCAAGTTTTATTGGTGAAGCAAACGAATTAGTTACGCAATTTCAATAAGATGGACTAAAACCGATAAGTTAGGGGTGGCCGGGGCCGATAAATTTCGAAAAGGGGCATTATTCACCCGGAAAGCTGTCACCCGGCTCGCCCAGGTCCGGTGCGGTGGAAACGAAATGAATGGACCAAAGCTTAGACCAGATGGAAAAATCTTGAGCGTTCCGTCGGAATTCCTCTGTAATCTAAGGTAATACCTTTGCGTGTTCATCTCTCATTCGGTTCAAATGGGAAAATGTCCATTTGATGGCCTTATTTCCAAGATAATAAATTGCGTATTTTTGTGCCATTATTTGCTGTCCATGCGCCTCTGCCCGGATGATTCCTCATTGGTTTTCCCAAATGGCCAAAACTTCTAATTGACGTTCCTCGGCTCCCGGCGGAGGTTTGTCTTTTAGTCCTAGGGGTATGGTGGGGGCGGTTTGTGTCTGCTGAACCGGCTATCCGGGCTCTCTATCTTAATGCGTTTCAAGATGATGTCCCGTGGTAGGGATGCTGAGTGTATACGGACCGTAATGACCCTCGTGCTCTTCCGTTTTGCTATTTTTGCCATGGATGTGTCAAACCTTTGATCGATTTCAGCCCTCCTGCCCTCAAGGGTCGTTTTGAGGTGATCTCGTGAGAAAAGTGGGCGGCAACTCATAATGAGCGAACTGATGGAAATGCAATTTTATTCCTCCTCAGTGGTATCTTCTTCCGGGACCCTAATATCATATTTTTCAATAATTCATACCTTTGTGGCCGAAAATGGGCGGACAAGCCCCTCTTAAAAGGACTAACACTAAAACATTTTATACTTTTTCCAGAAATAATCGTTTGAAAATGTCTTGGCTCATTTCGACCTCTATATATGCGTTAGTAACTCCTAGAGGAAATATGAGTTGAGTAACTTAACATTTGACTTTAGACTGAATTAGCAAAGATTTTCAGCTATATCTAGATTTTTAATAATTTGCAATGTAACAGTTGATAAGTCCCTAAAACCCTAACGACCTTTTAGCCTGGTAAAATTAAGCAATAAACCTATCCATGGTTCATCTCAAAAGGAATTTCAAATCAATCGCCCTGTTGACACAAAATTTCATTTCGGGGCAAACAACTTGCGGCCAATTTTGCTGTGTTGTCTTTCCTTTTAATCATCGCGAGAGAAAAAAAAAATATAAATGAAAAATATCCACGCAATTTTTGGCCAGGGTCGGTGGAACGGACGATTGGCCTCTATCCTACCCATCCTCATAACTAAACCCTCCGGTTTAATCTTGCGTAAATAAAACGTGTCCGCCGACAAAACGGTTACAAATCATCTCTCCATCCGGGCCACCCTCGCAAACAGACGGCTAACTTTAAAGGAGAATTTATCTCTTTTGTCAACAAAGTCCAAGTTCGTTCAAAGAATGGAAGGCATCCTTAATTAAATTCACAATTAAAATTTTATGAAAAACAAAGGCTCCAGGATACTCTCGTAACTGGTTCGATGAAAATTTCCTTGGGCCTTCTTCTCGCGGTGAGCCCAGCTGCTGCTGGATGGCTATGCTTTATGCTGTCCTTATTCCGGCGACCGTGCTTCCGCCCTTCCGCCCTTCCGCAACGCCTGTACCCACCCCCTAAAACTTCTTGGCATGTCCTAAGGGCCTCGGCAAGAAAACTTTTGTTTGTGAGAGATTCCAACTTTGCAGAAAGTTCAAAAGAAACGAAAAGCCACAAAGTAAATCAAAAATAAATAAGAAAACCAGCAAAAGACAGGAGCGCCCTTTTGAAGACGAACAAAATTCCGGGTAGCGGCGGCTGGGATTGGGTGAAGAAATCGCTTCACGCGAAATAACGTGTCCAAAACACGGACAGATTTCCCTCAGCCACCCCCATGCCTGCGGTGGGGATGTTTCGCCAATTGTTAAACAAGACTCATTACGCCCCCGGAGTACCCACCCACGCTCTGTGCACAAAATTAATCTCGACTGTGTCCATTTATCAAACCGAGTGTCATCAGCAGGACTGGAAATAAGCCCTAGATCCTTGTACGACTAAGACGTGTCGTGACGTGACACAGTCCGTGATCTATAACGTCTTGAGCGCGCCAAACACTCAACCATGGCTGCTAGGTGGAGAGTGGTTAAATCGCCGGAAAAATGCTTCCAGCACGGTCCGACACCCTTCCACAGCCACGACAAATTGCCCTAATTAATTGCTCCATCAAAGTTAGTTACCCAAAATGGATTTTGTTCTGTTGAGAGCTGCTAATTGAGGCGCTAACACATTTCGCTAACCCACTAAAAAGCTAAAAAAGCGACGAAACACACTCTCTAGTCGCTGCTTCGCGAACCCCTTCTCGAAGTTCTTAAATCAACCCCAGGAAGTGTTTTATTTTCTTATCGCAAAGTTGCGTATATTTGTCACACAACAAAAGTCAGAAATTCCTTTTTGGTGCCGGTGAACTACTTCGTTGGCTTCCCCTTCAACCTGTAAGCCGAAAAGCAGGAGAGCTCCCCTTTTCGGGAAGTACTTAATCTATGATACCGGCAATAAGTGCTGGTTGGGGGGTGAGCTCTTTCGGGGTTGACACATTAAGCCTTCGGGGACCATAAATCGCCGGTGGCTACGTGTACGGCACGGTTCATTACCAAAACGTTAAATGGGGTATGAATGAACACACACGACCAAATTGTGGTATCGATGTTAGCTTTATTATTGGAAAAAAAAAGTTCCAAAAGATTGTTTCAATTTGGAAATTGAATATGAGTTGAGATTGTTCAAAAGATAAATATTTATGATTGTCATGTTCATAAAATATAGAAAATAATTGGGTACTGTGAGATATTCGACATACCCAAAAACCTTTATCACCTCTAAATGGGCTAGTGAATTTTTAACTAGCTACTGAACGTCTTCTAATTTATTTCTAATTAAATTTGGTTTTTAATTTTTATTTAGAAATTAAAGAGCCATATCAGTAAGTATTGCATAAATTCTTGATATACAAACACTTTTTGATCAACTACAATAGAATGGTCAGTTAGTTATTATTTTCTGCGTACTACTTAACCTTTAAAGGGTATCCTCCAAATACAACAAATTACGTTAAGGGTATCTTGGGTGAAATTCCACCCCCGTGTAGGCTTTTACATATATCTTTTAAGTATAATAAAGACCATTAAATGGAATTCAATATTATTAGCATTATTAAATGTTATATTAGGTCTACCGGAAAATTTTGTCCGATAATTTCGTTTAAAAAAATTTAAAGCAGGTGATTTCGGCCTTAGTGATAATCCACGCTCTGGGCGGCCATTTGTGGTTGATGACGATATTTTTAAGACCATGACAGATCAAATGATGAAAAATGGATTACATATGAAAATATCGTAAGGAAAACAGCATGAACCCGGAAAACATGCCTTCTTTACCTCTACACCGAGTTTGAGCCTCAAAAGGAGAATACTGTGTATATGGTGGGACATGCAAGGTCCAATCCATTATGAGCTTTTGGAACCCAAGAAAAAGCTAAACTCGAAGAAATACAGTCAGCAAATGCTCGAGTTAACAAACTACTCCAAGAAAAAAGGCTGACAATATTCAATAGGAAGGAAATCATACTGCATCACGACAATGCTAAACCACATGCTGCTTTGGCGACTCGCCAGAAAATCTCAGAGCTAGGATGGGAAATTCTTTCGCATCGACCATACTTCCCAGATCTTAACCATCAGATTTTCACCTATTCCTTGCTTTACAAAATTATTTGATGAGAAAAAAATTACAAAATGAAGAAAACGTTTACGTTTACAGTAGGTGCTGCTGTAGTTTTTCGGATCCAAAGATTTTCTTTAAAAATAGGTTTTATAAATTGCCATCCTGCTGGGAAGAAGTCATAAGGAACGATGGAAATTATATCGTACAATAAATCTAGTTAAATATGTTAAAAATTGTATAATTTGCTTCTTCTTCAAAAACGGACAGAACTTTCCCGGTAGACCTAATATTTCATTATAACGTTGTTTTTATAGTGACCTTATAAAACTACCAATGTAGAAAAAATCACTGTTAAAAACTATTAGGTCTTACTCTAAAATTTGAGAAGTGTAATTTGCTTGAGTTGAAACTTAATCCATGACTATCCTTTAAGGGTTAAAGGAAAAATATATTTCTAAAAGCACTTTACCTTTTTAACCCATCACAGTGGGCAGTCTAGGTAGAAAACTTATTCGCCATCAGGTACTTATTTTTAGTTAGTAATAAGTAAAATTGCAATTTTTGCTATTATAAGTACAGCTCTTATCAGATTTTTGGAGTTTTCGCAACTCTTCCGTAAAATGCAACAAAATCAATCTACTTATCCTCTCCAGACAAAATCTTGTCTCTGGAACTTTTCCTCAGTAAATGTTTATAACTCAAAGGGAAATAGCCCGAATTAGTAAAAATGCTGAATAATCTGGATTTGGATTGCTACCGTAGAAAAAGTTTCATTCGTAAATTCGTTTTAGAAAATCCCTGCTGCACTCGAGGCCGCCGCCGAGTGGCCTGAATAAGTGCCCAACTTTTGGGAACGAGCTTAAGTTGGAATTGAATTATAGAAAAAAAAAAAGCAAGAAAAGTTGAGAATGCGCTGCAGCATCCTTCTTATTCTTATCATTTCACGTGCTTGCTGATCCCTCCTAAGCTGTGCATAAAATCCAAGGAAAGTTTTCCAACTCTCAGGCCATCTCATTTTATGTTGGTACTTTTCCGGGATGACCTCTTATTAAATTTATTTTCGGACTCGTTCCCACCTCGAATCAATACTCCTGCCGTAGTCTGCGAAAAACGGATCTGAATTGGATAATTTAAGGGAAATCGTCCATTTTCGTCGGGACCAAGTTAAAAAAGAAAAATAAAAAGGTAAAATGCAAAACAGGATGAAAAAGGCGCCACCGGGAGAAAGTCTAGAATTTTATTGGTCGGCATCCAGCCAACAATGACCTGGGCAGAGGGACACAATTGGTTTGTCAAAGCGTTCCAAAATGTTTTTGCGCACAGGGAGGTGTCACCAATTCTTTAAAAATCGATAAAAAGAAAGTCCCAGCTGCTCCTAAACTTGGCAAATTCCTAGGAAGCTTTCTCTTCGCCCACTATCAGGCTTTCTCTTTTGGGCGGACTCTCTTCCTGTGTTGTCGCAAAAGGGACACTTGTGTTTGGATCCCGCCCGGCTAAATCAGAGGACCCCGGGATTCGGGATCTGGGACGATTAGCTTTTTTTCTTCTGTATTTTTTTCGGCTTTCAGGAATTTGCTGTACATAAGGAGACAGAAGGTGCTACCGAGGAAATGAGTCCTGCGGGCGAGATGGCTAACAAATTGCCTAAGTAAAGTAAGTTCGCTTAATATATTTTAGCTGAATCCGCGGAAACTGCACGTATATGGGATTTTTAATGGCGTTTTCTCGTAGATTCGATGCTCACTGAAATTTTCTCCTAGACTAGCATAAAAAATGGAAAAAGGAAGGACCGGAAATAATCGATTTTATATATTTCGTTAAGGAAGTAAAATTATACAGTTGTAGTAATTAAAAAGTAAATAAGCCGAAAAACCTAGCATATTTCCAAAACAAAATATTTATTCATAATTTCGTTATATTTAAAACTTACTATAAAGTCATATGAACTTAAAAAACTACAGCACCTCAGAATGTTATATTAGTTAAAATAAAATAAATTCAATTGAGCAGAATGCCACAAAATTTATTCAATTAGTCAATAAAAAGTAAACAAAACTTAACATTCACAGTGTCCTTCACTATTTTGCGACAATTTAGTTAGACGTGATGGAAAGAACATACTTCCTGCAATCTCTCACAGGAAATTTATACCAAATATCTGCAATTACAATCTTCAAAGCCTCAATATTTTTAGGAGCCCACTCTCGGTTATTCTCCTTTAAAGCCAAGCCCATACATTTTCAATTGGTGAAAGGTCTGGACTTTGGGGTAACCATTTCAAAACATTAATATTGGTCTCTTCTATATAATCCTTAACAATTTTCACCGAGTGAATAGGCGCATTATCTTGCTGCAGTACAAAGCCTTCTCGATTAAGTTCTGTATGTATAGTACATAAATACGAAGTAATTTTTAAAATTTATACTGTGGCAATTTTTCCATTAACCTTATGAATTGATCGACGATTATGAGTGCTATTTTCCATATAAAACTAAAAGATAAAAATATTCCATATCTACTTACATTTCAGACAAAATTTTTAAAATCAACGCAAACATATAACAGACTGAGAATTGTTTAATCTTAAATGAGTCTCCAATAGGATAGATAGGCAATATTAATTGAAGGGAGTGTAAAAATTTATAGTCTACTGATTTTATAATTTGTTCAATATAAAGACAGATATTTTTTCATTTTCAATAAGATCTTTTAATATAACAACAATTCTAACATTGTGAAATTGTTTCTGATATCTATACGCTCAGCTCAGTGCACTTTAAATAATTTACGTAGCGAAAAATAAGGCGATTTCACCAATACTATAGTTTAAAAGACTCTATAGGTATATAAAACTGATCAAAAAGACTTTCGATTAATTTATTAATTAAACCATTTTTCAAACTATAACATAATTTTCATCTGTTATATACCGAGATTTGGCAGATCTTAACATTTTTTAAGGTATTGTATTTCAAAAAAAGTTTTGATTGGTCATTTATGTAAATATTAAGTGAAGATTGAATAAAATAGAAAACGTTTTGATCGTTCACGACTTATGTTTAGATGAATTTTTATCTTTTTTAAAATAGACCTTTATTTGAATGTAATGACTATTGACCCTTTTCACTCCAAAACTTTTATAAACCGTAATTGAATTATCTTAATGGTGCCGCAGCGTAGCCAACAGAGTACAAAGGGTTAATTCAACAAAAACCATAGACATTTTTAGAAGCTTTTAGAGACTAACTACTCAATACGAAGGCGCTGGAGATTGATGGTCCGCTTATAAAATCCGCAGAAATTCGAGGATAGAGGAGGCTCTTAAGAAAATTTACATTTGTATGTAATATTGATATGTTGAAATGCATATAATTTAACATTTTGGAGCAGATTTGATTAGATGATGATTTACGAACATTCGAAGAGCATTTTCAATTTTAACTCCTCATTAGCTAAGTATGCACAGTCTAAAAGTTCAGAAATTCTAAAATTGAGGGTAGGTTAGGTTGCTTAGAAAGGCGCACTTAGACCACTTTTTTAGCCCATTGTGTTACCACATAGTGCAGGAAACCATGGTAATGCTTGGGACTCGAACCCACAGCTTCTGGGACAGTAACTTAGACTAGTTCGCTAAAAAGTGAACTACCTGAGGCCCCAAAAAATGTAAGGTATCTTGTGACTTAAGTAATTTAGACATGGGGTTGTTTATTTGTACCTCAACCTTTATCTGTGATAATTTACAAAAAAAAAAAAGAAGCAAAATACAATAAACACGCGATCCTATGTTTTAAATTAAAACTTATACCACAAAATGGTATCGCAACCGCTTTACTTAGCTCAAAATCTTAAGATGAGCGCAATTACAATTAGCATGAACAAGCTTAAGGCGGCAAATGTACGCCCGGGCGGGCTCAAATGCCACATTAAAAAAAGGTGGCAAATTAAATTATTCCAGCTGACATTACTCAACTAACATTTGCATGTTCATGGCCCGGTGGGCACACATTACTCAAAGCCGTGAGGAATGAACGTCTTACTCAATTTGTGAATCACAAAACCGCACGCACTTACGGTTCCCATACGTTTACCTGGGGGCCATTAAATCTCCGACCAAGATAGATGCGAGTGAGTTTCTCGAAATTCCCAAAATAAGGGCGAGAGGAGTACCGCGTGTATACCGTGCAGTCGCACTAACTTTTCCCGGGAACCGGGACACGGGAACCCAAAATCCGGGAGGAGCGCATCCCCGTAGACTATGTGAAATTGGCTTACGTGTCGGCCTCCTTACGACTGTTCACCAAAAATTCAAGTGAATTTAATCGAGTGACGTGAGTAAAATCCATGAACTGTGGACCTGAACCAGAACAAGGGAGGCTGCCAGGGATCAATCCGAAGATAAAGGGCTTTAAACGAGCAGTTTACATTGTTAACCACCTGCTAATACTTTTCAATTCGAATTGACATCGCCTTCCCCATTTCGTCGCGACGCAGGACTCCGGATGAAAAGAAGCCGGGATTCCTTTGCAGCCATCAGCCCTTGGGGTATCATGAGCCCCTCTTTATTGTTTAATCTTGGGGTCGGGGCTCCTGATAGAGCCGGGCATGGCTCGTATTTCGCCTATAAGTCCCCCTAAAACGAGAGGAAAGCGAAAAAAAATTGTGGTGGTTAACCATTAAGTGTTTTTGTACGTTTGTACTGCTGCTTCTGTCGATGGTCGACACCGTCGAGGGGAAGAATAAAGGGACAATAAAAAGGGAGCCCAAAATCGGCATATGTTTTCCGGGCTCGACCCCATCGTCTGCAAGTTCAAATGTTAGCAAATCTCCAAACAATAAAAATAAATGTCGAATATTTAGGTAATGTGTTTTTTACTCTCTCCAGGCAAGTGTCTGGTACTTCTAGAGGACTATTCCGCTGCTTAGTGTTTAGTTGGGGGGTATGTGTCAAAGGCAGAAAGATATGTGGAGATTCTGTGGGAATAGTTTGGCTGTTTCCTGGATATTAAGGAAACATTTAAGCCACTTTGTATGGCTTTAATGAAATAGAAAATTGTTTAGATTTTTATAACTGGAGACATTCTCTGGTATTTCTAGTTTTATATTAAAATCTTTTTCAGTACAGTTCTGATTTTGGAATGGTTGTTTTTTTATATAATCTTCAACTTAACTTAAACCTTTCCAAAGCTATTCTGTTACATAAGGTTTACTAAAGTAAAAAGGTATTATTCTTTTTAATAAATGTTCTCATTAGAACAGAAATTACTTGAGAAGGCATCTTTAGTGTAGCTCAATTGGTTAGAGCAACGAAGTGCCAATCCGAAGGATGCAGGTTTGAACTCTGTCTCCTGATGAAAGTTGTAGCTTTTTTTCGAGCAAATCCCTACATAAATATCAAAGAAATGGAAGGATAATAATTCCCCGATCATTATATCATTACAAAGTATTATTAGAATTATTAAAAAACAACAGCAAAGCAAAGAATATCACAAGTTAGCGATTTTAATTATTATACTTATCATGCTAGAACTTTCTCAAGGGTAGAGTTTTATATTAAAAATGAATGAAATAGTGAAATTTTGTTTAATAGTTGTTAAAGTACAAATATTTTTTGAAGATAAATAGAATTAAAACAATTCCTTTAAAGAGCAATGAAATAATTTGATTTTTTAAAAATTTTAAAATGAAATTGATTGAATTTCGCTAACTGAATTCACATGAGAAGAATTACTGAAATAATAACAATTCAAAATTCGAAAGAACCCTGCGCATATTTGCCCCCCCCCCCCAAACTAGAAAGATCCCCTTTTTGTTGTTCACCTCCGCTATTATGCGCGAACATTTTCTGAAGATTTAATTCCTGAAGTCATGACAAATTATCTGTAACTGCCTTTAGTTAATCCCCAGGGGAAATCTTTATAATTTTTGTTATCTGCTTTTCTGCTAATTATTTTTTGTTTTTGTGAGATAATTAAAATTCAACACGTTGTAAATGGGGAAAACGACAGGAACAGAAAGGAGAACAGAAGTGAAAATAGCCCCATCCCTGGTGGAGGTGAGATGCACACAGCCAGAACCCTTTTTTCGTTAAAAATTCATGAATTTTGGCAAAGAGAATTAAGCGTTCCTAGGGTCCAGGGGAATGGTATATAAACTGAAAGTGTTTCACATTTAGCGATATAACATTATATTTTTGCTGCGACTTAAGGTAAATTAATTTTGTTAACTTTTAAACAGGTGAATGCAGGTGAGAGGTGAGAAACGTCTATCGTTGCAAAAACATCAACAACGTACACATTAATTTATACCCACTTTATTTCTTAGACAATTTTAGCGAGTTTCTTGCTTAAAACATGTCTTAAAAAGGTGGAGGATATAACAGCCTTGAAAATAGGACTTTTTTAAATTTTTATAGAAGGAATTTATTTCAGTCAGACTATTCTTATAACGTAAAGTTCAAATTTTAAAATAATGAGACATTAATCCTTTTACTACATACCTTAGACCCGATATATTGGCTTTGTTATTTTTACAAGAAATACCTTGAGCCGAATATATGCCCAAAATCAACGTTTGATCCTAAAACTTCTGGAACATCATCCTAATAACCATTACCATCATTACTAAAACTAAAAATTTTCGAATTTAAGCGGATTAAGGAATATTAGAGAAGTATTAGATAAAAATAAAAATATTTCCAAAATAATCATTTAAAATACTTAAAATTCCTCTAGTACTTATCACTTTCTATCATTTGAAAAAGGCACAAAAATTTGTCTGATGTAAATTTAATATACAGTCATGAGTATATTCGATTTATCTTCATTATTTAGTATTTGATTAGTCAGGTGGATTAGTCAGGTTTCCGCGAAAAACGAACATTTAAAATCGATTTATAAATAGCGAAAATATTTCGTAATACACATAGAAAATAAAAATGTAGCCGAAGTGAGAACTTTCTCCTTTTGCGAAGCTGGTTAAAAATAAGGTCTTGAAAAGAGATTCAAAAGTTTGAATTTGTTGAGCTTGAGATTAAGCCTACTTATTTTTAGGTTACATTTTTAAATCATAGTGTCCATCGTCTTAGAGAAAGATTAAATTTCGAAATAAAAAATAACTTGTAAATTATTTCCTGAACCCCTTTTCGTTCTGTCTCATGTTCTATAAAATGACCAAATAAAAAACTAAATACCGAAAATATTTAAAATTAATAAATTCACGTTAACGCCGTTAAATTTCTCACCGCTGATTGATTTTTAATTAATTTTGTATGGTGTATGCAAGAGGCATTGTTCGCACAAAATTCGATTCGAACACCTGCTGGTTCAGCATGATGCCCTATATATTGAGCAGGTACCCCCGGCTGCTGGGTGCATGTTTACACATTTTTATGGGGGCTAATAACAATTCTGGAACACGCACTTGAAAATTGTACGTATTTTTGGTGGCATCCAGACCGCCACGCGAAGTAATAACCATAAAAGTTTATTACGACACTGTTCGCACCACAGACAGTATTTTGCGAAATGTCATCTTAAAGTCATTCCTGGGGGCTGTTTAATGGCTCAAAAATGTAAAAAGCCAAACATTAGAAAATGCCAGCACATTTCTGTATGAACATTGTGCCACTCACGTTGGCGGCAATAACGACCAAATGTCCCTGTGTCGAATGTTCGCCCCCGCCAAATGGTGGAGTGTTGTTTTTTTTTTTTTTTTGTTTTTTGTACATATAACCCTCGCCCTTCCCTGCTTTTAATATAGTGCAGAAGTTCACTGTTCATCTTAAGCACGAGAAAATCCAACGGCGGAAACATCAATGCCAGAAGCGTCCTGATTGCCAATCGATACTCTAGCCGTGGTGGAAGATACCTTCTCTGAGTGGACCCACTATCCCAACAAGTGGAGTAATTGATTTCGTGATGGAAGTTTTAATTACGATTCCATTCAGAGCTAAAGTGGTCGAGTTGTCCTCGCCCTGCCCTGGCATTTAACCCTCTTTGGAGGTGGCATGTTCTAGAGACCCATTCCCTTGTCATTCTTGGAATGTTACAGTGAAGACGGCTCGTGAGGGATTTCTTCTCGAAATATTGTCATTGTGGATAACATGAAATTAGATATCACCTGTTAGATAATTCGTTATATGTACGTTCCTTCTTTTAGGAGTAAGTAGAATACAAGACTCAATTCTTATAATTTTCTAATAGAGGATTTCTAACACGTTACAAATTCATTTTCAAAGTAATGTTAGAATTAGAACCCCACACAGTCTATTCTAAACGAATTGATTTCTAAAATAGTGTAAAACTTTAGTATACAACATATTTTTTTCGATTAAAATAGATAAATAGCTTCGAGTTAGTCTACTACTATTTTTAGAATTTTTAAATGAATTTCAGAAAAGTTAATTAATTAATTAACTGAATCTTTAACTTTGCTATTGGTGGAGCATTGCAAACCTCTCAACCTTTTTCTATTTTAATGAACTTTAGGTCTTGCTTTGAATATTTTAATATCAGTTAGTTTGAGGCATATGAGGGATTTACGTTTTTTCGTAAAATACCTCGGCAGACGTGACTGATTCTCAAAAACATGTCCCTATGTCCGGAAAATTATAAGCAAGGAAATTATGGGAATAGTTAAAGTTATTACAGTTTTTCTCTCAGTGTAGAAATAAATGGTATTTTATATTTCTAGATAAAGATTTTGGATTTCAAATAAGCCAATTCTTAAAAATTTTATTATGTTATTATTATTTTTCAAAAATGGACAGGAAACATTGTTTTTGGTATAGTTTTTAGCCCTATTTATTTCGAAAATGAGACAAGAATATTTTCTTTCTATTGTTATGTCTCATATTATGCTTAATCTATCTGAAAATACTTAGGATAATAGCTGTTTATGTACATTTTTATATAATTTCTGCTAATTTTTAAGTAAATGAAGTCGTTACTAGAATAGTAGAAAATATGTTGTGCTATGTCTCCGATCTTGGAAAGGACCCTATTTAATTTGATTTGAGTTTGTTTTTTTTTTAAAGAAAAAATGGTAGGAATAGTGTTCTTCCTGTGGTAAGACCCTAGATATAGTGAACTACCAAATCGAAACTAATCATTGCCCATCCTTAGTCCTCGTAACAGCATGCCGCCATAAATGTCACGTTACGTTATTTTATGTCTTAACAAACGCCCCTTCCATTGTCGTCGCTCTTACCCTCGGCTAATTTGTGAAGAAATAAATCTAGGCCTGTAGCTCGTTATTTGTCCATTGTATTTATGGGAACACCTCGACACCAACTAAAAGGACACACCGAATGGATAGAAAAAACAAAAAAAAAAAAAGATACAAAAATAAGGAAAACCCTCAAAGGCATAGGTTACCATTCTGTGCTCCACTTTCTATTACGGACGTCCAGAAAGAGGCTTCGAATGGGTGGGTGGTTGTAAGTTCCATAAAAATCGCGTGCTGACTATACGCCCCGAGAGTCTGGAGCGGGGGAAGGAATTTGTCAAATGGGAAAACATTAATTAGAACTTGGGTCGTAACCCAGGAGCAGTCACTGAATTATTGTGATCTTGCAGGATGTATGTACTCCTGGGGGAGGTATTGAATAACACGGGCGGCGGTAGCGGTGGCTCCTGCACCACCGTTCATGGACCCGGGATTGTGGAACGTTCTCGTATATTTGTCTCTAGGTATGCCCACGAAAATGGGGAATTATATGGAGTAGTCCATTACTTGCAAAGAGCTTAGACCCATTAATCTCGAGAAGGACCGTAAAACAAAAGCAATTATTTCTTCTCCTCCTCATAATATTTATTAGCGCATTCAACAAGAACAAATGGTCTCGTTTTAATTGCCCTATGCCATCCAGAATTGGGCACACGCAGAGATCTTGTTCCTATAACACCTCGATTTCTATCATCGTCGCCTCTATAGCCCATCTATTTGGATGGAGCGCTTCATTGAAAGATACCATCCCCTAAAAAAACGTGTCACAATTTCGATTATCTCTTAATTGTGAGGGATTTACACTGGCCCCAGACCAAATGTGGGCTCCATTCGTAGCCCACTTGACCAGTTGACATATTACCCATCGCAAGTGGTGTTTATGAACATTCATTATTTAGTGGTACTCACCTACGCACATCGCTAAATTACGGGAGCGCGTGATAAGGTGGCTCCGTCCCAGGCGAATTACGGGATCATAAATCTTTATTGAACTTGTCATTATTGATTTTAGCTTTAGCACAGTGGGAAATGGGCGGCTGGGCTGCATACCCTACCCTCCCCTCCTCAGATATTCTCCAATGTGTCCTGGCCGACGGTTGCCAGTTGCTTCTACCCCCGCAACTGGATAAAGCAATTTCGGTCACTCGCCCTGGCCCCCAGTATCACCAGGCGAAAGGAATTATACTTGTCCAGATTGTTCGGCCGTAAATCACTTTTCGGCTGTCATAAATATTAAAACATCTTATCTCTGCACGAGAACGTTAACTTAGTTAATTATTTATGTTGTTTGGTGATACAAGTGTGCACCATCCGCATGATATATGGACCCAATTTTTCCAAAGGGTCCTCTATCGGCTCCCCGTCCACCCCAGATTCTAGTACCACAGATGACAGAGTGATACCGATGGTGGCGGACGGAAATTCTCTTATGAATCGCCTTCGATAAATCTCCCTTTTTGCGACATACTCTAGGTCTGGACCATATGTGATCAGAAATTATACCTATTGTCTTATGATGGCTTTAATTTTAAAAATAAATAAATATTCATCTCCCGTTTTCACAAAAGACCATATTTCTAAGGTATTGTTAGCTAGAATTTGTGTAGTTACTAAGCAGAAGTTAATAGCTATTAAGTATACAATTGCACCATTCATAGGTGAAATCAATACCTTTATAGTATTGCACCATTTAAATTCAATACACATATTAGGTCAATTGAAAAGTAAACCATAATTTGTAATATCAGTTTTGATGTTAGTTAGTGTGGAGATGCAATTAAGTCAGCATATCTGTAAGATTTTCTGTTAAGTGTTATATTTTTTTTGTATTTTATGTAATAAATTTTATTACATTACTAGGCGTAAAAGTTCATATTAGGGATTCTATGCTCGTTTTGTTTTGTTACCTTGACAAGAGGGCGACTGAGGCAACAAAACTGATAAATAATCTTTATGATGAATTTCTAATCACCCACCTAATCCCACTATTATCAAATAGATGTTCATTAAACATGTTAAATGTTATGTAATCGAATTTTGAAAGATGAATCCAGTTCGAGAAGACCTTAAAATGTCGATAATAATTTACTAATATCACTAATTGAATCGATTCCACATCATACTATTGCTGAATTATCGCAAAAACTTCAAATTCCACGAACCATGGTACAAAACCATTTAAATCTTATTGGAAAGGTAATGGAATGGGTATTTGTACATTTCATTTGTGTACAAAAAAATGGTTTTCTTTTCTATCGACCTAATATAAGGTATAACTACCATAAAAGCATACCTATATGATTTAAAGTACGATAAATATTTATTTTTCTCCTGGAACATATTTCTATAGTGTTCTATATGTTCCGACACAACAAATATTTGAGTCTAAATTTACTTCAGAAGACAAAAGGCAGGAGTTTTGTTTTTACAATTCAATAGCAATAAAAGCAGTATTATTATAATTTTTAGAAAATTTAGATTTTAATATTTCCAAACCATCAAAATAAATTTCATTTTTAGTAATGGCTTAGTGGGATCGATTGATCCAACGAATTTCTCATTAGAACAAAAATTGCTCGAGAAGGCATCGGCAGCAAGGTTACGGGCGGCTAAGTTGGTTAGAGAGCATCTCAGCGCCAATTCTAAGGTCACAGGTTCGAACCCTGTCTCCGGTAAAAGTTGTACCCATTTCTAGTAATTCCTACAAGACGACCATAAGGATGACTGTATAAGATATGTAGGTATAAATAAAATTTTAAATATATAAATTCAAAAATATTGACTTTTATTATAACACATAGTTCAACAAATAAATCGATATAGAAAAAAATAACATTTTCATTTCCCAACTCCTTTTTAGACTTCCGCATTATTCGCCAATGTAAGGCTTCCGAAATGTTGCCAAAATTGAAAGTAAATTAACCGTGAAATTAGGGCAAACGGCAGTTATACGAAAGTTTTACCAAAAACTCCTCAATGCCATAACGCGCGAATTATTATGGTGTGAAGTTTGTCACATGTTCTCCTAAAAAAAAAGGCAAACTTGTGACCTATTGTGCTTAATAGCTTAACCGTGACAAAGCAATTTGCGGTCTATTCCTTCCTTTTTATTAGATCGATTCCCAAGGATTTTGGGAAAATTTGAATGTAGATAAACCGTATATGTATAAGAAAGTTGTAAGATTGTAGTCTAGAGTAGCTTTAATAAGATCCGGCTCATAAATTTTCACCACTTTATAGACCATCTTTCTAAAATTAGTCATACTATAAAAGGAATAAAAGAGCAGAAATATGAAATATGAAGAAATATTGGCTGAATAAAGTTTACTTCGTTGATTACTTGGTTACTTTGCTACAAAAATTAATTTTGTTTATTTTCAAAAAGGGTGATTTTCATTGAAAATCACCTTTAGACCTCGTCTACTATCGTCGCCATCGTCGCCATCGTCGTCGTCGTCGTCGTCCTGCCCAAGAGAGAGCTCTAGAGCAGATTGTCATAAAATTTAATATCCCATAAATTTGCGCTAAGGGGGTGCATAATTTCTATTTTGCTCCAAGACATTTTTGCCCTGTTAGACCTCCATCTACTGCCATTTTATCTGGCGGCATGATAATTGAAAAGTTTTTTTTTTTTTTTGCTTAGTGTTCTTTCCTGGACAGTGTGTGCTCGTTTGAAGAAAAAGGGATCAGAGAAGGAAAGGGTTATTGAGGTATAAGAGACCGAGTGGAATAGGAGCGAAGCAAATTTTAATTAAGCCATTTAGGAGTTGCTATTTTATAAATAATTCATAAAGTTGTCCTGAAGATAGATAAACTCCACCCTGAGGACTGGTTTTGTTCACATTTTTAATGGAAACGCTCTGTCGCTACATTTTTATGATGCGAATCATGCTCTTGAGAGGCATAGAAAAGTCTCATTTTGGGGCTCAAAGTAGATGGGTTACTTAGTAAAAATCTTCTCTTAAAGGGCGGGCTTTTTGTGGGAAGGGGTTTGAACTCGTTAGGATCATCCCAAGTGTCGGAAAGAACTGTACAACATTTAGGTGGATAGTACCTAAAGAAAAGAAAACATCCACCAGATTGTAATGGACTTAGTCACATAATCGATTCAAGGGATAGGAAACGTTTCTTCCTAATGCAGAAGGCTCAGCCGGGCCAAGCCCATCCGAAGCGATAATCAATGAACGGAAGTGCCCTGCACCGAGGCGCCCTCAGCTCGTCTTATTGACCGAACCCTTATGTTGGGTTTCCACCTCTAATTCGAAATTAAATACATTTTGCTATCCCTCTGGCCGGGGGATAGTATGTTACAAAAAAAAAATAAGCTAACCCCCAACTGGACCGCCCGGCTATCTGGTGGCCCAAATGATTTCCGAGTTGATTGATGGACAAGAAAATGATTGTCAAACGATCAAATGATACCCAACAGGGTTGGGATTAACACTCGAGTGCCCCCATTAACGTGACATGCGATTACACGTCCTGCAGAAGTTTTATCTTGACCCGTACACAGTACCCAGCTCTCTTCTATCAAAAAATAACAAATATGTTTCGGACTTTCAAGATTTTAATTGTAAATTCTTCCCAGCTAGGATAATCGAATAAGACAAAAGGATCGATCGGATGGGACAGGATGCGGCATACCCACCTAATCTCTTTCAATATCTCTCTCGGTCTAATTTCCTTGGGGACCTCCTGAATTTACGGCTAATAAATGTATGAAAATGGTCGTTTACATATTTTTCGCCTCCTTTGACATTATGTGCCGCTCTAAATTTATATTCCGACATCAAAAAGAAATATTCCCCCCGTGCGGCGCCGGGGATTTGACACTGCCGGGTCGTTTCTGGCTGCGACTAGGACTGGGACTATAGAATTCGGGGACGAAGGTCTCGGGATCGGAGGATATGTGGAAAAGCGTGCCATCATGACGATTAGAGGGTCGGGAAAAAATATCACTAAAACGATTTCCAGTAAATTTGAGAATTATTAAGGGAGATTTATTCCTGATATTTTTCTGGCATCAAGAAAAGTCTGTGGTATGTACGCCAGTGGAAAGTTAAAGTTTTCGGATGTAAATTTATTGAACTGGGGATAACCGAATGCTAATGGATTTGATGGCTTTTATAAAATAATCCTCGCTGTGCATGTAGAACATTTACACACATTTAACTTTTTAGTTTAGTTGGGTTTTAAATTTATTCATATGTAGTATACGCTAGACTTTTGTTAGTTTTCAAAAAAGTGTAGTGGCACAATCATATATAGATGTTTTGAGGTAATATAGATATAAAAGGATAGTACAAAGCAAATACAAAGATTTCATAGAAATTTCAACTTCAGGAGCAAGTCATAACTATTACTCGTAGCTTTTTAAATATATGTTTCAAATTTTAAGTCAACAATTACAGCCAGAGAAATAGTGTACAACATTTTGATAAATAACGTTTTGAAAAGATTTTTGAAATTTTGAAATAACATGACTTACCATTAATCTGCGATCCCTGCGAATCCATTCTTAGTATACCTAGAAATTAAAAAAAAAAATCTCCTCAGTCTCAGGTATAAAAATTTAGAAAAAAATGAAAGTTAAAGGAGCTGTAAAAGAGAAAATACTACTTATATACCGAGCTAAAGAAAAAACTACTACTGTCGATTTAATAAGAAAGTCCCTTTGTACTATCGACAAATTTCCAATTGAATAGCCCGAATCCCGCCACTGCCTTGAGGACTTAAAGAACTTCAAAGTCATCGTTGAGCTGGAATTGTCCTCAGAGGGAGGCTTGTGGCGGCAGTAGTGCTCCTCTAGTAGTTAATTAAATGTCAGCAGCAAAAATCACAAGTGCTGCTCCATAAATCATTGCCCTTAACACATCACTGTGTGTCACTACTCATCACGTTACCCCAACCCTAGAATCCACCACCCCCGCCGAAGCGCTACTTCGGTTCAGTGAACTAAAATTGCAAGTCACATACTTTCACACCCTGCCGGCAAAATGTTCCGGGGACAGGAAAAAAAAAACAACAAAACGCCGAAATGGCAGCTATTTTTCAAGATAAATTCCTGGAGCGAGTATTTTTCTCTAGCTCCTGACTAATTCCCTGTGTAGCTGTCGTCGACGTTTTTCGTTCTCGTCCTCGTTGTCTTTTTCCCGTGCCAGCACGCTCATTTCTTGGGTGTGTCGGAGGGTGAGGAAAAGAGGACTTATGTACGTTTCTTCCTGAAGATCAGACAATACGCAATTTACGGGCGAATGGGCAACCAATTAAATGGCGGTTTTGTGATGGTCCAGGGAACGTCTTCCTTCTGGTTATTTACTGACAGATTTGAAAGATGCCACAAATTGAGTTTGGGGCTAGTTGACCAAGTTCGTTGGAGCGTTGGGCCAGTTCATGTTGGCACAATCATAGCCCTATATCCAGCATCCGGGGGGAAAGAAAAAAAGTGACACGTACGTAAGTGCCTTGTTTGCCAAATTGACTTTCGGCGACCTAATTCACCGGAATTAATATTGGCACCGCCAATCCAGTAACTGATAACAAAATTATGAAAGTTTGACCTGAATTTCGAATAAAACAATAAATCTGTTTTCTCATTCCCATCCACAAACTATTTCGCATCATAGTTACGTGAAACTATCAAACTATCGGCTCCACCTTAAGAAGTCCTTTCAATTTCTGGCACGTGATCAGAGTAAAGGATTATCTAGCGTTAGTGTAATCAAGTGAACGCTCATAGGCCCAAAATGATGGACGTGTCTCATTAAGGTCCGGTCCTGTGAATGTCTCAGGCCAGATAATGGTTAAACTGGTAGGCCTTGGGAACAGTCCCATCTTAGGCAATTAATAGGACGGACAGGAGTTCATCGGACACAAATCTTTTGGACGTTTTCCTTAAGATGGGATACTTTCTTTTTGTAATGAGCGTACCGGATAACGTGTCCAAGGGAGCACTGTGAATTATTGCTCATTTCGAAGGACAATTAATTGGAAATAGCTCGTGAGAAACACCTTCTGCATTCTAATGGTGTTTGTCCTTTAAGTATCTACTCTGAGCGAAGGGGACGATAGGATTTTTTGATCTTAAAGGGAATTAGACTGGATCAATGAGCTTTACTATAGAAAATAAAGCGGACGGTTTTTAGGAAATAGTCTCTATTGGAATCAAATGGCTAAAATGCCAGTAAGCACTAAGACTGTACAACTATTTAATTATGAATTTATTTTTTTATATCATTTATAGTTTTGTATATGTATGAATTATACAAAAAAAATTTAAAAATAAATTTCATTCAAAGCAATCGTAAGCAAGCGTTTAGTTAATTTAATGTATTTAGGGTATATGCTAATTGTTAGCTAAAATGTTGTCATTGGTTAGTTCTTCCTAAGCCTGCAAATTGGCTTTCTATCACTACTTATTATAAATTAAAGTCCCCCGCCGCTAGGTTTATGTTTGTTCGACCTAATCTTAGAAACTACTATACGTATTCTTATACGATTTTCGCCAATAGAAAGAGGAATTACCTAGAAAGGTTATAAGGTATAATTTATCAACATGTTACGAAGATAAGCTCTCAATACGATGATTAAGTCGAAAAAAAAACGTTTGTTCTGAAAGCTTATTTCTATCTTTTAAGGTTGACTCACAATAACCATTTTTATGATTTTCAATTTGGCCTAAAAGAACGTTTACCGTGTCTTACTCACTCGCTATTATGTTAAATCGCTAAAATTTATTACAGGTACTCTAGTCGATAGTAGAAAAATACAAAAATTTGAGTCAGTCAGTCAACATCTGTTCAAGTAAAAATTTCATTTAGAATTTGCACGGGTCATTAATTGTAAAGCTGACAATTTATTTATCGGAATAATTTCATAAATCATTAAAATGTGCTGCCCAATCCAATTGTATTACCGATTATAGTTCCTGTTGTTATTAAAACATCATTAAACCGTCTTTACGTTGTACTTCGGTACTCTACTATCGTAACTAACTATCATACTTTACAAGTCTAGCTAAAATGATGTCATTTAGGTAGATTCTTAGTCCCCCGAGACTCTTTTCAGGGAGACATTCAAACACTTGACTCGACCTAAAGAGCTCATAAAATAATTAACCCCTTCGCATGAAGCTTAAACGAAAAACAGCCAATTTAATGTGTGGTAATATGCGGAAACCATCCGGGGTCATGTAGATGAAGTGGAACCCCCACATGAATCCAATTTGCGACATGTGTAGGGTTATGACACAAATTTGTCTTTTACCCCTTTATTATGGTAAGGAACAGAATATCCGTCCGGGGACGTTGTGTGAATTATGTGTGGTCATAAAATAAAGGATTTAAGGATACAAAAAATTACTTACGGTAATATTATTCATGTAACAGCTTCCCCGGGAAAAGAGTTCACCGGCCTCCGGGCATCCGTAGAGTTGACTCAGTTCGGTACAAGGTCCAACCAAAAGTCATGCCAACTAACACCTCCGGGGCAGACCGCATAAAGGCACTAAAGAAAATCCCCCGCAGGTTGTGTATTTGAAATCGATTTGCTGGGATACACATGACCAGCCCCCTCCAATGATTCCTCATTCATATCTTAGGAGTTACGGCACCCTTGGGACACCTCACCGATCACTGGCCCTTAGACTTGACCATCCATTCCCGCTGCTTTTGTATTCCGGCCACGGTAGAGTCGTGCATTTTATAAATTTTTCGCCTAGCCGCCCGTCTTCCAGTTGACCTTATCGCTACCCTTATGACCATCTCCATCCCCCAAAAATGCCTTAGTAGTACGCTGATGGTGGTCATGGGGCCGGGGAGAATTTATGTCAGCAATTTTAAAACTCAAAATGTCGAAAATGAATTGGCCCCATAAAAATCTCCCTTTTTGCCGCTCCGATGGAGTAATGAGGACAATTTGTTGGCTTCTTGCCGCTGCTTTTTTTTATATATCTTAAAAATTTGCCACTAGTCCGTGTCCGGATAGTGCTGTTGCCTCTCTCAAAGGAGCTCTAATTACCTTTTATAGAAAAACTGTTTTCTTTAAATATTTAACGCATCAAAGATCCCCTTCACACTGCTTTGATTATATCTAAAAATCTACGAGTCGCTAGTCTCACCTTACCCTAAAGATAAATCAAATTGAGACCCGCGTAAACGCCCTTTTTTAAAACGGAAACTTTCTCCTTAATCCTTAATTATCCTGAGAAAATTATAATCACAAAACGACACAATGGACCGCACTTACCCAGCTGCTGCGAGCTTCTCAGACTCTAAAATAGCGACCATTCATCATAACAAGGACGCCTCCTCCTCTGCACAGAATTACGCGTAATTGCCGTTGTCATGTGGCCCCCAAAATCTTGCGGGCGGCTCAATCCCTACGAAAACAAAAAAAAAATAAGAAGACTAATCCGAAAGACACTGGACCGCCCAAAAGAAAATATAATAAAAAATACGACAGGATGGCACTTAATTTGCAATTCATTTGGTTTAAACTTTAATTAGAAGTGTAATGACGGTAATGGGGCAATTTGTCTTTTGTAATTAGGGCTGGAATGGGGAGTGGGCAATGTACGTTGAGAGTCAGAAATGGTAGCCGACTTGAAAGGTTTTTACCCAACTAATGGACGAAATTAAAAACGCTCAAGTGGTTAACCTTACCATAATGACACAATTAGGCTTTTGCAATATGGCACACAAGTGCTGGTGAAGTTTATTCGTTTCCTCTTTTATAAGACAATAAATTTATAAGAATGGGCTTCTAGTTAACTATTAAACTCAAGAACATGCCACACATGACACAAATCATTCTATTAAGCCTGATACGTTTTAAGCGTTCACTATAAAAATTTATCCATATTTGGAGGTTTCATAATAGAGTAGAACTATATATTTTTGGACAGGGGTATGGCCACAGTTATAAGCATAAAATCAGGTTCATTTTTAACAATTTATTTTTGTATAAAAAAGTAATTTATTTATAAAACCACTTACTAGGCATTTTAATCGTACCTACACGTGATTTTATAATGAATCATACTACGATGTGATTCTCAGTTACTTATGAGGATCATTAATAATTAAAATGTTATGGTTTTTGTATATAGTTTAAATTCAATCATATTTTAGTAGTAATTGTTAATTTATAGTAAAAACCCAAAAAAGTTTTCGCAAACACAAAATGAAATAATCAAAAAGATTTAAGTTCAAATGTGACTGAGAGTCATACCCTAGTATGATTAGGGTTTAATATTTCGTTTTTATACACCATAAATAAATTAATCCTTGAAATCTTAGACTAAGCCCAATAATTTAGGTATAATAATAACTATGGTGAAATTTAAAGTTATTTGTAGAGGCACATTATATGCAAATTGTAAAATGATACGTACGTAATTTTTAGGAACTCATTGTACCTCCTTTTTGCCTATAGACACAAACCTGTGCAAACATTTTATACCTTAAGCCTTAGTTGTAAACCACAAAGATAAAAAGGTAAGAATAGTGCCTATAACCTGTCTAATTTCAAGCAGAAAGTGGGAGTATTTTAGAGAAAACTAAAAAATGGCCAAATCCCAAAATCATTTTGTACTCATCCCTTAAAAAAAAGGGGAAATTGTGTAGTTCCTTTCCGTCCTCTCCATCTAGGAACAGCATGTCCCCCTGTCCTTGGGGCCATCAAACCTCTCAACTGGGTGTTGGATTAGCCTTAATAATACAAAAGAAAAACGTTGTAATAACTTAGGACAACTTCCCTCCGAATTGTGCTGCTCTGTTTGATGCTTTGCTCAAATTAAAAAGGGAAACGCGCCCATCCTCCCCCGCCTACCCCGTCTCTGCGATGTCATGCAGAGAAAAGGACAATCCACGGGTATATGCGCTGTGCCGTGCCATACCACGCCAACGTCGTCGTCGTCATCGTCATCGTCATCGTCGTCGTCGTCGTCGGCGGCCTCCTTGTCTTATCTTTTGGAATCAAAAGCATTAAATAATTTGTTTATGCGGGGGAGGTGCTTGCACGGTACCATCGTTGGCCTCCGTGGAACAGGGGTATCGGGGGCACGGCAGCCAATATCTTGCTGATAAATTTTTATTTGTCTGACAAGTTAATATCGCTTGCCCCGCGCCACTTATTAAATTTTCCTCAGGATGTAAAGTAATTTTTAGAAGATGTGCCGCCACGTGTAGGAGATACTTTCTCCCGGAATGGCATAGCCCTGGCTTTGTGCACTCACTGAATTTCTGGATTGTGAGAGCTTCACCAGAAGATATACACGCATATATATATAAATAAAATAAAAAAAATAAAGGTTTTCTACGGTGGTTACACCAGGATAGCCAGAATGTTGGGAAAAAGCCACCGTTTTATGGGACAGAAACAACAGCAAATGTACAGTCCTTTTTCTCGCTCACTAGTTTTTGGCTAGATGAAAAATACTTTCAGAGATATTCGCTAGGGGAGGACATTTGTCCCGCAAATAATGCGATTACCTTTGCCCAGCCCTCTGTATCATGGGCAGGAGAACAGCAAGTTCAAAGATTATTTTTAAAAGAAAAATATTTTTTAGGGGATTCCCCGAGGTTGTTGTCCTGCTAAAGAGGCTGGCAAGTTTTTACGTTTCGTTGTCACTGTTTCGCCCACAAATTTAAAAGGGAAACTTTTTCCAATTAATTCTTAGCCTCACTTAGACCCCCGACTCCAGAAATTTTCACCCGATTACTTTTTAGCTGATGACGACTTATGACACAGCAGCTCACTTGGCCCTGGTGCGGGAAGGGGATTCCCCCGCGAATGAGAAAATTTTTCAATCAATTAACTCGGGGGAAAATTTTAAAACTTCATAAACAGATAAAAGCCCTAGTCCCCCCTCCTCTGATTTATGGGTTTTTTAATGCGCGCAAAAGTAAACGACATTTAATTATGGCCTTCTAATGGAATTCTCACATTAACGATTCTGCCCGGTTGCGGTGGCTCGGGGGCGGCAAAATATGACACTGTTGTACACTGAGGAAATTTCATTCTTATCGTGCAGAAAGAAAGAAAAAAAAAAACTGAATTTATATAACACCAAGGAAAACCAGAAAAGATATCCCCAGTGAAGGGCGAGAATCCTTTTAGGATGCGGGTTTAGTCGAAAAAGGGATTTCTTTTCGTGCTGGATATTGTTTTTTTTTTTTTTTTTGTTTTTCTCTCCCTGGTGTAGAATTAATGAAGAGGTCTGTTTTCGGGAATAAATCCTCAGAATTAATGTTACTCATTGCTTGCGAGGGTTCTGAAAGGGAAATTGCAGCACCTTAAGTAAGTTACGCATGAATTAAGAAATTCTCGGAGAAGTGGCGCCTTTTTACGGCTCAGTTACAGCGGAAGCTAATGCAAAAGTAATTTAGAATTTTGGCCTGTACTATTTGTCATAGGGCTGATTTTGGAAAAAAAAGAAATAATGTAAAAGACACCATATAATAAAATTGATAATGGAAATAAAAATTAATAAGAACGCATTGTCCTACATATCCGTAAAAATTATATGCATGCTTAACCTTTTTCTGACTATAGTTCCGAGCAGATCAAATAGTTTTAAATGTTTTATATGTATTACAAATGCTAAAAGGGTAAAATAACAAAATTATATACTCAATTTTAAACATAATTTATCATTTATAACAAAATACTATAAAAATCACAATCATAAACGAAGCAAAATAGTTTGCCCACCTCAAAAACAAAGCAAAATACTTCGCCTACTATGATTATTTTATAAGTAGAACTGTTTCCATGATTCTGGCGAACTATGGTATTTTGCATTGGAGTAGTATTTTTTAAATTAGCTCCACTTAGGGATTCGAAAAGTGTGTCTTTTAGAAGAAAAACATTTTCAAATTTTACCCCAACGAGAGAAGTTTAGAAAACGGCTACTTCTTTTTATAAAGTTAACCAAACAAACATTGAACTTAGCCATGTTTTTATTGTTTCCAGCCATACCTTTTTAAAAGAGGGGATACCACTGAAGAAATTTCATTAAATAAGGTACAGCGAATGGATATCATTCTATCAGACAAAAACTTTATTGATTTCAAAGTATTTTGATTAAAATTAATGAATTACAAATTAATTTTGCAAAAATGTACTTCCGTTGATTGTTGTTGATATGCAAGACTTTAATCACAGCTCAAATCTTTGCTTATATTCTCATTTCGCCTCAAAATTGACCCGTTCGCTTGTTTCATCGTTTCAGAAGCAATTAAAGTTCCATTCTGCCTCACTCCAAAATTCATTAAAATCTCTTTTGGGGTGAGGGATTATGCTTCCTAAAGAGACAGCAACAGGATTCTAAATAAATACACGAATTAACTAAGTCCGCTTGACAAAACCCTTCCACCGGGAAAAGTCCACCCCTCTGTCGGATGTAAAGACCCCAAAAAAGGGTCCTCTTCTGCTCCTCCAGAAGATATCACTTTTACAGAAAATTCGCCGCCGCATTGCTCCAGCACGCGCTCCAATTTGTTTGTTTTTGAAAATTTTCCTAGCTCTCTCGACATACCCGTCGTATTCTCTGGGTCCAGGGCCTAATTAATGACATCAATTTGTCTCCTTGTGAAATTCAGCGGGGGTGGCAGGGTCGAAATTGCTGCCACAAATTCGGTGCTTAAAATGCCGTCACGTTTCTTTGATGAATTGCGTGTTAACAAGATTTTCCCTGTCCCTGCTCAGTCACGTCACGGCTTGCCATCGAGTCTCTATGGGGTAGACGGGGGGCTTCTCTGGCTAACCTTCTTTTTGCACAGTGCACGGGGTACCACCTCCGCCCCCGCCGAACCCGGCCATTCGATGTCGGGAGAGACGTTGACATCGGGATTTGATAAATCGCCTGAGTAATTAAAAGTTGCGTTTCCAATCTCACGCTCTGACTCTCTATGGCTCCAGCTGGCTTCAGGTTTGGTACGGCATGTTGTGCCGTGCCTGAACCGTTTAAGTTATGCTTAAAAATTTTATGTCGACAGCTTAGTGCTTGATTGGTGGAAAAACGTGCACTATGTACAAAAGTTTTATAACGAACATTACTAAAATTAAACACTATTCAATCATTAGTGGGATTTTGTTTACGTTACGTATAACAGTTGCATTTTAAATAGGTTCATAACTCCTAGATGTATGCAAAATGTATTGTACTTAAAATCATATTTTTTCGTAATTTTTAAATCTTAAACCAGGATATGTCGAAAAGTATCACACAAGCAAAACGAAAGTAGTTTTAAATTAGATAGACTATAATTTTACTAATTAAAAGTAGAACAATAGTAACAAATATGTATAAAAAATATTTCTTTTAGGTTTTTGTCCAAGCTAATTTGTTATACACCTACAAATTTACGGGGACAGAGAAAAATCGTAGAAATTTATTTAGAAATTTACTTTTACGTGATTCCAACTCATGGAATTTAATATAAAGGAAAAGAGAAAATATTTCGATTATTAACACGTTGACCCCAGGGACGATTTTGCTGTTCTTTCCGTTCAGCCGGTAGTGAGCGGGAATTTCAACAAACTGTTATAACAGAAAAGCAAAGCTATCCGGACACAAGACAGACAAATATTTGACCAAAAAATCATCATGTTTTTCAAATACATGGAAATCTAAGCCATGCCATATTCTTGCTGAAATTACTACATTAATTTTTTAACTTTGATACTGTCGATTCCCAGAGACTGGCGCTATCCAAACGAAAAGCCCACTATTAGTTTCTAGTGCCCAACGTCGGCCAAACGGAAAGTTCACAGGCTCAACGTGTTAACACTTAACCATCCGTTAAAAAAAAGAGTTATATAAAAGAGTGGTTAGATATTAATACCCCTTTAGACTTTGTTGTAGATTGAAGCTATTTCCATGTTACTAATCATAGATTTATTAAAAGGTAGAAGATATCATAAAACGATAATGAACGATTTTTGTCTGAAAAGGATGCATGCAGTAATAAATTTTGATAAACATTAGCTCATATTCTAAAAAACTGAGCAAGAGCTCAGACTCGATTTTTTAAACTGAGATCGAACTCGATATTTCTATGTAAAAATGAACACTGAGCTATTGCTAATTTTTTAGCATCTAAGTTCAATTAGTGCGTTCAGGTTCTTTGCCTAGCATAACTACTCACAAACGAGTACAAATTTAAAAATTATTCTGTTGTGTATAAGGAAATTAAGTTTTATATAAGTTTGATATTTATCCTTAAAAAATATCAAACTGTTTCATCAAAAAATAATGATAAATGCAAAAGTTATAATAAAATTTACAATTTACTTACTCTTCCTTGCAAATTTATGAAATAATACCGGACGTTGTCGAAAATAGTCTCATTTAAGCACCGGATGGTTAAGTGTTAATTTGTAAAAGTTGAAAATTAAAACAAACATTACAAAACCAAAATGAAAATCACTTGGCCGATATACTTTCCAATAGAAAATTAAATTAACCTTTTAACTTAAAAAGGTTCACATGTTGCGGTCTAAAACATCGCATTTCAATGTAGAATATGAAGATACAGAAAATGTATACGAAAGCAATAATAAACCTCAATGTTTGCGTTTACGAATTCGATACAAATCGCATCATATTACTTAAAAAATCTCCAACAGAAACATGATACAATATAAAAATTATGCATATACGAGTGCCGCATCTGTTTCCCTAGTAAACATGAAAAAAAAAACAACTTAATTAATACCTTGATATCCAATATTATGAGGTGAGAATTATCCGTTCGCAATTATTTTTCAACAATCTTTCCAATTTTTTAAATAGTAATTAAATTTCATTTATAAATTTTTATTTATATTTTATTTTTTTTTTTTGGCGGATGTTAACATGCAGATTATACTTGATGATGATGGCGTACTCAATGCTCGAACTGTTTACTCATTTTAATTTAATTAAATGATTTATTTGGTAAATTATCATGTGCCAGGATTTAATTTGCACGAGCAGTGAGGAAATAAGCAAAAAAGTAGTACGTTTCCATAGTGGATTTACTTATTAATTAATTTTAAAGAAGCTACGATTTATTTAAATTGAAGAAATGTGTGAAAAATCGTTTAGTTTTTTATATCAATTAGTCTACCTAAACATTTTTTGTATATTTGTAATTTTAAATTGTTTTTAGGGTTCCGTACCTCTGAAAGGAAAAAAGGAACCCTTATAGGATCACTTCGGTGTCCGTCTGTCTGTATGTCTGTATGACCTTCAAGGCCCTTTTTCCTAGGAATGCATGAAGGTATCAAGTTGAAATTAATATAAAATAATTAGATCTATGGTCTCTTGTAGCTAAAAAATAAATTAAGCTTCTAAGTCAACGCAATCAAAAAATACGTCAATTTATGCCGCATGATAACAATTGCAAATAAATCAAAACCTATAAGGTTATAGGGTACTCTCTGTTGACCTAGAATCACGCAATTTGGCAAGAAGCAAGGTCTGACAGCACAAGCAAAAGAAAAAATCCGAAAATCGCTAATTTGTGGTTATATCATACGTGATAAATGATTCAATTTAAATAGTTACTACTTATTAACTAGGTAGGGTAAGGTAATATAATCGCAGAGCCCAAGTTCTATTCGCACTTGTCCATCCTTTTTTCTTTCTAATAACACTGTGCTAGTCAGAAATATCAACAGACAGTGCAACTACCTAAACTTAATTCAATCACGCTGAATTAAATGGTGCTAGTCATTTTTCAAAGTTAGCACCTGTTTCCGAAATACGCTGTACGCTAAGATACCCCAAGATACCCCCTCATTCATTTAATCATTTAATGAATTGTCGACATTTCACACATTTACCCATTTGTTATATTTGAAAATAACTAGAAGGTTTAACCTGCTTTTCCTTTTTAATTTTTATATGTTATAGGATTAGTTTCCTTCAAGAAACAGAACTATGCTTTAGTTTATATAGGGCATGATATGAACGTAAAAACTTAAAGGTAGAGAGAATTTATATTTCATATATTTACTTGGATGGACGATGGATATATAATCGGATTCCATCGGTATAAAATCACTAAATGGCCTAAATTTAAAGAAAAAAACAGTCCTCTTGGGGTCTCTTAATTTAGAACTTTAAATTATGAATATTTTGAAAACAGAGGTTAATTTTGAAAAATGTCTAGCCCCATTTAATTCAGCGTACTTAAATTAAATTTAACAGCTAGGTGCACTGTCTGGTGAAAAATAGAAATTTCCGATTCGAACACAGTGAATTGGTTGAATTGCTTTCATTCTCATGTAATACAAATTTTATACTGAAAAGTAATTCAATTACTATTGAATAATTTATAAATTGTGTAGAATTTCAACTTGTTTAGTAAAGTAATCATATGAAATATTTCACAGTTCTGTGGTCTTAATTCATTTTTATATCGACTTTGTTCTTAGATTCTTACAAGATCAACCTGACCAAGTAATTTAATTAAAATTTATAAAGTAAACATAATTTATGAGTTAATTTAATCTTAGTTAGTTAGTTAATTTATCTTAGCTAAGATCAAGGCGTCACCAGGACAATTGAAACAAACAAACGCGTTAAAATGTTAATGAGGTGGCGAAGACGATAAAACATGTGATAGGCTCAGTTTTTCTGCGCATTTTCAAACTATCGCGGTGTTATCGCGTTGCGGCAAGGTCTCATCAAAATGATTGCTGGGAACCTGCTCTTGATTAGGTTCAATTGTGTGACTCTTAGTGCCATTTATGCTTAGTCTGGGTGCATAGGTCTTATACTTGAAACCTGAAGGTTCACACGATAGGACGCTGACGATGACGATGACGACAATTTCGCATGGTAGATAGAAATCGCGCGTCATGAATATTCCGCTCGATATCTGCGACTCATAACATAACTTTTCCGCGAGCATGGGCATCGTGCGTATTTCGCGCCCAATTAGAATAGGTCATATCTTGCGGCTTCTCCGCAGAGAGTGAAGGGAAGGGGAGCCATGAAATCGGGAACAGGCAGAATGTTAATTAAATTTTTACTTTTGTCACTCATTAAGTGTGGGAACCGGTGGCCGTATGACTGCGTTGCTAGCCATTAGGAAGCCTTTTTTTTTATTGTTTCCGGAGTTCGGTTCATCGGAATAGCAATTCCAGCGGAGGCCGTGGGGGGAGCTCCGTGCGGCAATCGACGTTTTGTCTGTCCCTGGGCCTGTGTAGATTTCAAATTAATTGGAGGTAGCTGAGGCCGCATCGCCGCTTTTGAGGGGCAGTTGTGAGGCCTGGGCGCACCTCTCAACTGCTCCGTTCAATCAGAGAGGTCCACTCGCCTCGAAATTGTGCACCGACCATAAGCACTGCTCTAATTAAAAGTTTTTCCCCCAGTTCAACAGGGAAAATTGCGCTATCCATTGTAGGGACTCCCCGGCCTTAATTATGATCCTCTAAACTTGCGGGGACTCATATTTCCAGCAAACCATCGCATAATTCTTTCATTTTTATTTTCTATACACAGTACATTTCCGCATTTCGCACAGGCCGTCTATACCGCCGCACCCCGAACCCTTGAGAGCACTTTATAGAAAAGGTTTTCTGACCCCTTGTACACCTTTGCGGGTAATGTAAATCAATACGACAACAAAATCAAGCCGTCATGACTTTCTACAATCCTCGGCCAACCCCTCGACGGTGGACAGTGGCCAGTCCCCGGGGTAGTGAATTCGTTGACGATTCGCCCCAGAGTTGGCCAAAAATGCACCACCCCCATAACTCTACAGCAGCATACTCTCGACCCAGAGGGGATAGCCTCCCCCGGCTGGATCAATCAATCAATTATATTTTCCATTAACGCCGGATATGACAACACATCCTATTTGTTCTAGCCGGTCGTCGGTATGCAGAACGTACGGTGGCGAGCAAAAACTCCTAACCCGCAACGCCAGCTCAGGACGCCCTTTTTAATCAACGAAATGGAACCGATATTGATTGTTTATTAACATGCCATGAAGGATGCAGGGTGACTACCAACCCCCAATCCCCGCTACGGGACCATGTGTCTCTGGCATTCCTCAAAAGTGTGATTGAGCATTTTGTCACTGTGCCGTGATTGATGTTAGAGCACAGCTTTTTCGCAACTTTTACTGATTTTTGCTAAATAGAGGACGATGTTCATTTTTTTTTCGGGTTCTTATTATGTTTTACCTTTATTAATACAGAAATAAATTTTTATATGGGAATTATTCGGGGATAGAGGTCGAACCTGTGACCTTAGAATTATCATTTTGCGGCTCTAATCAACTAAGCTAACTAGCTAACTAACCAGCTAAGCTAACCAACTCGTGGCTACTTACCGCTGTTACCTTTCGAGCATTTTTAGTTCTGATAAGAAATGGAAACAGATAGAATAGATAGAAAAACTGTTTAGTACTGAGGATTTCTAAGCGCACTTTAATGGTTCGAATATTTCCAATTTTCCAAAGAACGTTTCTCCTAAATTGGATAGAGGGGGGAAATTATTGCAGAACAAACACTTTAAGGATTATTTTTGTCCTGCATTGAATGCGTCACCTTCTGTCCAGCATAATAAAAGCGTTCTTCGGAAAATTAGAACCAAAACATACCATAGTTGCTATATTAGCCCTTTTTAAGGTTGATTCTACTTGGCCTACTTGGTTTACTTGGTTTAAATTAAATGTCCAAATCAAAAGGCCTATTTTGATGTCCCATGGGACTTGTTTGACAAAATTTGGATCTATTTACATTGAAAATAGACCTTTTGATTTTAAAAACGACTTTATTAAATTGAAATATGACCTCTGTGATTTTGAAAATGGACTTTTTTGAAGTTACAAAAGTATAACATAAAACCCAAAAAGAGTCTGTACCAAAATTTATTTGAGATCTCAAGATTTTGATCGATTACAAAATAAACGAGGTATATGTAGGATATGTAGGATATTTAAATATCTTTTTCACTTCTGTGATACTGAGTTAATAGATGTTTACTTTTAGTTAAATTCGAAATAATTTTGAAAATTGTTTGAAGTATTGTTTTTGATAAAGTTAAGATTTATAAAAGTTTTTACTTGTATTATTGTTATCAAAATAATTTTGTGCGAATTTGTCGATATATTTGTTAAACTGCCCAGAAAAGTTTATTTTCAGTTAGCTTAGATTCATTAATGATGTTTTTTACGTATGTTGATTATAAATACAACGCAAAAGAGACATTTTATCTGAAAATAACCACTGACTAAATGTGCCCTGATATATACCCCATCACCTGCTAAAAACGAGAACCGAAAAAAAAATATATGGGATAAATGCCTCTGTTCTCGTAGAAGTCGCCGCCGTAAAAGCAAACAAACAAACAAAATATTTTACAATCAGTCCCAGTGCGCATTTCCTTGACCTCTACTATTTTTATTTTTGGTCCAGCAGAGCACAGCATCATCTTAGCGATGCGGCGACGAGGCGGCGGCCAACCGACCGACCACCAGACAATTCTTCCGTAAGCATTCCTGTGACACGTCAAGACATCTCGATAGACGTCGACAAATTACTTTTTAAATTTTCGATGTCAATCAAATTTTGTGTCACCTCACTAATGGACGACGTGTTTCAGCTCAACCTTGGGACTTTTTTCATTTCCATCCCATACTCTGAAGCCATCGTGCTGAGAAGCCAAATGATTGAGGAAATAAAAAGGTTAGCAAGATGCTGAAGACGTTCCCCTCGGGCCGTTTTATGAATTAAGTAAAAAAGTAGTCGTCTTTATATGATTTTTTTTTTATGATTGGATAAATTTAATAAAACACTTTCGTGTTTTGCTGCATTTTTCGCTATTATTTCTTTTAAGCATGTAATTGTTGGGGTTTTTGAGATCATCTCTATCTTTGGCGAAAAATTGCAGCTTCCGTGTCGTGTGCCCTGGAGAAAAAAAAATGGGTTCTTCGATAAAACAAGAGTTGTGGGGCTCCGACCGGCGGAAATGTTTATGTTTAGTAAAGGGGCAACTTATGAAAAATTCATGGGATTTGCCTATCCTGCAGAATGGCTGCAGTAGAGTGCTCTGGTGTACAACAAAAGAAGAGCCGTTCCCGGCGGTGCTGGAGGACTTCGACTGGACGGCTTTTTTTGTTTGTTTGTTTGTTTTTAGACCATCACCAGAGCACCGGAGCACGTCTGGGGCTGAATCGAATCCACCACCACCACCACCACCGGCGGGGCGGTTAACCGAGTTGTTCCAGGTACCGTGTTCTATAAAACACGGTGCTCCCCTGGGTGTCATGATCAATAGAATGTGGAAATTTAATGGAAATATGTTCACATGAAGAGAAAACTCTCAAGTTCCGATACCTTTTTCGTTCCTGGCCCATCGGAGCTATCGCATCAAGGAGAACACTACCAGGGATAGTGGACGGGGAGATCTGGACCAGGGACGATGGCGTTTCACATGAGGAGACAGGAACTGTACCGGGACCCAGAACTCCTGTGCTCCTCCTCGAGCGTCACATATTTTATGGGTCGTTTGCCGGCACTGTTTCCTTTTCCGTGTTATTGATAGACCGAATGTGATCTGGTTTGGAAACCAGCTCCAAGGTGGTTCCACTCCTGTGAGCTGACGGTGATTGGGGACTTAACGAGATTACACATTCAGCAGACTGTGCCCGAATGTGAGGGTATCTGGAGGGATTGCCGTTTTCAATAAAAAAATTGTTTTTTTGGTCTACCTTATCCCGCACCCGACCCAGGGTCCAATTAAGAGGATATTTTCCTTGTTTTTTTATGACCAAATAGATCATTTCCTCAGGAATTTCGAATTTAAAATGTATTTTTTGTCTGAGCAAAGGTGCAATTGCTTCTTGACTCTAAAGTTGACTCTTCTGTAAATTGAAAGTGTGCGGTGTACATAAATTTTCCGATCAAACACACCTGTACACCTGAGCAGCCGACAGTGACGCTACTACGTAATTAGGGTGAGCAATTATTTTTTTTTTTCAATTCTTTCAAAAAACAGATTAATATCTTATTTTTGCTGAATAAATCAAAATATTTAGGGCCCTATCATTGAAAACGTTCCAGTCGAATCGAAACGAGCTTACAAAAGCCTTATTTTGGATAAAAAATTCCTTACTAGAGTTCCTAAAATGTTCATAAATTCATTTTAGTTACCTTTGACTTTAATTAAGTTGTTTGTACATAAAGTTGAAATAATTCAATTGGTATATATCGAATTATTTCATGACTTTGAACGCAAGTTCTAACTAAAAGGAATTTATGAAAATTTTAGGAACTTTATTAAGAAATTTTTATCCAAAAATGGCTTTTCTAAATTCCTTTCCGTTCGATTGTACCTTTTTCAATGATAGGACCCTTATACATGTTTTCACCAATTTCAATTCTTTATAAATTCGTATATTTGAGTATGCTTTTCTTAAAGTATTCCTCAATTTTTGCACTATTTGATAAAAACTTTTATTTTTTAGTTTTTGAAATAAAAATATCCCCATAGCCATAAATAATCTTGTTCCTTGTTCTTCAGAAAGAAATGGTGTACTATTTGCAGTTACTTTCAATTCCTATTAAGAAAATGGGGATATCAAAGTATCTAAATCCACTACTATATCAGTTTAGCTTTGGCTAATAAATCGCCTTATTAGTAAGTAAGTTATATTTTCTTTTCGACAAAACCACTTTATAGGTATTGCTCAATAAAAATATGCTGTATGGGTTAGTTTTGATATATGCACCGTTTATTTTGAAAATGGTGTAAGTCTAAAATATCATTAGGTAGTTTTTACTTTAAAAAGTATATGGAAAAGTCGTCTTTATAACATTTTGGACTTACACCACTTTCAGAATAAACTGCCCATATAAACAAAGCTGCCATGAGAGATTTACATATAAAAATGTATTTGGTAAGAAAGAGTTTTTATTTGTGTACCGGTTTCGGTACATGTAGAAAGGAACGTGTTAAGCAGATTTCTATAATCATATTTGGTTCATGATATTTTGCAATTTTACAATTCCGACTTTTCTCAGTGTTGAATTTGTCATTTTAAAATTCAAAGTTAATCTCTCGAAAAATACTATGTTAACCTATGTTAAAATGATATTATCTTTAGGCGTTTAAGGGAAAATAAGTTAAGCAAAGGTTTCAGAGACTACTCCTAATTACACAATGTTGTACAGAGTCATATTCATACATAAAATCTTAGGATTATAAATATTCTCAGCGACTATTGGGTTAAAAAGAAAAACATGATAACACGTCTACGAATAAAACTTTAATTTTTGATAATGGACATTTGAAATTGTAGTGAGGGATTCAAGAATAATTTTGTTTACGTTTCATAAATATTACATTAAAATATTCTCCAACCTCACCTAACTGAAAATAAGATAAAAAAATACTATATATATATTGTGAGCTATTATTAGAAAAATAGTTAAATAACTTAAAATTCTACTGCTGAGTTTTCGTCATAAGAAAGTTTCATTTCATTAGTTATATATAAAAAGTAAGCAGTTTTAATACTATTAATTAATTAAGATTTGAGCAAAAAAAAAATATATATCCTACCAGTTACGGAATCATAAATTTAAAGGAGATATTAAACTTTTATATTCAGACGATATTTAACTAGTCAATTCATAGCCAACCATAGTCCCACAAATTATCTGGCTAGCATAAGATGTGTTTTATTGGCGTGTACTTTACTATTACTACAGTGGTCCTAATTTGATCAAGGTTCCATGCCCTGCCCATGCCCAATTAGAATATTTAACCCTTAAAGGGTATCGTGGATGAAATTTTTTCGAGTTTCATCTAGTTTTCTAGTGATAGTACACTGTTACTTAGTTGATATTTAATCAAGTTAAAATATATCCTATCATAATATTACTTTATTTATATCAAAATCAATGGATCAATAATTCCACATATTAAAATCATTTGATCTTTTGAATTATAGATTTTGAAATTTTAATATAAGCGATTTCAAATAACTTTAAGAAGTTTGCTTCATTTTTGCATAACATTCTTTTCAAGATAGGTATCCTTCAGGATTAATCGGTTTTATTTATGTTCAATAATTACAAGTAATAATTTTCAAGAAATCAAAAAAATTGTACATCATATTTGGAATATTTAGAAATTTCTGTGATATCCCGCCCCATTTTGTTTGAATATTTGTCGTATACATATAAAATATGGATAAATCTAAACCTGTGCCATCCTTACTGGAGTCATGGTTTGATCCTTTGTAATATTTTAGGGACAAAGCGTAATCAAAGCAGCGGTCGTTTCATCTGCCATTTAATTTTCGGTGAAATTTTCCTGGGTTCGGAGGGAGCGCTTTAAATTGAATCACAGAGCCAGGAGCAGTATTGGAGAGAGACGCGTTCATGGTCACCGCCCCTAAACATTACCAGATCCTGGGGGTTGATCTCAACCCTTTTCAGAAATTTTCAATAAAACCCTTCTATAGAGTCGTACGGGACGGGAAGGTGCACCGGGGGTATACGTAGAGCATGCATAAATATGGAGAAAAACAATAAGTTGCTCCGGAGTGGCCTGAAAAGTTGCGTTGCCGGGACCTGGGACCGGTACCATGGGTGTCTTCGACTTTCCCGTCCCGCTCAACATCGGATCCTGTCATAATGAGCGAAGACGGATAAAGATGAGGGGTGGGAGCGGCGTTTATTATTTATAATTATGTAAATGTATACGGTACATAAAGGGTTGACTCGGCGACTATACGACTCAAGTTGCAGCACCGCCAGAGGAGCTGGAAGATTGTTCCGGGTTCCGGGGACTCCGGGGACCAGAGACACCGCCCGGGGCTTGCCATATGCTCCTTGTTCTGCTCCTTGCCGGGCGAATCGACTTTAAGCTACGGCAGCTATGAGCACTTGCGGTCTTCGGTGTCTTTCATCGTCAAGCGGAGCTCCGCAGATGGGTCCGTCACAGCCGGATCTTAGCCCCCTCTCCTTCCGTCCGGGAGCTCCGCTCATTGATTTTCATAATTTCTTCCTCGGGCTGCCATTAAAGGGTTTCTTTTTTTTTTTTTTGTATTGTAATTGTCGTAAAATTAGGAAGTCCCACGGGGACTTAATTAGGATGACTCGTCGTACTTTTTGCTTTTATTGCGGGGCGCTTTGTGCCCTTCCTGGGCGCTCTACTTGGAACCCTTTGCGACCTTTTCTCTCGCAAAATAATTAGGTGAGCGCACAACTTCTGACTAATTTATATCAATTAATGACGTAACAGGATTTCAAGGGGTTTTTTCGCATCCCTTAGAGTAGACCGAAATGCTTTTTGTGGGTTTTCTACGAAAGTAACCATTTTGTTTCCGATATATGTCTGCGTCTTTCTAGTAAATTTATCAGATTTCACATAAAGTCAAAAGAGTAATCAATTTTTCATCCAGAACCATGTCCAGTTTCTGCAGCTATACATACTTATTATATTTATAGTACATACTTTATATCAGTGTCGAAAAAAAAGGGAGTGTAACCTTTCTACCAATAGGGAATACTGTGGAGACTTGACCCCTCTTTTTTGGAACAGGAAACAGGAATTAAACGTTATAAATTTAAAGTAACATTTCATAAACCAGTATATCATGTAATTTTTTAAATTATACCTTATAAAGAAAAGAAGAAAACCCGAAAACGACAAAAGGGATCAAGTCTTATTTACAACTTAGACTTAGTTCTAGTCTGTAGCAGACAAGATCTTTGTTTGAAGAAGCATTGGTCAACTCTCTTTATTACTCATAAAACAGTCTTAGATAGTCTTTATCAGGACCGGTGTGACCTTTTGCGGGGCCGGGTTCAAACATTTTATGGGGCCAGACTAAACATTCAAAACCTATACTTAAATTTCACAATCAGGAATTAGTCATTATACTTCAATACAAAGGATATATACGATTTTTTCACTACCAACATTGTATACATCATCAAAATTTATTGAATTTATTATTTCGCTCCCTATTGAAAGAATAGCCAGAGATGTAAATCGTTCTTGGCTTATTGACGATCGCAGATAATTTTTTATTAGTTTCAGTCGTGAGAAACTACTTACAACTAAGGTCACGATTACTAGCCTAGTTAACATTGTTTTTAACGCAATTAATAGATTTCCGATTTCATCAAATCTCCAGCTGAATAATTAGCTTCCTTTATCGACTGGAACATCTTAATTTTTTTTCAAATATTTCAGTTCCGTCGAAATCTCCTTCCAAATGTAAGTAAAAATTTTTTACAATATTTTAATAGAACTATACAGGGGTCCTACAAAATATCTGATGAGTTTTTGTAGATCGCGTAACCTTTTAAAACGCGGGGCCGAATTCCGGCGGACTTTTCTCACGGTAACCGTGGTCTTCATGGTTACTACATATTTTGAAAGTAAACTACTAGAAATCACCAGCAATATTTTAAATCTTACCGTTGTTTGATGATTTAAATTCTAAATAATCAAGTAAAATTAATCTAGTTTTTCCTTCGATTTAATAAAAGTCCGATCGTTTATTATTTATTATTTTTTTTAAAACCCCTAAATTAACCCTAAAAGCCCTATCAACGCCTGTGAGGTGTATTTGTACATGTAAATCAGATCTCTATTATCTCCTGTTATCAGTTATAGAACTTTAAAATTTTAATACAGACTTTTACTGTTTAAAATGCTACCATCTGATTTTATCCTTTGTTTAGTATGTTATTATCCTCTATTAAAATCTAGAAGACAAGTCTTGGTTTAATTCTTAACGAACAAACGTTTGAAAGGAGCAAAATCACCCGTAAAAGTTCATTTCTTAATAAAGTAAAGATAGTGCTTAAGTTTCACACATCTTTATTTTTGTTAATTATTTTGAAGTTAAAGAAATTAAATTACCACGAGTCGTAGAGGCTGGAGTACGTTTTTTAAAATATTACAGATAACTTTTCTTCCTAATAAATTGTGAGTTAAGGCGAAATGTATGGTTCAGTTCGATAAATTAAAATTATTTTTTTTTATACAAAATGTGTATATTGTAAAAAAATCTTAAAATCAGTGGAAAACAGTTGTACAAAAGTTTTAAAGACGGGAAAAGGGTTTAAGTAACGACTCATTTAATGTGAGATTTCCCTTCGCATTTGTGACATGAGTCCTGTGGGGCAAAAGGGGATCAGTGGTAGTCCAGGTGAAGTACCAAAAGCAAAAAAAAAAAAAACAAAATACTCCGCTCTTCCGCGAACTGCAAAGTGATATGGAAGCACAAAACCGCCACTCGCGGAACGTGAACGAGGGCAAGGGTGAAGGCACTGCGGTCAAACAGAAACAGAGTTGTCGGCAGCAAAATCGCAAAATCGTGTGTAGTACAAGTCTTTCGACACCTGGCCGAGGGCTCAATAGATGGACTTTTTACACGAAAGCCCATTTAAAGGGCAGTAAACTCGTTAGCGGGGAATTGGCGGATCGTACGCACTCTGGGGAGGCATTTGCGGAAGCGTAGGTTATACGTGGACCCGGTGAACGTAGCTCCACGCGCCGTAAATAACATAAAATCTGCGAATAAAAATGGAAAAAAAAAATATATACAAAAGCGAACAAAAGCGGCGATTGCGAGATAATAAAAATATTCTGCGCCCCCGGCGTGGGTATATGGGGGTGGGTTTCTCCTCTGATGGAGCCGGTTATGGAGCGCAGAGTGATTTAAGCCTTCGCCACATTTGCTGTATGCTCTATTTTATTTTTGCTCCAACTTAAATCCTCTTTATTTCCGGACGAGTGGTCCGAGTATGATTTTTGGTATATGCCATAAATTCAAAAAATCCCGGATGACCCGAAAAATGCAACTCCCCTAATTCTGCCTCTGAGCGTTAAATCTAGAAAACAATTTCTGGTGAAAGTTATCAGTCCATATATACCAGCTAATTTCGCAGAATCGATTTCCCCCCAAATTCAGAATAGCGTTAATTGCTCATTAAGCAGTAGACCGTGTTATTTTTATTGCTAATCGCTCGTCAGCGAGATAATTAAATGTCACTCGCTATGGGTCGCAGGGGCTATCAATGCTCCGCCGCTGCCGCTGCCGCCGTTATATAGCGATCGCGGTAAGGGCTGAATGTCGTCAGAGATCTGGACAAGGCTAAATTGTGCCTCTGATCTCGCGCAACTAATCGCCGTTTATCTCTACTGTCAACTCGGCGGTATAATTTCAGCGCAAGCGAGGCAATTAAAAACAACAACTTAAGAATCGTCTCCGTCTTTAGAGATGCTTTCCCAAGTGCAGCGATTTCTGTTGTGCCCTCTTATCAGGCAATGTTGCGGGACAAGCGCTATCACAAAAGGCAAAATTGATGATCCTCGGGGACTTTTGTGAATTCATCGAAATGCCGCAAGTTTTGTTGTTTTTTTTTCTTGAATTGATGCAAACTGGGTAATTTTGGTTTTTGTTATAAAACTAGAAAAATATTCTTCTAAATATGTGCGAACATTATGAAGAAATTTCAATGAATCTTAAGTACTGGGGCTTATTGTTGGCGGGAATGCAATTGGGGATTTCATATATTTTCGATTCTGTTTAAAATCCACATTTGCATTTTATTTCTATCTAAATTTCTACATTTTTATAGTAAATAGCAACTATTTAAAATAGTTAAAGTTATTAAAGTTTTTCTCTCAGTGTAGTCGCATCGATTTTAAAGTTTTAAAAAAATATATAGAGTTCTTGATAGGTAATTCCCATATTTAATCCATAGATTTAAACATGATGGATGAGATTATTAAGAGGTAAAATGTAAATTCAACAACAAATTGTTAAAGTTAAAACGAATCGAAGCGAATTGATCTTTACCATAAATTCTTGTCCAAATACCTCCTAAATGTAGTACAGTTGGATTGACCAAATTTTGAATAGTGACTTGACCTACTCCTAACTTTTTGTAGTTATCCCAAAAATTGGGTGAATTTCCCAATTATACAAAAGCCGCCCCAAATTAATGGCCTGAATACCTTTTCCATAAAAAACAGTGACACCTGAGTGAATCTTCAATCTTTTTAGCTTCTTGCCTCCGCTGTTGAACGGATCTAAGGTTTGATGATGGTACACTGGAAAATTAATTAAAGGCCATGTCATTTGTGGCAGTTTTCTTTGGCTTTGAGGCGGTTAATTAGGCGCTTTGTTGTGAAGTCACCTGTGGATAAGCACGTTAGTGTTAAATTAAACAATCAAATCGATGTATGCTGGGAGAGAGAGGAGGATTCCTTTGATGTTAATCACAAATTACGGCGAACCAAAAACGTGAAATCGTACAATGAGCACCCGGTTCTGGCCTGGCCTCCCCCTACATCCCCCTACATCCCCCAAAAAACCAGGACCGAGAGGATCAGGGAGGCTCCGGACGGGATCGGCTCCGGCTGGCTTGTTTGGCATTCTTGACGCATCCGGGGAGCACTCCGCATCTGTTTTTGATGAATCCAAACAAAACAAAATTTATTCACGTGGAAATTAATTAATACAAAAGCTCCGATGATGAGGATGATGATGACTCCGAGTGCGCTTGTGTGCCCTGGCCGGGCTTTATCATTTATCCATCTCGAATGGTGCCCGGGAGCTCCTTCTTTGAAATAGTTCCCCACAGCGGCATGAAGTCAACCCGTGCTCGTGTTCATTTGGGATAACCTGCGTTTTATTCGGTCTCGGTCCAGGGGAGACTGCGGAACACAGCGCTAAATTTTGTAGTATGCGAGAGAAGCAGAAAACATTGCGCCACGTTGCATCTGGTCTAGGACTATGGACCACGGACGCGAAGTTGCTGTTATGATTGAAATTTTGTAATCAAAATTCCATCGCAATTAGGACACACTTGAATGATTTAGCGAAGCGAACGATATGTCCCTGCTCAACTGGATGAGGATTAGGAACGTGGGGCTTTTTTTTTGTTTGAGAGGGGATCAAATGAAGCATACACGGCTTAGAATTTGAAGATATGTTTTGATTTAAATTTATTATAAAAGGGCGTATGCTGTACGTAATTAGTACATTCGATTTTAATTTATATTGAATTTTCAAATCTATAGGATAGATAGGAAACTTACACTTTCAAAACACACTGATCATTTTGTGTTTTAAGCACTCGGAATAATAAAAGTACTATCAAAACCTTGTATATTTATTTAGTAAGGCCCTTAATTTAATTACTTTCTATTAATTGGAGTCCTTCTCTATACTCTAGGTAAACAAAAATAGACTAGAAGCACATGAACATTGAATGTGTGTTCAAAAGTGAAAAAAGAACTGAGATCGTATTAAATTTTTGCGCACAACTGTAATTTAATCAATAATATCAAAACCTTTCTTATGTTAAAGGTATTTCATATCACAATAGGATATTTATTTTAATGAAACGACATTTAATTAACCAGTTAACTATCTTTTACGAGTATATACGTCTTGAAGATGGGCAATATTTTGTTTTGTAACGAGTATAATTCGTTGTTCGTAAAAAGTAGTTAGTTAAATTGTAATTTTAATAAAAACGCAAGAAGAAATAGAACTAGGAAACAAAAAATATCACTTCATCGCTTAATTTTTGCGACTCTTTTGGGTGCACACTTTAAAAAGGGGTAAACACAGCTGACTGGGTAATTATTTTATTTTTGATAGTAAAGCTTAAATGTTAACAATTTAGTTCTTTGGCTTTCTAGTCGCTTGAGAAACGACATTCACAATAATTCCCATAATTTTGATATTTGTAGTTTACAAGTGTCCATCTAGATAGTTATTAAAGGATAATTCTAAACATCGTCTTAAATCACACTGCCCAATAGCAACTTTGTCTCCAAAGAATTGGCAAATCATTTCTATACGATTTTATCTGTAGATTACGAATTCATAAAAGAAAATGCTCCATCACATCACGTTTTTGAAAAAAATAGAGTTAAAAAATACAGAAAGGCTGTATTTTGGGCATTTTTGAAAAATCATCTACGGAAAAAATCTTATCATTTCTATACGCAAGTCAAAATAGAAAATTAAATTTGTTAACCCAATGTAGCATAATTTAGTCTAAATTCGAAATAATTTAACTACCAGAAAACAAGTTAAACTTTTTATTAAGGCTTTAAAACAACTTACAAAAAATTACTTTAAAAGTGATAGTGGTTTCGGTTACAAATAGGTGGATAGTGGATAATGGGTAAATAAATTTCCTGCGGAATAAACCTGTTCGGATTATGTAATAATGAAAAATTACAAAATAGTAGAGATGTGAAAGAGAACTTATAAATTACTTTATGTCTTGATTAATTCCATGATTGGGTCTATGAAGCGAGTTAGAGGCGCTTAAATAAAACTCGGTTGTACATCTAAACTAATTCGCAACATAGACAGATAACATTTTCAGAATATTTTATCCTGTATACCTAAGTAAATAAAATAATTAGTTAATGGTAAGTATCGATATAAATTAGTCTTTTGAGAATATATAGTAAATTTTTTCTGATTTGATTTAGGGCGATCTTATTCCCTTTTTGTTCGTATTTCTCTGGCAGCCGTTTGTTGTCCACTTAGTGAACACATTAAAGCCAATTAATCGATAAATCAGAAGCAAATCACGAACCCACGAAATTCGAGACTAATTGCTCCAAATTGACATGCAACAATGCCCGAATGTGGCCCAGAAGGCCCTGATCCGTTCAGCATTCAGAGATGATGTCAAAGGGGGCACTTAGGGAAGATCGGCCGTCTAATTGCACGGGGCTAATTCGGTAGCCTTGCGCATATATGGGAAATTTTCTTCGACAGTTTTCCCCGCGATTGGTGCACGTGGAGAGCGATTCATCATTGCCCAATTTTTCCTATATGGCTCTTGCCAGTCATCGTGGGTAAATGATAAGCACGACCCGGGAAATCTTTTCATCTTTTTCGATAGGCGCGAGGGGATCGGGATGCTGCTGCTCACAAGAGCACCCAGTCATCGCGGTCCATACTTCTGGCGGGCATTGTGAGAAAGCGCGCAGCAGCATCAGAAATATAAAAAAAAAAATATGCGACCTAACAAGCACGGGATCGAAGCATCTGCCGCTGGTCGCGGGATTAAAAATTTCTATCTGGACTAATCCCCTGGAGTTAGTGTTTGCTCATCGTGGGGTAGCCCAGAGATCAGAGCCCCGAGTGCATCTGCACTGGAGTGGCTCTGTACAGCTCACTTAAGAGGACCCGCCAGGACCAATCCGGTCCAGGTCTCGGGTGTTCGGATGCTACTGCTGCGGATGATGCTCCGTACCACCGATACCGAGACCAGGAGAATGAAAGGACTACATAAGGACTTGTTCCCGTCTTTCATTGTTCGTTTGAGTTTTTTATTTACCGAACGTCGCTTTTATTCGCCCGCCTGCCGAGCAGGACAAGGCAATGGGGCGCTCTTGGGTGCTTCCATAAATCACGACCCTCAATCATCTTCAATAAATATTGTGTTTCCTGTGGGCGCGGAGGATCTGGAGCAGGCCGTCTGTGAAAGAGCGGTTCCCAGGTCCATTTGAAAAGGACTCGGAAAGTGCCTCCTCGGCTCACAGGGGCCGTATTCTTTCAATACGTCGTGCACCCAAGGCAGCCTCTGGGATTCCTCTTGTCGTCTGCATCCTGTGCGGAGGCGGCTTAATTGAGCCATGACAGCGGGACCGAATAGGTGACAGTCTCGCTTTTGTCACACCATTCCCGGTCTGGATTGGTTGCTTCCTGACCGAAGTACATAGATCCTCCTGTTCGGTTCCCAGCAGGACAGTTTCTTTTTTTTTTTCTTTTTTGATTTTTGTGGGAAAATGGCGTTTTTTTTTAGGAGATCTCGTTGATTCCTTAGGTGCCTTGTAGTCTACGCATTTCGTTGCTAATTGCGTTTCATATACCCTTTGAAATCTCTAAAAAACTGTTTTAAATTTAGAGAACTCAATAAAGGAAAATTAATTTATGTTAAGAATTTTTATACCAAAAACACTAAAAACTGATTATCGAGTAGTATTACTTAAACATTCTAATTACTCTTCCTTAGATAGTATGCGGACCCTATACTGGGACAATACTTTAGAGTTATGGCAAGCCAAAGAGGTTATTAAACCCAAAGTATACATACCCCCCCTTCACTACGGCTTGAGATATCACCTACATAAAATAGGTCTGTCTGTTGAGATGGAATGTCGACTATGTCTAGAGAACGAGGAAACCACAGGGTACACCGGGCACACCTTGTATGATTGCCTGCTCCTAGTAAGGACTAGAAGAGGGATTTTCAGGAAAAATATTTTTCTATTCGGCATTTTCTGTTGCTTATTAAGACAAACTATTTTAGGTAGGGCTTTATAAGCCTGAAGACTTAGCAATCGAACATACGTACCAAGGTTAACCAGATTGCTACAAATTCAAATTCGTCGAATGATAAGTCGTACTATCCTTTTAAATTATACAAATTTGTAATTAAAATCAATAATTATTATTATTATTAATTCAAGTAAAAGAAAGTAAGTAAGTTAAGTAAGATATGAATCAATGTGATGCTGTTCATTGTGCAAGACATGAACATATAGTAAAAGAGTACCTATAATGGAAACAAATGTCGAAATAGGATAGAAAGACAGACTAACAGACATTAGAACTGTTTTATTGCATTTTACTTAATTATAGACCTTTTGTGACAATTCAAACTGATTTGCCGTAAAAATTAAATTTTGTAACGACCAAGACTGAAGTACGAGTATAAATTCCTCGTCAAGCGGAGTCGCGCAGTAAATCAGAGCTGATTAGATGTGCATTTCGTAATTATCACTCAGGCTGCGGCTAGTGCCTGAAATTGCCCCGCTTTTTATACTTGACGGAGGCACCGCAGGCAGGTTGTCAGATTTCAGTGAATGCCCCGGACACCAGCCAGGCCAGAGACTTCCTAGACAACGCAACATTTCACGTTGTCACTTGAGCGGGGCTGCGGCTAGATGTTGGAGATGCTGAATGCTTGGACCGGGCACCGCAACGACATCCATCTCCCGGCCGCAGCTCGTGATATAGTTGTATACTGTGGCTCGGACGTGGACATCAATTAAAGCGTCGCGAGCGGGACGGGAACGCACCGCAGAGCTAGTTAGGCTAGCTCGATCTAGCCTGGCTGGCTGGATGGCTGGATGGTTAGCGTCGGGTTCCGGTCGTAGCGCACCTGACCGCTTCGCTGTCGCGGTCCAGCTTGGATCAAGTCACGCAGAGATGGCATTTGAAATGGAAGGAAAAGTTGTTATGCAATTACGAGCCGCAATAACCTGGGGCAATCAAGTAATTGACATTTTTGAGCGACTGACGCAGCAGCGCAGGTCGTGCGACATCTCATTGTATGGGATCGGTCCCACCGATTTCTTAAGGTCTATCGTTGTCGTCGTCATCGTCGTCATCAACGTCGAAGTCACATCGTTTGCAGGTGCTCCGTAATTGCCCGGGGCATTCCTTTCGTAACACGCAAAATAGGAGCAATTGTAATCCGGGGATTTGCCTCATTTGCCTACCGGACCTGTAAGATGAGGCAGGGACCGGCTAGGAATTTTAATTTAGATGGCGGGAAGGCCTTGACCTGAAACGATCGGGGACTTCTTCCCGGAGTAATTGCGAGGACAACAACGATGATGATGACGATGACGATGACGATAGACATCCTATGGACCAAGATGAGTGATGATGTGCAGCCTTTCTTCTTGCCGCATCAGCCGCTCGATTACAAAGCAGGTCTCCCGATCGGGATCAGATCGAAGTATTCGTTGTCATTTTTATAAATTGAACTTTGCTCCATGGGTGGCCAGAGAATCTCCCGAAAATTATGGTGCGCACCTCTGAAGCCTCCGACAAAGGTTGCAACCAAAAATCCTCTTCATATGGTCCACAATTTCAAGTCAGAACGAGGTCCTTTTGTTTTTCTAGCATCCTTTTCATCTTTTCTGCTCAAACTGTCAACAGGATGCTGAAAGGACGTCATCTATGCAACGGAACAGGTAAGCGCCTCTCGGGGATGTGTGTGATTAACTCTCAGGTAGATGCGAGAGATCATGACATGCCCGTAAAGTTTTGAGGCAGCTCTATAAATCCGGAGCGCCTTTGTGCGGGGACTCGAGAAGAAAATTGCCACAACAAGGCATGCCTGCACCGAAGCCCTATGGGCCCCGCACAAATGAGTTATTATTTTTGTTTTTTTTTCAGTGCAGCCTCTTCTGTCCGAGCCTTTGTTATAATTTTTGATTGTTGGAAATTTTCTAGACCATGAAATCCACGTAATCTGGAAGCGCATGGCGCTACCATGTCCAGGAGTAGATGTTTCGTTTTACGTTACAGGACTCCCGGGAGCAGTCGCTGTGTCCGAGGAACGTTTGGGCTACAAGACAGGGATTTGCATCCCAAGGTAATTGGACAACAACCGTCCAGCAGGGAATTGCTCACAACTTTTTAATGAATAGAGCCCAGAATCCTTCAGGATGGTTCCTTGAGTTGTCGGATTGAAATCCGACACAAAGGCATAACTCATCAGTCCCTATCTTCTGTAAATTTCAGCAATTTTTGATTCTCAGGAATTTCATCCTGTGGGGAGTATTCTGAGCTAGTCCAGTTCAGGCAAACATGCAGAACTTAAGGACGAAAGTTGTTAAAAAGTCGTCGACCCATCATACACCTGGGGAAACATTTTAATTTTCAAATAATGGCTAAAGTCGAAAAGTTAAATTTTCTTTAAATTACGTAAATTGAATACAAAGCATGTTATGGGTTTAGTGAAGCATTCAAAATTTCACTCCTACGCCCAAAATAAAAGCTGAAAGTATAAAGTTTAAAACTTTTCTATACCTTTCTCAATTTTGTGGGTATATTTAACTTATTTTTAGATTTTGTAATCGCCTACATGGACCTACTTAGATTCGTTTAAAGTTAAGAAAATTAAATTGAAATTTCGCAAAATTTGTAATAAACGAAAATCCTCAATCTTTAAAATGATGATAAGGAAAATGCTATCAAAAATTGATATCTTGAAATTTTCTAGATATCGTCGGGGATAGTGTAAATCCGCGAATCTACCATACGTAAAGGCCGCGTATCTGCAATAGATCCAGTTTTACAGAGGAAGGTTAAAACTTAATAACTTTATTAATTCAATGAATTTTAAGCTCATTTTTACATAGAAAGTAATTATTAATGTGTTCTATCTCTTGTTAGAAAAATATATCAATTTAATATGTAAATAATTAAGGCCCTACAACAATTACGCGGATTTGCTTTGACCATAAACTTTTGTCAGATACGCGCAATTATCCAATGCTAGTTTCGCGGATTTGCACTATCCCCGACGATATGGATTATAAGTGGTAGGTTAGCTACTTTTAAAAAATTATTCGGGTTTATTTAAAATAAAAAAATATAAAATGTATGTGGGAATTACTTGACTAGGGGGCAGGATTCGAACCTGTGTCCTTCGAATCTATACTTCGATGCTCTCTAACCAATTGAGCTGTCCGTGGCTTCGCTGTCGATGCTTTCCCTCTATTCGGTTATCTTAAAACTGGAAAATACAATTGAATTGGTTATTTAAAATCATAGAAATTAATAAAAATTGTGTTATTTGCAAGTAAATGAATTTTCAAGGGACTTTTTTGGACTGAACATAGTTTTTTTGGCTTAAAAATTTGAATATATCGAATAATTTTTATAAATTTATGAATAATAACTTAACTCTTTAGAGGAAGGCACATGATTTTAAAGAAAGTCTGATACTGAAGTTGTACAGATTCTTTTTTTTTTAATTATATAATAGTAAAATGACTTTAAAAACAAATAGAAGGAGCATGAGTAATTTGAACTTTTCGAGGTGGGCTCAAATATATCCCACTATGCATAAAAGGCTAAGCAAAAAGTTGGGACTGTTTTTAATCCACTTAATACTGAAGAGTTAAAACAGAACAGAAGCAGAAAAACTGTTCTTGACTTATGGTGTTAACAAGGTTAATGTGGTATTTATTTTGAAACAAAACAATCATTTTAATCATATATCTCAGAAATGTCGGGTCTATCTTAGAAATCGTCATATAAACTAAGTGTCTGCAAAAGGATTAACTTATTTTATTTTATAATTTCACTAGTTAATATGAAATCAGTGATTTTTAAAGCCATAATATGTCTATTTTCATTAAAATCACTTAGCTTGGTACATATTATGATAAATTTTCAAATTTTAATGATAGTTTCAAAGTCAGTTACCCCGAAAACCCCTTTTTTTACTGATTTTAATCAAAATCTGTAAGTGTTACGAAATTTTAACTATCGTTATACAAGTTATAAAAATATTATTAACTAACTTTTCTTACATAATGGCCAAGGCATATTTAAATTTCGTTAAATAAATTGTTAAATTAACGAGTTAAGATCTTATGAAGAAATGCCCCACCTCAAACTATATCGTGACCTAAAAATCTCTTACAATTTCTTAACTTCCTAGAAAGATACCAAAAACTGTGAAACCGCGAAAACGAGACTTGAATGCGTAAAATTCAATTCCGGTGATATCTTGGCGCGAAGAAAATGTTTCAATCAAAAAATCTGTTGCTTCAATTGGGCGCCTTTCAAGACCTATCTCCCCCCCCCCCCCTATCCTACTCCATCCGTTAGTGAAGCAGTCAGCGACAAAGCGGAACAAGATGTTGCTTTTGCGCACGCCCGAGCGGCTCGTCGCAACTTCATTAGGAGTTTTTGAGTTTATCGCGGTCGAGCGGCCGATGCCGCCGCTGCAAAAAAAAAAAAAAAAAACCAAATAAATAAATAACAATCTGATGAAAAAGCAGCGCCAACGTCCGTACAGGTTGCGCTCCAAACCCACTGGAGAGTGAAGACAGTTTCGCTTTAATCGGAAATAAGGTGGAAGAGAAAATGTCAATTAGAAAAACGCTCCCGTCCAGGTGGGTCATACGCGAAGATGTCCGTTTCCCGGTGAAGATGCCGCGCCGGGTTGAGTCGTTGTGCGCTTTACGCTGCGCATTCAAAGTGCTAATGACTCGCTCGACGCGGTCGACTTTCCAACTAATATAAGCTAACGGTAATGATTCGCATCTGATTTTGATTGCTCCCAAGTTTCCCATAATTCTCCACACTCTCGAAACACCTGTCGGCCGGCCGATAGATTTCAATTAGGCGTGCAGGCACCGGCAGAGTATCGAGCTGCCGTGCCGCCCGGTCAGGTGAGTCGCTAGCGCGCGCGCGCAGGTGAATCGGTGAGGAGGCGCGCGCACTCGACTCAACCGGACAGGGTGCTACTGGGGACGGGCGGACGTTGCGCCGCATCGCATCACCAAAGAAGGAAAAAGCCTTTCTGAAGCGCCATTCCGTTGCGGAAGAGTTTCTCACTTTTTAAAATTTTTTTCTTCATTTATTTGTTTCTTGTTTTTTTCTTATTTCTGCGGCCAAAGACGAACTTAACGCGGAAAGGAAAGCCACGACTCGCGGCTGCTGGCGAGCGGTCGCGGTTCGGCTCAATTAAACGCGAATCACAAATTAATTCCGCTGATGGCTTTTGTCTGAGATAAGCGCGAGCCAGGCTACTTAGGCCAATTAATTTCCAACAAATTAATTACGACTGGGGCCGATCATTAAGTGATTTACTGGCAAAAATTAACGGCTGACGAGGCCCTGGCGAACGTGCGCCACCGGGACGGGACCTCTTTGGGTCCGCGTTATTTTGGGTTTTTTTTTTTTTTTGTTATTTTTCGAGGGTTCCTCGCCCGCAGCGAGAGGCGCAAAAGATGCGCTATCACCCGCATGGGCCCCGCACAAACCGCGCGAGGCGCCTGAGAGATTTCATCTGATTGCGCCACTTTCAGGTGTAAATTCATTTTTTGTTTTTTTTTTTTGTTTTTTCGGATGATTCAAGCGATTGTGGGCCATGACTGGGGGACGCCTGACTCTAGGTCGACGATTTCTCCCGGTACGGTGGAGTAATGCCTACTTCCGAGATCAGATGTTAGTTGCGCAACGAAAAAAATCGGATCAGGGATCTTTCGCTCCACTGAATGGTGACCATTGCGCCAATATCACGTTCCAACCAAATAAGTCTCAAGGACCTTCTAGGGATAATTAAAATTTTCATTAATTTGAAGTGTAAAAATCGGTTTAACCGATAATTTCATTAATAACCGCCAATCGTATACTTCGATCAAGTAGGTCTAGTGACTTTAAACGAGAATATCTCGTATTGCATCATGGTCTAGCGGCTAACTCCTTCAGTCCTAGAGGCTAGCCATAGGGGCAAAGTTTCCCGAGTAACAAAATATTTAAATTTTGGATGCATAAAGGGCATACAAAGTAACCACACTTTAAACGTTTTCCCAGGGCGTAATATGTGCAAGGGCTGTATGTGGTCACTTTGCAGGACAATTGGACCTTACAAGACATGCGTGAAAACGGGTCGTCCACAGACCCTTTCAATGCAAGGCCGACTAAAAATAAAAACGTGATGGGATGGAGCATTTTCATGTACGAAAACGGAAAAGTTGCTGTTGGACATAATTTTTATCAACGTCCCTTTAATTTTCTTTTCTTCCGTTTTCGCAAACTTTACTTGATAATTTCCATTCCAAATATTTGGGATAAAATCTGTAATAAATTGAAATTATGAAACATGTTTCGGTAAGTTCATTTGAAGTGCTAAAAATCCCTTTTTTAACTAAAGGTGATGTGATAAAACATACGGAAATTCGACAAGTCTGTCTGTTCAATTTACCACAGTAAACTGCTTTGAATTTCGAAATTTGAATTCTTGAGAAACATTTTTTCCAATATTTCCATATGTACACAATTCCATAGAAACATATTTCCGGTGCAAAATTTCATACAGTCTGCATCTAAATGTTTTCATAAACTACTAAGTAATTCAGTTATTCAAGTTTTGTAGGATTAGACGATAAAATTCAGCAATTCGAGATCAGAATTTTGTTTCTACAACTTATAGATAGTGTGGCATACTTTCCTAGAGATGATACATCAATTTCATCTGTACGCTTCTCTAGCCCTTCTAGAATTTAGAGGCCACTAAAATTGAGCTGCAAAATCTTTTTATAAACAAAACCCATCCGTTAGTTTGCCTTGATACACGTGCAAATATTAAAAAAATCTCTATGAAGCGGAAGGAATTTTTTAATAACTTTAAAGGGTACTCTCGTTTTTTGGGTGCGGTATACAATCCCAGGAGTCATCGGCCATCATCGGAGCGCGCTTATAGCAAGGGAGACATACACGTTGTTGCGCTCCTGGCGCTGATTGATAGCCGCCACCCCAGCACCGGGAGCAATCACGGCACACATAAGAGGCCCCGGCAACGGGGACAGGAGGCGGGAGAGTTGCCATGTACCACGGCACCCCTTTTGCACGCGATTCCGAGTGCTTAACATAAAAATTAATACGCCATTCCGTCGTAAGTACTTGTTCCGTCGTTAACCCACCCATCCGGACCCTCGGAGGGCCTAGACAAGCGTGCGAGTGGGGCGCTGTTGTCATTCGAACGACCCCCGACTATATGCTCTATGTACCGTCAAAACATGTCAAGGGGTTATTAAAAGGGTTTAACGCAACCCTAACGTATGCGGTCCACATGTCCCCTACCCCCCGGGCGAGTCGCGCTGCGTTCAGTCGCGCATAATTAAGAGGTGGACGCCATTATCGTTAACTTCGTTGGTGACCTGATCCTTTTGGCAAATCCGAGGGTTTATTTAGTTTAGAAAGGGCTCTCAAAATCTTTGCCAACCATTGTGCAACCTCTAACTCCAGAATTCATTACGCCATTGACTCATATCCGAAACCTCTTGAGGCGCATTATAACCCCTTCCCTGCATCATTTGAGCCCCCTAAAAGGCATGAGTAAAACCTTTCAAGCCTCTTAAGTGCTGCCTCCTTTTTAAAGAAACAGAAAATCAATCAAAATTTGATTGGGGCGCTGAAGGACACGCAATCACCGCCCGAAGCAACTGTCCGAACCATCCATCCCTTAAGCGCCCAAATTAATTTCAGTCCAAGTACACTGGACGCTCTGATGGACGTGCGTCCCATTTTTTATTCCTCTTTCCCGCTAACGTCGTCCCCTAGCATGCCAGGGACCCCAAAAAATTTATCATTCATTTCGATAAGATCTTAAGAGCGGAACGCAACACTTGTTCACCTCATCAGTGACAAACTTTGTGTACCTGTTGCCGATGTCCGCACATTAATCTTTTTTTTTTTTTTGTTTTGTTTTGTTTTTTGATGGGCGCGGGATGAGCGCGGGAAGATCGAGACAATCGGGACTCGGCCGCTTTGTTGTGGTGCGGCTTCCCGAAAAGGGACAATGCGGCCGGACCGACTAAAAGATACACATGTCGAATCGCTAAATGACACAATTCCCGATGTTAATGGGATTCCACCTTGACAGATTTCGGGCTCGATAGCTAGCCATGGGACTAAGGACCCTTAATCGTGTGACCCGACATAATCACACGCCGGGAGTCCGTTTGCCCTGTAATTTCGTTTTAGGATCAGATCAGCGATCAACTTGACGACTTGTCCTTTTGTTCGGATGATTGCTGATCGCTCTCGAGCCTCGGATGGACCGAGAACGGAGGACAATCTCCTCCGGGACAGGTCACTGATTTTTAACGCCGTCTACGTCGTCATCGTCGTCCACCTTTTTGAGATGTGGACAGTTTTGCTTCTTTCGACTTTGACTCCTTGCCCGAGGGCCACTCGACGGAAAAATTAATGACGTGCAGTAATTGAGCTCAGACGTTTCGGTCAGTTTTCAGTTTTGGTGGTGGTATCTTTTTCTTTTTCAGGGATATAATGAGATTTTTGATGATTTTTTTAAAAGGAAAAAAAAAATCAGACAAGGGGCACTTGAGCAATTCTGCGAATTCATAGGAAATTTGCCATCGGCTGCAGTCGTGCAGGTTGAGATGATCTGATGGATCTATTAATCTTACCGTGCCAGGCACCCAGAACAGATGCCCTCACCTTTGTTTCGAGGTAGAGGTGATTAAAGTTAAACATATTTTTGCTTCGAATGATTACCTCTAGTCTAAAGTGCAGGAAGCATTTGTAGTTTTTCCACAAAATGATTCAGAAAGACTTGTTCCAACATTCTAAAAAATTTTTGTAGTGATATTTTACACCTAAAGTTATAAAGTGTGCTATTGTTAAGCACTATGCAAACAACTTGTTGAGTCACATTAGAACTTTGAACTTGATTATTTCATATTCCATTTCCGAAAATTGTTTTGGGTTATTAGTTTTAATTTTCAATTAAAACGATCGATCGATCTCGATCTCGCAATCGACTGTATTAAAGTTATTAAGACGTTTCCTGCCAATGTGTACCGAAACCGGTACACGAAAGAAAACTCTCTCTAACCAAATGCAGTATTACATGCATGAAAACTTTGTTGAAAATTTTTGGTAGGAAACGTGTTAAAGGCACAGATAATGAACATCGTCTTTTTACCACGGATTTTTAAAGGCGGTCGAAAGTTTCAGACACGCTGTATGCCTGTGAATGTATGGTGTTAATGCCGTCCCCGTAATTGGGAAGAGGCAGGTAGCATACTGAAAGCATATTACGAATATGGGCTGTTTAAATTTTTTCACTGTGCATTTTTGATGACGGGCTATAAAGCATTCAAACGTGTGCGCTAATCTAAATGGTAAAACGTCATTTCAATTTTCGTTCCGTCTACCCCTAAAATTTGTGCTTTTCTCTCACACTTGAGCCCTTTATTTCTATCGACTTTTTGTAAAATTTGCAAGACCGATGAACCAACGTCGAAAAACGATACGGAAATATGTCATAAGTGTCACATCTTGTGACATGATCATGATCATTTAATGATCTTTGGTTAAAGGCAAGGTTCCATAAACCAAAGACAAAAACTTAAAAAGCTATTCTTGTCAGGAAGGTTTATCCCAATAATGCCCAATATCAAAACATTATTCTGCCCTTCAATCCTCAGTTTTGAAAGATCTGAAACGAAATTTCGAACGAAACTCGGAATTGTCTAATTAGGAGTTAGCCAAATCGGATTTTTAAGCTGACAGAAAATAAAGGAAGTCCTATTTATTATTAAAAACTAAATCAAAATTTTCTGTATAAATTTGAATTGTGAAAATGGTTCTATAGCAAGAAAACAGCACGAAAATATATTTCTTTTAATTTCTTATCTTGGAACTTGAACTTAGGCCTTAATTTTCCATAAAAATTAAAATAAAGTTATCTAATACTTAATTGTATGTCCGTCCTTTATTTAATTTACCCTTAAAAAGAACTAAAACTGATAAAATGACCCCTGGTTTTATAGTTATAAAAATAGAGTTGTATTGTATGATGCTAAATAAAATATGTATGTACAAAGTATACATTAAAATTTATATAGTACCACACTATCGCAAAATTTACTATTTCTATCATTCATCATTATGAGTCTTTATAATCGACTTGATCAGACAATCGGTATGGGTATCAAATTATTGTTATTATCTTATTTATGTATAAAGACTTAATCTAGATAGATAAAACTAATAGACGATTTTGGAGACTATGTCTACATGTATGACACACCCAGGAAGCAAACAAATTATACAATAAAAAATTCTATGGGATGGAAAAGGGCATAAACGATTGCATCTATATACGTCTAAAATATTCAAAAGATACAAATCTTATTTACGTTGGTAAGGGCTGTATCAATTCTCTACTAACAATAAAATTTTAAGATTATTTTTCTTTTCTATAATGGGTGACGAAGGCGACCAGACTATCTTCTTAAAATCTCCAAGTACCTTCATATTTAAGTAATTATTTAATTTTTAGTGGATGAGAAAGTAATTTTTTAAATTTATTGAAGAAATTAATCAACTCAAACTAAATCGATGGTAAATAATTCGTATCATCTAAGCTTAAATTGTAGAAACTTTGGGATTTCTAAAATTGCAGCACAACCATATTAAAATGGTTAAGGTAAAAGTGAACTAAGATAGTGTGACAAAAATAAAAATATCAAATCTAAAAGATATTTTTAGAGTTCACAGAATATATAGAAATTTTTAAAGCGATTATAACATGTAAAATTTTTAAATTTACTACAAAAATTAACGACTTTTACCCACTTTAGAAAGAATCCAGTGGAAAACACCAAAACATTCCTGAAAAGTATTTCAGGAAAAGGCCCTAAAATCTACGAAGTAAGAAGCTCGTGCATTGCCTCTTGAACACTGAAGTATCCCACTTAGAGGGCTATCTTAAAGTTAGCGCCAGTCTCGTAAGACTTTAATTTTTCACCGTGAAAAGGCGGGAAATTTTTCGCGCGCGCATATTTCGTACGTTTTCCATCAAATTGCAAGGCGTAATAAGTGCCAGCAAAGAGCGGGAATCCTTTAAGATGTCGACAGGGCAGCTTTAAAGCGCTCGGAAGCCAATTAGTATCGATCTGGTGGCGGAATCTCGTCCCGTCCCCGCAGCCACTTCGCCTCTTTCATCAATCCAGTGAAAAGTGGGCGAGGGCCGAACGCCGCCGCCGCCACCACTACTACCAGCTGCAGGGCAGCCTTCGGGCAGCAGCCCCTACAGCATCCTCATCTCGAGCGCAAAGATGACTCGGTTAAATTTGCGTTGCATAAAAAAAATAAATAAATAGTTAAATAAAAAAAACAGGCAGCCGCGCTAATAAGATTTCCATCAATAAGCCCTAAGCGGAGTAGTGGAGGGCGGGCCGGGGGACCCGCGCCCATTGGAGCGACCAGTCAAGTCCCACTTTGACCGGCCCAGTGACACTGCGGCGGCTGCCGCAGTTTTGGTGACAGAAAAAGAAACTTTGTCACTGCCGTTACGGCGAGTGCACGACGGCAGAGCGGGTCTTGGCCGGCCCACCGTCGCGGTGTTGATTGGATTTTAAAAATCGACCGAGACGGGACGAGTGTAGGCCATCCCATTCTGGCGGCTGAGCGAACATACCTTCCGGTGTGTGTGTGTGGGAAATATCTGCGACGATTTCAGCCAATTCCTAACTGGTCACAAGTCGCATGTCACCGCAGCAAAGTGTCGTCCCACTGAGCGTACGGGAGTGAGGAATCAGGCGCGACGCACACGCTCGCACGCTGCGATGCGGCAGCTGAGGCCAGCAGAGCACCAGCCACTCGGTCTCGAGATAATCGCCTGTGGCCCAACGAGAGTGTAAATAGCGCTCTTTCGAACTGTTGAAGAGATCGAGTCACACAAGTCTCTCTTGCATGTATGATAAGCACGCACTGCATTACCTACCGCCTCCTCTTTCTTGATTAAATCGCTCGGGGAGCTCACTCTCTTCGGATGGATGCGTGTTTTCTTCGTTTTTCGGAGGTAAATAGTCTGCGACTTCGCTCTTCCTTCGCCCGGTCTTGAGGAAGCAAAAACGAAATTAGGAATCTGTTCCGTCGGCTGCCGTCGATAGGCGACGCAGAGCGAAGCGAAGGAGGACGCCCGTCCAGCGTCGGGCAGAAGAAAAAGAAAACGTGAAAATAGCGAGTAAAAAATGCCCGACCAAAAGCCAAAAGGAATCCCATAAGTGCGTGCGTGTGTGTTTGGACTGCAGCGTGTATGTGTTTCTGTTTGCCACTTTGCCGTGTGTCGTTGTCGTTGGCTTCGTCGTCGTCGTCGTCGCCGTCGTCGTCGTCGTCGTCGCATGCATCGTCCCCGACCGCCGGGGTCCCATCGGTGGCGCGACATCGTGGGCAGTTGCGTTGGACTTGTCGTGTAGGAAGTTTCGTGCGCTGGGTAAATTTTGTCGCCCGCTCAATTTGTCACCCGGTGGGATTCAACTGGACACACGCCGGAGGAGTTGGCCCCGTTCGATTCGCGGTCTTGAGTGCTTCCCAGTTTTCAGCCAGTGGGTGTGTCGCGGCGAACGCGAGACAAACAAACGTTCGGCTAGAGTTTTTGTGATATTTGAAAACTTTTTGACGATTTTGAATTATTTTTTTTTTTATTAGCGATAACTGCCAAAAGTGACTGTTGTAACGGCAGTTTGTGACATTTTATCTTGTGACAGTGGCTGATTGTGTTGGGTCCTTCCTGAGAAGTGATTGAAAAAGGTATTTATCTGATTTTTTTCAATATTTTAAGATATTTTAGCTAAGTTTGTTTGGTATTCTGACGTTTTTCCAACACGTGCTTTCCTTAGTGGAATTTTGCAAAGGTTTACTTCAGAGAATTCGCGTTGTTTACAATTGAAATTCGTTAGCCGAGATAATTTAAAATAAAAAGACAAGTGCACGCACTTTTTACGCACTTTTGAGAATTTAACTTATCCCTTTTTGTGTGTTATGTTAATTATATCATTTTGTAAATTCAACATAAACCACATCCTCTTAGCCTCTTCCTATAGTATTTAAATTTAAATAAACTATGCATTAATTAATAAAATTAAGTTTAAAATAGACACACAAAACTTTCCTATTGTTCAGCAATTTCTAATGTTCTTTTACTAGAAGAGAACACGATTTCGTTAAATTTAAATAATTAAAAAAATACCATTTGTGATGGAGAAGCGCATTTAGCGCAATTAAAAAGAATTTACAAAGTATTTTTAGGAGGGAAGACGACGTATTCAATGGCAAGTATTTATTTATTTTTTATTTACTTAAGATTCAGAAGTTAGCGAGATACGTCTTGAAACAGACAAAGATTCTTTGATTGTTCTAACTAGGTTTGGATTGCTGAACTCATATTCGCTTCCTGTTCGAAAACTAGGAAAAATTTGTTAATTGGCACGAATTTATTTTCTATAGTCGCTTGAATTGAATTAAAAAGAAACGAAACTTTCTTTAGTTAAGGACGATTTTCAGTCACAAATAAACAATTTATTTCTCTTATATCTCAAAAGGGGGTAGGGATAGATTTTATTATTAATTTTTCTGCTTTTACTTCGGTAAAATGCTTTATAAACGATTTTTAAATGCAAAAACTCAGTAAACTCAAATCGGACTGTCCACGTTTGGTTGAAAGAATACCGTAGAATACCGTAGTCAATCTTACTAGAGTAGGTAAATTAGACGTTTTTGTTTAAAAAAAATACCATACATTGCTGGTAGTAAGTTAGGAGAATTTGATACAGAGAAAAAACTATTTTCTTTTAATAAAAAGCGTTAGGTTGTGGCGGCTGCCCATAGAGCACAGCTAGATCACAGCTTAGGTTTATTAAATTAAAGGAGCAATTTGAAAATTGGGATCATAATAAAAGAAATTGAAAATTAGGATAGTAAGCGGAACAACTTAAGCTTGGGGCATTAACTATTTAAATTGCTCATATTATTTTTATCCTACAGTAAGTTAAAATATCCCGACGGCTAATATAGTAAGATTTAAGCATCTATAATTGACCTCGATGTTAAATTTTCAATTTATTATATTTTCTATGAACCTTGGACTCATTTCAAGAAGGCTTTACATATCAAAAGGTATTAATAAAACAATTTTCGCGTTTAAGAATGTATCACACGATTAACATTAGTTAAGAATCGTCAATTTATATTCAATTTAAGCTATACATACCTATGAAACTTGAATATACGAGCCTTAAATCCCACTGAGCTTTACTCATTCTCAGAGAAACTTTAATCGAGATATTTAAATGAATTTTGGCACGAATGTTAATTAAATATCCAAATCAATTCATTTATTTTGAAAGACGCATGCGTTTAGAACTTAAATGAATTTAAAATATGAATTAAACTGAAACGAGATTAAATAAAACGAACGTATAAAATTTCTTCCTAGTTCAACAAATTTTTACTCTCATTTGTATCAATCTCCAAGCACAGAAGTAGTATAAAAAATTCAAAATAGCAAATTGTAAAATCTTTAATTTCTAGACGTCGATTTCACTGAACTTTTATAGCTTTTTGCTTAAATTTAGCAAGAGTTAGTTCATCAGCAGCTGTTTTCTTTGTTTTTTTTTTCTTATATATGAACATAAAATTTACGTTTAAGTTCGATCAACGATGTTTTTGGAAATTGCCTTGACTTTTTTTCCAAGTATCTTTACACTGTTTGTAATGATGATCTACGTTGCAATGCATCAACTGACTAAGGACGCCTTGGACCAGAAAATCTTAAGATTTGAATCTATCGCCAAGTCATAAATTGAGATTAGGTCGTTAGCTGTACCGAGGGAGAGAAATCCTCCCGCGTCGCGCTTATTACAGTAAAGAATGGGAAAATCAATCTTGTGACGACGAAGTGCTTAGGGTGGGTATTTTTGTCTCGATATAGCGGTAAATTTCATTGATTTGTAAGACGATGTCCACCTACAGCCACCGGTTAAAATTATGAAGGCACCCCAGAGTACGGCGCAATTGCAGGCTAAACCATTGGAGCCGCTGAGGCCACCGCTAAAATTAGAAAATTCTGCGGGATTCGATTGTGGTGGACAACAGAGGACGACACACATTCGCCGGGAGCCAGTACGGTGCAATTTAAATCGCGGTACTACGCTGAAACTCTGCAAGTTGCGAAAGCAATGAACTGCGATTAAGATGCACAGTGACTGCTACACTTTATCCCCCATATTGTGGCTGGAAGTAATTTCACGTTATTTACGTGCCTTGCACTCGACTCTGATGTTTTTCTTAGCAAATCCCTTGCCACAGCCGCAGGAAGACACATGTGCCCCGGCATTCTCGTCATTTTCATCGTTTTCTTGGTCGTCTTAAGTCGCTCTCGCGCTGATCGCAAATCGATTCGAGGCACTGAACCAGAAATAAAGGCGATCACGCCGCCGTCGTCCGGCCCCACATAACAAGATCTGCTCCGACGCTTGCTGATACTCTCTGGATTGGCGGTAATGTGGGCTTCATGCCTGTTTAAATTCGTTTCTTGCCGCAGATTGCCATAATCGCTCATTTCGAGGGTAAAACAATTGGGTGGAGGGGAGGGGAAAGGACGGCCGGGGGCGCGGATCGGGCGAACAGTGTCCGATCGCGATCGCAAAAGAGAAATTGTCAAGCGCGCGCAACGTTTTTCACCTGAGGTAGAGCCATAAGTATATCCATTCCGGCGGAGGAATCCGCGAGCGTGGAGTCAAAGGCCAGATAAGAAACCTCGTTCCAGGCAGGCTGTGCTGCTACACTGCTGGACCCACAGCATCATCCCAGCCGCCTCGAGGCGCTCCGCCGTTCATCACGGCCGATCGCGCGGCCAATGGACGATGGAATGACAGTTGGATTAGTCATGCATACCTGGCCGCTTACGGCCTATTAGTAACTGTCGATGGTTTGATCTGTCGCCTGCCAATCGGCCGGTATCATCCCTGGCCTCCACCAGAACGAAGATGGGGGGGCCCTTCACCGTTCAGAGGGCGATCCTCGCCGAGGTCGACTATTAAGCCATTTATCGCCAGCACTAATGGCTGCTGCGATTCGTCAACGGCCGCTAATTGATAATTGCGCCGTCGTCATATCTCACCGATTTGCATAAAATTACACCGCTGCCGGTGAGTGAATGAATGCGCCGCGGATTTTACTGTCGGTCGCGTATGTACCGTACCCTCTGTACTACCGCCAGGTGTTATCCGATTTAACTGCCACAAATTATTTATTCACAATCTCTCTTTATTGTTACCCACCGGATGTTCGATGCTCCTTCCTCTCGGTGGTGTTGCTCCATTTCGCGATTCTCCGAGGTCCATGTGAGAAAATTATCGATTACGGCGGCAAGGGTCTGGGATGCTGCAAAACTGCAGAATCGCTGGCTCACCTGCGGCAGATCGGTTTGCACCTTATCGACCGAGCCAGTGCCCAGCCCCAGCAATCGAAATTCATTTTCAAATGAATTATCACATTCGGAGCAAATTTATCGGAAAATGCTCAGCCTGGGCCAATATTAAAAATTTTTTTTTTTCATTGGGACTGTTTTCGCAGCCTCCGTCCGGATTCACAGGATCCAGCGGGCTGGGTTCGGATTTTTAGAGCTGTCGGCACGAGTTACGCCAGTCGGTCGGGGCGCTCCGCATGCCCGGACAGTGATAGGTGCAGGTAATTCAACTTTTCAGCGGCTGTGAGCTCGCGGAATGTGATGCCTTTTTTTTTAAAAATTTGGAATTGCCGGTTGCACGGCACTTTCCTCCGAACAGACCCCAAATCGCAGATCGCGTGTCTGCCAAAATCAATTAGCCATCCACTGTCGAGAGCTGGGGCTGCTGGGAAGCGGATTTGCATCTGAAAGATACTCCTGGAGTGCACCATCATGTCACCGGATTGCGCTTAGCGCACTACAGTGCCCCTTTACTTTGCCCGTCATGGCACCAATTCATCAATCACACGATACCCTGCCCGGATGCCCTGGGAGGCGGCAGGAGGCATGATGGGGCGCTTTTTTGTTTTTTTTTGCAGCCCCCGGGCGAAAACAATTTCCCATCAGGGACTCCCTTGAGAGGCGTCTTGTTGTGCTCGCAGCTAAGCCAGCCCCCTTGACCGAATCGAAAAATTGTTTTCGGGTGAATTTTTCATTTTTGAACAAAAATTGTATTTTCCCTCCCAGGCCACTTCTGGCCGATTATTGCGGTACATACGAGCCCCCTGCATTCTCAGGCATCTGGGAAGGCACTGCATGGGGCTCCGACTGGCGACAGCGGCGGCTGAGGGGGCTGCAGCGCCGGAAATCCCATCCCAAGTGGCGGTCATTTAACGCTGAGGAGACATGGTGAAATCCACACCGCCGTCACCGGAGGACAATGGGGTCGCTTGTTGGAATGTCAAGTTAAGTCGGCCGCCTTAAGGAGCTCTCCTTTCGGTCGCAACGGAGGGCAATGGAAAATGCGATTAAAACGCGAACATACCGCACAACAAAGGGATAATTTTCGTGTGTGATATTATCGCACTTTGAGTTTGGCCCCTTGCAGCGGAACAGTCGAGGACGCATATGGTGATCGCAGCTTTTCGCCCTCCATTCCCGGAGTAATTGTCCCGAGCTAATAAAATTTTACTTCGCGCTCGATCGTATCTCGCTCCTTCGCGGATAGTCTGACGATGGTCGGGGCAACTCTGAGGTCTTACGAACAAGATCTCGGGATAGGGCGGGAATATTCCAAAGGGTTTGTATGCTAGCAAGGCGGGATAAATAAAGATGTTTTTCTGCATTTTTCTCACTTCGCTGCACTTCGGAAATTACTTTAGTCTTGGGGTGCATGTTGCCCTCTTAAGGATTTAGATGTAATTTGAAAAAGATTAAGTTTTTGATAGGTTTAACTATTACTACAGTCAAATGTGATGTTATTCCTTTAATGAAAGGGCGTAAATATGTTGATTGAGAGACAAAAGGGTCTTGTTTCGGTTACATAATTCGAAAAAGGACACTTTTATGTTTTTGGCTAATAGACACTCTTTTAATAATTTTTAATGTTACCTTTTTATACAAATTAAGACTTTGGTTTGCATTAATAACTGCCGCTAATTATTAATCAATTATAAGAGTACCTAAGTGTTGTTTACAAAACATTATAAAAACTATATAAAATTATAAATTATACCTACTGCTGAATTAAAATTACCTATCTGTACTTTTTCAATTTCAGTTTATTTAGACTATGAAAAAGTCATGTAAGATATAAAGAATAGCGTTCAAATCAAACTCTTGTATATTTATTTATTTATTTCACTTAACACAAACTACATTTACTTAACCCTAGAGAGATAATCTTGTCTTACGTCCCAGAGACGTATGCTACCTTATTAGAGTTCATTTTACGGATCTTACAAATTAGTTCAGGTATTAGATGTGTTCTGTTGATGATCTGATCTTTATCGATTTTGCAACAAATTTTATATTGAACTGAAATTTAGGAATGGTTATCTATAGTAAATTTGTTTTAATTTTGGGAAAAGAGCATTAAATTGCGTTGAATTATACCCACTTTCCATGACAAATTGAATCCAATAAGTTTTTCAATTCACGACTTGAAGTTTGGATGGAATAATTAAGTTAATTAAGTAAAATTCTGTAAAAGTTAGAACAGCAAACGTAGAATTCTCTTAAAAAATAGTTAAAAATATTTATTTAGCCGCTACCTACGTTTCGTCGAATTAGATTATCTTTCTAGGTTTAAGCATAGGTACTTAATTATCTAAACATACAAACTAAATCGTAAATAGAAGAACATAAAGAATAAAAGAGGTGCTAGAATTCTCACATGCATCAATAAAAGGTAAATTTTAATGTATCCTATTTTTCATACCAAATCAGATATGCTAAATTGTAAAGAGTTCATATCTCATCCTGATTTTATCAAATTTTATAAGCCTTTTTCGAAATTTGTTTTATGGGTTTGAGATAAGTAGCCAGTTACTTGTACCACCGATCATTGCAAAACTCGTAAACTACAAGGTCTTCGATTTCGCGTGAGACAACCTAAAACCGTGGCTGTGCGCTCAAAAACAGACAGAAACCTAGCAAATTTTTGTCAAGGAAAGACCTTACAGCAGCAGCCCCCACACGTTTGCCATGTTGTCGCCCATCAAATTGCAATTAATTTCAACAATTCGACGTCCCGCTGCTGCTGATCGCGGCGGTCCCTCGAAACGTACAGTGATTATGTGATTTGGCCCGGGATCATTCGGTTGATGGCTGTGGGAATTTTTGCCGCGAAGCCTTCATCACTTCGCGGCCTATTCGATTCAAAAAAAAAAAAAAATCTTTTTAAAATCCATCTTAGCCGAGGCCGAAGAAGAGAAGATTTTGTCCGCCAGATTAGGGCAATGCCTCTTGAGCAACTGAGCGCGATAAGCTTGCGCCATTAAAACCGCTTAATTTCAGTTTTATTTGTCATCAGGAAGGTGGCGATGCGGTCTACGACTGGGACCGGAGGTGGTTAATTGTCGCATTTCCCATGATGGGATGACCGACGACAAGCAGATGGGAGGACTACCGGGGTTTTTTGACGACAAAACGCGCTTTAATCGCTAATTGACGTTTTGTTAGGGTCCAATTCAGGTGGGGTCCACGTCGCTCCGAATGACAATTTCAAGTTTATGGCCGCGGCTGGGGACAAACCAGGGTACTGCAGTTCACTCTGGAGCCAATCTCTGATGATGGCCTTCTGGGAAACTATAAAACGCAACAGTTAATCAATTAAATTCATTTTAATGACTAAACGACATTTTAATCGGTTTCGATGTGCGCACTCTTTGACTAAAGAGGAATTTGGGGCCATGTTCGAAGAGGTATAAGTCGCTGACGAGGTTCCAAGGTAGGTTATCTGAGCACTTAAGCCGGCTTTGGTCGTAGTTGGCCCTGGTCCAACAATGTTGCACAAATTTCGCACCTCGACGAAGTCATCACCCCGGATTGCTTTCGCTAGAAATGACCGTCATTATCCCGGGGGGAGAGGTGCGGTGCACAAGGCTGCGGTAGCGTGACCATGGTGCGCTGCACATGCACCGGGGGCTGCACAAAGAGCTGAGCGGCAATCTTGTCCAATAAAACAGGATCAGCACGAAACAGCAATAAAATCTGTTTTCACACTTTCCGTTGGACATTGACGATGGCCTGCAATCAGACTGGTTCCTAGAGCGGATCCCAGAGATTATGACCGCCACATGATGCAGGACGGGAGGCGATCAAAGGGCAAGATCATAAATGAGCATCAATTCCTCCGGTTCGACGGGATCTTTTCGATATATTGGACCGCAAAGCCGGCGGGTAACAAATACAAAAATCTGGGGGCAACAAAACGGTGTCACCTAATCCAGTCTGAGCCGTCTCAAAAGCACCCACAAGTCGCGCGGTCCGAATCAGGTCCGAAAACACCTGAAGATGATCTCTCTTAAGAAATTGCTTTTCCTCAGAATGACCATAAATTTTTGATCTGTCATTCGCCTGTCATTTCATTTCGGTTGATTTTGATGATTTTTTGCTGCGGACCCTGCGGGGGCATTGCTGTGGCCGCCCGGACCGCAGTTTCCCAAAGCCTGAGACGACCTCAGCCGGTGATCCCTACAAAAATCCAATCGTTGGGAAGGCGGGCTGCATACCGATCGTTTGGTTGGCATATGTGTGACATTTCTCATTTGGGGCCCGGCGGCAATTTTGGACCTTTGTTGTTCGGCTCTGGCCATCGCTTGCGGGCATCGGGCGCGCACTCCTCCTCAGTGGGGCCCCCATTAGTCGGAAAGAGGTGACCATCAAGTGGAGCCATTTTGCCGCGCTATTAGATGAGCGAGCGCGTTTTTTTTTACGTCTTATTTTGGTATTCCACTTAATTCGTTTTTGTCTCCGTGTCAGGGAATTGCTGGAAGAATTTGACTCTGAGACTCTGGGGGCTCCCTTGCTGGGGCTGTGTGACCGCGACGGCGACGGCAGCGGCGGCGGCGGCTGTGATTCGTTTTTGTCCGATCGCCTGAATCACAAGCGCACGGCAGATTGATAGATGCCAAGGCGCGGAAAAAAGCTCAACAAAAGCCACAAAAGGGGGAGGTGGGAAAAAAATGGCTGAGACGTAGAATAAATCGGAGCCCCAGAGAAGGTCACATGACGCGGACAACATAATTGCGTTCGTTTTTCCATCTCCGCGCCATCGGCCATCGGGGCATCGGAGCAATTTGGTCAATCAATCATTTGGTGGCGCGCAGGCTTTTAATTTAATGGGAAATTAAGGTTGATGCGGCGCGCGGGACTTTTTGTGATGATCGTCCACCGATCAGCCCCGCCGCCAGAGTGCGGTCTTCGATGTCTTTTGTTTTGATTAGCGTTTCGTTACGTGGCCAAATACCTGTAAGGTTCCGGGTATCACCATACCTCAGTTTTTGGCCATCCAATGATCAGACACTAACTGTAGAACTGATCAAACTGTTAGATGCGGTCCATTGCAGCATCCAAAAATTACGAAAAATAAAAGAAGAAAAACAAAAAAAGAAACTTGTACCTTTGAGGCTCACTGAATCGTGAAAAGCCCAGAGCACAACCTTCTCATCCCTGTCCCGTGCAGTAATTGCAAAAGAATCCATCAAGTCCTTTCCGCACGGGGGGCACTTATCTCATTTATTAGCCGCGAAAGTGGTTAGATGCCTCGCGCAAGATGCAGCGGTGCATGTCACCCGAGGGCTGTTGTCGATGCCAAATGAGCTGTGAACTGTTTTCGTAGCTAATCACCTGCGGCGGTGGTCTCTTCGTCGATTTAGTGAGTCACGCTCCCCTACCTCATTAATTAAAATTTTACAGATTTTTTTTTTTTTCGCGGATTTAACGCCACGTTTTCTTCAACACCATCCGAAGAATGGGACTCGCTATTATGGGATCAGTCCCAGAAGCATTTTACGGCAACAAACGCCGCTCAATGCCCTTTGGGCGAAAAACAACGACACAATAAAAATCATCTCGATAAATGGAAGGCTAATTTAATTATGCAATTTGATCAGGCGCGATAAATAGTGGCCGCGTTATTGCTTCTATTGCCTGGCTAGGCACAGATTAACCACGATTTTAATTGTTTAATGCTAAAAAGCGCACAAACAGTTAATTAGTTGACACCCCGAACGCTATTATTTAGTTGGGGAAGAAGGGGTGAAATTATTATTTTCGCACCAACTCAGATCTTTCGTGATTATCACCTGAGAAGAATCTCACCGAGTCGCGACTGGACATGCAAATGATCTCATTGTTCGCTTAATTGGACCTCGCGGGAAAGTAATCCCACGAATGAGTCGCCACTCAAGGACCCATCCTGGCTGGACTTGTCTGCACGTGGCTGTAAAGTACGCAGATTCAAGGCGAAGCGAATTTCTTGTATATCGGGTGGAAGAAAAAAAGGTACAGGTGATATAAGGCCACGCATTTATAGATAACTTCTAATGAGTCACGGTTTTTTAATTAAACAAGAAAAAAATTTAAAGTAATATTGACTACACTAAAAAAAAAACATAATTTCAAAGATTAAAGTAATTCGGTTCATGTGGTTTTTTGAAACGTAGTTAGAAAAAAAAAACAAATTGACATCCAAACCATTCGTCTTCTATTTCAATTTGAAAGATTTCAGTTTTTATGTAGTTGGTTACTTACGAGTATTTCACAATGAACACAGGACTTCTGCGTTTCTGTTAAATAGAAAATAATTTCAGAAATAATACGCAATTTTTAGAATTAATATTTCGATAATATTTCGAATTAAATTGGAGTTTGACTGTAGGTCTTTTAAAATTTACAAGATTACGTTAGATTAGGTTGCAGTGGCTGCCCGAAGGCACACTTAGGCCAGATACGGCCCATTGTTATACTAGGAGAGATAGTGAGATAAAGGGGATGCTGTACCATTTCCCACAGATTAGCCCGTTTCGAAGTATTTAGATTCCTTGATGAACTGCGCTAGATCTCAAAATTTACAAACTTATAAAAACGTTAAAATTAATAATCATCGCTAAAACTGTTGTCTTGAAAAGTATAAGCGATGAATTTTGAATATTAAGCACAGATTTTGTTTTTTAATATTACCATACTGTTCCTGTTTAGTTAGCTCATTCTATTAAAAAGTAATTGCATGTTTTATACTTATGATTTATCCATACTTATTAATTATAACTCTGTCACGAACTTGTTAAATAAAATCTCCCAGGCAATCGATTTTCAACGCAACTAAAATGGGTGTTGTTAACTGCATATTTTATTTACTGAGTAATTTTATGCAGAGATACAACACTATTTAAGAATTTATGAAACTTTTGCAATTAGACATAAGTCGGAATATTAAAAACAAAAAAACGATATACCATCATAATAAGAATTAATTGCTAAATTATGCAGGTTTCGTGAAAGAAAAATCATTCGAAACGATTTTCTTAATGGAAAGGTAACGTGCGTTGTTTTCTGTATCAGATTTTAATTTAATTTCATAATTACGTTACTCTGGAGTTTTTATTAATCAATTATGTTATAATTTTCACTTGTAATATAATAAAATTAAGTCGTAAAATAATGTCACTTTTCATAATTTCAACAATTTGTTACAATTATCACAAATCAACTGGAGAAAGGAGTGATTTTCTGAAATAAATCATTATAATTAATTTCTAGCTTTCCATAATTTGTGCTGTTGTTTTGGAAAGTGGTACAAGTTCATCTTTTTAACATATTATTTTAACAACTTCTCTAATTAAATTTTAACGTGTGTATACCCCTCGTGTGCATATTTAAAATAATGGATTTATATCACTTTAAAAAAATAACGATTCATTTCATAGTGACCTCTGATTAGTGCCAAAACGATGCAGATAACCACTTTCGATTTTCTTTTAATTTTAACTCTTTTAGAACTAAAGGTTTTCGTAAAAACACATAAAAATTAGGACTTTATCGTGAGAGTCGATGTTAATAGAATTTTTTCTATTCTATCCGGAAAAATCATAGGGCCCTATTGTAAATATCGTCATTTTTACGAAGAAAAGAGCTTACAAAAGCCTTTTTTGGGTAAATATTTCTCAGTGAAGTTCCTAAAATTCTCATAAACTTATTTAAGTAAACTTTGCATTCAATTAAATTTTTCGTTCAAAGTTCAAACGACTTATTAAACCACTTTGAACGAAAAAATGAATTGAAGACTAAGGTTACTAAAATAAATTTATGAGAATTTTATGAATTTTACTAAGAAATTTTTACTCAACAAAGGTTTTCGTAAGATTGGCCCTTAGTGACGAAATGACGATTTTAGTAAATCAGGGCCATAGTATCGGGTAAGCTGATCAATTCTTTCAATTTTAAAATAGGAATTTCCAGTGGCAATTTTTAAACTGACTTTGGGTTAAAATAAGTCAGAAAAAATGCAGGACTAGGTACTACGAGAACGGCAGCTTTAAACGCATTTAAACGAGCAGTTTTAAGTGAGATTTCTTTCGTAGGTCGTAGGTAAAAACTCAATTTTGAAAAGTTGAAAGACTATTTACAACGAGAACACAGACAGGAAGATTCAATTTGTTCTGAGAAATAATCGGAACGAGCTCTTTCTGGAGTTATAGCTGAAATAGCTCAAAATGGGTATAGTAAAAAATAGCAAGTGCAGGCTGTTAGTCTAAATTTACAAAAAGTCATATTTCTTTGCGTTATTTATTATAAATTTATCCACAAATTAATTTAAAGTGGCACACAAATTGTTAGTAGACTTGATAAGTCTACGAAATAGACTTACGGTACAAAACTTATAGACTTAAGTGGATTCCATTTAAATTCGATTCATAGTAGACTCTCAAGATAAGTGCCTTAATCTGAATATTCGAAACTTTCATAAAATGTAACGACTTAAGAAAAATTAACAAAAATTATTAAGGAAGACACATCTAGAGGCATTTAGTGATTAAAACCTATGGGTAAAATGATGTTATTTAAAAAGGAAGAACTATTTCGAAGTATATTGGGTTATTTTCTGGTTTTGAAATGGTTAAAGTGAAGGCGAGGCTCTGTGCGAAGTTTTTTGTATTGAGTTGATTGATTTTTAATACATTTTTATGGTAGTAAGACCATCTGAACGAGAAAGGAAGGATCTTTTTGCTATTTTTGGGGAGCTAAATTCGTTTTTTTTCTAATCCTACTTAAAAATATTTTCGCTTTAAATAATTTCATCCTTAAAAATCGTTTAATCCGCCAAATTAATGGTAATTAAATGTTCATTCCAGATTGACCCCAATCATCGAGGACGATGCGGTCAGATAGCTATGCGCTGACTAGCCCCGCGGACAGCAGCAGCCCCAATTCGAACAGCCTGAAGAGCATGGAACATATCATGGCACGGTTCCAGTCCCTGGAGAGCAGTCCGCTGTCCATTGCGTCCCCATTTTTGGTCAAGAAGCCGCCGGGCCCGCAGCATCCGTCGAAACCGAAACGATGGGGTTCCCCGCCCGTCAATTTGGCGGGTCAGTTCATTAATCCGGCAACGGGAAAGAAGCGGGTGCAGTGCAGCATCTGCCTGAAAACGTTCTGTGACAAGGGCGCATTAAAAATTCACTTCTCCGCGGTCCACCTGCGGGAGATGCACAAGTGTACCGTTGAGGGGTGCAACATGGTGTTTAGCTCGCGGCGATCGCGAAACCGTCACAGTGCGAACCCCAATCCGAAACTCCATTCGCCCCACATCCGGCGGAAAATTTCACCCCATGACGGACGTACGGCACAGCCCTATCCGCTGTTGTTCCAATCACCTGCCGCCCTGATGCCTTCGACCGGACTTAATCCTGTTTACGCGTTCGATAGGTTCCCGCCGCTAATCGGCGGCTACCACCCCCACCATCCGCCAATGTTCGATCTCGGGCTGGGGTGTCCCATACCGATGGGCGCCGCCGGGACGCTGGATTCCACCAAGGCCGAGAATGACAACGAGAGTTCCAGCGATGATGGGAAATCAATCAGCGATGTCGAGGATGACTTCAGAGATTCGGGAATTCGACTATCCGACGACTGCAATCAGCCCCTCGATTTTAGTATGAAAAAAAAAATCAATGACCGGCTGAGCTTATCCGGCAGCGACTGTGACTCTACAGATACGACGGAGACGGTCTCTTCCCGAGGGAAGCGGTCCAATTCACCGAGCTCCCCAGGAGCTACATTTTCTATGGATTGCCTTCTCGGAAGGAGTACCCCCGATAGACGACGACGCTCCGGCGTGGGGGAACAGCAGCAACAACAACAACAGCAGCAGCAACTCCTCGACTTGTCGAAGAAGCACGAAATTATAGCCACTGCCCAGCGACGTAGCCAGCAGCAGCAGGCCTCCAGCTCTTTCAGTCAGATCCTGGCAGATCATCCCGAGGGCCCGACCAGCGGCAGCGGCACTATGTGGAACATCCTCTCCGAAGTCTACAGGTCGATGTTGATGAACAACAGCCTAAAGGCACAGTACAGCGAGATACAGACGAAGACGATTTCTGTGTAAGCTGCCGCCGCAATGTAGGCGTCAAGTGCAATAGGCCCTTCCTTGCAATTTTTTTTTATTATCATTTCGCGCGTAGTGCAACTGTTTCCTATTTTTTCTTATTATTATTATTTTTTTTTTTGTAAGTCTAAGCCTCGGTTAAGTATATTTTGTACAGATCTAGCTTTAGTTAGGAACTAAGCGTTAGTTAGACACTCACTTAAACTTGTCATAAGTTCAAGGAATAAATCTTAAAGAGTCGAAGAAATCGATCGTTTCACTCATATTTTTACTCAGTTTTTTCAGTTTTTAAATACCTAAGAAGTTAAATTTCAATGGCTAAGGTAAGTTGCGTTATACTAAAAAGTAAGTAAATTTAAATTTCTTTTACACAACCCCTAAACATTAACCCTTTGCAGTCCAATGCCGAGTCTGACTCGACATAATGAGTTTTATGCATAAAAATTGCGTAAGAGCTCAGACTTGAGTTTTGTATAGAAAACATAATTTCAAATTTCCTTGCAGCTAGGCTCAATGTCGAGTGTGGTTTGAAATTGTTTTAAAATTTAAGAATTATGTTTCTTGGAATTACTTCAAAAAAGCTACAACTTTGATCAGAGGGCAGGGCTCAAACCAGTGTCCTTCGAATTGGCGCTTCACTGCTCTAACCAACTGAGCTATCCGTAGCCTTACTCTCGGTGTCTTCTCGAATTTATGTTCTGATCGACCGATCCCAAATGATTATTTTAATTTTTTTCCTCACTCCAATAAGCTTTTGTGTGAGGTAAAGTTATTCAAAACTTAGTTAGGAATAGGGAAAAGTAATTCGAACCACAAAGGGTTAAGTGTAGTGTAAATTTGATAAAATTTATCCTCGAAAAGGTAAAGTTATAGCAATAAAAATAAATTTGTTTAATGATTTACAATTGAGCTGTTTTTTTTTTTGAAAGAGGCATAAGTCGAAAATGTCATAAAACAAAATTTTCCTATATTCCTTTTGAAATAAAATCAGCCTTATGACATTTTGGACTTATGCCACTTTCAAAATAAACGGCTCAATTGCTTTATTCTTTTCTCAATTGGTACAAATTCCAAAAATATTGTTCTATACCATTCGAAATTGTCTACATATCTCAAAAACCGTGTTTAGAACTTTAATACAAATTAGGTCAAAGTCAATAGCTTTTGTTTGTAGTGAATGATTTTGGAATAGGGCTGAATAAAGTTTTTGGTTTACTGATACTATAAATGTTTTTATGATATGATGAGAGTATAGAGAAAATTTACAATTTTGTACGTTAACTTTTGGAATTATTTAGTGATAGTAGAATTTCAGACTACAATTTGTTTAGCTCTAATGAGGCATTAAATCAAAATGTTACTTTTCTATCCTTTGCCAAACGATTTCATTACTTAAAATCCCCTCAATAGACGTCAATCCGAAGTCGACTATCTTTTTTTTTTTTTTAAAATCCATTCCAATGATGCCCGCAAGCAGTGGCACAACGGTCGATTGTGTGTCGGGCAGGTATTTGAAAATGTGCACAAAACACATTTTGTGGCGGGTAAATTGTATGCAACTTTAATGACGTGTAATTGTTAGTTTGAGTCTGTGGGTCCCCCCCGCCGGGAGCGCCCTGGAACCCCGTCACAATCGAAACAAGATCCCAATTACGTTATTAAAACTTCGAAATCTGATTACGGTAATTATGGGGCGCAGAGACAAAGTTACGGTCCGACGTCTGAAGCCCGCAAGTCTAAGAGAGAGAGGTACTTCGGGGATTGGTGAAAACCTGAAAATCAACCGTCACAAGACTACGGATGGGGCTCCGTTTTGTCATCTGTCGTCAACAATGCGGCCCCACCAGGTAAGCTTGAATGAATGAGCCCCCTGTCGCTGGAGGTGGTCGACAGAGGATCGGAACGGTGAAGACTCTTCCAAGCCCTCAAGGAGCTCGAGCTCGAGCTCGAGAAGTTGTCGGTATGTGTCAAGCTTGGCGAGGCTGACGTTGATGGGTCGGTGCCAGCGCCAATCGAGTCCTCTGTGCATCGACCTGGGGCTCCGGAGCACCGGGGGCCCCTAACCGGCCTGGCCTGGCATGGCAATGAGGGGCATGAGTAATTGTTTGGATCAAGCAAACTTCCAAGACGACGTCGTCGTTATCCACTTTGTGGCCGTCCTTGCTACGGCGCTGCGCTGGCTCGGGCTTCGGGGACCCCGCGTGTGTGCAGCCGTCGCGCCGTGCAGAAGTGAAATACACCAAAAAGGCTGACGTTTTCCGGATTACCGAGAGTAAACATAATTAGAAACCTGTTCTTGCGGATAATGCGCGAAAGGGGGGGAGGGGGAGCTTACCTGCACCTCTCTGGCGATAGTGTGGAGCACCACGGGCACATTGCGAAATCCGCATCGCTCCGATTAAACCTTAGTACCTAACTTGTGGGGATATGCGTTTCAGCTGCATAGTGCATACCAACGCAACGTACAGTTGTAGGCATCGCACCGCGCACGGGTGCTTCGGGTAAGCCACCAAAGGCAGCTCCCCACAGCCCCATTGTGCCGCATTGCCTGGCTGGCTGGGCTGGAAGATTGCCATAGCGCGCTGCCCGAGCGAGTGACAATGGAGGTGGAGCACAAATCGAAATGCACCGCGGAACCCAAAACTCCACCTTTCCGCGGTACTCGGTACGGTGAGTTTCATTGCAGCCTCGCCAGGGGGGCAAGTGTTTCACAGCTCGTGGCAGTAAACCTCACCCGGACTTAGTGTAATTTCCAGCCAACATGGGAAAGGTTTTTGCAAAATTTTTACTACAAAATAAAACATATCAATGCTAGCCGTCCGCCACGCAATTTAATCGTAAATAGCTCAAATCGAACCCCAGCAACCTTTTATGAGGTGTTTAACGAAAAATCAGTTTAGAGCTCAGCACTAGCCACCGATTCGGGCGGACGGAGGTCACCCCATTCTTGGGGACGATAATTTGCGGTTTGCTGTACTTGGGTTGGGTACTTGGTATCGCCCTGGGGTATGTAGTAAATGTCGACCGAGGATAAACATAATTTGCAGAGTAAACAGCCACTCAAAGGCGATTTTCGGCAAATTGTGTCCTTTGACATTCCTAATTAATTCCTTTGGCTCTGGAAGGATTGCTATGGACTCAAATTTAAGCCCTACGGGAATGGTAGTCACTGTGGGGATTGTGCATCTTGAAATAAACAGACGTTTAAATTTGATTATCTGTAGAATGATAATAAACAAATTGCAACACGCACACTGCTCGAAAAGTATGCCCAATTTCCTCTTAATTTAGTTAAACCAAAGTTTCTTCTGGTACTATCAAAAATTTCATGACTAAAGTTAAACACCAAACTGAAAATTTAATATTTTTTTCATAGTAACAATGTTATCTCTTTTCAGAAGTGAATTATTGAATTATTTTCTATACGACTTTTGCCTTGTGACTCTGTCTGAATAAGAAAATAAGTTTAAAATCGAACATAATTCAGCACACCTATTGTAGAAAACAACAAAGTTTCCTTTGAAAGTCTTTCGCGAAAATGCAACCAACATGTAAATGTAGCTTCATTTTTGAAGTTATTTTGTAGCATTATTATGAATTTTTTTGATTAGCAAGAAAAAAGAAAGATTTACGTTTCTTTTAAGTTCAATGAGATGTCTCGAAAATAATTTTAAGTCTAGCAAATTAATTAAATTTCTGTAATACCTAATAAAATTGTGGACTGTTAGCCACAAAACAAAGGTTTAGTTTTCTAGAAGGAAAATGCAAGAATCTGTGTCTTGATTTACCCAAGGGTTATATAATTAACGTTATGAATTAGTTTTCTTAGTTTTCTGACCCTCACCCGATAGAGAACACTAGGAATGGCTAGCTCATAAGGTATGCGCCCATAACCGTCATTTTAACTCTAGATAATCAAACTTAAATCAGTGTTACACTGTAACTAATCATTCAACTCAGGGACTACGTATTAAGAGCATGTTGATTTTTATATTTCCTTTCTTTATTTCAAATTATAATAAAAATATAGAAAAGTGGTAAACATTAGCGTTTGCAATCTTAGCAGATATTTGTCCGAATGTACCAAATTTGCATGGTCCGGTAGTCTATCATGCGAATGTTTAGTTATCTAGGGTTAATACCATCAACGAGGTAAAGACCGCCAATATTGTATGGACCAGATAAATTAATTAATGTTTTAGAACTCAGACTGTTCTGCCACTACAAATTCTGAAAACGGAGTATTTCAAAGAGACCATATAAAATTAGTTAGTAGGTCGTTCGTCCTTGAAAAGATGGCTTAAATACTTTTTGCAAAAGATATCGCAACTAGTCAATCAAAATAATTGAAAAAAATATTGAAATTGATGTTCCTACTTCAGACGTTACAAAAGAGTGAACCCTTGTCATATGTGACATCAATTATAATTAGAAAGGTATTTCATAGGTCGTTACAAAGATACTTCTACCAGCTGGCTTCTTGCAAGGAGGAAATAAAGACTTTTTAACTTTTAAGAGATGCCATAAATCAGCTGTCGTCGAATTTCAACTAAATGAATCTGCTTCCTTCTTTTGACAAAATTTTAGACAAGTTTTTCTAAGTCTGCGGGGTCATGTTTTCCATCATTTTTAATAGAAGCAATTGTGGACTATCGCCCGCTGTTTTTTGAATGCCTCAAATGCGTTATTATTATAAAATTTTGATTAAGCAAATCTTTTCTCATTTGTGCGATGAATAACGAAATCAAAACCCCTCCATCACTGGAGGTGTAGCCCCCTTTCGTCTGTGGCCTTCTCTTTACGGGGCCATTAGAGTCGACGAAGCACACCTCATTATTTCTGGCCATCCACGAAAATTACACGCCTCGAAGAAGTCGGTCGTCGTCAATCGGCCGAAATTCTTTAAGATGTATTTCTTTTTTTTTTTTCGACCAGGGCGACAATAGGCGACGACTTCAATTATCCATGAAACGTGAAAAGGCAATGTAATCTGCGGCCCGGAGGCTCGCGGAGCGGTGATCATAACAAGGCATAATTCATATACTGGCCGTAATGACGTGAAATGGAAACGGCGGGATTTCATATTTCATCCTGAACCGATCCGATTCTTCTTCTCCTTGGTTGCGAGCAATCGTGTCCCGGCCGGGCATCGCATCGCATATACAAAAATTGACAAATGTTCCCGGTGTGATTGATTTCGGGTCTTCAAATGGACGAGTCATTATGAAAAATTGCTCATCATTAGCTCAGGTAATTTTCTCCTGTGTGTGCACCAGCGGACGCGATCGCGGTCATCGTCGTTGTCGGCTGTTGGGAACCAGCGAACGCATCAATAACGTAACGCCGCCGCGGACTCACAGTCGACGCTCTTCGTAATATTTTAGACTCAAATTGGATTCTTGCGGGGGCCCCTGTGCGTCCCCGTCAATCACATGTATGTATAAATTGCCGAAAGATTAATCGTCCCGCTTAGGACGCGCCGCCGGCTAGTCAGCGGTCCAAGGACTCGGTTAGCTTAATTAATTTAATTAATCTTCGGTGTTAGAGTCTAAATCGTAGGGCTTAACGTTTCCAGGGATCTGAGGGGTGTCTATAGGTCACTGGATTAAAAATGTAGGACTCGAAGTAAAGGAGATCATTTGATTTTTAAACAAATTTAAAATCTTTATCCTTTAGATACAAAATAACCATACAAAAAGAGTGCCTTTTAAGTTTTTAACATTTTAGCTATTTTTAATATAAGAATTCCGAAATATACACAAAAACGACACTATCAATTGAGGAATTTTATGCTTTTATTATTACGTTTTTTTTTTGAGGTATTATAATAAAAATTAACATCAATATTTTGTTAACTGTATTACGTTAATTTCATAAGAGCTATCAATTTGTACTCGATCTAATCATTCCTATTTCAATTTGGAGGTTCCAAACTATTCAAAATTTCAGTCCAAATATATGGAATCATTAAAAAATTACTAATAAATTTCAAATACCATAAATAGTTCTAGGAGTAAAATTTTAAGAATAGCTTGTCTTCATTTTACATCCACCATACTGAACTATTAAAATTTTACAGAATTTAAACAACAACAACCATAAAACCATCTACCAACCAAAAGTTTTTGTACTAAACACCGCCTGGTTGTAATCAAACTTTAATTTGAACGAAAAGTCGTTTTTATTTTCTGTTTCATTACTTTGTAAATTTAAATTAAAATTGATACCATAAAAATGGGTTATTTTATACATATTTTGGTAGTTTTTAGCTGATAACTTTTATTAACATCCAAAATAGAATTTTGTTGTTATTCCAATACAACAAATGTGTCCTTCGATGGACAAATGTATAACAAAATTTACACCCAACCCACCTATCCCCCAACCGCAATGGCACACTTATGGCAAAGATCCAAAGCGTTAAGGTTACTTTGAGATCATTTTGATAAATGAAAATTATAATGTTTTATGCATTACACATGGATTTAATAACTGGCTGATCGGTGAGACAGGTAATTGAAAAGGTCCCTCTATCCCATACCCCCTTTTCTCTTAAAATTATTTCTCTTGGTAAAATTTGTTTTCGACTATTCCAAAGAAGCTATTTATCTTATATTTATTATTATAACTTTATAGTTCATATTAGCGTCATATATCCGAATTAAAGTAGACACTTTTAACCAGTTATAGTTGTTGGTTTTGATTGACTATATTCATGAGTTCATAAGTTCAAAATTTTGAGTTATGACGTTATGTTTTAGGAGGTGAAAAGCAAAATCTCTCCAATACTGCTACTAATTTTAAGCTCAGTTCTGTTCTTATATCTTAGACAAAGACGGTGGTGGGTTAGAGAATACGTTTCTATTACTAATTATTTATTTTTTAACATAATTTGCATTTTATTCGACGAAATATTTTATGGAGTATGAGACATCATCAGTTCCCTTGGTAAACTCGATTGTAATTGCCTTAGAATACAAAACAAGCTACTACTGCTACTACTTTTGAAAAATTATTAAATTATATTTTACTCGTTTTAAATTTTAAAAATTTGCAGTTTACACAGATATCAAAGTTGTTTTATATCGCGTATTATGCCTATGTAAAATTAAATAACATCTTTTGAGAAGTAGTTTTTTACTTTAGAAATGAGTGAATTAGTCGAAGAATAAAAATTCTTGGATATAATTTCACTATTTTTGTAATACCTAGCCAAATGAATGCGTAGTAAAATTACTCCTTAAGGGTAGATCAGCTTGGACAATCCTATTTTATTTGAAAAAAAGTACTATTTATTAAAATGACTCTAACAAAACGTGTCTGAAAATTTTTATTGAGCAACAAACAAGGGGCATAATTAGTTAGGCTAGAGAGGACTAGACTCTCTAAAAAAAAAAACTAATCCTAGTTACGCCAACGCGTCGAAGAGCCGAGTATTAAGCTAGGGTGCTATGGAAAAGGGTAAAATGGGCGAGAGGAGTTCAGCAGATGGCATTAACGATTTCTCAATATCTCACCAGGCAGCTGCACCTTGTTAAACTTAATTGATCCTAGGAAGCAGTTGTAACTCGCTGCCCAGCCCCGCGGGCCCTACTGATTGATTTCAGTTGCGAAACATAACCGCCAGCATAGTCTGCCGGTAATGCCGTGTTAATGCGCAACTATTAAAGCGACGCGGGCTCTCTTCCATTGGCATAGAATGGATGCTGTTCTGCTGGACCATGGGATCAAACTGACAAATCAATTTCTTTGCGCAACTTGCTGGATTCTATCGATTGACAAACTTAAGCAGGCAAAAATCGGAAAGATCACAACAAGATTTTCTGTTCGCATCAGGGCATACGGCGAATTAAATATACGGCGACTATACGCTGTGCGTGAGTAGTGGTCGCGGCAGTGCAACGACGATGTCGTCCGCGTTGGTGGACGGGAACATCGCCCCGCGGACTGGCCACAGACGGTTAAGCGCTGCGCTAATATTTTCATCGGAATGTGATTAATGGCCGCGATGTCGTAAAAATACAATCGGGGCCCTTTTTGATACACCACAGGGTACTTTGGTTGTCCGATCGATGCGATGATCGTTTTTAAGGTTTTCACCGTCGTACAGTTCCTTTTTGAGGGGGGAGGGGGGCACCTCGGGTGCCTCTGCTGGAGTGAGGCGCGCTGATCGCATTCCCGGGCAGCGCTTCTTTCTGGCAGCCCTCCGCGCTTGTCCCGGTGCATGGATTGCCGCGTACCCGTCTCAGCTGCTTTATCTGATCCGTTTTTCTGTTTACATGATCTTTCGCGAGTTTTGTGTGTTTTACGTGTTCTTGTTGCCCCATCTGCTCGATCACCACCTCCTTCCATTGTCCCTTCGGATTTGCGGCACTGCAACATTGCTACGTCCAAGCGATCCCATCTCAAGCCCCGGGGCATTCCCTGCCCATCCCCCTAAACTGAGATGAGTTTTGAGTCCCTGGACATTGATAGTCCGTCGATCGAACGTTTTGTCCGGTGTCTTTGCCTCATTTTCACAATTCTCTGCCCCCTCTCTGTCCCCTTCCGTCTCGCAGTCCAGCCGGCACGGTCTAAAGCCCCGCGAAGGATATTAAAGCAATTTGTCAAACGTGTCAAAAGCCGGCCAGATTGAATTTTTGTAGCTACATGTCGTTCGGGGGCATTGCGGCGGTGGTGTTGCAGTGATTCCTGCACCTTTTAACCCCCCCCCCCCCCCTACCCTCCCCCTCTAGACCTCTTTTTCCAGCTTCATTTGTTTCGGGGCAAAAGACAAGATTGCTCTCGATGATCAGGCAAAAAATCGTTTAACGAACGGCTAGAAAAAGTGAAGGAGAGCACAGATCGTCGCGGTAACGGTTATACCGTGGGTCCCCAGATAAAAACGACCTCTAAGTCGGAGAGTATGCGAGGGACCCCGACGATGACGGAGCAAATCATCGGCGGCGTCTGCACTTCGGGCCGGCCGTGTGATTGAGGCCGAACGATACAGAAAAATGTACTGGCGGCAGCCTCACCTCTCTGAATCTTTTGAATCCGATGATGATGACGACGACGACGACGACGACAACGACAACGACAACGACAACGAAGACGACGATGATGCGAAGGTGCGCTGCCGGCGCACCAGAGGATTGAAGAAGGTGCTCCGAGAAGGTTTTCAGGTAATTCATGAATTATTTAAATGCGCAGATGGCCAGCCGGCTTAACATCGATCGCAGTGGTGCTCACTTTTGGCACTAATGGCGGGAAAAGGATGTTAATTGGTTTGGTATAAATCATAAAGGCGATTGGTATCTGATCTGGGAAACTAAAAACCCGCCTGATGTGAGGAGGTCACTTTCGGTATAACAAAGACGAAAGATACCTCCTGGAGATACCATAAACATGGATAGCTACATCTAAAAAGATCTGTAGGCTAATGAATATCGATAATCATTTATGGTAGAGCCTTAGAAGTAGTCAAGTTTTATTAAAATTAAAAGATAAGAATTTTAACAGATCAAACAATTTCTCAAGACCTAATTGAAACTCATTTTTTAGACCTAAGAAGGATTGTTTCGTTAACTTGTTGGTTATCAACAATTACAAGCTTGCTAAAATTTTATATACTCGTACACAATTTTATTAATATGAGTTTTCTGCAAAAAGATTAATTAAAGATAGAAATAATGGGGGGAAACTAGAGTAATACTGAATTATAATTGTAGTGCCTATGGCAGGGACAACTAGCCATTTATGAGACCGTCTCGTTGTCTCAATCGAAACACTACGCTTATCCATTTTTTGAAACTTACTGTCTCAAGTCATAGGCTATATAATAATAAGTGCTATACATATGTCTAGATCTAAAATATAAAAAAAAACTTTTACCTTCATTGATATATAAAACAGGATTTATTTGCAGTTTTTCTACTGGGGTCCTTTTACAACTTCGATACCAACAATGTAATTTAAAATATCGATACCAGCTAAGGGTTAAAAAACTGAAAATAAATAAAATATGCAACTTTTTTTACAACTCTGGGTTAGGAACTAAATAAAATTGCATTTCATAAACCGTGAAAAATGAGTGCAAGACATTGTCATAAACTGATAAAACGTACGTTGCACCTTTGAGGTGCCTGGCCACATACATATATGCGACGCTGATAACGAACATGTTCAATTAAAAATTATAATTTTGTAGTATTTCTATAGATCGTATTGACTACTTTCATATGTGAGTATATAAAAATTTTGCAAAAACAGCATACATCGCAACTTAAATGCATAGGTCCTTTTTAAACAAAATCTCGTCAACGGACATGCTTTGGGCAATATTTGAAAATGCAAAATATAACAGATATTTGCTGGTACAGAAAAGAACCGATTTATGATTTACAAAATTTATGAAAAGGAGTATAGATTTTGATTAAATTTTAATTGGATACATTAAGTAGTTTTGGGCATATACCTTAGTCTTATTAAAAACAGATTTACATTTTGAAAAACAAAAAAAAAAGATTATTCCGCAGAAAGATGAATGGGCGGATGGTTTCTATTAGGAGGGTCGGGCCAGGGTGTCTCTGTGGCATTTGAGCAAAAATCGGTTAAAAATGTGGCGACGGGACCCTTTCAGTCTAGAAGTCTGTCTGCAAGTCGTCGGCTTTTATTTATGCAAAAAAAAAAAATATGGACGGTGAAGCAATTTAGCCCCGGTAAGAGGGCAGCCAGACACAGAAAAGCAGAAAAGGAGCTTTATTAGTTTCCCCCCCACCACAGGAAAGTCCTTTGCATCAAAGGCCGACCATCAGAGTGCGAGCCGGGAAAAAAAAAATATTTCCATTAACCGAGGCACCTCCCATGTGTCATAAGGAGTCCCAGGCTCGCTGGACCCTTTTTAATTTTTTCCCTGTCCGGTCGCACCGGTATAAGGGAACGTAAAGTCCGAATCTGGGACCATCGCTGCGAGACACTATAAAGTCGAGTCGAGCGCGTCCCACAATACTTCACCGCGAGATGACCGTCTTAATTATACCCTTCGCGAGATATTCCGCCGTCTGTCCGCCAGCGCTATGCACCTCAGACTTGCGGGCTAATGCACATCTAACTGGGGACCCGGCACAAAAACTAAGGCACGTCCACCCCGTCTGGTCTGGCCCCATTTCATTAACAATTTTGAGGGAAGACATTAAAAGGGTTTTGCTTAATGACGCCCGCAGTCCTGGTGTCCCGGTGGCGGCGACGGCGGCGGCGGTACAGTGTACCTGTGCGACTTTAATTAAGGTGACTATGCTCAAGATGATCGCCTTAAGAAAAAGAACTAACTGCGCACAGCCGTAGCCTTGCGATTTTGATCTAATCGCGGATTACAGCTAGGACTGGTCGTGTTGACCAGTCCAGCGTGCACTATGAAAATGGTAAGTGCACTAAACTGACCGTGGCGAAATTATAAACGTTCACTGCAACCGCAAAAGTGCTCGTCGAGCGCGGTTTTATGGTGCAAGAGTTCGCCTATCCATAAACATGACTTACGGCAGCTCTTTTGAAACTCGTTGGCAACTTCCGGATCTGGGGCTTGGGGCATCTTTAGACAAGTGCGATATTATTAATAATGCGCGAGCCGCATCATACCATCGCACCGCTCAAGTGACTTAACTTGTGCAAGCGGTGTGGTACGGTGCGGTACTGTGGCACTCGCTCCGGACGGCGATACCAATTTTGTTCATTTTAATTAATTTAATTAGTACCACGTCTGCCGTTCGGTTGCCATTCGTTTCGTGTATGAATTTCACAGTGCCTGGTGCTGGCCAGGCAATCGGGCTCTATGGCCTGTCCCTGAAGACGACACCCGGCGCTCACGTGCGATAACCATCGCCGCATTAATATTATAAATCTAGGGCAATTAAGCTTTATAAATGGTCACCTGTGGGTCCATTTGCCAGGATTCTTGTTTCTCTACAGGAAAACTGGGTGAAATTTTTGAATCAGGACCACTGACCCAGGCCTTGGCGGCTAGCTAATTTTGAAGCAGTTATGAATTACAGTCGGAGACTTGGAACTGGACTAAGACGCTAGCTACCCTACTAAATGTTCATTAGATAGTCTTAGCTATCTTATGAAGTATTACAGGAAGGAGGCTGATTAAGAGATAAATATTTTAAGATCGGCGAAATTTTAATTCCGTTTAGTAACCATAACGTTGTTATTTCTTATTTGAATTTTTAGATCCTTGAAATAGTTCTAAAGAAATAAAATAGAGTTTCTTGGTAATTTGGTGATAGTTTACTCCTTCTTTGAATTGTACCCAGAAAATATTCAAAACTCATACAGTTTATAACTTTAACTAACTACTGCAATAGCTCTAAGGAACCTTATGCGCTACAGTCATCGAACAAAGTTAAATATCTTGGCGTAATATTAGACGATGACCTTAAATGGGATAGACATGTGGGATATGTTTGCAGTAGGATTAGGAGAACGCTACACAGAATTTTTGTTATAAGAGGAATTGCATAGACAGAAATATCATCCGAACTTTGCTCTAACGCAATCAATTTTACAGTACTCCTCTTAAATTTATAATTAAAAATTTTGGAAAATTTCACTTTACAGCAATCAAATCACAGTACACGAAGGCAAGCTCTTAGACCATTAGTAGGAATGAAGTGTAACAAAATTCTAATGCAAAGACATATTGATTATACTGGACCCAAATTGTATAATAATCTCCCAATAGATTTGAAAATCAGTCTCAGTCAATCAAACTATAAAATTAAGTTAACGAACACTTTAGTGTTACTGCTGGTTAAAGTGAAAAGGGTTAATAAAGGTATTGTTCTAAAGCCCAAAGTATAGTCTTTACAACACTATTTTTAGGAATGTTTAAGGACGAACTAATTGCGAAATTAATAATTTAAAAAACCAACAGGGTGGTGATTAAATTTTTATCCTCGCTAGTGTAATTCTATCCTCATATTTTTGGACTTAGTTTTAAATAAGTAACGAAACATTTTAAGCCATAATTGAATTCTAATTCCAACCAGTTACGAGCACCAATCTCTTGGCTCTGGCAATTAGAATTTCAAATTACGAATCTTAAATCTTATGACTTTGAAATTAAAATTATATCCCAAATTCTATTGCGTGGCTTGCACTTTTTGGGATGGGTTTCATTTTAGCGCGTCAATTCGCTTAGCCACTTACATTCAATTCGTAAAATTGCGTGAGTGCCGAAGATTTGCTATTGGCTAATCGGTTAAAATTAGCCGGACTAAGTCGAAGGTGCCAAGGTGGCCCAACTGGCTGGCACCGGGAAACTTCCTGCCAGGAAACGTCTCATTTTGGTGATGGAGCCCCCTCCCCCCTCCCCCTATCACTGTTCCGCCCCCTTTGGAACAGTACCCACCGGTGCACCCATAAAGCTCCTTTGTTTAGGTGGCCCGTCCGGGCGGCGGAAAGAAATTATCGCTGATCGCGTTCGGGCCATCTGCAGAAGGCAATCTTGGCATATATTTACTGAGGCATTTTTATGGCGCAGTATCCGAGGAATCCGGCGGGCAGTAAAATTTTAATAGAATTTCGAAAGCGTTTGACAGCGCGTACAATTCAACCTCACCTAATTTATTAGACCATTGGAAAGTCTGAGGGGCCTCAGCAAATAAACAGTGCCCCGGATCGCGGATCACACCTCGCTCTCTCGCCGGGTATCTGAATATCTGGGGCTTCAGGAATGGGACTTTTGAAAAGGGGGAGAGGGGGGGGGGGAGGACTGGGTTTAGGATTGCGGCAGGATAAACATCGGAGACGAAGGTGATCCGCCGCCATACCGTTGCGCGGCAATTTCCGATACGATCTGTTTGAAAAAACAGAGCAACGGAGTGATGTATGCGCCCTGGGAAATGCCAAATGGCCCCGATCCGAATCGGCGCATGTATGACATTTATTGAAGAGCTCCGGTGCTCCGGTGCGATCGGCCGCTTTATTTATAGACCCCTCTCGAGTGTGGCGTATGGGTGCCTATGGGTGCTCCTCACTTTCGATCAAACAGCCGATCGACACCGAAATCGACATCAAAAGACAACCTGCTGGGCCGCGACGCGTCTTCTGGACATCGTCATTCTGGCCTAGCCGTGTTTGGAATCGACGTTGAGTGGAGTGCATACCGCTGCCGTCCCACCACCACCCTCTAGCACTCTGGGGCCCGAGCTATTATTTTCTGAATCGGGCTCCACTGCCGGTGCTGCTGCTGGCACCGATCATGTTGGGGAGCTATTTTCGTGCCCGCGGACTGTAATTACAAAGTTAAAAGTCCGCGGGAGCACGCCAGATAAGTAAAAGCCACTTCAGACTAATTGAGGCGCAGATTACGGCCAAAGTAGCGAGTGTCATAAATGTTGGGAGCCCGCGAACTCCACCTAAGAAGGCTACAGTCGAGTGACACTGGTCTCTAACCATTCGCCCTACCCCTTCTTATTCTTCCGCCTCCCGCAGAAAGCGGACAAGGCGATCTCACTCGCATGTTTCAAATTAAATTTTGATTTAGTGAAGCAATAAAAGCCGCGCCATTGTCTTATTCGCGGCAAACGTGTAATTACACGGACAATTGATAACGATCTTTTGTCGAGGGCCAGAAGAGGTGACCAATCCACCGCCAATCTACGGCCAATGGGTGCGCGTCACTTCTCCATTCAAATTGCCTAAAATTGTCCTTAAGTGGGTGTTGCGTCCGGTGTGGACTGTCCACCGCACCAAAATATATCGGCACAAACCCCATAATTTTGCCGGGACAGACGACACTCGTTCGGAGCAGCCGTACGACCAAAACCGCTCATTACTAGAACAATAAATTTTCCCGCCTATGTAATTTGGCTGCAATTATCTAGCGATAAAAGTCTGAGACGGCATTGGACCACTAAAGTCTGGGGCCCATTCACAAAAGTGGACATCTTAAAGCCTTGGGCTGCGAACACGTCTGATGATGGCTAAGGAAATTGTCGCAGGGGCGGGATCTCAATTGGAAAATTGCTTAGTTTGGGTTTGTTTGGATTTAGACCAACATTTTTGGGGATGCTGCACACTAAGCCAAGGTTCAAAATTTAGAGCAATTATTTGGTCATTAGATAATTAAAGTAAATTAAAAGGATGAAAACATCTGATGGTATAATTTTATGTTGTTAAATATCAAAAAGACACGATATCGAATTTTTAAAACAAATTTTACGAGATAAAAATTATACGAAAGATATTTGGCCTTATCTCAAGGATTTCGCCAATGAGTTTTAGTTGCAGAAAAAACATGAGATAATTTAGGTGAACTTAAGTTTGTTTTTGATATTTTTAATTCGTGTACTTTTCGAGGCAGGGTGTAGGAAAGAAACATCTTTTTTAATGTCCTGTTTCAGAAAATACAATTACCATTCGTATGGTAAAAAACCGAGAAAAGTTTAGTTTTAATTTTTACACTGTTAATCTGTGTTTTATTCCACAACACTTAAAGTGATTTATCAAATACGTCACCCATTTGATTAACATTGCCTTAGTTTTTAAAGACCTTGAAGTGTTATTTTTAAAAATCAAACACTCAGATTTAAACTGTGCAAAACCGAAATCGATCTCAATTTAAAACTTAGTTTTTCTATACCAGAACCAGACTACGGAAATGTATTGTCCTTTCATAAAAAAATAAAATCAGGATAGGTTCCGAGGGAATATTTCTAGCCACAGGGTTTAGAAGTTGATAGTTTTGATTTTGGAGACGGGAAAGCCCCAATTTCACGGGAAATGCACTCGTGGTCTTAAAATAGGCGTTTCCGCGCTAAAAGGGGTGCAGTACTGAAACGCCCTTTAATTCTAGTAAGCAACAGCACCGGAAAAATATTTAAAAACAAAAAAAAATATTTTTTCCGATTTTCGCGAAAATGGCAAGGGTAAGCCCATGATTTTCTTAGGCCGAAAAATCGAGTTTTTGGAAACCTTGCCGGATCTGTTTCATTTAGGGCACAAATAAAAGGGCTGGCCTTGCACACCTGGGTAAACCAATTCGAGTTAAAGATTTACTGCATTCTAGTGAGATCAAATTCAGATACACTTAGAAATAAAATTCTATATGAAATTTATATTTGACCCGTGTGTCATAGGTTCGTCACAACTGTCCTAGGGTTAATTGTTAATCTGTCTTTATTGCATGCGTTCCCAGAAGTAAATGTTTGCTATCAAATTTTAAGAAAGACGAAGTTAGTCGTCAAAATTGAATTCGATATAAAAAAGTGGGTAGATGATTTAAATTTCCTTTACTTCCTCCCCTTCCGCATAATTTTGAGATATAAAAAAAAATCTCAAGAAAAACTAGAAAACCTGTCAAAGGACACTGGCTTTCTTGAGAAAATTTATGTGACCGCGAGGCGTGCAATTACACCGGTGGTCGCGAGGAGAAAAAGGCGACATGCTAGACTGCGGCACAATTAAGCGGGATCATGTAAAAGCGTGTAGTAGAGCATTGAGCAAATACCCCAAGTGCCGTCTTTGACCATCGCAAGACATCACCGGTGGTGACGGCAGCGGGGACCCACAGTTTCTTATTTTCCTAATTAACTCGCAATTTTATGCGCGTATTCAGTGAGAAAGATCTTTCCCCGTTAATTGTAGCTAAACAAGAGGAGACGCTTTATGAATTATTTCAATTATCCGCGGAACCGCAGCGGCCGCCAGGGCTACTGAGAGTGCGACCCCATCGCAATGTTATTTAATAATTAAAAAAAAAAAAATGCGTAAGTCGCTGATGCGCAAGAGGCGGCGAATGTTCGCTCATACACGCGTATTGCGCCGAGTAACACATAAAAATTTCTATGCGTCACGCAATGCAATTTACTTATCATCATCAGTAAGGGAAATTTTTTTTAGAAAACTGTAAAGATTGAAAAGATTGAAGACTGAAGATCGCCCGCCCCCACCTTAGAGACTTGTTCGTTTTACGCGGTGAGCGGCGACCAATGTAATGAGATGTCGAATTTTCGAGCGGATTGGCGCGTGGCCGTGCACCATCCGAGCGGAATGGGCCGCAATAATCCGTCGACTTTGGATGATCCCTCATTGCGCATTAAAAAGTCAATATTTGATGGAATTCGGTAATGAGGTGACTGCGAGCGAGCGATGCCAACCGGAAAATCAAATGCCAAAAAATCTCGTTAATTGGCATGGCCGTGTCTTCAAAGATTGGTATCGCGGTGTTCGCGGTGAGGCAATCGTAGGTAATATTCGGCCATAATTGCACCTGACCACCTGCGATTGGATGGCGGAGGCGGTGTCCGCGACGGGTCGGGCGGCCTTCGATGAATTATGAAAAATGAAAATCGCGAGGAAATGTTCCGTGGAATGATTCTGCCCCGCGGAACGGCATAACGTTGTGCAACGCAGCGGATTTCAGCGTAAGGCACGCAATGTTACAAAAATCGTTAGACCGTCCGTGATGCGGCCTTTGATTCATAAATAATTCCGAAGATCGTCAGGGTTTAAATTTTTGGACAGGCAGGCTACCTTAAGAATTACGAAAAATTGGAAAAAGATGGAAATTAGGTAAATAGGAAAAAAAATTTAAGAAATAGGTCTTAATTTTTTTAAAATCCGAGCAATGCTTCTGATTAGCGGTAGAGTGTCTCTACGAGGATTCGGCTCGTTGCACATTTGCTAAAAATCCCTGAAACATGAAGCCAATTAACCCAAATTGATGTCGAATTAAAATAACTTGCTAAAATTAATTTCCTTCGACGACGAGGCAACTAAACTAACACTTAAAATTTAAATTAAAGCGTTAATCCTTTTTACGATACTAGGTATACATTTTTACGATATTTGGTTTGTAACCGTCGCCTAATTTTGAAAATTTAAAATGGCGGCTGTTTACTAAAATTTTATTGAGGTGTACTCGCTGATTTCGAATTTTAAGCACAATTTTAATAATTAAAATAAACGAAATCAAATGCAGACACTTGTTGAATTTAACTGAGACCTACTAAAACTACTACATTGACTTTTTAAGTAGCAAATTGTGATAAATCGTGGCAAATTCGAAATTGTGATATTTTAAAACTAAACCTCAGTAATAGATTTAAAAATAGGTTAAATTTAAATTGAATTTTGATGCTGATTTATGTGTTATTAGTAGGACATTAGTAGGGTTGTTTTTCCTAATTTTCTAGATGCTTAACTGATATAAAAATTCAGGAAATATATATTAAAATTTTAATTTTAATTTTAACTAACTTGATAAAGGGATCAATGTTAAATCTTCAGGTTTTCGCACTATTTTAAGCATAGTTTTGATCATAACATACTGAGAGTATCTGAAATAACTAAAACAATATATTTCAAATGTTTAGACTTTAAAGATATAAGATAGTGGCATTTAAGAGCTATTACCTGTCTATGGGTATGCATAATGCCTATGGGTAGTAGGCCCCAGAAATTTAAACTTAAAGTTAATTTCGATTAAAATTATCTCATTACTTTTAAGAGAGAGAGTCATAAGCACTTAACGTGCCCGTCGGGTGATAAATGCCAAAATACACTGCTGGTTGCATCTCGCATGGACCACGAAGCGGTTTGATGAGCGGCTGACGTAATTTTAATTGATTGATTGTGGGCACGGCATCGAATTGGGAAAGGGGCAATTTTCCTTGAGAGAGGTGGCGATGTGGCTCCCATCGAAAACTGAAAAGTGTTTTTGTTGAGGAAAAAATTAAGAGGATCACGCCGCCAGACGACGCGATGGTGGCCGCGAGGCTGATTTGCCGCGAAAATGAAAAAACAAAAAAAAAAAATAATAATAATGCAAAAGTCGCAAGTAGCGTGCTAGGAGTTGTCATTTGCATAACAATGGAACTTTGTGTTCTCCTCGAGCTAGCAATTGTCATGGAAGGACAGCGTTTCGCCGGTGAATAATTTATGCCAGAAATGCTAATCACCGGTGTGCCGCGATTCCAGCGACAGAAGCATCACCGCGACCGGTACGAGGGAAATTAATAATTACACGGCGACCGTCAAGCAGTGGCGGTAGTCGGCCAATTGGCCTAACTCCCATGACTTTGAAGATGACAATCCGACCCATGCAACAGGTGGCCTCACAGTGTCCTTGCGAATTTTCCACCTCCGTTCGCCCGGTAGATGTGGATGCAATGGACAATTGTATGGTCGATGCCATCCCTCATAAATTTGGGGAAAGCAGAGGGGAGACCTTCACCGGACCCGTGAGCATCTTCGCGCTTCCTTCCTTGCGCGGCGCGAAGATTTCTAAATCGCGTCGTGTCCCAAATTTGATTTTCCACTTTGTCAAGCAGCCAAGAAAGCGAAACAAGACTGGCGGTCGTTTGTTGCATTGTGTGCTCGGCCGCGGTGGCCGCAAGTTTTCTACCTTCTGTGGTATGTAGTTAGAGGCGGCTGGCCACGGTGGATGCCCCCGCGGATCATTTGCATTTTTGGCCTATATGAGTGGCTCTGGTCAGCGGGTGAGCGGCTCACCGTTGGGAAAGAACATTGGCCAAACGAGTGACGATATCGTTGCGACACTCTGAGATATGCACCTATGGCACGGCAATTAGTTCCACTCCGGAGGATCACTCCCGGACGACTAATGGCCGGAAAATTCATAAGATTTTGCCTGAGACGTCCGTCTTGGCGGCGGTTTTCTTGCCAAAAATCCATTCTTATTAGTTTTTGTTTTTGCCTTTCTTCCTCGGCCAGAACGTATCTATTGTCGCTTATCGAGCGGTACCATCGCGAGACGAGGCATTGTCACCGGTCAAAAAGGAGGACGCATTTATTTGGCTTGTCCTCGAATTAATTATGAGCCAAAAACTGGTAGCCGCGTCCGTTCTCAGGGCTATTTTGTGGAAGATTATGATCGAGCCGTTAATCATGTCACCCTCCTCATGGGCGCTTTACCTTCTAATTGTGAGTCGTGCCTCAGTTCTCACAAGCTCAGAATGCCTCAAAATTTGGTGAAAACCTCTAAAACCTCTCTAATAATTGCTATTTCCTAGTCATTTTCACCATTTTTTTCGATTTATTGACCTTAAAACATGCATAAATACTGAAAATTCATTTAAGGGGCAAATACAGCTGAAAGGCCTTAGTTTATATCAGCTCAAAATCTAGTGAACATTTTCTGAATATGAGTTGAACAATTATTTAAACTTGAATCATTATCTGTATTGTTTTCCTTGTTTGTAATTTATCTATTTATTTATTTCAGTCTACTGATTTACAAATCTTACAGACTAAGAAGTTCTTAATAAACCTAAGTACTTAACAATGCTAGCATAATTTCTTTAAATTCATTTCTTAGCATATAATTAATTTTGGTTCTACAAGAAGATTAACGTAAGAGTCTTCTTGAGCGCGTATTTATAAGAGGTACATGAATTTCAACTAAATTTAAAACTGCAGAGCAATTTATATGACACATAAGAATGTCTCTGATAAATAGGAGTAGAACTCGAGTATAAATGAACCTTTGTTCAAGTTTTCTCAGATCCAGTAGCGCAAATTTGGTATCATATAATGGAAAATCATTTGTGAAAACATTCAAATTTGCGAAATAAGAAACTAGTAAAATATCTTTGTATAGATTCAGTTCTTTTAGAATGACTAGCTTAATGTGACCATATAGACCACATAGCCGAAGCATGTTCTATGATGGATTTGACCATGAATTTCTATAATTGATTTAGAGAGGCAGAATTACAAAAATCTGTGGTATTTTTTGTAATTGTAAGGCCCTATTTAACAGAACCCAAAAATTTAATTCTTTATCTAGACTTTCAATTCACAAAAATTCAAAATTCATTAAGGTGATAGTTGTGTTCTTTTTGTCTATCTAGAACAAAAGGAGATATTGCTTAGATTTTAAATTTATCATGAATAACTCATAGTAAGTAATAAATATTCATAAAATAATGCCAAGTTGCAATAATTTTTATAAATTTTTAAATGAAAACTTAATATGAGAAATGCTCAGTTTAAGATTTGAAGTTTTGCATGAATAAAATCATTACAATTCGATGCTTTTTTGGTACAAACTCCAATTCTTTATTCTGGGGAACTCTAGGTAATTCCCCCAATTCAGTTCAATATACAATAAAATGCTCAATTTTATCAGGATAGACGAAAGAGCACAGCTAATGAGAGTTTTCATGAAACTTAAGTTGATTCAGATTGATAAATACGCATTGTCCGAAATTGTTTGTAAGTTAAATAAAGGTTAACATCTTCTAAATGGTGGATATACATATAAAAAATATAAAATAATATCATTATAACAAAACATATTCTGAAAATAGCAATTTCGTATTAACAAACCTTATCATCATCTTTTCGAAATGGAATAAATGTAAAGATGAAAGCAAACACTGAGTTTTAACTCATCAACTTAATTTTATTCTTTAATTTTACTATTATCATATATGAATAAAATACTTTTTTGATGTCCTTCTTCATCGAGGGGTCTTGTATTATTGCTATACAACTGCTACAGCGGTAGTTACGCCCTGTTTTTCTACACTAGAACTACCTGTGCGCAAGTCTGTAATTTTAATACGTTTTCAAATTTAAATAAAAAATTGTTAATGGAGAAAAGTTTTTGAATATATCATTAATCTCAATTCTATTAAGCTTTGGTATAAATCAGAAAAGAATTACAAAAATATAGGAAGGAAAAAATTGGGTAGGAGTCAATTTGACTAGTTTTTGATAGTTCTAGTCGATGATACTTTTGTTTTAATGTTCGTAATTCTATGGATAATACCCGTCAACTTAAATAGTTTCCCGTACAATTTATAGGCCCTTTTAGATTAAGATATTAATTTTATGTGAAATACTCCTATATTATGAAACTGGACTGGTCCCAAATTTTAAAGTAAAACGACTCAATGTGCCTCTATCTTACACAGAACGGATAAAATACGTAATCTAAAAAATTCCAGGTAATGTTGACCTAATTTACCGCTTCATTTAATAAATACTTCCTCCAAAAGCTAAACAAGTTCGTCTTGTGAAAAGCTTCTCCTCAATGACAAATGCCCCGACGAGTGCCCTCCAAAAATTCGAAATCACCACAGGATAGAAAAATGTGTTTCAAATCTGTCGTCGGTCGGACTGTCCATCTGCAGTCGTCGCCGGATTTATTTATTGGCCTGGTTCGATCGCAGCAGCCAAAAAAATAATTCTTTTCGTAAGGCGACCACCGATTGATTGGGCAAACTGGTGCCAGGCGATTGGGCTGAAATATCACAGAGCAAATGGATCGTGTCGATCTCTCCCTGACACTTATTGGAAAAATGTTGAACGAATAAAGTGGCCGTGAAGCGACCACGATTGTATTTTTAGCCCAACAATCCGCGGGAGCATAATGAAATCTGAGTTGGGCTGAGGGGGGGAGGGAGGTCTAAGAGATGACGACATGTTGGGAAGCTTTTTAAACGAGCCCCCACCCCCCTTCTCCCCTTGCCCTTCTTTTGCCTTACGATAAAATTAACCATTTCCCCGCAGCCCCACGTTTTTCTTCTCCCGGGAGCAAAATCAATGAAGGCAGCCTGATAAATTTTTCAAAAACAATCATTTTCTGATCTGAACCGATTTGATATGCCTACGGCCGAACAGGCACCGGGAATCACCCCGGAACAGAGTCATCAGGGCCCGGGCATGGATTATTCAAGAGATGACCCTACTTAAGACAATCTCCGAGCAATGGTGGCTCGCTGCGTAGCCCCGGAACAAATGGCCAAATATAAAAGTCTATGATTGGTAACCTGTCCCCGGGGTGTCGTATCACTTCAAATATGAATGAGCCATGAGGTCTTCCCGAAGTCCGGGCAGTGGCCGCATTCCGGATTCAGGCTCCTGCAGATCCGGTGAATGGGTTCCGGGCGTGATATATTTCATTTCTGGATGAAAAATATATTTGTGTGCGGCGGTCCGGCTGTATTATGCATGTGGGGGCAACGCCAAAGACGTCCAGTGTCCTTCACTCACGGTTTAACCGCAGAGGAAGGATAAAGGACTGACTCGGTATGGTTAGCCTCAGACGAGTGGTTTTTCATGAAATAAGACTTACGAGACAAGGGAACCCCCCAGGCGGATACGCAGGATAGCCACGGGTTTATGGTTCGGGACTTTCACAAAGTACAATGACTGAGATTTCTTGTTGTAAGCGCATCTTTCAGAAAATTTGATATTCAAGGGTCCCCAAAGCGAAGCACATACCCTCTATACAGTACAGAATTTTATAATACTTTTAAGGTATAGGCAGCATTATTCTTACTACGTTTGCAAAATTACTCATATCATAGAAAGATTTAAATTCATTCATTTACCAGGCATTCAACTATATTTTAAATTTTCTTATATTTCGAACAGATTTTAATTCAAGTACTGCTTTTATAATTTTAAAGATCTATCTTTAGTTTTTCGAGTTTTTGAATTAAAGCAAAACAAACTATAAACATCTGTGAAGTCGTTAGAACTTAAACCAATAAATGTCGTATATCACATTTAAAAAATCGTATGTTTTCGATTATTTTGAAATCAAAGAGCATAGTTAAGTTCATTAACCCAATGTTTAATTTAACCTCTCCAGTTGAAAAGTCGCTTTAGAGCAGATAACAAGGTGAAGTGCATTACACGTTTTTCCATTGCAATTCCACGTTTTGTTTAAAATAAAATCTTGACACCCAGGACAAAACGCTCTAAATTTGTCTACCAGTCAATGGGTTAAAGACTAAATTTACAGGAAAACTTTGGAGAAAAGGTCATAGTTTGTAGTTTTGGTTATAAGTTCTTGATATTTGGGGTACTAATTCGTTTTAAAAATTAAAATAGAATACTACTGGAAAAATGTACGGTAAGCAGGTCTACTCCTAGCTTAGATCAGCTAAATTGGGGCGATCCCACAAGATTTCTTGGAAGAAAAGTGTAATTGAACAGAAGAAGGCAAACAAAATCTCATCGGTTCGACGTGTTCATTTATAGTCCGTCTTCTGTGGCCCCGGTCCCCGGTTGGTTGGTCACTTTAGGGCCCAGGCAGATGGGGGAGGGTAGCGACTGGCCGTGCCACCGATTCGTTGACACATTTAAGATTACACGTGGATTCAAAAATACCAGCGCACGCTTTTGTTTATAATTAAAGCGCGCCGTTCAAATAAACATTCGCCGAATACCCCTGGTATAAACACACGGTACTGGGGCTCGGCGAAGAATAGAACTGCCAGGGACACTGCAAGCGGGCTCACCGCGTAAACACGCACGGGCGTGAAGTGCGGGCATATTGACATTGTTTAATAGACGGGTGGCGTCGTTAAATGAGCCTTCCACCTCGGCTCCCGGATGCATTGGGGCAGCGTCACGACGACGACGACGACGACGACGACCGCAGGGCTCCGTCCGCAAGCGGCGACGTCGTCGCTTGGGACGTCGACCAAAACGCACTATGGCACGCAAGTTACCGTGCACTGTGGCCACGTTTATTTATAGTTTCCATGAAATCCTTTCGAGAGCCCGTGATAATGCGCCTATGACTTTTATGCAGATGGAAGCTGCTAATGGACAAGTCCGCCAGATCTATCTATTCCGCCAAAGGAAGGCGGGACGACCACTGGATTTCGGATTTTATACGTTTCCACTTAATCGAACCCATCAGCGGGAACAGATGACAATTTTATGGCTGGCGGAGCTGTGCCCGGCTGGATGGCGGTTGAGTATGGGCCAGTGAACCGCAATTGAAATCATGGAATCAGAGGTCGTGACAAATATCGCCCATTAGTCTAGAACACAGGAACACATGTCCCCGATTCAGGGCGACAGAAGTGGAATGAAAATCCTGGGAGTCATGCGAGTCATGCATCGTGCTGTGGGGCACGTGAATTAATGTTTGTCACGTAAGAGCGGCCTCAGATGTTCGAATTTGTGAACGAAGTGCTCTAATAACATCGTTAGCAGTTAGTAGTCCGGCTAGCACGTGACTTTGGGACTTCTTGACAAAACAAAAAATCGAGGAAGGTTCCTTTCGAGTGTTGGGGCCCTATTTGTGCAGGCGTAATTAGATTAATTCGCTGCTTTTGGCTAATTTAGGGGAAATTGTGGGAGAATAATTGTTGCCTGAAATCAGAAACTTTTGCTGTCAGGAAATGAACGCCTCTTTTAAGGGGTTCCGCACTAAAAACGGAAATAGCAAATACTAATGGAAAACTCAAAGTATTTATCAGTCCATCCCTCACTATCAGAAAATTGGATTTGCAAATCTTTCCAGAAGTTTTTTTTTTTTTTAAAAACTTTTTTATTAAAGTCAATCAGTAGAGGTTTCATAAAATCATAATGATTTAGGTATCTGAATTTTATCCCTCTGTTGTTCGATTGTCTTAAAATATAGGGCTTCAAAAAATAATTTTTACATTCAAATTTTTAATAAAATCGATGGAGAAAAATTAGTTTAACAAAATCACAATATTAGGGGCATTACTAAAAAACCCTATAACCTTTTTGGAAGACTGTAAGACTATGAATCAAGTTATCCTACACTGGATAAAAAAATAACAGCTCTTATAGCTCAATGACTATTTTCGTTGATTTTCACGTAACTAATTAAATTAGTTGATAGAACTAAAACAGCTGGAAAAGCATTTATAAAATTAGTTGATTTCCCTACTATTTTTTGAGAAATAGGTTACTTGATATTATCAATGATAATTCGGTGATTTCGTTAATGAAAACTTTGCTATAAAGAGATGAACTCTTCGAAGGTGGACACGATCTTAAGTAAAGAAAATCTACAAGAGATTGGTCCTATGCAATAGGACCTATGGTATAACTTAGGTATCCTGAAAATTATAAAAGAGCGGGCTGCCGATATTCGGTAGGATTTCAATAGATTTATTGTCCTTTTCCTGTAAAAAAAACGCATGTTTTATTACGTTTAAATAAAGAATGGGATTTTCCCTGGGAAGATTTTATTGTTTAGTTGGTTTCTCAAATATTCCAGTTTTAAAAACGTTCAATTAGTTGGCTGAAAATCAACGAAAAGAATTGTTAGTAACTCTGTTGTACAAAGTACACTTTCTTAAGTATGTTGTACAGAGATTTCACCACGTTAATAACTTTATAAAAATTTATAAATAGAAAAACTAACTTCTTTATACCTTCAACTAAAACATGGTACAAATAAATTTCGGATATTATAGGGCATTATAACTTAAAACATGAATTTTTAAAATTTGGATAAAAATTTAGTGTGGTAATTTTTGAGTGTAGCTTTAATTGTTATCAAATTGTAGTTAAATATCTAAAAAACTAAAGTTTAAAAGTAAGAATTCTCACAAGAGAGAATTTCAAAGACGAAAACATAAAAACATAAAAACAAACATGGAAAGAACCCTTTCCCTTTATCATAGCATTATTTCAAAAAGGGTAAGTTTTACACAGGTTTAGGAAAATACGTTCCAAAGTGCTATTACAAAAACACGTATTACCTTTTCGATTTCGGTCTAGATTGCAATTTAGCAAGATGACCTTGTTTAAAAACGCAAATTTTAATGTCTAATAAAATTTACTGATCAAAACTCATTAGAATTTGCTTAAAGAGATGCCATTCTGTAAAATTATCGGAATTCCCTAAATCACCCTGATAAAAACACTTGAAGGCGTCGTCGCCTCGATCGGTGGGGACAATTTTATGTAAATTCAGGGACTGGACGGCAGCGGTTATCCATCAGCAGGCCGGCAAAATAAAAAGGCGAGGGTGAATCGAAACGGCGCGAAGGTGAGCCCCACAGAGCCGCTGGAGAGACCACCGGAGACCACCTGAACAGATGCGCCGCCGCACCAAAAGATTTATGCGTGCGTTGGTGACAACAAATTAATTCTTTGCGCCGATGAGCCTTAAATTGGAGGCTCTGTTGCTGTTATCTTAATATTGTCATTGTCACAATTTACAAAGAGCAACGCTAATGGATTACACGATTTTTGCATTATCTCTTTGTTCGTCCGGCCGGGATCAGGCTTATCTCCGGTGAAATTATGCACGCAGTGCACTCCGATCGGGGCCACTTTGGTTCTCGTTGCGGCTACAGCACACGAGATGAAGATGAACTTGATAAGAGCGCATGCGGCTCTTAAGGTTGGGAAATCCGCGGAACATGGTCAAATGTGAGTGCTTCTGGAGATCTACTCATTGTTGAGTATGCGACTTATCAAGATCGCAACTCGGGAACGCCGTTTTTTAATCAGGCCCTCCGCGAGTGGACCGCCGCCGCCGTAACCGTCGACCTGAGCGGCCAGGTAGCCACGGTGGGCCCCAGTATTTATAGCACTTCATAACTAATATTAATAGACGCACACCTTGCGGCTCTATCTAATCGGGGACCAATTGGGGGGAAAAGCCCTTCCTTATCTCCCGCTAATTTATGGAGCCAGTGCGGCAGGTACCTTTCGAATTTTCCGCGCAATTAAGCAAATCGGCGGACGGCTTTCCGATCTCGTTCGATGCTAATCATCCCGACTCCCGTGCCTCATTTGTCTGGAATCGTCGGGATGACATCGTTCGGCGGTAGTTCATTAAGCGGCGCTCCAACCCTCTGCCCTCTCCCAACCGCATCCATCGTCGCCGCCGCCGCCGACGCCGCGACGACGGGTGTAATCTTTTTCAGTTGTTCACACTCCCCCGTCTGTCGGATGGAATTGAGATAAATGCGTGACATGGAGTAATGTCGTGTTGACAGACCCAGCGACACTGTTTCTATGCAAATTGCCGGGATTTTGATTGATGGACTCGCTGCTCCCCGGTTGACAGGGGTTTGATTAAAATTTTTACTGGCCACATGGGACTAGCAAGGAAATTGAATTTCTTCCGCTTTCAGCGATTATGCTGGGAAGCGGTCAATAAATTTTGCATTTAGAACCCAACCCCCTCCCCCTCTCTACTTTCCGTCTTTTCAACTAGACCGGTGAATAGTTGGAAGGCAAACCCTTGAAAATGATTAACTAAAAAATTCGTCTTATTCAAATCCCTAAGACCGGTCCCTGACATTGAAATATAGCAAAACATACGAAAACTTTTCGATCACTCTAGCAAAGTTTTTTGGGTAATACTAAAATTTTATAATTTGTTCTACAGCAACTTAGCAAACTAGCCTAGAAGTTATTTAATAAATTTATTTTCATTAAAACAAACTCAAAATACGGTGAAAAAGATTCCGAATAGCGAGGGTTGCGATTATATTTTAAATTATAAATTTTAAGCAATGCAAAATTTTAAATAACTACACACAAATTAAAAAAAGTTACTCCTTTTAGAGCTGAAAATATCGTCGGATGTTAGTTGATACCCCATTAGAAAGCTGAGCATTCAAACTACTTACTAAAATTCTACGATGTCTCTAAAAAAAATCTTCTCCTAGCCGTAAAAATTATCCCAGAGTTCCTAAATTTTACCCAGACTAAAGAATATGTTCTATTTTCCAGGAAAATAAAAATTGGGATAGGTTTGAAGGAAAAATTTGAATAGAATGGACGCCAAACTCTCAAAAACTGTAACATTTTACACAAAAATTACTCCAAAGGCAGCTTAGCAGCTATACAGCCGTAAAATCGCATAATTCTAAAATTTTTCCCAAACTACGAGAACATGTTCTGCTTTCTAGGAAAAATAAAAGCAGGGTGCCCATTGAAGGAATATTTTAAGCTACAGGGTGTAGAATTTGATGGTTTGATTTTGGAGAGAGAAAATCACCAATTTCACGGGAAATGCTCTCCTTGCCCTAAAAATAGTTGCTAATTTAAAAAATTTTGCTCAAACTAAGGAAACATGCCCTGCTATCCGGGAAAATTAAAAACAAGGTACCTCCCGAGGGAATATTTTGAGCTACAGCGTTTTGAACTATGGTGAAATTTGCCTCTTTTCCTTATGAATTTAAGCAATTTTTAGGGTTCCAGGCGTTGTCGCGCAGTTCTGGTAAGCACTTTAATTATAAGAAACTACGCCTAGAAAATATTTGAAAGAGCAACAAATGAGAGGCGAATTTTAGCTAGAAAAAAAGAGCGTTCTATTTTAGGAAACAAATCTCCCCTGGCCCTAAAATAAATTTATAATTTCTGAAAATTTTCCCATGCTAAATAAACATGTTACCCTTTCATAAAAAAGTGAAATTAGCATAGATCCCGAGGGAAAATTCAGAGCCACAAGGAGTAGAAATTGATTTTTGTAATTTTTTTTTCTATTCCCCATAGAAACTCTATAAGATTTTATAAAGCTGGATATAAAATTTTGCCTCTGCATCTATACATCAACGATAGAAATTATGTACAAAGGAGAATATAAAACTTTTCTGGAAATGCAGAAAATGAGTTTTTTAAATTGCGATTTTTACTTGTCTTGAAGCGAAATTGGAAATTTAGAGAGTGAAAAAAAAATTTATTTTCACTAACATTGCTCTCCTAGTAATAAAACAAAACGCAGAGTTCCAAAATTTTACTCAAACTAAGGCAACATGACCTGCTTTCACGAAATAATAAAAACAGGCTACCCCCCGAGGGAAGTTTTTGCGCCACAGGGTGCCAAAAATGAAACATAAGGAAAAAGAGCATACAAATGGTCGAAATATTCGACCGAATTCACCTAAAAAAATCGCACGATTCTCAACTTTTTACAGTATCTTTCGAACATATCCCGCTTTCTAAAAAAATTAAAATCTGTATAGGTCTGGAGCAAAAATTTTGTAAAACGGGATACTCCCAAAATGGTTCCCTAAAAATTGGTCCAAAAGAGGACCCCTACAGTTTCAAAAGTCCGCAGAATTACGAGAAAAAATCGCAGAACCCCGAAATTTCGAGGAGGCTCTCAGAACATGTCCTGCTTTCTAGGGAAATAAAAACTGGAATAGGTCTGGAGCAAAAATTCTAGGAGAACGGACGCCGAAAAAAGAAACTTTCACTATATTCGTTTAAAGTAAACTAGCTCTTATGGTACTTTGGAATTGCATCGTTTTCAAAATAAATGGCTTATTTTAACCTGGAAATTTTATATAATGATTCAAATCAAATATGTTTTTCTTAGAATACTACAACATACCGATTCAAATTTATAAATACAAAAAATATGTGGCAATATTCAAGACGTTGATTGCATAGTCTTTACTATTCCCATTTTATGATTTCAGTTAGCAAAAATAAAATTTGATATTGTAACTCCAAACTCCTATGTTTTATCTTACTTTGCCTGCTTGTAATCTTCTTTTGAAAAGAAAAAAAATATCGTTTTCGTGGGCTACTCCCTTAAAAAGTTTCTTGGACTCTATCTAAGATTGCAATACATCGCATCGAAAACCAGGTCACCTTGGAGTGACACGGGCCAAATCGTTCCATACCCACAGCTCTGTTGGGCTTCACACCGTGGCATTATCAAATAATTACATTTCTTATCATATGACAAGCCGGTCATATCGCCTCCGTCATCTCGATGACCTACAACTAACTATTAAATCACCTGTCGGACCCGCGAGGAGCACGGCAAGAAGCCATGCCAGCGATTTGACTCCTCCGGTTGGGGCATCAGGCACCAGGCAGCCAGGCAGCCAGGCAACCAGGCAACCAGGCAATCAGGTACCGGGCACAGGCACCGCAAGACTTGGAACAATTTTTGTTTAGTGAAAAATCGCAGCCACATAAATTCCGCCAATAAAATAGTTTCGATCACACCCAGAAACGTGACCGAAGATCACGAAACGGATCCACTTGCTCCGCACCGGAGCGCTGGAGCTTCGAATAGCCCTAGTCAACTAGCGGCACGGAGCAGTGACGGTGGCGTCCATGGACCCAACGTTCGGCCAACGCTGATCGCATACGAAAGTGCTGGCAATTTTCTTAAGAACATGTTTCGATGAGACAAGACACCACTCGAAGGCTGGCCCGGCCCGCAATGGTGCAACCGCAGTTATCAGAAGGGCAAAGAAATGATCTGGTTAATGAGCAGGAGTCAAAGTAGTTCAATGCGAGTTGCATGTCTTCGTCGGGTCGGGCCGTCCCCCCCACACTGCTCATATTTTCGTTCGATTCTTAATCATCGCTTAGAGATAATGCCGCTCCGGAGCGACCGATTAGAGGCGGCCGCAGCGATTCCAGCGAAACGGCCTCTGCCCGGGACCCAGTCATTTAGCAGTGGTGCACTTATTGTCACAAATAACAAGGAATTACATCGGTAGAGCACGCTATTTGTCTAATTTCTTGGAGCCCGAACGCTCCCAGGCCCGCCCGTATCTATCATACGTTAAGAGTCGCGATGCTGTTGACGGCACTCCGTTGAGAATGGGGCGCTCGGCCACTATCCGTGTATAATATGAAAATGGGGCTGGCCGCCTAAAACGGGTAATTTTAGTACAATTTCGCATTCAAATTAACCCGACTAGGATTGGGTAAGTGAGTAGCGGCAGGTTGGAAAAGCAGAGATGGTCCTGGACTTTCACCTTCTTATATAACACTAATTTTGATCTCTACCGATCAGTGGAAATTGGCCAATTACCTCGATATTTAGGTTTTCCTATGACAGTCACTTGCTCGGGATAACTACCCAATTTATAGAGTTATTGACTAAAAATCTGTTTATCTATCAACAAAATGTTGGCACACCTACTCTACCTGAGGCAGCTTATATAGATTTATGAATTTTTCATCTATAGGTCCTCCGTAAATAATTGAAAGGGGATTCGATTTATTATAATAATTTTGTCTTTATTTTAAATCCTCAATTGTGGTATTCTACAAATTTAAACTCTCTTCTCTTTGAAGAAATATTGGACTGGTTTCAGATATAAGCGAATTATGATTTAAATTTAGTAAAATAGACTGTGAGGGTATGCGAAAATGAAAAATTAATTTTTATCAATTATGTTAAACTATTTTTTAATAAATATCGATGGTCAGTTTCATTTCCGAGCTGTACAGGTAAGAATTAAACCTCTTACTTTCGGATTTACGCTCCGACGCTTTTACCCTTGAGCTACAGTGGCTAGTTATCGATTTTGTTGCAAGTTTTGTCCTCAAAAATGGCCTTGATGACATAAATCATGTGCAATCTCCGCCAAAACTATAGGACAATATGCTGAACTGAATGCTAGGCTAGGCTAATTAATTAAAGTGACTATCGTCCATGGTATAAGTCAGGAAGGGCTGGGATCCCCCTTCCCACCTGCCGGGCTATAAAATTCAATCCACTAAAGGAGTCAGTCCATTCTCAATATTTTGTCTTTTATGTGGGAGTCCATTCATTTCTGCGCTTTGTGCCGGAGTGTAGGGACTGCGATGCTTCTTTTTTTCACATTTTCTCCCTTACCCCCAATATTTTTTTTTTACCTTTTTGATACCAGGAGTAGGAGTAGTTCCCGGGATACTTTGATTACAGGCAAAAGGCGCATCCCTGAAAGAGCCCGGCAATGGTGGCAAATGAAAGGAGATGCCCTCGGCGGCAGCGTCGGCTCCTGTACACGGGGGGATGGGGTGGGTTCTTCTCTCGGGTGGCGTATGTTTGTGCTGCGATTACCAAATAAAAAGTTCGTCCGGGAATCATTAAATAAATGTAAGAGGGACCCGGACGAGCAGCGGCGGCCAGCTTTTAACCCTTGAAATCGGTGAAAGAGAGTTTCCGAGCGTTTTAGCTCGATTGGATCGGAAAATATGCTAATCTGACCTTTTTGTGCTTAGAGGCGCTCTCCTGGGCGAGGTGGGGCTCCGCCATCTATGGAAAGGGATAGATTCGTTTTCAAATCAGAAAGTGGATACAAGCGATGCAAACTGAGCAAAATTGCAACTCAAATGGAAATTTCATTGGTGGCCCTAATCGAATTTATTGGCTTTTGGCAGCAGGACGCAAGCTACAACCAGAAGCCGTCTCATTCCCTTACCACCCCCCTCGCATCTCTAGCTAACCTTTGGTGATATGGACCACTCCCGAAAGTGATGATGCCAAGAGGACTTGTTTGAACCCCTTTGCAGCCACCACTGCTCCGCGCTATTTGATCTTTTGTGCTTTTCTAAGTGACTGAGGGGAATATGATTGCCTCTTCGAAAAGGGAGGTTTATTAGCTACCAGTCGCAGTTACATTCGTTTTTACTAGAAAGAATACATCCGATGAAGGGTTCTCAAATTCTATTACTAAACTACATCATTACGCTTTTCATCTACTCATTACTTTGGGGTTAAAATAGCTACGTAAAATCGACTTTTATTTAACTGAATTTGAATTAAACGAACATGGAGAAATTCTACACCGAAAACAAATTTCTTCTTGATTAGTTAGTTTCTAGAGTTCTAGATTCGTATTCAATTTAAGGATATTTCAACACCACGATAAAATAATTTGTATATAAATAAAATAAAATACAAAAATCACAATGCTGTCCTATTTTAAAAAGCATTCGACTCCTCATACAAAAAATTAGAGACCGTTTCATTTTGAAAGTGGTGTAAGTCCAAAATTGTGCCCATTTGTTATCTGTTTTGAATTTTGTTAGGATGTAAATTCAACCGATATTCGTCTAATTATTTTATATGACTATAAAATTGGCTGTTAAATACTGTTAAAGCTCAATTAAAACCAGGCTTTTGAGAGGAATATAATTAACGAACGAAAGGTGTAGCGCTGGTTTGAAAAACTATTTGGAAGATTCAAAAAAGTCTGTTAATAATGGTGATATTCTGAAAGTTCTTGTTCTGTTCTTGTTATCAGAATACAAAAAAAATCTACCATTCAAAAGTATTGTGATACCTTTCTGAAATTGGCCAAGGTATTTAAAAATTCCACATTTAATACGCAACAGTCGAATACAACCAAATTCTCCTATTCCAGAGTAAATTTAAAAATAATCTAAACTTATTCAGTTGCCATCAATGGGTAATCAATGAATATGAATTATTTTCCTCCTTATCCCTAGTCCTTTAGAATTTCATCAATAATAACTTAATTAATAATTTGTAATAGTTACACACAATCAAGGTACATGACCTAATGATTTGATATTGGTGAGGGTTGGTATCAGTTCCTGAATATTCCAATCTCCCTTTTAGACCCTACTTGAAACTTTGATTAAATTCTTTTGGAAGCCTCTCTAATTGAAACACTTGACAACATCCTCGAAAATCTCCATGAGTGGTGAAATTTTGTTTTTTTTAGAATAACTTCCATTCCCACCAAATGAAATTCACGAATCAATCGCAGTATTTTCGCGACTGTATCACGTTACTAGGTGCTCAAATAAAGACCGCTGATAGGATTAACCAAATTCAGGCCAATTCATAAATTTTACAAAATAGGGGGATGGGGGCGAGGCGAAATGCTGGCCACAATCGGACAACGAAGCGCCCCGGACACGGAGCCCGGTTAAATTCGGATTCCGTACGCTGAACCACCGCCACGGATCGATATAATTGCCGACTCTCTACACTGGCAGCAATTAATTTGTAGTCATATTACATCCGAGGCCGGGGTATCGATTGCATTGCAGCGCAATTTTATTAAATGAAAATTGCATCTGCCAGCCCCATCGTGTTTGTTTATATTTGCACTTGTACTGTTTGCGTACACATTACACACGTCGTGTAATAATTACGCGACTCAGATGCTGGAGCAGAGGCAGCATCACGATGAACCATTTGGATGCTGCCGCCACCGCCGCTGGACGGCCTTCTCAACGGACGGGCAATAATCCGAGCACCTATCCCACATTAGTGCGGCTTATTGCGTCGATTTGGTTTTAATCATTCCGGGAGGCTGTTAATCAGCACAGCATTGTTTTGATTGGCCGTCCACTCTACCCCCGGGCATTGTCATCTGTTGGAGCTTTTAATTAGCTAATGAACGGAGGGGATACTATGGGAATTGGACCTGATTCCGGCCCCGAACCCGGCCCCACAATTTCCCGGGCATGGCGACGGAGATATTTCAAAGTCGACTTAGAAACGAGGAGGTCGACACTAATCCTAAGAGCCCCCCCCCTCGATAGCGCCCTCCTCGACTCGATCGGAGCTAATACCCCGGGATCTTGACTCTATAGCGCAAGGCAGTTAATTTGATTAATCTCCGGTGATGGGGCTTTACATGAGCGGAGGCACCACAAAACAAAGCGGCAATCCGCTGACGACGGCCGCACCAAAATAAACTCCCATTCAACTTCTGTTTTGTATCCAAATCGAAATCCCATTCAGTCCGGGCATTCCACATTCCGTTCAGAGCCACTTGTCTGTTCTTAAAGAAACGTCGAGAGGGCCTCCGGAGGCACCCATCGGGCGCACAACTCCGGCACGAGTCCCTCCTCTCGAGTTCACTTTAAGTTCATCACTGGGGCGCACTGAGCCGAGCTCAAAAATTGAAATATTGTCAAGCATCCGAGCTCAATTGTACCACTCGATGGTCGAGAGGACCCTTCAGACCCCCTTTTCCCTCCAAAAAAAAAAAAAATATATATATATACCCTCTACTCTGACCATCCGTTCTTTATGGACCCAAAGAGGAATTTATTTATCTCACTTCGATTGTCATTTTAGGGCTTTGTGCGGGGGCCATCTCTTCATCGAGCCGCAGCTCCCTTGCTACGTCCGCGGCTCGGAGGCCTTGTGCGCCTTTTGAAAAATGGGAATATGTTAACGTCAAATTTTGACACTATAACGTGTGAAAAACGAGCTCAATTATTCATTGTTCGAGCCCGGGACTGTCGAAAGTAAAAAATGCGCTGGGACTTTCAGATGCGAGTAGTGTGCCGCAAAAAAAAAAAATAAATAAATAAAAAAGGTACTGGGGGCCAGTTTTAAACAATCGCACTCTAAGGGGTCGATTTTATCCCGTCAAAGAGAGAGCACCATGAAAAATTGGATTAAGATGGGAAACTGTGCGAGGGTTTTGCGGTTTGTCAGAATCTGTCAAAAAACTGATGCGATGGACGACAGATACTTTACATATTTTTCCAAAGAAGTCGTTCAAGTCCCAGAGACGCTTATCTGATGCTCTGAGGCACTCTGAGGCGCCCTCCACCACACCAAAAAAAAAAAAAAAACCACCCACCCATTCAAAAGACTCATAGTCGGCGGCGGTATTCATGGTAAACTTCAGTCCCTCTTTACTGTCGGGAACAATTGACACGAATTTTCGGGGATCTTCTACTTTACTGAATTCCTGAAAATATTAAGTTCTTTCGCTACCCCTTCCCAGCGGAAGGGTGTCACTGTTTTAAAATAGTCAAAGTCAACTTGAAGGCTTTATGTTAAAATTTGGTGTAACCCCCTTCGGATTTCAGAAAATCTAGAAAGCGAAAACCTTCTACGGTATGCCATTTTATTAAAATTCTTTACAAATTGAGAGACAGAATATCATAGAAAAATAACGTTGTAAAATAAATAGAAGTAACATTCTTGTTACATTTTTAAATTTGATTTGTCGCTATAAAAACCTAGAGTTGCTTTCTTCGTTGATTTTATTAAGATCTAGAAACTATTTCAAATTTAACAAACACTTTAAGATTATATTAGTCAAGGTATTTTATAAATATTTGAAAGTATAGTGTTCATATAAGTTCAGCTTAAATATTGAACAATCATGTTTCACTTGGTGGAAGGTAGTTGAATTCATAACGAACCAAAATAATTTTTTGAACCTTGCTTATTTTATTCAAGCTCTATCCTCAATAAAATTATTTCTGCGCATTTAAGGAAGACACAAGAGTTTTTCTTTTACTATGAATTAAATATTGAACTTTGCTTTATAGTGTTAACTTAAAATGGACTTAAGCGCCAAATTTGAATGGTTTAAGTGTAGTTTACACTCAGAAAAATTAGCCGTTCTAACGCATTGAATTTTTGAATGTTGGGTTACACGATCTGTTTTTATTAACTTAAATCTTAAAATTCTTTAATCAAATGCGTTTTATGCTTAAAAATATAAATACTTATACCAAATTATTTTATATTTTATTTATGAACGATTTAAAATAACAAAAATATGAAAATAACATCATACAAATTATCGCGAAATCTAATTTGATTTTAGCTTAGTTTAAATTTCTTCTATACGAAAATTCAGTCTAGTGTAAAAGATGTAAGATGATACTAAAAGCCCCATTATTTATAAAGGGTTACATTCACCCCTTTATAGTGGAACACTTTGCTGCATGAAAACAGCAACTAACCACTTGATGTAAGGAGCACCGGGTTGAAAAAGAATTGGTGTCGCATAAATAACCGGGTCGTTTCCTTATTGTGACAAGTGGAATTCCCCGATGGACATAAATAACGCCCTGTCCTGATATCAATTTGGCGAAGTACACCCTCAAGTGCATCCTCGCTAAGGAGCCCTTCAGTATGCGATCCAAGTGCCAATTTGCCTTCACCCCTTTTTTACATTTTACACGTCCCTTTGGTAGGAAGGAGCCCAGGCAAAGCCCGGAGGACATCTCAGAGAAAAAAAAAAGCGGAAAAAGAATTGTCCCGATCATTTCACCCTCATCCTATCGCCTGATTCTGCACTATGAGATAAGATCTGTACCCACAGGATCTAGAGCTGAAAACTGTGAGTCAAGGAGTCGGAAAAGATTTGATTTGCAAGTCAATCGACTTCTTCCTTACCTGAAAAGTAGCGGTGGTGGCGCGGCCTCCTTTGGAAAATGTTTGGCCGGAGAACAATTAAACAGAAGAGGTATTCCCTCCGGGGCTGTGTCAGCTAAATGGCAATTAGCCAAGTTTGTCTCTGAGGAACAATAACTGTTTTCAGTTCAAAGTAGATGCTAACAAATATTCGCACAAGTAATTAAGGAATTTCATGCACCCCGCAGGACTTCTCTATCCAGACGAAGTTTAACTCTTTGAAGGAACCGCCCGCGGATATTTCTTCTGCCGACAAGACTAGAGTAAAGTCTTTTTGAGGGGGGAGGGGGGCCTCGATGTGAGAGGGATTGGAAAGGATTTTTGAGCCCTTTTTAATTTCGTTGTTTTTTTTTTTTTTGCGGCCGGGATTTGTTGCTTGTTGGAAGCACGTACTTAGAAAAATCTAAGGATTTGGACCCTCATTCCCATGCTTTTCGAAGTTACACTATCAGAAAATTTGTTTTTCTTAACAAACGGAAAGAAGTCAAAATCGTAAATAAATTTTCTTATAAGTTGTTTGAAATTTCAGACTTTTATAAAAACGTTTAACTCTGTTTGGATTTTGATAGTACACCCAAAAAATGAATGAATCTCGGAAATTAGGTCACCTAGGGGGAGAGATACCTACGAAAATAGAACTTCCTCAAACGTTTATTTTTTTAAAGAGATATGCATGGAGCAAAAACGACCTCAAAATTTCAAATGTGGTATAAAAATATTTAACATTATGAGGAAATCATAAAAACTAACATTTTCGTAAACTTTATTTTCATATACTCCAAGACATTTGAATCCCTCCCGAAACCCGGATACATCCCAGGGATATAGGGTTAAAAAGTTGCCTATAAACAAATTAAAAATAACTAGAAAAACTAGTTGCAGGTGAACGGTTATATAGTTCAAGGATATTCTAGGGCATATGTAGGTAGAGGGAAACTGTCAACTATTTACTCAAATAGACCACTTTCATCCACAGTCGTATTACCGTCGACTATACCCCCGGCCCCATGAACCCATCCGACCGGGCATAAATTATTTCGCTTGTACCTTTCTCTATTTTCTGGGACGAGGAGGAAACTCGGTGCGGTCAGTAGTCTGCCCTTTGTCGGGACGAAATTTCATAGACATACATGACCGCGACGGGAAGGTTTACGGGTGCTTGGCCCTTTCAAATTTTGGGCTTGGCTGATTCTAGCCGCTCACATTTCGAGTGTCATCAGCAGAGAAATGAAAAAAGTTTTTTAGGAGCCCTCAAGGGCGCAAAAAGGGGGGAAGGGGGTATAGGGTATGGCATTTCCGAAATTCCGGAAGTAATCAGAAATATCCACAAACGTACAGATGTACTCCAAAAATCTGGCGTTTCTGGCCATAAACTCGTTGCCTTTGCCAGGAACAAGGGCATCGTCATCTTAAGCAAGCCTGACACTATCGTCATCCCTACGACTTGATTTCCTGTCAGATGAAAATTTAATAATGAAATTTCAAAATGTCCATTTTCTGGGCACCTCTAAGCCCATCCCGCCGACTATCGTACAAGCCCATTGGGTTTTAAGGCTTAAAGGGCACCCATCCTAGAGGTTACCGAAGCATTCCGGGGTTCTTAGTGTGCCGCACCGCCCCCGCCAGGGAGCAAGATTACAAACAGATGCCCTAATGGTATTTACACTGCGCTCGGCAAACTCCGATGGCTTTTAGAGGAGAGACAGATTTTAATTTATTAAAATATTTGCTCGGATGATACTTTGCGGGCCTTGGAGGTAGAGGGGTTTATGCCGGCAAGGGTAGATCTACTCCGTTGGGACGTGGCCCCCGAAACGGCCCCACAAGTTACATAATTTGAGGCCGTGTAACCCTATTTAGGATTATAATATGCGCCCGTGAATAAGTGATGAATCACATCAAGATTTAATGCGTCCTTAATTGGGATGTGTGCCTGCCACCAGATACAGGAGTCGGGCATGAATCTTTCAATTAAGTCAAATGTGGCATTTACTCTCAGTGCTTTGAACCGAAGTTTCCCTGAAAATTTGGTTACTTCGACCGAGCAAGTGGTGGAATTATGTTTTAAATTATTTAAAAGAAAAAAGTAAACGATTATATAAAAATTATATAAACTATCTGGTGTTAGAATATTAGATAAATTTTGAAGCTTAATCCAAAAATCAAAATTTACTTCAAATTTCACTTTTGCTGTCTCACACCTGACCTTCGTCCTTTTATTGAATTTTAGTGTACCTTTAAGTAAAATGTTCATTAATATCAAAATCATTTCTTTACTTTAACCTTTAACATTTTACTTAAAGGTACTCTGGAATCATTAGTTTAATCCACAGCATTAGATCGGCAATTTTAAATGCGAAGTCTAGTTTCAAACTAGTTTTAAAGTACCACTAATCCGAATAAGTTCAGTTTAAGCTGACATAAGCCTCTATCTAGCCAGCTAACATGTAGTCTATACTTGACCAGTAGCCTCTTATAAAATTGCATTCAAATCGGTTGAGGGGCTTAGAAGTTATAGCTTAATAGATAGAAAAACAGTTTTAATATTCAGATTTTTAAGATTCTTAAGAAATTAGAGATGTGGACATAAATTGTATAAAAAGTACCTCTAAAGTCTAACAACAAACATTTTGTTTTTCTTCAGGGAATGATTCTGAAAATGTGAAATAAAAGAGGTCCACTTTACGACACTAATTACTCTAAATAAAACTTGTTTGAAACCCTTTTACTGGATCCAATAAAGAATATATACCCTAAATTTTAAAATTCTTAATACGAATGGCTAACTGCAGACATTGAAAAATTATACTCTAGTTAGTTAGAATAAAATTAAAAATCAAATTTCCGTACAACGATTTGAAATGGACTATGTACGAACATAGTCTAGAATCCAAAGCTCTGTCTAGGCTAACTCAACATAAGTTCAGAGCAGCTTGCCTCATGCATTCCGAATTGCCCTAAATTTTGTTTTTTATTTTTTTTTCGCTGAAGGTTGATTTTTGCATATTCCTTGCAAAAGTTTGCATTTAAAACGAATGCAAAAAAAAGTAAAAAAATAAAAAAAACCTGAGCAATTCAACATGGTCTGGATGCCGTCTTTGAACGCTTCCCCATGTTCTACTTCGCCACCTTGAGAGATAAAATCGATTGAAAATCTCTTGGGACTGGTGATGCCAAAACATGCCAAGGAAAAGCCGATTTTAATAGCTGCTTTACAGCTTACCTGAAAATCAATTTCAGGTGAGTAAAGCACGCACCCAATCGTGTCGTGTCGGCCCCAAAAAAGCAGCAGCAACAGACAAAGGCTGCTGCACTGCTGTCGATGGGTACTGTGGCGCGGTGGGACTCAGGAGCGCGGCATTCAGAGGCGGCCGCGCACCCTAGATCTAATATCACTTTATAAATCATGTTTACACAACGAGAATGTAATAACGCGAAGTATTTTATCCGGGCAGGCACAGGCCGCTCGAATAAATATTCCACGCTTGATTACGTTTTCGGAATCTGTGCATCCCTCAAAGAGCTGGCCCGGACTCGCCGAGTGGGGGATCTTTGCAGAAGTCCACCGGAACACCACCACCGGGCCGCCGGAGCCCCCCTCTGCATTTTTTCGCAATCATCCGTCTCAGTGCATCGGAGGCGATGGTGGCGGGATGCAATTGGACCTGGGCGGCTGGCAAAAAGAAGTTTGGCGCGGTATCGCACCGGGCCGAGTGGGCTTTTGAAAAAAAAGGAGCGATTTGCCGCAATAAATTGAACCCAAACAAGCCCTCCTACTTCGGGGGAGCGCGGACGGGGGCGGGAATGGTCGCAGCAGTGGTACAGTGGACATGCTACAGAAATTAAATTTTTGCGGTTCCGCATGTCCTTCGAGCTCGTTGGCTGAGTGAGCGGAAGATAGCCTTGGCCTTCTCGCGACTCTGAGGCCCCAAGTTTCCCAAGTTAATTTGCATCTTAAAGGCTCACCGGACTCTTGGGGCCCGCAGGCGCAGAGACAAAGCGAAGGCTATTTGCCCCCCTCATTAGCTGCGACCTGTCTTGTGCGAAATTACCTTGAATTGCTGGCGGAGGCGCTAAATTTTAATTAACTCGAATTAGACGACCGCAGAACTCAGGTGCGCCAGTCGTTGTCGTCGCCGTTCAAGTCGCAGCCGTCCATACCATACCGCCATACCGTTCGCTAGAAACAGAGCAAATTACAAAATTTGCAGAAATTAGCGGGGCATTGGACCTGAACCGGCTGCTGGTGCTGCTGCTGCGGCCGGTCCACCGGGGATGCTGCAAGCAGCAACCGAAGAAACTGCAAATTTCGAGGAACGACAACGCAGCGACGACGACCGTTTAGAGCCTTTTTTGTTTACCCGCAGATGATATTAATTATCGACGTCTGAGGAACAATTGCCTTATTTACAGAACCTTTAAATAGGGGGCTAATTGCGGAGCCCTCTTACCCTGTCACTGCCACCGCAGCTTGAAGGAAGCGGCCGAATCGTGAGCTTAACTCATTAGCGCCTAGTTAGCCGCTCGCATCGCATCTCATCTGAAAGTGGTGCGGTATAGCACGGATGTTGGTTGTTGCACTTGCACCGGATTCGGTGGCTCCGAGACGTGCAGGTCTTCACGGAGGGAAATTTCCCCGCGATCTCGTCTCGTGTTGATTGAACGGGGGGCCATCCAGCCAACCAGCCAGCCAGCCAGCCAGCCAGGTGTATACCGGCTGAGATTTTCATGTTTGCGCGCCTTTTGCAAATTTTGAATTTTTGCGAGACGATACTCCGGACAAGGTCACTTGAGATCCCGCTGTGCTACAGCGAGAAGCATGACCAAGGCCGACTATTGTAATCGGCTGACAGTTTTCCCAGGTGTTAACCACGGAATTCTTAACGTGATTTGACGTCTGAGCTGCCTTGATTACTGCTTTTTGCGCATATCAGAGGAACTTAAAAATCCTATCGAGCTAACTGCGAATATGCTTTGTGGAATTTTTAAAACGAAAATTAGATTTTGTTACGTACAATGAAATAGCTGAAAATTGAATCAATATGTGTCAGATATAAAAAACAAATTAAAAATGAATTATTCAGCGTTTAAAGCCTCACTTAGTCATTAGCCGGTTATCTACGTATTAAACTGATGGAGCGAAATTTTAAAGTTAATTCTATTAAACGATTTTATGAGTAGTAATTGTCTAAAAGGTCAGTTAAGCGTTTGCGGACGAATGTCGCCACAAAACTAACTTCACATGTCTATTTCTAGTTCGAAAGTCGCCGTAAAGGCTAGAAAAATTAGAAATCAAAGCAAAGGGTTAATGTCCTAAAGAATAAAAGTTGAACTACAGAAAAAAGAGAACTTCTACTTATAAAAAAGCAAAGTAAATTTTATATGTGTACCTTAACACGTTTCCTGCCACATGTACCGAAAACGGTACACAAATGAAAGCTCTCTTCTACCAAATACATTTTTACAAGTAAGTAAAAATTACGAAACCTTTATTGAAAATTGTGGCTAGGAACGTGTTAAAAAACAAGCAATTTATAGTCCACAATGGGTTGCACGCATAATTGATAGGCATAATAAATAAATTTACAGATTAAAGATATTAATGGAAAATTTAATGAATAGAATTGTAAAATCAATAACCCCTCATGGGATAGACGGGCACTTAACTTTTCATTAATATCGACCATCGTTTACTGCCGCGAGAATTTAAAAAGTTTTAAATTAATGAACTCTGCTTAACGTTTAATGTTCTTTTTAAGTTAAAAACAAAGTGCATATGCTATAAATTATGTAATTTTATCCGCTATATAGATTACTTAAATTCTGATAATTATCCACTGGTTTTCAAAAAGATGTACGTTTTAAAATTTCGTATATACCACTTTGGACAAAAAGTAATGAGACTGATTGAATAAAGCACACAAAAAGTATTTTATTCATCGAATTTTATTGTGTCTCCTTCAAAGTAATCCCCTCTCACTTTGGCATTTATTCCAACGTTTCTTCCATTCGGTCAACGATTTCTTTCTTTTTGTGCTTGGTTCATCTGCAACTGTTTCTGGGTCCAAGCATAGATCCAAGTTTAATCGCCAGTAATTATGCATTTTGGATCATCATCAGTCATAGAAAACATCTTTTTAGCCACTTCAACACGACGTTCTTTTTCATAGAAATTCAATAATTTTAGAACAAGATGAGAAAACACATGAGACGAGTCAAAATTGTCCTTTAAAATTATTTGTATTATTATGTTACATTTCCCTTACTGTCTTTTCTATTATTTTATTCTATGCTATTCTATTCTATTCAAAAACTAGATAGTGTGTACACATATCACAATATACAATATATCTAGATTTTGCCTAATTTAGAATGCTTAGCACATAGTGAATTCAAATTTCATTACTAAATAATGTTATGTAGTTTACAATGTTTAAGCTACTTTCTATTTCATTTGGTAATGCATTGCACATATAGTTTAGGACCAATAACACTTGAATGGCTTTAGCTTAAGTCTTTTTTACATCTGTGTATAGCATTGAGGATCATTTTCCTAGTTTCGTGTGGAGTGAATCGTTATATGATATTCAAATTTATATAGATTTCGTGTATTATTTAGTGGCATTAATAAGTGTATGAAATTTTACTTATTTCCAAAAATGTTGGGCAAAGTTTGTAACTACTACGACTATTCGATTATGAAACATCTGTAATAATTAGTGCACTTTATCTATTGGAAATTCAAATGTAAAAATCTACATAAGATGCTCCCCGCTTACAAGTAATCTTAAAATTGTAACAAACATCTGTTCGAAATTCATTGTATGAATTCCTGAGTTAAAATTTAAAATTTGTTAAACAAAAAGATAAGAAATCTGAATGTACCGATGTGAAAGAGAATTAATACATATAAATCACGTAAGACGTGTGAGCTTGGGTGTTGTTCTGTTAAAAATGTGGTTTTAAGACCATTACCTTAATTTGTTCAGTGGCTGCATCCAATCTGGAGTACAAGTGCGGTAAACCAGCGGGGGCTACTACGGATGCGCCCGATCAGATAATTTAACTAGCAGAGCTTAACGGCCTGGTCCTAGTCGGGAAGAGCTCATAAAATTTGAGGTGATGGTGCCGTCAATCACGTAATAACCACTTTATTAAATTTTACGAGCTCCACAGGTCTTTGCCGCCAAAAAGGTTTAGCCCGTTCAGCTTTTGTCTGGTAAGCTTTTATCACAAGGCGCCGATCCGATCAGTCATAGATCACGAAATTTGCCTTACAAAAGGCGGTCCCGCTGGATTTGGTCGACGATCGAATCGAATCGGATTCTCTGAAGAAATCCAATTTGCCTGAAGGGGCGCCTTTTGTCTTTTGTCGAGCGGCCGTCAGCACCTAGGGCGGCGGCCGTTCGAGAATTCAAGCGAGTTCCCAGAGTTCGACAACAGTGTGCGCGATTGCATAATTAATAAATGTTGAATTGACCTGTTTGCGTGCGAGAACAGCGCCCTGGTCGCTGTTTCGTTTATTGGACAAAAAGCCCCCAGATCGCAAAACGTCGACGGGACCGGCCAATTTTCACCGGTGAGCGGTCTTATTGAGATGTCTTAAGCGGGCTCAAGATGCCGCCCCGCCGACCGCTTATTTTCCCAACAGAGTCCGGTGCCCTTGTGAAGATCCGTCTTTATGCAAGCGAGCGAGTGCGAGCCCCAAGTCGCGCTCACATGTCGCTTGCAAGAAAACCAATCTGTATGGCACATTATGCCGCGATTGCCTCATTAATTTTTTCACTGTTTATTGCCGCTGACAAAAACGTTCGATTGAAAAGGGCAAAAAGTATCTAAGTATCTCCTTCTTCGTGCGCGAGTCAAATGACCGCCAGGTATTGACTCGGATGTGCCATTGACCGGGCGATTTGGATCGCCTTTTGTCCAGTTTAATGGGACACAGAATAATTACCTGTGGCTCTGGAACCTGGCCCTGTACTGAGCCACGGAATGCAGACACCGGGCCACAGAGCACAGAGTCGAGGGCAGGCACGTTACGACTTTTTATTATTGTCATCCCAGGCGCGTGAAAACCTCCATTTAGTGGCTCATCACTGATAATAGGATTTCGGTGCCCCGGGAATCGTTTTCGATCATAACAGGTCCAAGCGGAGGCTGTTTTACTCTTATAACCCATGGGCACGGTGCGTCGTCGTCACCGTTTTGGTCGACGTCGCGGGACTGTGTCCAATTCCAAATTGGAAATCAATTCATTCGGACCGTCCTGATTTTTAGCCCCGTCATCTTAAGAAACGTAAGGCATCGTCACATTCCCCGGAGGCTCTCTTTGCGGTACCTTGGTCCGCTCCTTTCTACGAAACCCTTCTTCATTTGGCGCCTTCACCAAATCTCGACAGATCATTAAGACAGACTCGTCAGCTGCAGTGGGCTTTTTTAAGTGCACCGCGCCGCGTTCTGCTCGAATGATTTATCTGCTTTGATTTTAGGGCCCCTAACGAGAATTGATCCCGAAAATTTTGAGGATCACGGAGCCCAGCGCCAGCCAATCATCGAGCGTGGGTACGCCTTACGCAAATATGCGTGTGCACCTCCTTTGCCGGGCGAAAAAAAGCAATTTTTATTTTTCTATGTTTTTCGTTCGCACGAAGGGAATTTTCGAGAAAAATGTTTTATTTTTTCACCTTGTCATCAATCAGAAGACATTCTCGGGTCCAGCGTTCAGTCGTTTCGCCGAGAACAGAGCCCCCTCATAAATCGATGATGAATTGGACGCTATAAACCATATGGTCGTATAGTCCGTATAGTCGAGGCCCTTTCACAATCTGTTCGGTGTCAATCCAGGGGATAGCCACCAACTGCTTTGTTTCTCTTAGGTGATCACCGTCACCTGGCCCTTCGAGGTGAGCTAGGATCGTCCTAAAGCACGAAACCCACTGTTGGGGGCCCCCTATGTATTCGGGAATTGAGGCAGCGTAATCGCCGCGACGGACCTCAATCAAAACGTGACGTTTAACGATGGAACGAAATTGCTGACCAGTGGTCTTGACAGCCGTAAATGTCGTGGGTCCGGGTCTGGGTCCAGGTCCGAATCCGATTGTGTTGCACATGTTGCTGGTCGCAAAGGCCATAATTGCCTATTTTCTTTTTCGGCTACTCGATATAAGAAAACAAACTGAACTAAAAGACGACTGACCCTAATAATTATAAAACTATTTCTTTAATTTAATTCAAAATAAAAATAGTCGAGAATACTTAAATTAAATTAAACTAAAAAAATAACTATAGACTAATAGGGGACAGATATGTAATTAGGGTTTAGTGAAGGCGATAAGAAGGACAAAAGAAGTTCATGAAATATAATCTGCGTCCACAAGATGACTAATTTTTTAAGACGATTCTACGTTTTCTAACTTTTAAATAAATAAATTTATTCACAAAATAAGTTTTTATTTTTCTTTTAATAATACCTGAACTAATCTATAAGATCCGAAAAGTTAATAAAATGTACTTAAATTTTACAATATACAGTGGCATACATCTCTGGAGCGTAAGACTCGGCATCTAGAACTTGATTTTATCTTTCAAGAGTTAAAAGTGTTAGGCATTTATTTTATTAGGTCTTTGTAGCACGTTTTCTTTTCTGTTTAACCAGCCATATACACTTCGATTACTGATTTTCAAGCGTATCTAGCTTCTAAAGGCGTCTATAAAATTCTAGAGTACTAAATAACATTTTTTAAATGTACTACGGCAAATTCCTGGTACTCTTCGAAGAATTTGAAATTGGGATTCAAGTTCGTCTACGATTCTTTTAAATGAAAAATTTTCGAAAGTAAATGTTGAAGCAAACGAAATGCGAAATGAAATGAAATTCTAAGGAATGAATTATTTATGCTGTAACCCAAGTAAAAATATTTAAAATCTTTTTGCGCGTCTCTAGGATCTTATTTCTTATACAAAATTGTACAGACCTGATTCGGGTATATATCGGGTGTCCTATGGGCTCGTTGTAGCCCTATATATTTTTAATCGTGAACATAAGCCTATAAGTTTAGTAGACTATTACTATTACTACAGTGCTGCAGGAAATTTTAGGATTAAACGTTGATTTTGGGCATATATTCTATTCCCTATAGAGAAGAGGAATCGTGATAACGAGAGTACATGAAATCTTTGTCTGTCCTTAATTATTTTATATAACTTTGTTTTAAGTCGCGTACTAATTTTAATAAAAACAAAGTTTGATCTTACAATTTCCGGCAGCACTGTATATGGACAAATCTAACTGATTACTAGCTGAAAATTAAATGAATTTCATAAATGTGCTTTAAGTTCGAGTGCTATCTTTATTAGAAGTTATACTAGCCAATAATTCGAGAAAAATTCACTTTTCTATCATATTTTTCCAGTTTGCATGTGGGAAAGCTTACAACACATTCAATTGTGGTGAAAATTAATCGGAACGAACCCTATTCAATACACAAAATGAAAACCAATCGAAGGTAATCAATCACAAAAGTACAAAAGTGTAATTTGTAGCTTAAGTAAGCATTTGGAAATTTACGTTTTGAATGTTATGATTATAAATAAATGATAGAATTGTTTGTTAATAATATCAAATGGTTATATTTTCGGAAATTCTAAATGAATTCTAAATTTTCTTTAAGATAATAATGTTGTTTTTAAATAAAGAAACCAATTTTGGGCATTCCCTAGGGTTCTAGCTTAACCTTCTTCGGTCTACCTTCCGTTTAAATTAAAATAAGAAAATTACTGTGTCGTCTTCGTCGCACGGAAAAACCTTTAGGGTACTTTTCCCGCCGACCGGGGGCGCAGAGAGTCCCTTTAATTACTGATCAATAATAAACAAGGCCGAGACAGATATTAAGATTTGATTACCCAGGGCATTGCGGCCGAAAAGGGTTATTTTCTCGTTAGGACGTCTGAGGGAAGAGGTAAAATTCAGCCATCTCAAATCAGAGCACGGTGTACGGTGCGGTGAGGTGCGGTGGCCCCAAGAAACTTTGCTGTCCCGGTGTCCGGCAACTTTGCACGTTATTCAACGAATGAATGCCTCGAGCGGGCGATTATTCAATTTTTATTACCATAAAAATGCTCTCGTCTTTCTCCCGATTGGGAAGTGATATTCGCGGCCATCTGCCGAAAATATCCCGTCGCAATGCGGCTTCAGATACAATGCGAGTAGTCTCAGGTTCCAGGTTCCCTAAGTTCTCGGTCCCGAACAGCCCCGGAGCAATTCCCAGACACACCTGGGTAATGAGTGTATCGCTGGCCACCCGAGGAAAAAGGTGTTCGCTTGCCGCAGTCAAAACAAAACGCTCCTCCGTTTTGTAATTAATTTTTTTTTTTTTTTTTCCTTTAGGTCGGTCTCCTTCCCGGAGAAAATTTACTGTGGTTAGTTAGTCCGCTTCTTGTCCGGGTGGTGTTTTGCGAGCGGGCCGCCCTCCGCGCCGCCGCGTAATTTGTATTCAAAGTAAGGACTCCCTTAATAACCGTTCACGTCATGTTAAACACTTATTACTTCATTACTGTTATTACTCAACGCACTTGTAGCGCAACGGTCGCGGCCCCAATGGTCCGGCGGGTTGAATAAATTTCTTCATTAATTTCGCGGCCCATCGTTTACCCTTCATGGTCCTATTCCCCTCTCCGGTGAAGAGGGGGGAAGGGCGCTCTTTTCCCGCCCGTCCATCGACCGGTTGACATCCTCAGGCGCATGTTAGTTTTCGTAATGGCAACAATTACCAAATAATTTGCGTGTCGTACCCTGATCAGGTGTAATCAAATTTTAATGATTTTATAATATACCCATCTGGTGGTAATCGCCCGGTGATTTTAGGACCGCCTCAAATTTTGGAATTTTTTATAAGTCCGTCATATTTAAGGGGAAAGATTAATGAATTTAAAGTAATAACATAAACATAAATTCCCAAATCGTATTCTGTATCATATCGGTTCAAGATTACTTCAATTATTAAAATGCAACTGATTACATACAATTTTTGTAGTAAATTTCAACATGTAACTAAATTTAAACCTACAACCTAATTGTAGGGTATAAAAGTAAATTTAACTAGGAGATAGGACTCAATCCTGTGACTTTCGAATTAACGTTTCGCTTCTCTAAACTCTAAACATGGCCCTTGCCACCGATGCCTTCCCGATACTTTTTATTCCTATGATTTTTGATTACAAATAACAAGATTTTCGAAAACGATAGACTTGAAGTGAAATATCGCATTTTTAATGCAAATTCATATAAAACTGTTCGTAAAATGAAATGAGCTTAATTAATCCATTTACATATAGTAAAATACAGGATAATCTCATATACAACTACAATGCCTAAGTTAGGTAACTGAAAGTTTATTTGGTTTGATGTTGCAGTTCAGGAAAATATAGCTATTAAAAAAACCTCTATGATTCCTTAATCTAGTCCTATCCTATGCTACTTACGTTCTATGAGTTAATTTATTTGAAGTTGTCTTATATATAAAATTTCAAAGTTTTGACTAGCCTCATAAAATAATTGAGATAATTTTAAGATTTTTACTATAACAAGACCGATATTGAATTCGTGATGAGGTTTTTAATTAATCGAAAATCTTCTACGTAACTTCTCTGCGAAATGTAATTAGAAAGATCATATCAAAATTTAAAATCAATCGGATAAAACTTGTCGAAGTTATTTGTCACGTCAAATTAAAAAACGCTGTTTTGGGATAAACACGTTTAAAGTTTGACTCGCCTTTGGATACTCCATGAAGGCGCCAAAGGTATGAAGGTACTAAAAATATTATTCCTGGTCCTGGTTTTTCCTCACACACGACTTACATTAAAAAGCAATCATCGATTTGTTTACTGACGAAGTAAGTAGATTACTTAGCAACTCTATGCAAAGTACGTTTAATTCGGATAATCCCTTAACTTCTAATATTTTTCCCTGGGAATAATTTTATAGAAGACGAATGGGTGATATAAGGATCTAGTTTAAGACTCAGTAAGAGTTTTTCTCAATTATTTTTTCTATGTATTTTATTAAAGCCTCAAATTAGTAATTTTACTGACGATGGTAGGATTAGTTCTAATTTTGAATATTGCAGAACTGTACGTAATTTTATTATTATTAAAAGTGATCTTTTCTACTTATCTATGAGATATTTTGACAATTTTTATGCTCTATGAAACCATTTGTAATACTTTTGTAGTGAATTGCATTATCCCTTCTCATTTATCTCAAAAGCGCATTGTAAGACCTTCGAGACTTGAGTGCAGCGAAACATGTCCGTTTTTCATTCAAAGTCTTTTAAAACATCTTTTGACTACTGATTCTTTAGAGTATTTCCTAACGGTTTTTACCATGACCAAGTTGTAGCGAGGACAAAGAAGGGCCCCTAACATCTTCGAAATGCATCTCAGTTTTGGATGCATCTCAAATAAAGTGCATCGCGACTCGCCGTCGAGAAGTGCCGTACTGTAATGCATCATCCGTTCCAGTATGGCACATACTCACCCACGAATTGTCTCAAATTTCAAAGTTTTGCTCGCACAGAACGAGGGCCCCCAGACCTGATGCTATCTGCCCTCCGGCGAGTGGTCGAGGTCTTGAGGAGAGCACAAAGAAATCCTTTTAAGACGCTTTCCTCGGGACGGTTGTGTGTCGCGCATTTGGCAGCTTCCTCAGTTGTCTCTTTTCGGGCGATAAGATGCCGCGGTTTTTCATCCGTTGCAATAGTGCCCTGGGCCAGCAGCACAAAGCCGGCCCGCACCTCGACCGACCGACCACAGTCCTACTCACAGAGCAAGGCAAAAGTCACAGACGATTGCGCGACATCGAGCACACTATCTCTGGCGGATCTTTTGTGCGCCCGCTGATGATAATTTCGTGACATTAATCCACAAGGAGGCCCTTACACAATGCGGCTGTATTCAGTTAATGTGACGGATAGCGATTTATCAGGGAACATGGAATCCGCGTTACGCGGTCTGCCCTGTGCTCTGCTTATCGCTCCCTGTCATGTGTGGTCACTTCGCGTTTTATTGATGGAGCGGCGCGAGGGCCAGCATACCGCGACACTATCACGATGAGGTCGTCGCAAAAAGCCGACAATTTGCATTCCGTGCACGGAATCGAACATACCCTTCGACTTCTTCGATCGTAGGCACTAAACATTTTATAAATTTGAATATCACAACTTCACACTATCCTCTTGCCACAAGAAAATGCAAAAAGAATTTAATCGAAGGACATTCAAATTTTATAGGCTCAAAATTATTTAGAAAACTAAATAAGCAAAGGTACACCTAAATGTGTTATGATAAGATAAAAATCGTTGCCTTTTCTCACGTTTTTGTAAAGTAATACGAACTGGCATGCATAATACGACGAAAATTGATTATTTAATGCATTTATTTAATAGAAAGTACTCTATCAAAGTTTTAAAATCGTCTTTAACCCTTTCTTGTTGTTAATTTTTATCCTAGTATGGGTTAAACCTGTAATTTACTTCAGGCTAGGAATAAAATCTACTAAAAAATTAGGGTAAATTCTTAGGCAAATGGTCATTTTCGTCATTGATGTCATTCTATGTTCTATCAGTTCACTAAAAACAGACGCAGCGTGCTCTTTGCTTAGTTTTGAGTTTGTCTTACTAACATTTAATTTTAAAATTTTATCTTTTAGGTGGACTTAAATTTAAATCTCGAAAAGATATGGTCATATATGTGGGGACGGTCGATCGATCGTTCTCAACAGAAGAAAAATTACTCGAGGACGAATAGGCACCAAGGCTACGGGTAGTTCAGTTAGTTAGAGCATAGAAGGGGCAATTCTAGGGTCACAGGTTCGAACCCTGTCCCCTAGTCAAAACCGTAGTTTATTTTAAGTAATTCCCACACACAGGTAATCTTAATAACATTAAAATTTACTCCTAAATTTTTCTGATTGTAGTAAGGTCCATAGACTAAAAATTGTCATACATTACTTAATAGGGCTGTTTTTAGAGATCAAAATTTATAACGAAAAATAAGTTTTTGACCTAATAAAACCCACAAGCAGAGCCCAAATATATGCGTGATAGACATTGTTGGAAAATCTAAAGAATGAATAATCACCCCATAGCTCTAGTGTCTGGATATCATGAAAAATGACTAAAGTTTTCTGGCTTAACATTCTTTACTTTGAGCCACAACTAAGACGACGAGTTTTAATTTACGAAAAATTAGAGCTGGCATCGTCTAAAAGGATTTAGCCGAGGAGTAAACACATTAAATCCCGCACAGGATGGCGGGCTGCAGAGCAAATAGGCTACCGTATTTATGGCGGTATTTTTCTCTTGTGTCGGTCGGAACACGTGAAAAGTCCAATTCCCAGGAAATGAACGGGTGCGAATGGACTGTGCTCGCCCGTCGAGGGACAAATATTTGGCGTTGACATTTGGGCCGCCAAGTGATCGCCTTTGAAGCAAACCGGCCGAACTATCGTCCCGGACTCCAAATTAAGTGCTAATTAGGGTTCCGATGGCCGGGACGACTGCTTTACTACTTGTCAAAATAAACATACCAGAAAAAATTGATGGGAAAATGTGGAAAATGTGTCCAATGTTTGGGAGGTGAAAAGGGTAAGGAAGTCATAAACGAAATAGGAATTTGTCCTTATTTGTGTCCTCTGAAGGAGATAGAATCCTTGCGGCTGGAACTAGTTTTATGATTAGTTTTTGTTAAAGGATACAAGGCCGACAGAAGTTTTTGTACTTTACTTTAGCGGCAGATTATTAGTTTTGGCGCAGTAAGACAATTAGAAACTTCTTTTACATTTTTCGTACTTTTAACCTTCAATACCGATAAAAGTACCTATAACCTTTTATGTTTTTCCTTTATATTTTATGACAAACTAAATGAAAATGGTTCAAATTTCTGTAATAAGGTTCAACTAAAATTTCTGTAAACTCTTTCATACCAATTTGAGGCACTTTTTCGAAAATTTCAAATCTTTACTAACTTTAGTACCTGCTGAGAAGTTTAAATTAAATATAACATTTTCTATTGATATTCTTAGATGAAAAGAGTAGTTTATATGACAAAAATTAAAAGGTTTCAGGATTCAGATCTACTCTATTTTCATGTTGTTCAAAATGTACACAAATTTCTACGCGTCAAAGTAACTCGAGTCAAGTATCATAGAGTCCAAAATTTTTCTTCCCATTTCCCATATAACCCGTCAATAGACCGCTAAGAAACTAGGAGGACCCACTGCGATGAGATCAAAAATAGCTCAAGATACGTGACAAATTCGCAAACAATACTTGCGACTGCAGTTGCGGAATTGGATCAGATTCGAAGAATTTCAGGGCATTGTTCCGAGCGCTACTTTCATAGTTTACGTGATGGAAACATCGGGCATAGAGTCGTTGATTTTTCGACTATTTTTAGCTGCCCGAACCAGGGGCATAAATCGGTAAATTTCCTCCTGGGGCCACAATATATTCGCGTTTACGCTGTGATTTTTCTCGCCCTCGTTCGAAATGATCGACGACGACGATCACAAGACGCCACACCATGGAACGGATGGACGCTGCGCTACGACGCATGCTATGCCCAATGCTCGTCGTTTCTGATGTAACAAATGACCGGAAAGGAAATTGTAAAATTTTCCATTATATGCGAATGTTTTCAACTCAAGGGGGAAATTGAAATATTCGATTTTCTCTTTTCTCTTTATTGCTTTTCTTTTTTTTTTTTAATTGATAATTTCATTGCTGCGACGAATTTATGATTTTCGCATGCAATGCAATGAATTTGAAATTTAAAAATTTACGAATTTTATAGTGCCGACGTTTAAATTTTAGGACTTAAACCAAATTTACATTATCTTTAGAACTAAAACTGATCTAACAAGTAAATGTGTACCTTCTAATTTTTCTTGAACATTCAATAGACTAATTCCTGAAGGGTTGAAAGAGTTTAGAAAATGAAATAAGGTTTTAGAGAGTGTATTATTCCACCTACTACAAAGTACAAGATTTAGACTGTTAGTCAAAGGCTCGTGAACTAAAACGTGATATTTCATTCAACTGGCCAGCACTAGCTGGGGGCTACGTGGTTACGTATCGCGGGCACTAGGCAAGTACTTCATCGATAGTATCAGTGATCTATCATCGGGGAGCTAATTCTCTTTTTGTATTTTACAGATTCCTTCTAATCTCACGACATTTTAACTTTAACGTCCTGGCTTTATTCTTAGGGGATTTTGTGGTTTCAAAACAGGCCACCATAGTACTAATTGGACCCTATTCAGTTGATCAGGGTCACCACTTAAACCAACCAACCAACCAATCTCTTAAAAAAGTCTTTAGGCCCAAGAAAGCTTATTATGCTAAATAAAAAACGCTTGAATTAACAGCAAATAACCTCGGTTTTCTCTAGGGTCTTACAATATTCCTACATGAGTGGAATAAATAAATTCAGCTAGACAGAAGCAACAAAGACGTCGCAGGCGGTGCGACAGGTCCTCTGAGGCAAGACAATTGGACCCACTGAATTAATTTGATTGCTTTCAAAGCAATTCACTATGCGACTAATTGCATAACTGTCCATTCCTTTGGCTGTAGCAAAAACCTTCTCAAGACAGTCAACTTTACTTCCCAGCGACCTCGACAAGTTGTCCCCTGTCCGGTGGATCTTTGCGGTCGCATTTAATATGTATAAGCGGAGCAATTAAAATTTTCACATCAGACCGATCTTGCAGATGTCATTGCACCTTGGGAGAGTTGTGTCTCCCCGCATTAGTTGCGGGTCCGAGCGAAATTAATGATTCAGTTAGCGCAGGGATCGCTGGAGGGGAACGTCGTAACAGGTTGATTATCATTCTAAATTTCCAAGACAAAGATACTATCGCTTGTGCGATGACTTAGAGAAAAAGAAATTTTATGCAGAACTGTCCCAGCAAGCTAACCGACCGGCCGGGCATCTTCGGCTGACAGAGCAATTCATACGGCGGTGGCGACTACGACGACGACGACGACGGCGACGACGAAGAAAAGACGTCGAGTCGCGGCCCGGAGAAGTCGCACAGCGCCTCCTCATGAATATTGAACGTCACATTTGGCCGCACTTGCACCACATTAATAACTTGCAATCACCGACACGACTAGCAAGTGGCTGCTCGAGATTTTCGTGCCGCGGTGACGATACCCATTTCATTTCTATGGCCATTACCCAGATCCACTTTCGTCCCTTCGCCCGATCGACCTCTGGATGAGATACTCTCTCACCTCTTAGGGTCTGAAAGGGCGAAGAGATACAAAGATAAAAAGTTAAAGGCCGTCTCAGGTGACACAGGTGGCGGAACGTAAGCAACGTAACTTCTATCACCTGGCAGCTTCCGCTTTCCGCTTTCCGCGGCTAAGATACAGTTACAGACGAAGGGTCCCATCATGGGACCCTGAGATGTCTCAATTAGCATTATCTTAGCAGCACCAGAATGTGTGTCATTTAAGATTCGATTAGCGATAAACGACTGTCCACCGATCGCAGCAGACTTATTCGCTTATTGATTTTTTGGGGCCACAACAAGTCGCCTTAGTGTCATACTTTTTGCTACAGACCACCGCGTTAAGCTGCATCTCGATTTGTTTACATTTCCTTAATCCGACTAATCGGATGGATGGAAGATCAGTCGGTGAGCAGCGGTCACGGTGACTTTTTTTTTGTTTTGTAGACAATTCTTAAGCGCGACCAGATGTGATCTTAAGCCAGCGAACGAGTCATAGAGCGGTTACTTATTAAATTGCATAATGCGCGGACATATTATCACTGGGGCATCTTGAGCGTATCCCCAGACGCAATTTGCCATAAATTTAGTCGCAATTTGCGGATATTCACTGGACGTGGTTAAGATTTCTTTGAAGATTTCTTCGGATGATGAAAATTAGAGAGAGCTAGATGTTGTCTTAAACTTAAACTGAGTCTTGTTGTAATATCCGCAGGGTGATCAAATAAAATGAATCATATACTCGTATATTAAATTCTTTTATTACTTGTTTTAATTTTATTTTCTTTTTTAATTATAGTAAAATAATTTTAAAAGCAAAAATTAAACTTTATGAGCATGAGTAATTTGAGATTTTCGAGATGGGTTTAAATATATCCCAACATGCATAAACAGCTAACAGTTGCTCTTTTCAAATTTTAGAAATACTTAATAAATTTTAACAGTGAGTTTTTCTAGATATACTTGGGTGAAATTTAACCCATGATACCTACAACGTAATTTATTTGATGATACCTTTTAAGGGTTAAAGAATTTAAAGGAAGAGGAGTATTTGCAATGCCCAACTGTGTGAAAATCTAAACCTAAACTTTGTAGCATCGCCAATTTAAAAATAATTCAAAAACTATGGTAAAATATATGAGTTTTGAGCAGTTTTATTTTCGCTTATATTTAGTAAAAGCCTCATATGTATTTAGAATCTTTAGAAATTGTAACCTAAAGAGGTCTTAAGTCTCTGACCCCATCTTAAGTACCTGTTAACCACTTCCTCCGGCTGTGATTTGGACTGGACACGGTGGCATCTTAAATAAATCATGAGATTCGTGTTCGTGCCCCCGAAGTTGTGTCGTTGTTAAAAGAAACAACCACAGCGGAGGGGTGGTCCCAGCAAGCAATCAGAATATCATCAAGCAGTTGGCGCCGTTTCAGGTACACGAGATTACGCCGAAACCGCAAAATACACTGGGGGCTGTGCACTGAAATTTGCGGTTTGGACCCTGTCGTCTAACAGTTTCCCGGCCACCGCCGCCGCAACGTACCGTGCCGTGCCGGCTACAAAGCCTACGATGCGACGAGTCTACTACCTGTCGACGCAGGAGTTGACTTTGGCCGCACCGCACTAGGTGCAATAGTCGAGGGGGAGGGCAAGGGCCGAGCCCAAAACCACCACCACCACTATCATCATCACCACCATCGCCGCCACCGTCGCGGACAAAGCCAGAAGGTGTTGTAATGACCGGTCATCCGGCAAGGAGAAGCGCAATATCCAAGTGAACGCCAATTACCGGCGTGTGTTATTACCTGGGCTGCCTTATGAGTTGTTCGATGACTGGTGTGGCCGGGGACTACTCGACAATTCTTCCGAGAGGCCCGAAACGCATTTTCTTCGTGATGACATGATAATGAGTGCGGCCAACCACAGAAAATAAATTAGACCGTTCGACCGCGGCCGGGCAGGCGTGCACTTGCAAGTTGCATCCATTGCACCGTGCGGCGCACACCGGTGCAACGTGCAATCGAACAAACACACATGGCACATATGCTCAATGTTGCGCGCCAGCGGTACATTGTTAATAGGTGATGGATGGCCGTTGCGAAAGATGCCATCGTTGCGGACGCGGGAGTCTCACACTGTCGACTATCCGTTCTCCGCGGAAAAACTCCATTGGATGGGGGGGGGGGGGGAGATAGGGAAAATCGCTCAGCCCATGGCAGCGACAGCGGTGCGGAACTTATGCGACTACTTGAGAAGGAATGCGCAATGGGGCCACGAATGGTCAGCATTCTTCTACAATATGTGATTTGGTTTTTTATAGTATGTGGGTTTAAAATATTGGTCTAAAGTAAGGCACACTATAAATCTGAAATCCTAAAATAGCTAGAACTTAATGCAACAGTTACCAAAAGTCGCAATAGCTAGCTGTCTTTTATAGAAGTAGATTTCAGGTTCACGGCAAGGTATAGGGCGTTATTGACGTTGATTTCGAGACTCTAATTGGGTTGTAAGGTCATTTTCCGTCAGAGCCCCTAGTTAAAAATGGTATCACAAATGACAAAAAAACTGATCTAAGTGTGTCTTCCGATACACATATCTCTGAACAGAGTAAACTTAAATGCGTTCAATTTTATCCATTTTCCCGAAACATGCCCGTTTCTTATGTTAGAGCATGTGGTATGAATCCAAAACGAAAAATAAAATTCGATCTATTCAAAAGAAAATGTATTTTCCGGCTGTGGAGCATTTTTTTGGGGGGACAGATGGAAAATTGGTTGAATGTCAACCCGATCGTCAATTAGTTCAGAGACAGGCAGCGGATTGTTTACGCAAAGCGCTGAGGATGGATGACTGTTCCTCAATCGAATCGGTCATATCCACGAAAGGCGCAAGATTCCGTAAATCCGTAAATATTTATTTCTGAGGCATCTTAGCGGACATTATTTCTGTCATCTCTGTGTCAAATGCGCCCAAGCACTCAGCATCCCAGCAGCATCCCAGCAGCATCACAGGCCTGCATCCCAACAGCAGCCCCCGCACAGCCTTGGAGACTAATCGGTCGCGGTCCCCAATTTTCATTAGCGGAGGACGGGTTGCTCACGGATTTATTTCGGGCGTACAGCTCTCTCTCCTCTAGGCAATAATGGGAAATTGTCGATAAAATTTATTGTCATTGTGAAAATATGAAAATGAGTTAAAGCGCCTGTGAACGGGTGTACCGGGCACGGGTTAATTGCTTCGCGGAGTGATGAAGAGCTGGATGCACTTCGCGGGCAACGCAAATTGCCTTAATTCCTGTTTCGACGGTTAAGTGCATTCATTTTGAGAAAACTTTAAGACACTATCGAAAAAGTGTGGGTAAAACAATCGGTGGGGTAAGGGTGTGGGTCCAGGCAAGTGCACTGGCCACAATTACCCTTAATCGAGGAACAGACTGAACAACCAGTGACCAGTTGGTGTCCGCTGGTGCGCCTAATTCCCGCTTAGTCGCGATAGAGGTAAATTGGACTCAGAAATGGAATTTTCGAATTTCCGCCATCTGTTGTTCTTTCAGAAGGCCCATTGGATCCGAGCTTGGCTAGAGATTGGCTCGCTACGGTGCGGAGGGGTCAGAGAAAAAAAAAAATAAAATGTGAAAAAGGGCAGCAGCAGAAAAACAAAAGAAGGCAAGCAAAAAAATTTAACGAAAATTAAAAACGCCATAGCACTCGTGCAGTGTCGACGGGGCGGCAAAGCAAAAAAAAAAAAAAACAAAAAAATTTACGTTTCGATTGCAGAAACCGCGCTCCCTCCTCACGTGAGCCGGAGGTGCTGCTGCCCAGGTAGGCTAGATGGACGGGCTTCGGCTCGCACGCTGATGATGATGCTGCTGCTGCTGATGATGATGATGACTACGACGACTACGACGTAGACGACGTAGACGACGCAAGGGACCTAGACATTTCATCTGGGAACGGCTCGCCCGGCACGGCTCTCCGGGTGCCGAGGTACGGGCGAACGTGACATCGAGTCACGATTTTGATGAAACGGAAACCTCCGAACAGCCTCTAACTGGTAGTTGCGGGCAGCCGTCCCAGTAATAACTTCACACTCGATGATGAATGCCTATCTCCGGCAAATAGTTAATCGGGTCGACATTGGTAGCGTTAAAATTCCAGTGGCCATTAAATATCGCTGAAAAGCCAAAAGAGCTCCAGCTAAATTGCGGTATTAAGTTACATTGGGACGTGCGCGGCCGCGGGATGATTCTGAGGGATCATTTGCCTTCTTGGTTACATCAATCGGAGCAGAACGACCGGTTAAATGTAAAATGCAATGAAATATTCCGCAAACATATCTAGCGAAAATTGAGTCGAGTAAACAAATTTACACAATGAAAAATTTAGTTATACAGATGTAAATAACTCTAAAATTCACTTAATAGTTTTAGTTTTCTAGCCCCTATAGTAGCCTAAGCCTCCATCAAGGATTAAAAATCGTAATTTGATTAAATCGTCTTTAACTGAGCCTTGGCCAAGATTTTACTAAGCTATGAATGCCTATTTTGAGGTTTTCTAATCTGCGCTCAAGTCTGAGTCTTTCAGTACATGTCCAAGCTATATCCAACCTTTAAAAATTTATCTCTATGGCTTACCCTCTTTTAATACTCAACATTATGTGGAAATCAACTTTCTTTATTTATTATTTATAAATAAATTATTGATCAACTATTTCCATACCCCTAATAAGTTGAGGAGTATTACTAAAATCTGTAGAAGATTTTTTACGTCTTCTTTATTTATGCACTGTTGGATGTTTACAAAAATTTACCAATAAGCACTGACCAAGTTATAGATAGATAGTTAATAGAAAATCTAGAAATACGAGTACAATAAAATCAACATCCAAACCGTAGTTATTTTATGATTTCTGCTCGTATTTTAAACCTTTTTAAAATAATCTTATTAACTCAGTTGCTTTTAATGTTCTTTAAAAAAACAATTCCGACTAATAATCTTACGAATTTTACTTTTAAACATATGTATCAAGTTTTTATTATGAGTTACCTATACTACCCCCAAAAACATAAGGACCTCTCCTCATCTCAAGGGTAGAATTATTAGATCTGTGGCGAGAGGTAGTTGGCCTAGTCAATTTATTCATAAGTAAAACTACTTGTTAAATTGTTGTTATTAATCAATTTGTTTGCTTTAAAAACAAAGGGATCCATTGCGAGTATCACTTTTCAGTCGAATCGAAAGCCACGATACCAAAATGCTTGCATTTTAGCTTCAAAAATGTGTCTTCACTTTCGATTCAAATGAAAAACGATATTCGCAATAGTCCCCAAAATATGTATCAGTTCAATTGGACATCAGATACCTAAACGATTCATTCAATAAGTTGTAATTTATAAATAAATTAAATAAATTTTGTATAATCGACATTTTAAAAAAATACAATCTACAGAACTATAAGTCGATACTGAAAATCCTATAATTTCTAAAAGAAAAATAATGTGAATCTACATTTTCTGTACTCATATATGACGTTATTGATTATCGAAACATCAATTACTTATGCTTAGCCTTTGAATTCAACACTATGTCTCTAAATGAAATTCAAATATTCTGTTGATTCGAATATTCGATACTGTTCGGGTTGCGAATTTGAAATTCTTTGGTAGCTTTTGTTTAACTTATCCTGTATGACCTCCTCCGAGAAGTTAGGATGTATACCCGATGCATCCTATAACCAATTTCTAATTAGATTTTAGCTATACCTCATACACCTCTATTCAAGAAGTTTCAATGCGATGCTATGGTTTTGCACAGATATTTTAAGGATTTCTAGAGCAATTTTGTTTATAACTTGTAAACGAAGGAATGAAATGTTCTAATTTTTTTTTTATCAATTAGAGAGTAAGGGCATGTTAATGAAGCCATGGTAGTAGTTAACAAGTATTGGAAAGTAATCCAATAGTGCTAATAGCTAGAATGAGAATATTTTCGAAAACGAGTTTTATTATTTTATTATTATTGGAGGTGGGCGAGGCGAGTAGCCTGGATAGCTCAAATGTTGCTCATTTCACTCATTGAGCCTTTGTGTTCGTAGCGAAAAAGACCATGGTTATCCGTGGGATTCGAACCCATAACCTCAGGGACAGTAGGCCAGCGCGCAAACAGCTGATCTACCAGTTGCCCAAAACGAATTTACAAAGCAAATTATTCATATACACCTATCCCCCGATTTACACTGATGATTTTTGGTCTCGCAGGCAACCGTGTAAATGGAAATCGAGGACTATTATACGTAAATCCGTGTAAATTGAAAACAAACTAAATTAGAAATACTTCATTCATTTATTTCAATGTAAAATAAAATTAATTAATTAATTAATTAAAATTAAAATGAAGTAAGTATTTCATTTTCTAAGTACGGTTTGATAAATTAGAGGAAATTTATCGATCGACGAGACTTAGTAGTAGTTATAAGACTCATGGATCTAATGATCTTAAAGAAATGGTTTTTAATTTAGTTTTTCTCATCCATACTTTCCTTAGTATGTTTCTTATGAATTGTTCGTTTACGCGTACTCATAGTACCATAAGCGAAATTTGTCCAAAAGTTAAGAGAAAACCAACATTTATTCAGGTGTTTCTTGTATTTTTTATTCAATTTCTTTCTATTGTGACAATTGAATCAATTACCGCTTTAGTGGCGGCAATGTTCAAAAATTCCTCACCGATTCCAGCCAGCCAGCCAGCTAGCTAGCTAGCCAGCCAGAGTGTTTAATCGTGAAAGGAAGAACGAAGTGGTCGGGGCGCTGCTTGCCAATTCTGCCGCAGCCCCGTGGGAGTTTGTCCAATTTCAGTCCGATACGCAAAGCGGGAGGTTTAATGAAAGCGGGCCTTTTATAAATACAATAGGACAAAACAGTAGCCACCGCTGGCCGGCACAATACGCGGCCGCGCGCCATTGTTCACGGGAATAATGCGCCGCGGTGGCTGCCGCCCGCAATCGCGAATTTCAGCTTCTGAACCGGGACATGGATGGTGGCCGACCACCCTTGCCCCCCCCCCCCCCCCCCTTGCACTTGACCACGTCGCCCCCACTGGTTGCGTACCGAAGCGACGACGCTCCGGTTAGCGGAGCTTTTGATCAAAATTCTTGCTGGAAAGTTTGCTCAAAGTCAACATGACCCCTTTTATGCGGGAGGGCTCGAAAAGAGTTTTTCTTTTGTTTGAGGATAAAAATCTGTTGGCCGCCGCTGACCCGCCATCCGGTCGAGAAATTGTTCCTGTTTTGAGGAGGTAGCAGAGTTTCCCGATTGTGTGGAACGTTCCCCTGCAAAATGCAATTCAATTTCGGGATCAATACTGCATTTCATGGTGGGCGCAATTGCCCAATTGTTTTAGAAATATTCACAGATCGATCGAGAGCTGTGGCGTTATTAGCACAGAGTGGGTGGGGTCTTAAAAAGGATATTTCTGATTTGCTTCCGGGGACCCTTTTCGCTCACCAACGTGAGATTAATTAGATAAATTCCTAATTGGAATGGTTTCATTATAATTTGACTTGTTTTCTAAAACCACGCGAAAATAACATGAAAATACTCATCCTGATAGTAGTGGGTTAATATTTTTGTAAAAATACTGTATGAATACCACTTTTATTTTTGATATATTTTAGTTCAAATATTTTTAATTCAAATTCTTGTATTTGAAAAACAATTCTTCAAATTGGCACACTATACCCCAATGTGTATAATTTTCGCAATTGTAAGCCATAGTCAAATAATTTTCATTATTAAAAAGTAGCATGTTAATTTATTTCCGCTTCTTTAAATTTTATTGAAAGAAATATCAAGTAAAAGGACATAAATTAGACATAGTGACGATGGCTAGAGCATTATAACTAAGATAAGAAAAAACCGTCATAGTGTTACTATTGCCTCAACACTGTAGGTGTCATTAAGTCAGCTCAGGAAGAAGCTTAAGCGCGAACTCACCTGCCTTAATAATGAAAAGTAAATCACTTAAAGTAGCTGCTTGTGCGAAAAAAAAAACAAAAATACTTTCTCCAAATGCGGAACACAGGTAATTTGCCTTTGTTGACTGAAAGCCACTCGTCACTTCCGTTAGAAATGCGAACGGTAATGCGCTTTGATTGCCATCGATCAACACTTGTCGTTACTACCCAAAATCATTAAGATCATTAGCACTTCGGCTACCCGTTCGTAATCAGTGTGCGAAGCAATTTTAAGATGGTTCAAATTTTGAAATTTCATTTCTTTTAATTTACGTATAAAGATTGACAATGAAGACCTATAATAGTCGCATATAGTGTAGTATTTGAAATTAGGTTGTCAAAATAAAATGATATATTCTTCGTCTGATTTATTAATAGAAGGAAAGCATACCTTTCCTGAAGTACAGCACATGCCTTTTGATTTACCTTTCGACTTTCGAGAATGACAGTATGAAGATACTTCTGTCATAGCGCCAATAGCTGTGTTTTTTTCACTTCAGTTCTCGATCCAGCAGATAAGCAGGAAATTTTGCATTGAATTAAAATTTATGCATAGTTACCCATATCAAACACTTCATATTTCGCGACAATAAAATCAATTTGCCTGGATTTATACAGACTTTGTGTGAAAAACTTAATCCAAAAAATGTATGCGGTTCAAGGTTTGGACAATTTGTATGGGTAAATAGCATGGCAATTAGATGCACTTCTCTAAGATATTCTCATCTTTTTAGAAGATTTTGGGTAATGGTAGGAGGTTACTTCTTTTTCTAAAAGGCATACTTTTTCATATTTTATTAATTCAATATTTAAAACCAATATAATAATTCTAATTCAATAGTACGTTATTAAATCCGTTTTAAACACAAGTATGACTGATAAAAAAATATTCTTTTAGGCCCATTAAGAATCATCGATTCTTTGATTGTAGGCATCCTTTGAATAGCACGGTTAATTGGCCGCGTATTATTTAAAACCTTGTTATTCAATGCTGTGCTATTCGAGGACTTAGCCGTGCTTATTCGCGACTATTGTGTAATTTAAATACCGTGCTATTCGAGAGATACCTAAAGTAGGACAATAGAATAGAAAAAAAGTTTTTTAAACATTAAATTTTTTGAGGCAACAAGGTGTATGCATGTACCTATCACCCTGTGTGATACTACTCTGCGGTGAAAAGACTTTTAAAAAATTCCTGTCTTTTGTATCACCAGAACTCCACCTGGTCAAGTGACTCAGGCGTGAAACGTTTTGCCGGGCGCGATCTTTTTAATCTTTGCCCCGGAGCTGTGTTGACACCTCCGCCGCTGGAACAATGGACCGTCGTTCCAGTATTTCGCGAAAAGGCTTGACATTCTGTGAGCCCCCCAAAAAGGGTCGGGTATTCGATGCCGCGCACCTAGCCCCGAGGTCGGCCTGCCCGGACAGCGGACATTGTGGCGCGGCCAGGCACATTGATAATAACACAAATGGCCATCAACAAACGACGAATTGAGTCCGCCGGGAGAGATATCGATTTATTGGGCATTTCGGAATGTGATTTTACGTTTGGCTGGCCAACTTTTATGGAGGGCCCTCCACTTATGGACAACACCCACAATAATCGGTCAGGAAAAAAAAAAAAATGTTGGGTAAGCGAACTCGCCTAACCGCCCCGGACTCTCTCTCTCTGGGGCTGATGGTATGTACTCCGATGGACGAACGGATGGGGCAACCGGAGACGGCCCATAGCCGGGACTGGGCAATCGGAGCCATCAGGCAGACCATGAGGAGACCAAACTTTTGTTGCAATATAATTCCGGCTATCTGCGGCGAATAGATTAAGTATCTGCGATAAATTTTGTATAAATCTTAACAATAAGTCGCCTGAGGACTATATTTTCCACATCAGAAGAGGCGCATAACGACCGTTTCGCCTTTTGTTTTTAGTGAGCGGAGTATACCGCTCACTCGGCGGAAGGCTCCGCGCCAATTGTTCGGATCGCCCATCAAACGATATTTAATCAGGAAGAGTTGAATAGCCCCAGCCTAAAAGGGAAAAAAACTTCGAAATTCCCAACACAATGGATCTATAAATTATTTTGAAATGCCACAAAGTTCAAGGGATGTGCTCTCTTGCGCTAGATATTACTGGGCCGAATAGCACTCGTTGTCCAAGCAAAATGCACCCAGTAAATAGGGTTGATTCCCTTTCGGAAAGCTATAAAAAGACACACTTTTTAAAAATTCATTTTTGATACGTTCTATGTTCAAATAAAACTTTGAATTCTGTACACTATCCGATGAATTTTGTTTTAAAGAGAAAACTTCTAAACACTCAAATTGAGTCTAAGTTTCAAGTTCCAAGTCCCGATAAGTTGTCTATAAATAAATTTTGTTCTCTCAAACTTTTAAAGACGTTCAATTAAAAGCAATATTTCTACTTATGAAATTTCTAAAATTAAAACCTAAATGTTTAGAGTAAGTTTTAAATTTTGTAAATACACAATAAGCAAAAGAGAAGTTGTAAAGAACAATCCATGAAATGAGCAATGTTAGAAAATTTGGTATAAAAAAGGCTTTGGTAGCTTTATAAATTAATACAAGTTTCGCTTCTAAACTGATGAGATAATTTCATCAAGATTTTATTAAGTCTTTACTAGTTAAATTCTTCAACCGGTCGCCGAAATCAAAATTTACTAAACAATTACATGATACGACATATCAAGGATAGTCTGCTTACGTGCGGACCTAAGTTCAATTTTAACAACAAAAACTTGTTAAATTCGAAATCTATCACCTATCAAATATCGCAAAAACTTGCTATTTCCAAGCAATTGGACTTCAATCATATTTTAAATAGTGATTAATTTTTCTTTTAGGAAATTAAACGATCATTTGACCCAACTGTGACTTTTTACGTTTTTTAGTTTTGCGTCAACCAATTTAATTATACCTATAATAAAAACTCTGTCACGTTACTGTGATTCCAGCCGTGTCAAGCAGGTTTGCGCTATTTTTGTTTCGATCAAGGTACATAATTTGCTGACAAATGAAAACTTGTTCGTTGGCATCTTGTCAACAAAATTTACTTGTTGTACATTGTGCAAAAAAAATGTAACTAGTCACTGATTCGAGTGGATTGTGCTAGCATGACAAATTTTTAATTTTTTCTACTCTATTTAGTTTGCTAAATAACCATGAGAGAAGCAATAATAAATTAATTGAATTTCTCTCTAGGTTTACATTACTTAAATTACTTTGCGTTGTTAATTTTGGTTAAAAATCTTCAATATCGAGCAATTCGGTATATAAATAAATTTAGAAGAAATGCATCTTAAAACTAGCCTTGTCCCACACTAGAAATTATCTAAGACGCTTTCTACTTAGTTGAAATGCAACTTGTTGATTATACGAGAGTAAGAGTTGCAGTATGCGTTAAAATGTTTTGCATTTTCAAGATTGGCGCCTTCAATTGAAAGACGTGCTGATGCCCCATGAAAGGTTAGATCTTCTGGACAAAATTGATCTAAAGAATCCCACCTGCCTGTGAATCATAGGTTTATTAGAAAAACTCCCAAGACTTTGAGCAAAATAAATAAGCCACGATTGCGGTGGCTCGCGGTCGCAGATGCTAATCAATCACCGGGAGGAGACTTTCAATTTGTACCAACGTTCAAGCGAAGCCCCGGACCGGACTTCTTTGGACCAAACCCGAAGAGCTCTAGAGTCCGCGGTCTTGTGGATTTTTCAGTGGAATGTGGAAGTGTCAACATGGGCCGTGCAGTGAGCCGATGATTAATGGACAGGTCGACAGTTTTAATTTCAAAATCAATGTTACTCACCCCCTCTCGGCCTCTGGTCGAGACTCTCATTAATGCGGGGCCCCCTCATTTGGGTGATTTAGGGGCACGGTGGCTGCTGAGACGGCTACGGCGCACTAGCCTCAACCAATTCGACCTCCGGGGCACTTTTTCCAATTTTTTCAATTAGCTTCAGGCACGAAATTCGACTCAATCGCGCGGCACTCGTGCCAAAAAACGAAGCGTTTCTTGAGAAATTCCGCGAGTATCAGAAGTACCTGAATTGGGCCGCCCTCCGTCGTGCTCCGGTGTGACACGACACTATCACGTCAGCTGTAATTGTTTCGACCCGCCGGAAAAGTGGCCCCAATGGAATCTGGGGATATTTTTTTTCCTATCGACGGAGGAGGCCCGATTGCGTGCTGTTCCTACCTAAAAAAGGCGCGAAGTGGGCACTTTGAATAAACGAAATCTCCTGGTGCAAGGAACAGGTGAAGAATTAATTCCAAGACACTTGTTGGACATGCCTGCCAAACTCTAAAAGGCTACCGAAATTAGTTTAAGGCGGAAAGTTATTATTTTTCAATAATTTTTATCTGTCTCTCAAAATCAGGATTTAAAATTGCATTAGACAAGAGCATAGACAACAACAAGATGTTCCTGCCTTTTTACTACTAAAAATCTTATTTTCCTGCGGGATCATTAAAGAGGCACAAATTTAGAAAAAAGAAAATTATTAAAAACAATAATTTTCCGCATCGGCTTTACTTTATTCGAAAGGTTTATTTCTTTGTGGGCTCGTAAAGGAGTCAGCTGTCCTTTTGTCGACTACTCGAGGACCAGAGATAATCCTGTTTTGAGCCTTTTTTTTTGAGAAAACTCGAGCATTCCAGGGTCGTTTGCGGCTCAAATTAGCTTATATTTTCCCCATTGTACAGCCCATTGTTAGGCCCACCTGATACCCAGCTTAGGTCAATTAGCTTAAAATGCAAATCCCCTAGAGATGACATATCAATCCTATCTGCCGAAATGGGCTAAGATGAGGATTACACCTCCACTGGACACTGAGAGAAGCGCCATGCGCTAGAGATTATATGGTCCGGTCCTCAGAATATGGGCAAATCGGGCAGGCAATAAAATATGAAACAGTCCCATTTTGCGGTGGGAATCAAAAAGGGCATTTTGACATGGATAAAATTTTTTGGCTGGATCGAAAAAGAACAGGTAAAGGGCTCACAGCTTCGGACAGAGGTACCCATGTCCACTTGGCAGGAGGCTGTTCGGAGCGCGCTAACAAAAAGAAAGGCCAAGTGAGAAGATGACTATCGGGTGATGGTTCTGGGTCCCATGGCATGAGACCTTTTAGCTGCTGGACCCCTTGTTGACAGCATCACAAAGGGAAATCACCCGCAATTTGACTGGGAACAATGGAAAAACTCCCGGGCCCCTGAAGCCCTTTGTAAAATGTCTCGTGTACCGCTGAACAGCCCCTGAGCAGTTTTGCTCATTTCGGATTTTTTTTTTTTTTAAGGTTAGATGATTTTCTAGGGCTCGCGGCCACCCACTGAGCCACCATAAGGGCCTTTTTGGATGGAAACAAGTGCACAACTGTTGCACAGGGTCTCCGCCCCCACCTCCCCTCGCTTCATGGAATATCTATTTGATTAATTGAGTGTCATTCGTCACAAAGTCGTTTTCCTCGAAGCAAATCAGAACGCTCCGCCCCGAAGGGAAATTGGTTTTTCTTTCAATGATGGGGGCCAGACTCCTGCTTTTGAGGACAATGATAATGAAATTGTGTGGCGGGCCCTTTGTAGAGCCTTTAGAATGTAATTAATAGGACAATTGGGCGCTTTAACAAAAGGGCTGCAGGAATCATTAACTTCCTTGGGAGACTACCATTGAACGTATTTCATATTTTGTATTATAGTTAATCCGATAGCCTGGTCTAGGCATTGGAACAATTAATAAAGGAGTAATGCCACTATAGTATTTTCCAAAAATAGAAGAAATAGTTTTTTGAGGATAGAGTTCGCTTAAAAAACAGATTTTAAGAAATATTAGATAGCGCCATATGGACTTCCTTTTCGAGAGCGCTTTTATATGTATATCCTTAGATTAAGTCTGCTTACATAAAAAAAAACTAATTTAAAAAATTGATAAGCGGTGTGTTACGATCGAAACAACGAGCCGATAATCAATTCTTCGTATGAGTTAATTTACAATTGCAAGTATGAATTATATGGAGGGAAAAATTTATAATCTACAAAATTTCATATGAACCGTTCATATCGATTAACTCTATTTTTAAAATGTCTGAATCTTAACAATTAACCTAATATTTATGTTCTTATTGTTTGAATTTAAAAATGAATTATCTTAATAATTTTATGTAAAACTAACATACCCTTTAGCAACGTTTATTTAAATTTCTATTTTTAAATGAGTTTTTAAATTAACCCTTTAGATACTTCACACAGATTCATTTAGCCAATAAAATTTATTATTTTAAAGTAGTTAACTTTATAATTTTAGAAAATGTAAATATGGCTATTTTAAATAGTCGAGCTTATAAAAATAGATAGTTTCAATAATTTCTTTTTACATCCAACTGAAATGTAAATTGATTTTACTATAATTATTTAAAATAGTTAAAATTATTTAAGTTTTTCTCTTAGTGCACAGATAGATAAAATCAATTTCAGTAAAACTGGAACCCCTGACGAAGGCATTAACAAAATACGTCTCAATTTTATGCCATCATCTAAAATTTGTGTATAATTCTCATATTTCACGGACTCTATCGAAATTATTCAAAAGCGTGGGAGACTTTAGGGCATAGTGCCCCTATCGAGGATTACCAATAATCTGGCACTCGATCCCTCAGTTCCGCCGTCAACCGCATCTGAAATAGTTTTCTCTAACTCAAGTGGAATATGCGAAGCACTTCCTTTGAACAAAAACAAATCCTGTCCCGACACTGTTGAAGTGGTCGTCGCAATCTCTTGCTCGGAGATCATGATCCCCGGCTAGCTTGCCTGGCAAGTGAAGTGCTTTTTCGTATTTTCAAATTCAAATGAGTCACTTCCAGCCCTTCGAGACAAAATGCTGATCAGCGAGAAGAGCGGCCGTATGCAAATAGCGACAAGGCGAGGCGGAACACTTGAAGAGTGTGTGCCTTGCACGCACTCGCATCCATCGCTAATGGTTTCATGCCCTCACCGTAGGTGAGATTTTAGCTCAGGAAGCGCAAAGATTTTGCATCCAATTTCTTTTCAAAATGCTTCTTTCTTACCAATTCCGAAGGAGGATGTCCGCGAGCATACTTTGCCCTGGCACAACCTCCCTCGTAGAAAATATTTTTTTTTTTTATATATTTTTCGCGCGAAAATTGCTTCCAGGTGGGCAGACGGGAGGTATATCTGTTCGGTGGAACATCCGCATCGTGTCGTAAGAAAGGAAAACTGCCTTTTCTGTGGCCTCGGTCCATTATCAAGTTGTGCTTGGCATTTCCAGTGAACAGTTAGCCTGCGTAATTACGTGATGCAAAGCAATCGGCAGGTATGCGAAAAATCAGATCTTTCTCACGGTCAATGGCAGGCTTCGGCCATAGGCCGCGATTGCTTGTTTCTGCTGCCGCGATACTGCTGGGGGAAAATAGAAAATCGCGAAAATGAAACTCGACACAGAGGACGCATAACCATAACTCGATGGGGGCCGAGGGGTGGGGTGGGGCAGGACGGGGGGAAAGTGAACTATCATCTGTGTCAATGGTTGATCCCCAGCTGCTGATCGGGGGGCATAGCATCTCGATCCAATGGTCTCTCGCGGGATGCTGCGAATAGGTCCGCGAATGGATAATGCGGTTTTGTCTTTCCCCAAAACCCGTTTAATCCGCGCACACCGTACTGAATGTATTGGGATGGGATAATATCGCGAGGAGATTATCCGTGCCGGGCAACAAACATTCATACCAACAGGCAGGTATTCTATGATCAAAACCTTCTCACACTTGTGAGTCGTTTACCTGCCAGCAATAACAGTCGCACAGGTGCTTCAATTTCACTCTGGCACAATGAGTGGACGGGACGTACCTGGATCCGATCATAACTCATATGGCCAACATGCAGGCCGATGATCTCGTTCATGAGCCGTGCAAGATCACATTAATTTCCGAGCGCGCCCGGGTACACAAGGCGATCGCGGATTGTGCGCCTGAACCTGCGGCACACACAAATGTGATCGCGAATACGAGACGCTCAGGTGTGCGAAGGTGAGTGCGGCACAAATCTCTGTGGCTTATAGTTGCGCTCGCTGAATGGGAAACGGGGCGGACAAGCGCGGCCAAAGCTCATACAGTACCTGCACAGATCTACGCGATCCATTTTTCAATATATCTTCTTTTTTTTTCTCTCCTCAGCGAATTTTGTAATTTATTTCCACCACACGGGTATCAGAGCGAGAGAATATAAAGTCCGGGAAAATGGTCCAGCGATCTTAAAATGCCAGAACTAGACTCAAAAAGATACGAGCACCAGGGCATCGGTGAGCCATCGATCCTCATTTTTCCCCGACCGGAGGGACTTACGCCCTCCTTCTTGTTTGGGGCCCGCTGCTGTACCACATCTTTCCGGAGAGACTCCTGAGGCCTCAATTTCTTGTTCCAGTTGCGCGGGCCCCCGGACCCAAACGTAGATTTTATTTATTTTTTATTTTTATTTTTATTTTTTTTAAATATCACATGAGCAGCGCGTTTGGGTGTTATCTTAATCTCTGGATGAATAACACGTCCCGGACAAGACTATGGGGCCCTGTGTGTGCCAGCCCTGGGTACTTTCTATGCCCCCTCTGATTACAGTCCCCGTAACGATCGGACGCAATTTTAAGATGAACAGGCGGCAGACTCCACTGTGTTGTGGATGGTGCGGCTCGCTTAGATACGGCGACATGCAATTTAGCGCACTGTACGAGGGACAGTGCCTGGGTTATACATGACCGGCCCTTATCTATTGTTAATTAAAGGCCTCTAAAATGTGTTGCACATCTTCAAAAATCATCTCCCCATATGCAGGACGACACGCAATAGTTCATTTCACGGGCGGCAGTTCGGACATAGTGTGTCATATGGGACTCATGCCTCGAGCGGGTGGCGGTTTGTTAGCTTGCCAATGATCAATAAAACGCACTTGTTCCGAGCTCTTGTGGAAGATTAGGTGGAATGGACATGACTTCCTCTAGCCAAGAACGAGTTCTTGTTAGAGTTGTAAGAGAAGTTATGCCTGCTTTTGCTACGGCCAGGCGAAGGTAATTCACCTGACTAAATTACGACCAGATACCCAAGCCTGAGAAATGGCGCAATTTTCTAGAGTTAAATGAAAACCAGGATTAGGTGGAATCTCCTGTCTAATAAATATCATTAACTTTAAGAACAACTACATCATAACTTACTTTTTATCTATATTTATTTAATAAACTAAATATATGCTTTGTAGTGTAATTTTATCACATATAGTGATGTAAAATCGGAGCCTATAAAATCTAATTAAAATCCTTCTTTTGGAAAGGGAATTGTAATCATTTGTACACGAATTCCTAATGCAATTTAAATTGAAAATAAATCTCAATATACATGTTTATCATCAGTGGTAGGTACAAAATCAAAATCTATTCAGAACTATGATTTATTTGGTTCTATCTTTAACACTTAGCAGATGGGTCACGTAAATTTACCTTTTTCTATTTCGACTTGCTAACACAACCCACATAGATTTACGTTTTTGGTTGAATTTTCATTGAGCAGTGTTTTAATTTTACATTTTGCTACTTATATTTTGTGTTACTCGTTATCATTGCATGCAGTACTATCTGTCTGTTGATTTCTATTGAGGCAATTATGCTTTTTAGACATAGTTTTGTTTTTTAGATAGTGTTTATAAAAAAATATTTATTTAATTTCCTTCAAAACTCTCCGAAAACCGAGTAAAACAAGGGAAACAATACTCCTCCGATAAATTTTAAGAGTGGGTACTTAAGAAGAAATAGCATTTTTAAAAATGTCCCTTATACTAAACAATTCTATTGTTAGTTATTTTTATTTCCTCTTTTCATTTACATATTACAATATCTCCGATTTTCTTCCAATTCCTTTAATTTTGTAAATTATGGTAAAAATATAATAAGAGAACAATTTTATCTTCTAGAGAAATGCGATATTTCAAAATTTATCACACTACATTGGCTTCTTTATGCTAAAAATGAATGATATGCGTTAAGGTAAATTAAATAACCGCTGCTAAATTTAGAAAGATGTGAAGAGGCGAAAGGTTATCGAAATGCGAATAACCTTTGAGTTAAAACGTAAGGTTAAAACATCCATAAAGGGTGTATAAAACATCCATAAAGGGTGACCTTCTCGGAGCGATAAAACAAACCGAAGAGAAAGAATTTCTATGGAAAAGGTAATTAAAATCACAATGTGAGTTAGATAAATTTCTTTATACAATACGTAGAGTTAAATTTGTGATTACTTTGAATTTACTTTTATTTTTAATTTAAAATTACTATTAATTTTTTTTTAACCTCCTTTTGTTACTTTATCATATACAGAAATGACAACTAAATAAAAAAGACTGAGTAAAAATTAAATATAAATTTTTTAAAAATTTCAAGACCTATAGTAATCCCACAGAAAAAGTATTAGCAGGCCAATATCAAGCCTATTTGGCGAACATCGGGGGTCTATAAAGATAGAATTAGAAGCCTATAACACATCTAAAATCTTAAATTGATACATACTTTTAATATGAACCTAAAGCGGGCCTAAAGCGTATCATTTTGAAACCTATAGCAAGCCCGTTCCATAAATTTTTGTAGACGTATAATGAGTCCACTAAATACTGATAAAATTATGCAAATATACCAGACGAATCCAATAAATTGTCGGCGTTTCTATCCGATGTAACAGCCTAATTTCGTCAGTCTAAATGAACCTACTAGAGTGGGAGCGATACTTGGTTTAAAGACTAAGTGTGAATTATAAGCGAAACAAATTCTACAAAACCAAATATCAAAGATTTTGGGCCTTATATAAGCGCTGCGGTCTGGGTCTGTTTTTAAAGAGTTCAGGCCCGATATATAGGCCTCATATAAACGTAGTGTTACCTTTGAGTTAATAAACATTTTGGGTCTAATATAGGCGTAGTTTTAGCATTCAGTTTATTTTATAAAATTTCTAAGCCTCATATAGGCGTGGTGTTAGCTTACAATAAAATTTTCGGCTTATTATGGGCCCCTAGGACTAAGTAAGATTGAAATAGTTCCGCTAAAGGAAGTTTTTAGTTTTACTCGGGTCTGATTACCAAATATACTACAACAAAAATTAGACAAGATCTTTATTTTATTTAATTAGGCTTTTATAACGAGATATTTGCGATTTGTACAATTTTGATATAATTTTTTCAAAAGTAAAAAAAAACCGAAAACAATATGAATATTTTTCTGTGTTTGCCAGGAGGCTTACCAAGGTTCTTAAGAATATCAAAAGTTGTATTATATCCCTTAAAAATTTTCTTTGAAACCAATTATTTACCCCGAATCCGAACAAACAATTATGAGTATAAACATTCGGCCGAAATCAACAAAAGGCTCGTCATTTTCTCCACAAAACTATATAATATTGCAGAAAATATCCTGATCTCATATTTCCTCTGTTCCATTTTTGTGTCATCACAGATCTTCGGTCGTCCCACCATTGTTTGATGGGAAAAAATAAAAAAAAATTGTGATTTCGACAAAATTTTCCGTTTCAAATATTTCAAACAACTGGCAGCGTAGGTAGAATAGACCTTTTCCCCTGAAGGGATACGCTAACTCTGAACGAGATGAGACCAATCGGAATATTGTACGGATGCCCAGACCCTATCATTTCGAGGGAAATTGATCAGAAGACCCGAAAAATCGAGAACGGATGGACATAATGCACATCATCGACATAATCCCCTGTCATATGGCACATCTGCGCCATGTTACAGCATACAACATCCCGGGGAAGTAGAATTGCACAAAAACCATTTTGTCCTCCTGTGGGATAAGTAGTTGATCTGTTTCCTTTCTTTGCGATCCCTTCGGGCTATTGTCCTCGTGATTATCGGCCTGAGGACGAGCTAACAGCCAGAAAATGGGATGTGAGGGAAGTAAAAAAAAATTTGTTTAGGTTAGAAATGGAAAAAATGGTTGCTTGTAACCGACAAGGGACAATCTGATCTGTTTCTAGGGCTGAGGGATTAATGGGCAAATTGTTGGGTAGATAAAAGATCGGGGACAGTATTGGCTTACAGACGGTGACATGCGACAATTCGGTGACAATACCGATCGCAGTTATTGGCTGGATAGACAACCAGTAAAATATTGTCATACCCCCTATGTATCTGAAGCAAGCCAATTGGTTATTCAGTAATTTGTTATATAAATTAATTCTTATTTTAATTAATTAACTTTTTTGGACGAATATACTCGTCATGGATAAATGACAATGTTTTGTGATATGACGAGTATTCTCGTCATGGAAAAAAGGTGGTTATCATGGCTATGTAAATTGTAATTTTCGTAAATTTTAAGATGTTTTAAATATTTGGAAGGCAAGACGAAATAAAACGAGCAAACAAAAACTATTGCATAAATAAATAAAACCGTGTGCAGCGCGGTTATCACTTCCTTTTGCAACAATTTTGGTGCAGATTTTGAAAAAGGATCAAAACAGCTGACTGGTTAATTTCTTTTTGGTATGGTCTCTCAAAATATTGTAGATTATCACAAAAACTTACTTTATAAAGTAATCACGCTACTAATTCAAAGCCAAATTTAAATCAAATCAAATCAAATTAGATCAGAGGAAAAATGTTTTTTTCTAATTCATTGGATCTACGAAACCTTCTACTTCGATGTTATTCGCAACATTGATAGGGGTGAATTGACCACTTATAATCAATGTATGTATCGATTTCGTAATTCTTTTGGTTTTAGGAAATTTTAAGGGTACCCCATCTTACCCCACTATAGGTAATTTACGAGAGTTTAACGCAACCTTTTCAGTCATCTTGAATTTCCCTGGCCACATCGGCTTAACAGATAAAATAACTACCTTCAAGTGAACGCTAACCTTGATGGAATATAAAATTTTGTATTTTGCTATGAAAATGCCCCATTAAACTCATCATCATCGAGAGACTTCACTTTTCTCACTTTCCCACTAAACCTCTGCATTAATTGTATTAATGGATCTCAAGCAATTATACGTGTGCCCTCCGTTGGTTCACTTTCCACTTCTTGTGGGTGGTATGCTCCTGTCTGCCAGCAGCCCCTCTCCCGCCCCCGGGTCCATCAATGCAAATTTTGTCCTCTAGATGCTGGCCTAACGATTGCGCGACCGCACTAAGACCTCACATGCCTGACGGCACACCAAACGATGAAGGTGGGGATTGGATTGCGACTAGGCGCCCGGTGTGGCGCGCATTCGATGCATGTTCCACGCATCGCATTATGCAAATTTTCCCCTGAATATCCACTCGAGGGTGGAAATGAGAAAATGAAAAAATTCCGCAATTCGTCGTGCGCATCAGCGAGTGCGTTACTTTACTTTCCACTGTTCAGAGGCCTACCTGTTAATTCTGTAGGTCTCCTGGGTGGGGTGGGGTGATTGCGGGGGATCGGTCACACGTATGATGATACCCTCTTTATGGGGAGCACCTTTTATCATCCGTTCGGCGGCCCGTTGCGAATGGGAACATTTTTGCCGCTTTCCTTCTCGTGCATATGGCGACAGAAAAGCTGAAACGTCGTCGTCAACGACGTACAAAAGGCGCTTCAGACTCATTAAGGAAAAATTTAATTGGCGTGTGCGTGCTGCTAATGAGTTTAACCCCCCCCTCGCCATAATACATTGGATCTGCTCGTTTGCGCAAAGAGAAATAAATTTGTCAGCGGTAGCATGATGCGGTGCGTTTTCTTTACGATTGAACACGACGGTTACGTCTCTCTATGCGATTTCCACTAATTAAAAGACGCGGGAGCTAGTTACACTAAAGCGCCCCACCAATGGGCCAATTGGATTATCTTTAGATTAAGTGCGATCGGGGCCAAACTGATGGCCACCATATCTGCGATAAAATGCGCGCTAAATTCTGCGCCAATGATCATCGTGGTAAAGCGTGTGCCGATTAATTGGATTATCATTTAGCGGCTGATCGTTGTGCGATTGTCTTTATTAAGCGCAGTGATAAATTCGTTAAGATGGAATGACGGCATGAGTCATTTATGTGGGTGGGAATATTCCAGGTCCCCGGATATTATAAGTTAAGTTTTGTTCGCAGGAGATATTTTTGGATTAAATCTTGTTATTTAAGAGGACGCACGTACACCCGTACGTACCTCAATTAAATTCAATTTTTAATTAAACTAACTAAAGAGATAACTTACAGAGGGATTTCTAAAGTGGCTTAGAAGGTTACGTAAAACTTAACTTATAGACTAACTGAGGAGGAAATTAAATTTCGACTGACTTACATAAGTTCGAAATAGAGAAAATTGACCGATTTCACTGACTGAAGAAATTTCTTGATAGTCGGCTGTAGTTTCCAAAATATTCCACTTTTAATTTTAACAAAATATCAAAATCCCACTATACTCGTACTACACTCTGAATTTTTTACTATAGACAGCGATATTTAAAATAATAAGAAACCTAAAAAATAGCAATAATTAAATGTAAACAGAAGTCTTCTTCCCTGCGGCCATCCAGTTATTTGTTATTTTCTTAAAAATGACATAATTCGTTTGCAACATTGTGCCAAAATTATAAGTGGAATATTTCAGGAACTAAAGCCAACCGGAAAGAAGTTTCTTAACATCTTACCGTTTTTGACTTCCCAAAATATACAAAAATGAACTTTCAAGAATTGTAAAATAGTAAAATAGGATGCATTTTAGGTGTTATTGAGAAAAAATATACATCGGACCTTACGGATCGACATTGAACTTTCCTTTTGTCCGGCGTTGGGCGCTATGGACCGACAGTGGACTTTTCGTTTGGGCAGCGTCGGTCTCTAGGACCGACAGTATCAAAGTTAAAAAATAAATGCAGTAATTTCAATAATTTTCTAATAAATTTTTAGAACATTCTAAGCAAGCATGTATTGCAAAACATGATGATTTTGTGGTCAAATTTGTGGCTATCTTACTTTCGGATAGCTTTGCCTTTCTATTCCGGGCAAGTGCCCGCTCACTGCTGGGTGAACGGAAAGAAAAGTAAAAGCGGCGCCGAGCTCAACGTGTTAAAGACTATCTTAAAAACTAGGGTTTCTATCAGACTAATTTGTATTAGGTTAGCTTAAGTTGGTGTAGTTCCCTAGAAAGTCACACTTAGGCCATTCGAGTTCACAACCTCTAGAACGATAGACTGGCGCGCTAATAACTGACCTACCAGAGGATCCATAGGTAGTATACCTACCTACCTACCTACCAAATAAAAGAAAAAAATGGCAAAGTAGAATCGTTTCACACCTTATCCCATCCGCTATATACCCGAAAGCTTATTACTTTCTTTTTAGTTGCTGATCATCGACCAATAAATCCCTTACCGCCGTTTATATTGCGGGGCTTGCTGTAAAAAAACTGCTCAAAGGAGGCAATTACCCAGAGCGGGTGCGCTAATTATCATCGTTCTGCCACCAGAAAACGGCCTAAAACGCATCGATCCGGTCTCGGTGACTGTTCCCCAGGGAATGGGCCACGGCGAAGAGCAATTAATAGGCCCTTTCCGGGCAATGGCAGGCACATAAATCGCTTTGTCGTGCTGCTTCGCCATCATATAAAAACCCTTTTTCGCACAGGGTCTGAAAAAAAGAAAAAGATAACAAAACAAAAATACTCACCCTGAAACGAGATTTTTATGGTGTCGCATTGCCTTGAAGCCTATCAATTGCGCGGCAACGTCCTGGCCCGGGGTTCCTTCAGCTCCGACCTCCAATTTAGGCCCTGATGGCCGCCAAGACAATAAATCCGTCTTCATCGTCGTCGTCGTCATCGTTGTCTATTCATAAAACTGAGGACAATTTCAGTGATTCCTCCGGCGGCTGGGAAAAGGGTTAAATGGATTTTTAATATTTTTTTTTCCTTAGTTGCGCGGTTTTATCGCTTTACAGCCCTTGGCATTATGATGAGAGGGGTCGAAAGCGTAAGCGGTAAAAAGGAATATCTCGAAGGTAGCAAAACTAAAACCGAAAATCGAGAAGTAGCTCACCTCAGTCCCGGCTCTTCCACCTGCTCCCATCATGATCCCCCCTCCCAGCCAGCATCTTCGAAGCAAAAGCACAGCCAACCTGCGAGCATCGTCCACAGCCATCCATCGCCTTCGCCTTCTCTGCCATCTACTGTCAGATTAAATAACAAGCGCACAGAAGAGGGAGGACACGTTTCGCAACGAAAACATCACACCCGACCCGACCCGGGAACTCGTTCGACCCGTAGGTATAAAAAACAAAAAAAAAAAACCTAAAAACATAAAAACAAAAACGAGAGAAAAAAAATTCCCAGCTTATCGCCCTGTCAATACGATGTCCCCTGTGTCACATACATGTCCTGGGCATCGTCGTAATATGAAACCGAAAACAGTAAGTGTATTGGTCACATAGCGAAGCGCTCCGATGCGACGCGCTCTATGGTGGGGATAAACCAAATTCTCTGTCCCCCTCTATTTTATATGGGGCCCCGTATAAGACCTTTTCAGACAACAAAAGCGGTCACAGGTCGCATGACTCCATGAGCTTGGTGACGTCCCACAAAAAGCAAACACAAAGGCTGAGAGTCTCCCATTCGTCCCGGCTGTCGCAGCGAAAACACACACACACACACATTCACCCTCATGCATTTAAAACTTGCTACGCTTCAATCGTGTATATACGTATCGGTCCGTTGCAGTGGTGTTTGTTTGTCACGGTCACAAGGTTTGGGGAGAGGAAATGTCGCTGGCTTTCCTGCCGTACCAGCATCGCTACAAAATTTTGTGTGACTGCTCTCTTAAAAAATTTTCTAAGCAACGTATAAAAATTGCTTGAGGCGATGTTGAGAGTGTGTTTGTGCGCTACGATGTGGCTGGTGGCTGGCCAGCGCCCGGCCCCACTTGCGGCGCCCACCAGGTACAGCGCGTCGCGTCGTCGTCGTCGCTTTCGTCGTGTTGAGAGTGCGACGAGGCCCAGCCGAGCACCCCGCTCCACCCTCGCAAAACCAGAGAATTTGTCAATGCGATCAGTTTTCAGCGGCGCTCCTTAACGCCCCCCGCCCTCCCGCACAGCTTGAGAAACATCGTTCGTCGTCATCGTTTGCGGCTGCGGCCGTATGTGGTCACGGGCAGTCTCCGAACAGTAAATAATCCGAATAAGAGAGTTAAAGCACTGCATTACCGGCTGTGGCGGTACGATTCTCTTAATAGTCAATTCGAGCGATGCTTTTAGTACATGGTAATAGAGTGCCGGTGGTCGGCCGGCCCGGATCTTTGAATCTCTTCTGGGCTATGTGCTGTTTATGTACGGCCTGCGTGGATCCGTTGCAGCTGTGGCGGCGATGCCCAGAATGTCTCCGGGATTATTTGTCCCGGTACGGGACAACTCCACCGTAGGCACACAACGCCACCTAGCGAAGCACATGGACCGGATCCGGACCGCACAAAATCGCCGTTGAACGCTGAAGATTTTGTTCCACTACCCCGCTACATCTGGCGTTGGTGGTAAAAAAAAATGCCTGTTTACCGATGATGGGCGGATGGATGTGTATGGGTGTTGCGCTCTGCTGTATCGTCATCGGCAACAGTGGCAGGGCAGCACCACCGTCGTCGTCATCATCATCATCATCGTCGTCCTCGTCGTCGCTGCCGCCGCCGCCGTCGTCGTTGTCGTCGTCGTCGTCGTCGTCGTCGTCTTCTTGGTCGCCAGGCAGCAACTAGCTCCGAACACTTCTGGGCGACACCTGACTCGTTGCTGCTGCTGCTGCTGCTGGCTGGGCTCTCTTCGCGCGCGTAGTACCGCCGACTACGTCACACATCTCCTCTTGCGGCCGTGTGTTATTCTCGCGTGTATTGTTGCTGGACGTTTTGCGCCAAACGAACGAAACCAAACGAAAAACGCAACGCAGTATCGATGAATCCGTTCGAGGGGACAGCGCCGTGATACAGTTTTGTCGCCACCATCGAGCGAGTCCGTCGCCTCGTCGTCATCATCGTTGTCGTCCACCGTCGCATTTCCACTCAAAAGTTTTTCTTATATTCGTTGCGAAAAGAGGAAAAAAAAAATTTTTTTTTTATATATAAGAAAAATAATAAGAAGAAGAAGAATTCACTCCGCGACGACGGCCGTCGCCTCGCCTCTGCCCACTACCTTCTTTACTCTCGTCGTGTCATCGTCGTCGTCGTCGTCGTCGTCGTCCTCATCGTCGTTGTCGTCTTTGTCGTTATCGTTGGCGGCTCCTCGCGGCCGCTTTTGTTGCTTCTTGTCTTGTTCTTTGCCTTGGCCCCGGTCGAGTTTGTCGCTGAGTGTGTCATTGGTCGAGAGACTCTTCCTGCGGGGCCATTCGACATCGAGGACTGATCCTGGGTAACCGGGAGGCGTGTGTGTAAATTGCACTTACCAGGGGTGCTCCAACGGCTAACGAGGCCCCGCTGCTGCTGCTGCTGCTGCTGTTTCTGCTGTTGATGCTACTGCTGCTGTTGCTGTTGCTGTTGCATTTGCTTCTCCTGCTGGTGCCCTACCTTCTGGAGTGTCATCCTCTGCAACAGCCCCCCAAAAGTCTTGCAAAAACGGTGTTTTTAATTACTAATTAGTGCGGCCACTCCAAGTGCACAGTTTACATACATAAAAAAATATGCGCATATTTATTTTATTTAATTAGCGACAAAATTCGAATTTTATTGGATTAGTGTAACTGTTGCCAGTGAATTATAAAAATTAGTGCAGTGTACGCTGCGGCGACTTGTTATCCGTCAACTGTGTGCTCGTGCGGTTTTAAAAAAAGAAAAAAAAAATGATTTTGTGAAGAGAAAAAGTTCCAACTATCGATTTGTGAAGAAGGTAACACGAGTAGAAGACAGAAACGCGCCTCGTGCGGTCACAGGGATATCTCCCCTGGCTCTATCTACCTCCCATCCAACTGTACTTTGATGAGGGCTGTGCAAGACAGGAGCTTTGGATTTTCTTAGAAAGGTACTGTGACCCACTTTTATAATTTTCCATTGTTTCTTTCAAAATTTTCAATTTTAAATTAAACCTAATTCGAATTCTATTGCCTCTTAATTCGATTTGGGAAGAGATTTTATATCCTCAATTTCTATATAATAAGCTACCTATGTAATTTAATTATATTCAATGGTAGGAATAATTGCAAAAATCAAAAAACTGCATATAGTCAATGATGCTATAAAACGAAATTTATGCCTCTGCTTGTTGAGTGCATTTACCTCTAAAGGAAAAGAAAAGCGTTAAAGCCACTTTACAATTAATTTGATAAAATTGGATTCGTAATTCTGGAATAACCAAGAACCAAAGTAATCTACTAATCTAAGTCTAGTGTAACATTCTACGGTTGTAAAACGAATGTTAGGAATAAGTTCACATTAATTAGGGATTTGTTCAAATATTTTAGGTAATATCAATTCACTCCTATAGTACTTAGGTAGCTAACTTCCTTTAGAAAATTACTAAACAAAAATGCCAGCGTCTAACTATTCATTTTTATCTTAAATTCCATTAAAACCGAAGAATTAAATGCAAATTCTCAATAAAAATAGTAAAATAGCTTTAAAAAGTATTTAAAATTGTATAATGACCAACGATTATTGTAGTTTTATTGATCTTATTACTGAATATGAATTACGCACTTGTTTATTATTTATGTGCATTATTAAAATAGCAATTATAGTAATGGATAATATTCCTGGTCTTAATAACTTATAGACTGTTTTGTTTCAAATTCTAAAAGGTTTGTTTTAATTTAATTGTGCGATTTCAACAGTGTTTAGTGCGCTAACAAATCCGTATTTATAAATTGATAGTGTTTAAAGTAGTTTTTGTGATTTTGTTATTTTTAAATAAGAAATAGAATTTGTCTTAAGTTTTCTAAGTTAACTACTTTTTTAATGGGAGGTATTCTTTTAGATTTATGCGTGCAATTGCCTATAACATCTAATCTAACTTTGGATAGTTTGATTCTGAAATCATAAGATAGAGTTTGAATGATATTTTTAAAGGTTCTTTGAAAACTATCGATAGACAGGTCTCTGGCTCTCTGGGTCGTAATGTGTTTCAAAACGGACGGAATTAAATCAAAAGAACCACACTCGAGTGATTCAAACTGAAAATTGATTTTATTACAATTAAATCTTAACTTATATACAAAACTAATGAGTATGCAACAGAAATAATCTTAAATAAAACAATGAAGGTCTATAGAAGCTTAGGATTTAGGAAGAATTGTGAAAATAATCAAATTGAATAATTTTAAGTGTGCTATTAAGAGATTTATGCAAGTTACCTATGTAATGTCTAACTAACATAACTTTTATAATTAAAAATAAATTTTAATAAATATTTAAAAAATAGAGTTTTTTATATAGTGATTTGCAATTTAAAAAAAAAAAAGAAACATCAATGTATAGTTTTTCGAAATCTTTATCGGTCCTAATTTTTTAAGTGAAGCTATACCAGCTACTGATTTTCGGCGGTAAAACGAATTTGAACTAAAATTGAAAGTCTCTAAAAGACGGTTTTAAAAAGAAAGCTCTTAAAATGTTTAAAAAGATGTACAGAAAAGAAAAGAAAAGTTTATAAAATGTGAAACACTAAAGTGAAATTTTTTCACCTTTCAAAAAAAAATATCACTTTTTATTTTACTTATTTTGCGATTAACGATTAGATAATGGTTAAAATATTGTTCCACTTTTAATAAGTGCGGATTTTTAGGAATAAAAATGCTTAATTTTTATTTTTATAATAAATAAGGTTTTTGAGTTTTAAATTAAATGAAATTCAAGGTAGGAAATTAGCTCTGTTTAGGTGAAAACAGAACATTGATTTGTCTATTTTATTTTAATTGTACTTTTTTATATCCGGTTTTACGGTTTTATTTTTAAAACTAAGTTTAATAGTCCCTTAGTATTTTTATACATCCAATTATAACTGACAGTGATGACTGCAATAATGCTACAGAAATAAAAACGAGTGTTCAAAGTCAAATAAGTTGAATTTTTATATGAATTCAATGTTGATTAAGTGGAAAAATGGTTTTTGTAACATTTTTAAAAGGACTTTTAATTGATTTTTATTGTAAATTAAATCAGGGGTTTGTAACGACAATTATGGGTATATTAGAAATAATTTTTCTCAAGTTAAAGTCACTTAAAATTTCTTCTAAAAGTGTTCATAGCTTCAGTTGCATTATTTTGAATTAAAATGGGTATTATTTTTATGTATATTTTATAATAAGTTAACTAATTAATTGTACCACAAAATGAATAAAGTCTACAATTAAATTTTAAGTCCAGATTGTACTAATAGCAATCATATTAACTAGGTTTAAAAATTCTGATTCTAGATTTATTTTTTAATATTTGAAATTAATAAGTAAAGTTAGTAGTTCATCTTTATAGACTAGGTTTGGTCTAGTGTATGGAATCTCTAAATATGCACCTATATTTCTTTTCCTTTTTAATTTTATTATTATTATTTTATAACTATAACAAATCTACTTAAATAAAAATATATGTTCGCTTGTATGGAGCTTATAAACTCGAAAACTACTGAACTGATTGAGTTCAAATTCTCAGACTAAAAGACAAAGGTTTATGCATTTTATTAGTTATTTGTTGGCATTAAATAACTTTTTAATTATAATAAAAAGACAAATTCAAAATATCCGATAAAATATCGACTTTTCTTGCAGTTGTTTTGCTTAACACGTTAATGCTCACGCTATATAAGCTGAATGGACGGTATTAACGAACTAGAACGACTAGATTTAATTTGATCAGCATTTCTTTCCAAACATTTTCACGTAAATACGTTTCGAACGAGATAAATATAATTTTTCATTAGCTTCCTACGTATGTACCTTAGTACAAGTCGGAAACGGACTTATTTATCTTTTTGAAAATATTGTCACAATACTGAAGTGACCTTGAAAGATAAAAATAGTAATTCTGATCTTCGGACCCATGGTACCTAAGTTGTTAAGTAAGAATCTGAAAAGGGTCGATTTCTATTGGTCTTTTATTGAAATGTAAAAGATTTTGTCGGGTATTATTTAAGCTATTTTTTTTTAAATGTTATTTGCCTGTCTATTTGTTTGTTCGCTATACAAAAATACACAGATTGAGATCAACATTTTCTTACATACTCTTGTGGGTGCTGGAAAATCCAGAATTTCAAAATATTGATTTTGAATTTTCAACTTTAGTCACAAGTGATCGTTTTTTACTTAAACTCTTTACACCCAGCGTTTGTAATATAAGTTGGGATAGTTGAGAACTATTAAATTTAAGTCAAATAAAAGACAGTCTTGGAGAGCTGATTATTTAGATAGACACTATTCAGGTACTAGAAATATTAAGTTTAAATAAAAGAATGTCGTTAAACCATCGAGTTATAGCAATTACTTTTCCAAAATAGACTAACTTTCTGGCCTATAAAATTAAAAAATAAATCACAAAAACGCATCTAAACGAAAGCCCAGAAGCAGATTAGACGGTCATAAATTTGCAAACAGACAGAGTAATAGTCCAGATCGACTTCGGATCACCTTCTTTCTAGCTTTAGAATTTTTACGACAATCTTAAATTCAAAAATTTATTGCGAAATGTCCTACTTCTCAGAAATTTTGCGCTCACCATAAATTTCACCGTGTAACAGTCATCGTCGTCATAACTCCACCTGAGGGACATTATTTTGTCGCATATTTAATTTATTTTTGCAATGTTTTACCCTTCGAAAAGGTTTACCCGCGATGCAATTATTCGATATATTCGACTTCCGGTTTACTGAGATGAAACACTTATCACTCAACAGCAAGTAGCCCTTTGACTCTCGTGTGAGGTGAAAGGTGTGATCTCGAGGAGATTGGTTCATTTCTGATTCTGAGAAGGTCCAGACAGCCAGGTGCGTCAGGTGCTTCGATCACTGCAAGTTCTCTTCCTGCTGTAGCTAAACAGAAATTGGATGGCCTCGCCAATTGCGATAAATGCGTGCAATTTCCTAAGAGATGTCTTGTGAGGCGTTCAAATTATCGCCATCGCCTCGACAAGAGTCTAAACTCTTGGCAATGCGGGTCTCAAGAAGGGGGTCGGGTAGGGGCTGCTGTGACGGTGATGTGGGAAAATGGGTGCGTTTCAAAGTGTTGGCATCACCTGGGACCCCAAGAGGAGTATCAGACGACATTTTAAACGATGGGAACTGGCAGGGTAATTGAGCAGCGCGGCATAATTGCGGATATCACCCAACGCCAGCGCCATGGGAACAACGCGAAGAGATCCGCAGGTTCTAACATCACCTGAGGCGTCGCAGGCGATTGTCACGCACGCGTCAACCACGGCCGTCCGGCCATGTCACTGGCGGAGAGATCGGGCAATGCAACAGTCTGCAATTGGCGAAACAGGCCCGATACGGGGCCGCCGATTGAGGCAAAAATTGCGATGGCGGCGATTGGATATGTCGCAAGGGGGCCCCTTTGCTGCAATCACGTCCTTTTCTTATTCTCACGTCCGCACTGTGAAGGCTCTTGAGGGCCCCAATCGACCTTCGACAGTGCGGGACAGCGGCAGGGCTGCGGGGGCACCCAACGTATATCAGGCCAGCTCCGATATAATGCCATAAACGCGGAGAATTATTGGAGAATAAAACGAGACCGAAGGAGCCTGCGAAAGGGGCCCTGTGGCCGTCGTAAAACGCGAAGCTGGGGCCATTAAAAATTGGCGGCGATGAGGAATGTCAATTGCTTGTCACACAGAATCGTCGTAAAACGCGCAGACCGCGCTGAGCGCCTGCCATTCGAGTGTCGGGACAGCCGCCGAGACCGCCAGCCTTAGAGATGTGACGAGTTAATAGGTCCCAGGCCCAGATTCAGGTGGGTAAATTTTCAGTGCGGCCCGGCAAGAGTCCCCCATTACCCGGTGCCATAAAACTACTACAAAGCATCGACATTAGCCGGGGAGTCGGTGGCCGCGCAGTCGCCGCTATCACCGTCAGCGATCTTTATTCGCGCGGGGTGAATGCAAGCGATTACGGCGGCATAGCGACGGCATAGCAGCGGTGCGCGGGGCTTACTGTGTCGTGGTGGATTACAGGTGTCAGCCGAGGTCAATTCGATTTACCGCCGTATGTAGGTAAAGTCGCTGTCAACCATCACTTTACTTCCCGTGATTGACTACGATATTCCCGCCATTCCAGAGCCCTCACATTTCATTTTCAAATCGTAGCGCATGCGGGGTTAATAGAAAATCGCTAGACCGCCTTTTCCAACTCTGCAAGTGACGGGCTGGTTGGCAATTGCATGCCACTCCCCGCCCTCCCCCAGTGTCCAGTTCGAAAATTGCAGCGACTTTGATTGCGCCACGTCAAAGGTGCGCATTAGCAGTTTGCGCATGACTACCTGTTCCTGGCCGACCTCTAGGACCCCCCCGTAGGGTTAGCGCAAATATGTGTTTAATAGGAAATTTCTCTTATATTGAAAATTAATTTTTTTTTTCTTAAATAAGGAGTACTGAAGGAGTTGACTAGATAGACTTAAAGCTTAGGTACTTTCTACCCTTCACTTAGTTTTTAAGTTTTATTTTATATTATTAGCAGTTTGGAACTGCTTTGATATATTAAGGCTGCCCTTAAGGGCAGTTATTTGATTGCTATTGCCAAAATAAGAAAATATGCCTACGTTAAGATAGTCGAAGAATATTCTAAACAAAACATCAGTTTAGAGGTTTCATCTAGAGTTAACTAGACAAGTACAAATACACCTTATAAAATAATGAAAATAACGTAAATATCTCATATTTTATTGCATTTAGTTAAAACTACCATCCATTTTTCACCATAACTCGGTTTATCTGCAATTATCCTATAAATCAAATGAAGTATTGCGAACTTTAATCACTAGAATAAAAGAAATAACTGCTAACTGGTTGATGCATTCGTTGTTTTTATGAAAACTAACTTCTAAGGATAGTTGAGCTTGAATTTTATTTACGAACCAGAACTAGAGTAATTGATGATTTTTTTAAAATAAAGTAGTTGGATGAACTTAGAAATTAGACTTGATTACAAATTCTGAAAAGTTGTAATTTAGTGACTATTTCAAATATCTCATTTATGTAAGATACCTTTCTCCATTGAATATCTTTAAAAAAGAATACCATTCTAATAAATCAATAAATTCTATACATTGTTGGTAAAATGAAAGAATAAACAGGTTTAATAGGTCAATTATTTAAAGTGTTGCTGTCATTAATTATTAAATCATATAAACTCATTAAATCTAAGAATTATAGTAATTTTTATTGCCATTTGCCTTAGTATCATTAACTTTGCTGTTGGTACGCCTAATAAAAATTAAATTAAGAAAAATGAGGAAGTAGTTACACATATTTTTAATTATGTCGCACTATGCTAACCGTATGGAGAGAAAATCCATATACCTTTTATATGTACACATATCGTATATTTATATAAAATAGTGATTTAATTTCATTTTAACTAAAAGATTATTTATTTCTATAATACTTGTATAGTCTGTTTATCGTTAACCAAGTCTTTAATGAAATTAAACAGAAAATGATAGAATGTCTCTAAATTTTTGGCGGGATCTGGTTTTGCCAGCTAGGTTAATTGTACTAATTTCGTTTATCATGTAAGGACTTAGGGGAGCTACGACTTTTTATACTTATTTTATGGAATCCCGAAGAACTTTTGTTATAAATTCCGATAGTGAACATAATTAGGTACCTATGAACGTATCGCGACACTTTCTTGTAGCTTTTCAGTCATGATTAGAGTGGAAATATGAAATCAGTTGATTGGAATGTTCCTTTGAAGAAACCTACGCGTACACCTTCAGATCAGAGTCTACTAGTCGCATTACATTTCAATAAATAGAACTGCAGGTGAACATGCAAAGAGAATATCAATCACAATATTTTTCAATGACCATATCAATTCGATTAGAATCACCTTGCGGATTAAAATGGAATTGTAAATGTTGTCAACTATAAATGCAATGTGACATCTCCGTCCCCTGTCCCGCTGGAATTAACCCCCCGAAAACCACATTAAGGCGTTTGCGGTTGTCTCAATTAAAAGTCATCCACTCCGCACCCAAATTGGACTTCTCGCAGTCCCCCCCCTCTAGTCGCCAATTAATTATTTTCCAGCCGCTTTATGACGGCTAAAATGCATTTTGCTCAATGCTGGGCCACCAGCTTTTCCCACGTTTTCGTGTCAGGTCCGGGATTTGCATAAAAGCCATTATGCATAGCAGTTTTGAATATATTCTCATAATTGCCCGCACCGTACCGATTTTCCCAGTCGGCTGGGACACACGGGCACGAACCAGCCGCCCCGCGAAACTGTCCGGCTATAATAAATAATCGCACAGCGATTCCGCACAGATTTCGCCACAGAGCGACACTTCTATCAGCGGCTGAAATCGGTCAGCGTATTAATAATTCTCTGATTCGCGTTCCCAACGATCCCAGCTAGGTGTGAAAGATACAAAATATAAGAAAAAATAAAAACTCATTGTAGGCAAATGTGCGCAGGTGTGTACGCAGATTTGTCACTTGACCGGATTAGCCGTTTGCGCCGCCGCCGTCGCCGCCGCCGGTGAGAGATCATCTCGTTTCCAGGTGACTTAACATAGTCGTGGGTGCCCAATGCCCCTGATCCCCCGCCTTTCCACCTAACACTTTCTCCTGCGACGCGATTATGCATGCACTCGCGATGGCAGGCAGGTTAATTAGAATCATTTGAATTTGATTTAGTGGTGGCGCGGGCTCGTCGGTGGCGGCGACGGTAGCGGCAGCGGCAACGGCAACGGCAGCGGTAGTAACAGCAACTGTGGGGACGAAAACAATCTGCCGCCGTCGTACTACCGTTCGGCTCACACTTGCGAGCATTTCTTCCATCATATTAATTAATTAGTTGCGCGGACGATTGCAGAGCTAATGATGGGCCGTAGTGGACGCGGGAAAACCTGCGACACGGGCGATACTGCTAATTGGTTGGATAAACAGCGCGACTGGTTTAGCGCTTTTTATGGGCCCCCATTGTCCGGGCGTTTATTATTTGTTTATATGGGAGGGGTCCGGTGTCCGGACGCCAGTACTCTTGTCACGCTCGTTATTGTGTCGCACTGTGTGTGCACCCAACAAATTTTCGGGCACGCTAACGAGTCTCAAAAGTCTTTCTTTTTATATGGCTGGTAAAGAGGTGCTCGTGCTCTTCCCGGGGCTACGGGCTGAGACTCTGACGCGTTCGCACGATTTGTCAACTAGCAAAGTAAACAGAATTTGCTGTGTCACCCGATCCGGCGTGTCACTTGATCGCACAAAAGCACAATATACAGCCAAATAGCTCGCGATAGTTTGGTGCGATGCGAAATGCTGTCGTACCGCTGCCTAGTCCGGTTACCGGGACGGAGCACTTGACGAAGAAATCGTGATGGTAAATACGATATGGCGGTAACCCACCGAACCCACCCAGGTAATTGTTGCTCCCAAGGCACAAACTAATTACGTGGGGTCCCTCTTTTTGCTCCGTGGACGCCGCTTTTAAAAAATTTTCCTCCCAGCAGAAGAGAGGCCCTCGAGATCGTGTCGCGTCGTGACAATATGTCGCGGTGTCTTTCATCTGCGCGCAAATAATAAACGAGGCGGTTTCAACAACCGGGCACAGGGGAGCAGTCCCGGCTCCAATCTGCAGAAGTCGCTTCCTCCGGCACGGAACTGCATGCTAATGTCGCTGCCGTGAATTGGAGTCAACCGGCTATTTACATTTTTAATTCGTTCCCGGGTGCTCTGGGAATTTTCAGGCCGCGTTAACGCGATTAGCGAAGAGTGAGAAAATCGGGATAAAATTAATTTAAAAATCGTCATTCAGGTGCATTGTAAGTACCTTAGTACCTTAGTACCTTAGTTAGACCACTCAGTCAAAATGCCTTAAATACCACCAATTCGGCGCTTTAATTCGAGCAAAAGTACACGTTTTGGGTTCGAATTAAATGAAACAATTAAAATGAACTAAACTCATTATCTGTTGATTACGATTTTATTGAAATTGGTACTCATACACAGGGAATATCTAGTTAAAAGATAAGCTATTTATTTTCCGCCTTTTTCTATCTTAACCCCTTAAAAATTTTAACTCGATAGTCCAACTTTTAAAGATGCCTGAAAAGAAAATTCGTTAGGTATTTACAAAGCCAATTTCACGGAAATCAGAAATAAATAGAAATTATTAATTACTGAAAATGCTCTTTTCTTTGTGAAATGGGCACCTTCTCATTTTAAACAAAATTTAAGGATACATTTAAAAAAAATTAACTTATTAATTAATCTAATTTTACTTTTAAAATGTTCTTTTTAAAATAACAAACTTAAAAATTTCGTTTTGGTTTTAAATCAGTTTAGGTACCATAAAAACAAAGTTAGAAATTCTAAAATTTGATAAAATTACTTGTAAACAGTAACCCATTTTTTCAGAAAAGTAAGTAAGTAAAAATAAAAATGATAGTACTACATTTACAAAAGTTTTAAGATTATTTCAATGATTTCATTCTTATTTAAAATAAGTGTGATTTTGGAAAATAAACAAATAATTAAATTACTATGGATAAATGAAATAGTCTGACTTAATAGAACTACGCTTAAAAACATCTTCTGGTAGGTCGCAATTAGATAGGCAAGATAGTAAAATTAATGTCTTGAATTAAGGACGATTTTTTACCGAAAAGGTGTAATCGAAATTTAAGAAATTCGGTCAAAAATAGGAGACTTTATGTTAAGTTTGTAAAGAGGCATTCTTTCTATAGTCTTTCTTTCTTTCTATAGTCCGCACCTTATAACAGCTAAATCGAGCTAAAAAGTAAAGGTTTTTCTAAATATCTATAAAACGGGAGAAGACATTTCTCTAGGCAGACTCATTCTCTAATTAAGCACTTTCCCAAAAACGTTAAAATGCATCACGGTACAATTTTATTGCAATAGACAACGCTTCACAAAAAAAAATATACTTCCTGCCATTAATCGCCCAGCAACCCATCAAACCCATCCGAAAAATGCACAATTTCCGAACGGCGAAATCTTCCCATTCAATTTCCCACAGTCCGCAAAAAACAAAAAAGGCCAGAGATAACGCTAGCAATTTTGATGGATCGAGTTCCGCTGATAAATCCAAATCGAAACGGCGTATACCGTGCCTCACTAGCGGCCCCAATAAAATTGATAAAAAAAAACAATTTTTTTAATATGAAAAGTGAAAAAAAAACGCAAAACTCCGGGGGCCGCGAGACAACTCTTTGTCACATGGCCCCTGTCTGACGCGCGTTCGGCCGCGAGTGTCCGTGTCGCGGCAATGGGAGGTCTGGTTTCCATCAAAAACCGCTAAATATAGCGATTTACAGCCGAAATGATTATCTCCTCGACTTTATGGCGGAATTCGATGCCATCGGATGAAAAATACGAGGAAAAGGAAACGATTTCGGGGTCGCCTGCTTTCTTTCCGCCGGTCGGTGCGGTGGGGGGGGGGGGGACCACGGGGGGCCCCTGTTCGTAATTTTTGGGCAACTAAGTCGTAATGTCAAAGCCAGCTGGGTTGATGGATTTCAAGTCCGAGACTATTACGAGGGCTTAGGCTTCGAGCAACTTTTTGATGGATTAATTCATAACCCCGGGATCAATCGCACCAGCGTTCTCGCTGCGACAGAGGAGGAATCTGAGCGATGTACCCAGTCTGTAAATTAAGTTAGAGGATTAGAAAAACTATGTCTGTTTTCTAAGAGTTCAAAGCAAATATGCTAGACTGATTTTAATTGAACTTCTATTGATTGAAATAAGAATTTGCGCGTTTTTATGAACGAATTTTAAATTTCAGATTTCGAATATCGCTCATAAAGATAAGCTTAACTCATGTTTATTTAATTCGAGTTGTACAATCTGTACTTATTTTAAAATCGTTTTCGGATCTTTGGTTGATTGTTTTCTACTTTGTTTATTATTTTTGTATGACAATTTCTTAGAAAAAATTCATTTTTGAGCAAAGCCTTTCAATTCTTATCACTGCTTTAAATTTAATATCTGGGGGTTTTTAAGATCCGTGATTATCTTTACCAAAATATTGTTGGGCGACTCCCAGAATAATTGGGTAGCTTTCTATTACTTCAAATGTTTATTTAAATTTCGTATATTATTAAATAAAAGATCATCAAAATCAGCATTTATATTTCGGGTATTGGTAAAAGCATAGTACGTTTTTTTTTTATAATATTCTATAAACCGCTTTTGTGCTATTTTCTTTATTATTTTATTGTAGTTTATAATTTTTAAATAAAAGAATGTACTGTGCCCTTGTTATTATTGAAATACGCGAGATCTATAGTGCTATAGGCAAATTAGTCAAGACTATGAATTTTCTGTTTTATAGGTCTCTATCCTTATTTGTAATTGTTAGGACCTCTTTAATTAGACTAATAACAATTGTCAGTTAATATCCCCTAGAAGTAAATTTAAGAAAAATCCAAATATCTTCAAAAATAATAAATAAAATGACTATCCTTTTCTGAAACAGTATAATTATTTTATTCATTAATTCTATAATATAGCACTACTTTTAGTGGGATTGGGAAATATTAAGGAGTTTTAAGAATCCAATGTAACATTTTGAGGAATGAAAACACCCCATTCTGTAGATTTTATAAAAAATGTATGCATGAAAGTGTTAAATTTAAGTAGGAAATAGGATTAAAAAATCTTATAAAACTGTAAAATCTCCGATAACATCTTTATAATGACTATAATGAAAGTGTATATGTGTTGTACTCTATTAGAAATTTATTTAGAAGCTTTTAGACCTATTTAATTCGATATTAAAATATGATGATATGATTAAGAAACACAATTAACATAAAACTCGTGATTAACACAGAAGAGAAACAAAAAGGCAATAACATCAAATTTAGCAAATACCTATAATGTATAAATATAAAATTAGATTAAGAATAACGCGGATCTAGACAACTACAGTAAGTAAAAACTAAGAACAATTAGTTAGCAGGATTGAAAATTCTAAAATACGAGACGAAAGAATTTTAAAAACTTAGAAACGGCCCGAACTGATGGACACAAATTGAATTGGAAGTGAAATTTGTTCCAGTCTATCTGCGATGGATCGCTGAAATATTTTTTTTTTAATTGCACTGCATAAGAAAGGTTCTTAGTTCCGACCAAACAATAAGCTGTTAAACTAAAACACTAAAACAAAGATTTCAAATTTTTCCGTGACCTTTCACTGATGTACTGGAAAAAATTGTAAACTAAGCTGCACAATTTATTTAATTTCCGCATACCCTAAAAAATTGCATTTGAATCGGACTCTACCATTATTCATGAACATAACCTAACATAACTCGGATCGGACACTAGCTAAGGTCAATCCTTAATTTTAACTGAAGAAAATGATTTAACTTAACTCAATGTCGGAAATACTAGAAATGTTTTATTATAAACCGTGAAACAGTGATTTTTATACTAGAGAAACCCATAGAAAGTTTGGTAATGGCCACTTGTAGCAAATTTCTCTATGTAAACCTAAAAATTTCAGAATTTAAGTGACCTCAAATAGGTTAAATTAACTCCTTTGTAAGCTTTACTTAAATTTTAGTTTGCTATTTTGCTATTTTTGTTGTAATTATTGAACTCTGTCTCTAAAATACTAGCGAAAATTATTTAATTAGCAAAATAGATACTTCCAAATCACAATTACGGTGGGGTTTATCCGTAATAGCGATGGGGTTCGCTCAAAAATAGCAATTTTTGGTTTATAACATTTTATTTTGGTATAGTATCTTAAAATATTTTCTATAAGTTTAATAAAAATTGGGTCAACTGAGTTATGTTCGTTTAAAGATGTGATTTTATGTAGAGAGTATCATAAAAAATCTATCGATTGCCGAACCGAATTGATTTTCATGAAATTTGGTACATATCTTCCCATAGTCCGCTATTTCGTGAACGTAGTATTAGCGAATTTCTTTGTAAATGGTATTATTAATTAAATTTTGCCAGAAAGGTGAAGATTTTTATCATTATTTCTTGATTGATCTTACATTTTTAGCTGTTTGACAAGCTGTCTGAATATTTCAAATCGATTGAGTAATTTTAACTGAAAGAAGAAATTGTAAACTCTCTTAATTATGTACTTATATTAATAAAATAAAACGAATACATGAAGTATGTTTACGTAATATTACATAATGTATGAATGAGAGTACGAAATTTCTATAGGCTTTCTAATTTACTAAGCGTGAGTCGATCGTCTGCTTCCAAGATGCTTTTGAATTTATAGCAAATGCGGGTAACAAGTTATAAAAGAGCCTGTAAGCTATTAATTGTCGACCTTTGATTTATACCTGATTAACGTGAACCAGAAGCACCCAAGGGACATGAGAGTTATTACAATACAAAGTCTAACTCAGAGTTAGTCAGATGAGATGGGGATCAGTTGGCGATGCCGTCCTAATCTGGTATTCTGCGAAAAACGATAAATTGTTTTTTTGAGGAATTCCATAAAAGTTTACCACTAATCTGAGAAATCATCATCATCCGATCACTGAGTAGCTTCTTATTTTCTTTCCCGCCAAGAATGCCATGATTTTTCGCGAAAGCGAAATTCGCTGATCACAACGCACAAAGATTGCGGAAGCGGGGTATGGGGGGTAGGTAGAAGAGCAAGGCTATTCTGTGAATGCGACAATCGTCAGGAGCATATAAATAAAATAAATGAATAAATAAATAAAATCTCTAATTACAAGCGGAATAACCGGCACACAGAGAGAGGGGGGTATGCGATAAAAAATTAACGGCCCTGCCGCGACGTCGGAAGCCGTTGGCGTTGGACAAATGTGTGGACAAGCTTTCGTGTCTTTTAAGGTTCTGTTTTAGGATGGCGCGGTAGGATGCGACGCGGGGTTCCAAGAAAACCTTAAAAATCGATCCGGGTTCTTCCCAGTTTCTCTATGTTTGGGTTCCTTGAACCAGTTCCCGGTTTCCCGAGCGGTAATTAACCAAAGGAATGCCTCCTCTACTACGCACACGCTCAACGGGGATTTTTCAAATATGCCTAGATGTTTAGGAAATGGCCAACATAGCTCCACATTTCGCACGGACACATTTCCGGAACACGTGAGTGTTTTGGTGTTTTTTGTGCCCTTTTTTTTTTACATTTTCCTAGACTACACAGGTAGCGTGTTTTGTCTGGTGATTAACAGGTGAATCGCATGAACAGTCCACCAGAACAGGAAGAGAGGAAAACTTTCAATTTTTTAGAAGGAATGCATGAGAAGTGGACATTTATATTTTGCACATTTCTGGGCGTTCTCCTCTTCCGGCAAGTTCGAAGCCAATTTACAATTCGAGTCGGATTGTAGCGCAGATTTATGATCCCCATATATCCGTCTATCAAGAATTACAGGTAAAAGAAACGGTCAGATCATGCAATATGATAAGCTATTATCAACACCTGCATCGAGAAAATTATGACTATCTTTTAACAACTAAATTAAAAGTAAGATTGCCATTCATAGAAAATAGAATGCAAGCGATTTTTATAATGGGGTCTTTAAACTTTAAATTTTCTCCTTTTAAGCAATTAAAATTGACGAATCACATTTTAACATTTATGATCTGATTCGGATCACATTTGATACCTAGAGGTTCTTGGAGTTGCACAAACTTTAAATTTTTGGTATAAATTTTAAAAAATATTAAATGATAATTGAACCAATCAGTTGTTATGGGTCGAATTCTTGCAGAACCATACCACAATCCCTAGACTGAGTCATTCATTGGAAAACCCCCATAATTAGTGTATCTCCAATTAAAAATTTTCGTTACAGCTTAAACTTTGCTCATAAATGGACTTTAAAACCCTTTATAAAAACAAAAAAAAAATTTCCAGTATTTACTAAGAGAAAACACTTCAGCTCCCGCTAAGTAAATGAATACCCCAAAAAAAACCAAACAAAAGCAAAGCATTTTAATACAAAAATTCTTCAATTATAATTGGCTTAAAAATTATGAAAAAGAAATAGAAATTTACGCTCGATTACTACATACAAAATTTTCAATTCGTTACGTTATTTCTTGCTCGTCGAATGTACCATAAAATCCAAAAAGAAAAAAAAAGAATTGTCAACCTGTTTCAACTTAGGTACGAGGTACGAAATTTTTGGGATTCCCCCCGTTCACTTTAAGACTGTAAAAAAAAAGCAAGTAATTGGAGGAGTGCTGTCTGTCTTCCAGGGATTAAACAGCAAAAAGACCTTGTAAAAAAGGTGTAAATTGATTTGAAAATATCTTTAGATGCTTTTAGAAATTTTAACATTTTTCTAGTGATTCTCTTCTGTTGTGCTCCGATTTATAATGGAGTAAAAAGTAAGGGTTTTCTTTTTACTAAGCAAGTGCGGAATCATCAGTTATTTTAGCTTCTGCATTTTAGAGATTAACTATTGTTTCAAAACGCTGTTAAAACGATATCGAGTGTTGTTTTAAACTCGTTTTCGTGGACTAGAAATAACCTTTTTATATTTGATATCGACTTCGACATCGACTTTCATGAAAATGTGGCCCTAAATTGCAAAAACTTCAACGATAGTCTTGCATATGCTGTAAAATCTACTGTAGGTCACCTTTCTTACGAAAGACATATAGACGGACGGTAACTTTCATACGCATGGACCCCGAAAATCACCAGGTACGCGTGTGATAATCACGGTAATAATCAACAAGTGGCCACCAGGCATGTCCCAGCATCGCACCGGTGTTCGGCTACGGAATGAAAATTTTTCATTTGGGTCTCGGTTGATTGATTAAATCAAACTTGATTACTGCGGCAACTACAAAGGCTGGGACTGTCGTAATTAAAGCGACAAAAACATAAAAAGCCCCACCGCAAATCCATAATAAGCGCGGCGAATCTTGCGGGCGGTGCAAAAACGCGACCGCTACAAGAAAAAAAAAACAAAAAAAAAACAGAAGATTCCATTCGGTATGTCTCCGACGGGGTGACACTAAAACCCCGTCTGAATGAGTTTGTCATCTTTTGGCGTTCGGATTATCCCCGGTCTTGTCTGGATGACCAGAACTGTGATTTTTACTCCGCCGCCGACTATAGAAGAAAAAAAAAACAAAATCTCCCAGCGACATGCACGCCTATAATTCGCCCCCGGGCGGGAGGTGGCTTCTTCTGTCCCTCGGGGGGCACTTAGAACTTCTTCTGAATCACGGGATAAGCGATTTTTTTTTGTCACGGTCGCGACAATTATCGAAATTTGTATTGCTTTGACAGCGCTAATCACGCGAGAAAAGCTATTACTTCTGGTCTGAAACATTTTGGATCGGCCAGATAATTCAGATAACAGATCGCCGCTCGAGGCGCTCAACATTCGCGCTTTTTTTGTTCTTGGTCCCCATCGAGACTGCTTTTCGATCAGGCGAAGAACATGCCGGTCTTGTCGATAATGACGGACCTTGGGAAGTTTTTCTTTAAAAAGAACCGCGCATTGTCGTTCGTGTACTGGTCGCTGGATCGATTGATCGTTTTCTCACACCGAATATAGTGGAGTTGAGCGGAGTTTTGCAATGACTTGCACTTTGTCATCGATGATCTCAGCCGATGTTTCGGTGAAACTAATTAAATGGCTTGGAGCAGTAAAAAGTCAATATTGGGAATAATTGCCATCAGTGACGGGAACACTACAGTCCCTGTCCGGTACAGGTGAGCACGATCAGGCCAGGTATATTCACTAAAAAGATCACTGTATCGTGCTGTGCACTATGGGCACTATTTCGGGGGACCATTCGGTACTGTTCCAAGGCCTGTGTCCAGCTGAGATTGCGACAAGGCTGAGTGTGCAGTTTATCGTTATATCCGACAATCGTAAGTAGGAAGCACGATTTGACGACAACGGCGAAAAACTTTATAAAAGATCTTACGAAACGAAAATTTATTGTGTAAGAGAATTGAGAGAAAAGACATTTCGTATAGGGATGGATTTTAGATAGACAAATTTGGGGGGGCTAAATTGAAAGGAAGGACATTAGTTAAAAAAAGCAGATCATTAAAACCAAGCTCTTTTTCTTAATAACTTTTATATTGAGATTACATTTAAAATGTTCTTAAGTCTTGTCTTAATCGACTGCATCATTAAACCTTCAAAATTTCTGACTAACAAAGGTCAAGACGTTTAGGAGGCCACTTCAATAATTTGATGCCAACATTTAACCTTTTTTAAAATCAAAGGTATTGCCCATTACAAATTTTTATAAAGGAAATGAGTAATAAAATTGTGAGGCGACAAGCGTAACACTGCAGTTGATTTGTCTCACTATTCGCGCAAAATGAACTGCTTTCTTTCCTTTTTACTTCCTGTGAGGCCGTACTATGCTTGATAAAGTCTTGGTGCTCGTTTAAAGTATGATCATAATAAAAGCATTACGAGAAAGTTTAAATTTATGCAGACAAACTAATTTAATCGGTTAAAAAAATTCGATTACCTCTCTCTTCACTGCGTTAGTATTTCTTTTAAAACGTAAATTTTAATGGTATTTTACAGGAAATCGTTAAATCGTTGCTCTTGAGTTTAAAAAATAACAACCAATTTCCTTTTAAAATATGTATGAATTTTATATTCTATATAAGATTTAGATAAAATTCGTGACTAAACTAAAAAAAATTATTATTCCATTACTTGTACAGAATTGCTGTTATTTAAAAGGTTTTATTTTCGTTTTCCAAAAAGGTATAAATGTAATTTTTGCGTTTCACAACTAGTCACTATCAGTAAAATATTAAAAAATAAAAACACAGAACTTTATTATGCTATAACATTTTTATATATTTTATTTTTGCAAGTCTTGAAACCGTATTTTTGGAGAAAGTAATTCAAATGGCTATTGCTTCGTTTATTCTGATTTTTTTAAATTTTTTAATACAGTAGAACATTGGTTAACGATTCAATTTTATTTTAAAAGTCTGTGTTTCCGTACGTAATTAATTAAAAACAAAATATGACGAGTATACTCGTCAAATGCAAAGTAATTTCACTCGGAATAAAATTGTTTCCACATAAAATTACTCGAATTTCAGCAAAGCTATTTTTATTATTGAATATAGTCATCATCAGGCTAAAAGTTGTAATTTTCTCATGACGAGTATATCCGTCAAATGCAGTTAAAAGGTTAAATTGATGAATGCACGAATAATAAAAATATTAAATGAATATTCGTTTTATTTTTTAAATAATGAGTAGACGATTAAAGCACCTTTTCTGGAATTGTAGCAGTAGTTTATATGTAGTATAGTAACATTTTTCTTTCACATTTTCATTAGAGGAAATCATAAAGCATGATTAATTGGTATAACGAAGGGTTGAGGAGACTATCGTCTACAGCTCTCATGCAATTAGATTTAGCCTTAGGAAGGAAAAGAGTTAAATTTCGCCCACATGGTCTGTCTCAAGCAATTGGGTACGATATGCTCGCGGGGAAGAAACTCCTCTTAACTCTTAGTTGTATTGATTACAAGGTAAATAGCCGCAATTTTTCCTGGAGAGGCCTTCACAGTTCTGGATTAAATCCATGCGAATGCGAAACAATTCCAGGAGAATGTGAAGTAGTAGGAATCATGGAGGGAAAATGTTATCTCGTCGTCCGCGGGGTTGACCTGCTTCCTTCGTCCTCACTGCAGAGGAACAGCCTCGGGGAGGTGAACATTTCTCTTGGGAAAAGTTGACGAGTAAAGCAGCAATTTGATTTGGCCCTCAATTGAAGGAAAGACCTCGATTGATGTACGTTCCGAACGTAAAATACAATCAACGAAGTTCTTCCCGTATGCCCAAGTATTTGCTGGTCGCTTTCTGGCCGACAGCGTCGGCGGGTAGTGGGATGCTGCTGCTGCTGCTAGTGGTCCGGGACCAGGCGTGGCGGGACTTTCGACCGGCGAAAACTGAGGAAAATCTCGCCGGCGAGGTCCGCTTTGTGTGGCTTAGCCATAAAATTGTTTAATTGACTCAAGGAAGGAACCATAAATCCACTAAATATGAGCGCGCCCATGGTGCCTTCGACTGGAAGCAAAAACTTGTCCAAACAATTAAGCCCCTGAGTTATGGTGAAGCCCCACCATTATCGGGAGGCGATTAAGCCTAATGAAAACAGACGCGTCGTGATTTACAGGAGCGCGCAACTAAAAATCCAATTTGCTCCAGAGTCGCAGGAGATGCCATAACTTAGCTGGGCGACTTGCGACTAAGTCACAGTCTAATTACGATCTCAATATTCAAAATCAACTGTGCTCCCCCACATCATCGGGCACAGTAGTCCGCACTGGCCGCGCCGACATTCCTGGGGACGGGGCTGCAAGACAAACACGCGATCGAGCGAACGAACCGCATTCCAGCCGTCTTTAGCACTTCGTCGGGAATTATTGTCACCTGAGTTCACTGAAATGCGACAAGTGACATTTCCTAGAACGGCGGAGCCCCAACGACAATAATGAGGCGACAACTTTTCGGCATCAAGTGGACAGCCCGAAACACACACAGAGCACACACTTGAGCTATCCGACGAGTGGGCGCATGTGTGCTTTTCCCAAGTGACTGGACTCAAGTGGACCGTCGAGCATCGCAGAGGATACCATCGGCGGGAGCTGTAATCCTTTCGGTCAACCCGACCCGGGATCTGCCTGCTCGTCTCTCTAGGGCCGATACTGCTGGACCCGTTCAAGTGACAGATGTCGCGGTCGAGTGGGTGCAAGGCGAGGTGACACTTTTGTCGACGAGATGTGAGAGATCCCAGCAGACAGGAGTGATTTGCTCTACGTGACGAGGGGATGAGATTCCTAACAATAAAGTGGACAAATAGAAACGGGGATGAGTCAGTCAAGTGCGAGTAGAGCTGCTAACAGTCATTGGTCTTATGCTTGATATCAAGAAATCATTGAGTCAAAAATATCTTTTTTAAGGGTGATTCACAGTCAAGTGAACATGAAAAAGGCGATCAAGTGGTGATTCTTTTTATTTGCATGACTGCGAAACATTAAATTTATTGGAAATTTTAATTCAAACACTAAAACAACTAAAGTCATTACATTTTAGACTTTTACTAGCACTGTTTTCTTCATTAATTTACTTTTAATAATTAGTAATTTTTGAGATATAAATTATAAAATAATTCTCATCAAAAACAACATTTAAAACAAAAAAATTTAAGAAAAAAACTTAGTAGGTGTTGATTTAAAAAATAATAAATTTCGTTTGCGAAGGTTTCAGTCGGTAATTTTCTTTCGATTTGATCATAACATAAATTTATAATTTAAATATTGTTTTTAAGTTAAAATTTAAAAATTTATTACACAGGCTAATTGCCAATTTTTAACTAGAGCTGCGGAAAGAAAACAGAAATTCATTGTGGAGCTCCAGTTTCGCAAGCAATCAACAGTCGCACATCGACTAGCACCAATCTCCTGTAATCGCTTCAACATCATCAAAGTAAAGCTTCATACTATTCGCACATCGCCTAACCATCTTCGAAACCATCTCGTAAGGGTACCGGGGCACAGCGACATTCAGGGTATCTATAAGGCCGATGAGCTGGCAAGGCTCGGCACTACCCTTACCCGAATCAGATATCACCCATCAGATGGGTATGCCATTGGTTGCAGAGAAGCTAGACCTAAATAGGGCTTCCTTAGCTGCTGCGAACAGACGTTGGCAAGCAGAGCAGATTTGCCTGAGCACACGGCTGATTTCGCCTTTTTTGAACCTTAAGCAATCGTTAAAACTAATTTCGCTCAGGCGCACGCATATAAGCACTGTTGTAGGTGTTATTACTGGGCACTGCCTTATTGGTAGACATGCCAGCTGACTTGGTGGGTTGTGCAGTGACTTTTGCAGGAACTCTAGCTCCTCTGCCGTTCCCTGGTCCTCTCCGAATGCAGGAGATGTTATAGCGCAGTACATCAAAGAATTTAAATGGTTCAAAACGGGCTTAATCTGTGGTCTTTCTGGTATGACAATGGGCAGCCACTGTAACCCATCCTAATCTAACTTATTTTTCAAATAAAAAAACAATCGTGTCAATATCTTTAGTCCGTTAAAAGTTATTAACATTTTTCTGGAGTCGGTAGCATACTCGATTGAAAAAAAAGTCCGCCATTAAACTTAAGCAATCAACGAGATTTCTTGTGTTTCAAAGCTCAGACTGTAATTTAAGGATTAATCTAAAAGTTGTTCAAAGTGACCCTCGCTCGTTATCTTAAGGACCTTATAATTCTGCAGGTTGTGCATCGATCAAAACCTTGGAATAATCAGAGGCCACTTTGAAATATTTTTAAAGCGGTGAGTTTGAAGTAAAATCAAATACTATCCGGGCTGCTATACTACACAGTTTTTTTTGGCTTTATTGATGAAATTGATCATCTAGTGTAAATTTCTGTAACAGTTTTAAATATTTTCTTCCAATTTGAATAATTTTAATCTGTAAAAATCTAAACTTACACATATTTGCCTGTATCTGAATGAATGAAGAGAGAGAGAAACAAGCCAGCTAGCTACGTAATCAGTAAAAGTAGCATTAAAATTACAATTAATTCTGATTTGATTATATTCGAATAATTGGAAACTTTGATAATATTGCGTGACATCAAATTCGTAATAAAACAATTCATAAATCACTTGTATTTTTAATTTAAAAGTTAATTAAGGAAATAGTAAATAATAACAATAAGAAGTTTTAGTGTATAAAATGTTCAGATTCATTGATTTTAAGGTATTTAATTGTAGGAATCAACAAGTTTTAATTAGAATTAATTTATGAGAGAAACTAAAATAATTAATTTTTTCTATTTTACAGGTTTTCGCATGCAGAACCACTTGAAAATGAAATTGCAACAGTCATCGTCGACAGTGACCAGTGAGCCTTTTGATGAGCGCCAAACAGGAAATCAGCGGCAATAGAAGTCACCGAGCAGGAGGTACCACCCTGGAGAATCTCAGCTGCACTGAATTGGGACACTCAGCCCATCACTCGAGTCGCGGCTTTCAACATCATCATCATCATCATCAACAACAACAACAACAACACCACCATCACCACCACCATCAACATCAACACCACCATCAACAACGCCACTCCGGAGGTGTGCTGCAACCCGCACAGATGGTGATGTCGCCGAGTAGACGGCCATCGCCACCGAGAGCAGCAACCCACCCGATGAACATGCACCTGAGCTCCCTGGCTCACGCCCAAATGCAGTTCCAATCGCAGATCCATCAGAAACTGGTGGCGGGGCTGCCCCCGAATCACATCAGCAACTATTTCCGTAGCCCTCCGTCGCCGTGTAGCCAGAACACGTCGCCGAGCAGCGCATCGAGCGCAGTCTCCTCAAACAATCCCCTCAACCATCTGCAGAACATGCAGCCCTTCGACTTTCGGAAGATCAGCACAGCCGCCCTGGGCTCATTCCCACCTGTGATACCTAGCTCTAGGATGAGTCCGGACATGGCCCAGCATCACCTCCAACAGCAGGCACTAGCCCAGGCAAGGAGGCGGATGTCTGAGTCGTCGGCGGCGGCTGAGAAGAACGTCCACAATAATCTTTTTAGCATGGCAATGTCCGGACATCCGCTCCCCTTTCATTTGCCACCGCCGCCTCCGCCACCAGCGCCGTTGACCAACAATCAAGTGGCTGCGATGGCTGCTGCGGCCGCGTCTGGGAACCACATCCCGCCGGGACTGCTGTCGACGCATTTCTCAGCGATGAACTCGAATGTCGGCCTCAGCCGGGGCAAGTCGCCGTCTATGGGGGACGGCGGAAAGGAGCCCTCATCTAAGACGGGGGGCGGCGATGATAAGATTTCCTCGCAGAGCGCCCTAAACCTAAGTCGTGATTCCAATGCCAAAAGTCCTCTCAGCTCGCACCAAAGTCAGCATATATCTCGTCTAGGACCCACGCCCACCACCCTGTCCCCTCAGGGTATGCGAAAGTCACACTCGCCCGGTAAGCGCCAGTGGGGCTCTGTTCCGGTAAACTTGGGGACACAATTCATCAATCCGGTGACCGGAAAGAAGCGGGTCCAGTGCAACGTTTGCCTCAAGACATTCTGTGATAAGGGCGCCCTAAAGATCCATTTCTCAGCGGTGCATTTGCGCGAGATGCACAAGTGCACTGTTGAAGGGTGCAGCATGATGTTCAGCTCCAGGAGGTCTAGGAACAGGCACAGTGCGAACCCCAATCCGAAACTTCACTCCCCGCACTTGAGGAGGAAGATATCACCACACGACGGAAGGAGTGCTCAACCTCATCCACTTCTGCTCCAGCACCCGAACGGGCTGATGGCTGGGGCTCTGAACCCATTGAATCCGTTTAATTCCTTCCCACTTTTAACACCTCCCCCGGATATGAGGCACCACGCCATGTCCGGGCTGGATCTCAAGCATGGAGGTGATTTCCAGCACAGGTCCTACATCGAAGACTCCGCCAGAATGGTCAAGTACGATGATAGGCACGTCCAGCACGAGGAGGATGATGATGACGACAATGAAGGAATCGTTGTCGTGGGCGAGGAGGCGGATGGGGTCTATGATAAAATGGTTTCAGACGAGTACACGACAGAGGGAGAGGATCAGCCCGCTGATTTCAGTATTGGGAAAAGGAGGAACCCCTCAGTGGGGCTCTCAGATTTTGACGATAACCAAAGTAACACGGAAAGTAACGATGATTCGGTAAGTGTGGCTGATTCCTGTGGAGTTAAAGAGGAGCAAGAGACTGCTCCACCTTCCAGCAAGAGAAAGAGGAAGAGCCAAAATCCGACTAGATGTAAGGTTCAGAACTCGACCGAAAACTCTTCAGATGAGTTCGACGTTGCTGACTTATCCCTGAAATCGTCGAGCGAAGAAAAGCCCCCAGAAAGTGCTGAGCAAGGGGCTAAAATAGTTGAAAAGGTTTCCAGCGAAACTCCAAAAGTTCTCCCATCGCCCCCTTTAACACCTTTAGTTGGAGATCTTTCGGAAAGGCAGGCAAAATCGGAGTTCACTAGAATTAAAGAGGAACCTCCTGAAAGTGTCGTGAACAGCGATGAGGACAGACGGCAAGAGCCTGAAGATGAATTTGCAGAAGATCCTGAAAATTTTACCCTGGACCTTTCTAAAAAGGGTAAAGAATCAATTGAAGCATATCCAAAACAAGAAAACTGTAAGAGTAGCGAAGGAAGGGAACAACAGGCATACAAGCCCATAACCTTCCCTGTAAAGGAGGAAAGGTCTGACCAGGTGGAATCCACAGAAAACTGCAGCAATCAGCGCAGCTACAACGAAGAGGAACATAATCGAGCTGAGGTGGATCACAACTCATCAAAAAATCCCGAAAACTATCACCATGAAAATTCAACTAAGGAAAATCACTCGCAGGTACGTCCTTCAGATACCCCAACTGATTTTTCAGAATCAGGCAACCCTCCAAGTCCAGCAAAAGTGCGGGAATCCTCTTCCCCGGATGGGGCATGTTTAGAATCGGAGGAGTACAGCGATGACGCCTATGAGAACGGAGAAGACTTCGGCGAGGATGTCCCAATTGATAAAGACAACCCCCGAAAATGTACGGCATGCGGCAAAGTCTTCCAGAATCATTTTGGGGTTAAGACCCACTATCAAAACGTGCATCTGAAGCTTCTGCACAAGTGCAACATCGACGGCTGCAACGCCGCCTTCCCATCGAAGAGGAGCAGGGACAGGCACAGTTCAAATCTAAACCTGCACAGGAAGTTGCTGAGTACCAGTTCGGATGATAATTTTGATGAGGTACCGTCGAACAACAATAAACCCTTCGGGAACATCCCCAGCTCTATCCAAGCGGAGTTTCTAGCCCGACTGTATGCTGGGTCCCAAAGAATTCCGCCGTTGAACTTTGAGGCTCTAAAAAACCACTTCCCAGGATCTCAACCGTTCGCAGATGCGTTTTTAGGGAATGAGCAGCGATTCTTTGGGGGTGTAAACCATGCTCCGAACCCTCTCCTCTTTCCAGCTTTAGGAGGAATTGCAGCATTCCCGGCACTATCATCGCTAGCCCCACACTTGCTTCCTAACCCTTTTAATGGTCTGAACCCATTCTGCAGAAGACAGTCATCAGATTCGAACTCACCAATTTCCGCTTGCTCGCCACCCCCAACCTCATCAACCCCCCATACTAGGCCCCAAGTGCAGTCGCCCTATTCCCAGCATAATTCCGAGGAGGATCGAGGAACTCCGGCCCTTGCGGAGGATCTTCACAAGCCGAGGTTCACTCCAGACAGGATTTCATGACCGTATCAGCCGGCAATTAGCGAGCTCATCTACTCCTCGAGGTACCCCTCCCACTAGGAGCTGCCCTCTCCGTTCTCCGGAACTAGCTCATTTTCAAAGTGCAATACTCTGCGGACTTTAGGTTGTAAGTGTAGATAGACCTTAAGTACCACAACCACCCCCATCGTCGTTGTCGCTCCCAAAATAAAATAAAATAAAATAAAAATAAAAAAATCAACAGCTTTCGCCGAGCGAGCGAAATGACCGCGGCACACCTGCTCAGGTGAAACATGATCCTTGCGACGTCACCGCGATCTAAAGAAAACCCCCATGACACGAAGCTTTTAGACTGTCGCGGCTGAGTCGGCGGAACGATCTTTTTATCTTTCGATCTCCCTAAATACCATGGTCATTTCAGGTCACGACTCGGCGCCGTCACCTAAGCACAACTTGCGCAAAATCGTTTTGGACAATCGCACGATAAAATCGGCGGAAAATTGTGGAACAAAAATAAAAAAATAAAAAAAAAGCAAGCGACTGCTGGCCGCCCTCTGCCGTTGTGGGCCAGCATTGCGCGGCAACATATCCGAAAAAGAAAAAAATTTCGAAAATTGAATTAAATTAACTGTTAGACGAAAAACACTTAAGAAATGGAACTAATTATAAAAATCTCTTAGCGAATAAATTAATTGAGATTCCCCCCCTCCCCGCCTCCGGGAGCCGGTCTCGTGCTCAAGGTGTGACCAGCATCGTCCGTGTGATACCTGCGCTCGCGACACGGCCAGGTGTATCTTAATCGACTCATCCTCGTGAGAGGTACTCGAATTTTTTTTTTTTTTTTTTTTTTTATATATATATAAATATTGCCGTTAGTAAAGGTCAACTACTGTAAATAATACCTGTAAGCAGTGCTGTACCATAGCAAGTTACTCTAGTGAAAGATGCTCTCATTCTACGTACGTTTATTGGACCTCATTATCATACTCCGGGGGGGGGATGGGATGCTTTGCTTCCCGTATCCCCCAGCAACACACACTAGGCTTAGCGATAAACAAAAGTAAAGAAATTGAACATTGGAATTATAGCGTTTAAATTAATTTAAGAAAATAAAGGAATATCTGATGTAAAATTAGTCATCTATTGTGTTTTCATTTTACACCTGTTCCTCTATCTTTTCAGTTAATTTCTAGTTTATTTTTAAAATTTATTCGCTAATATCTAGTTCTAGTTTTTAGGTCTTTTGTAACTACATTAAAAACTGTAGCATGTAGCACTTAGCGAAGTTTAGGATAGCTGATCCGAATTCAATAGGATGTTAAATATTTACTAAATTTAAACCTACTGTAGACAATTAGAAAATTTAAGAAGGAGGAGAATAATTTTTAAATTCTAAGCTAAAATCGATGTACTATTGAAAATTTTTCCTCTGATTCTGGATAAACTTTAAGAGCCTTTAACTTCTTATTGATTTAAGAAATGTTGAAAATACCACTGATCTCTTATAATTTGTGAATACTTCTCTAGATAGTCGTCCTATTCTGAGTTAAAATGATTTTTTTAAAGCCATTTAAATTAAGCGAAATTAACTACTTAGCTGTGGAACTTATTTTGAAAATCCCTCCACCGGGTACGTAATTAAAATTAAGTGGTGACGACTATATACGTCGAACGCAATACAAACGATCCCACAATAAATTTTACGAAATAAATCAAAGTAAAATGATACGAATTTCGTTTTTATTAGATAAAAATTAATAATTCAATGTTGAAATATATAAAATCAAGTTAAAGATTTATTAAATGTTATAAGTATCATCAAAATATACCAAAGGCCTTCATAGTTTGCGTAATTTATTTAAATTATTGCAATTGTTATTGCGTAGACATCAAGCTAAACATGCATATAAAAGTGTCGCATAAATAAAGCAATGGTAACCTTGTTCGCACGACGGGTATGGTCCTCATAATACAAAATATTTCCATTTATCCATGACGATTATACACGTCAAAAACTGTTAACTGGTTAATATAAAGGAAATGTAATAGTAAATCTGGATTACATCTCACTAAAATTTTGAGTTTTTATATTGAATGGTAATTTTTTATTTTCTACAACGTGTATACACGTCAAATGCATCGTAATAGAGCTTTAGATTGACGTGTATAAGCGTCGAACGCAGTTAACTGGTTAAGAGAGACTTTTATAACGAAAACAATATCGAAAAAAATGAAACGAAATCAAAAACTCATAATTCTTAAATATTAAAGTCGCCGATTTTAAATATCAAGGCTGATTTATAAATTGGGGGATATTAGTGACTGTTACAGATGTTGAAAAATATTTTAATCGATAGGTACTAATCAAATTGATGGGTACTAACAGTCTAAATTGGTATAACAAAGATACCATAAAGTCTAAAAATTCGTCAAATAAACTACAATTATAGCTTCGAAAGGTAGAAATAAAAAACCGAACAAGTCATCCTTAAATTCCCACGGACCAGAGTGTCTAACAGAGTTGGACTAATTATGTTTTGCTGGTAAACTCACCCCGCTGACAAAACGTTTTGCGATTTTAATCATTTTTCGCATTACAACGACGACGACTACGTTCTGTGCACCAAACGGCCGCACCAAAGTCTCATTCGGCGGGGGGATATAACGCAAAAATAATCACGGCCGAGCTGAAAGAGCGGCTCCATTAGTCAAAAGTGACCACACTTCAATTTACCTGTGCCGCAAGCGCGTCCGCACCTCCTGCACGCCGGCCGCATCTTAGTGCGTCTCGGTCCCCGGGAAGGTAATTTCTCACAGCATAAATTGGCCGTAGGACTCGACTATTGCCCGAAGATGGATTTTATCTTTACACTGCAACTGCTATCTTTCGACGCAAACGCATGTGACCTGACAAACACACGCCAATAAGTTCGGCGTGGATCGATTGCACCGCGCGGCCAAATAGTTGCGTTTTGCGTCCTGCGTACCTGTGCGCTTTGGGCCGCATAAGTTACGGTCGCAGTTGTTATTGGACGGTGTGTGTATGCGTCGATGCGTCGGAATTCATTTTTGAGTTCGCCATCTCGGACTTTCGGAGTGTAGCAGCAACAGAGCTCCCCCCCCTGTCCGATCGCCCGATCCCAATCCCGGAATCATCCGCCTCATCTTTACACTGATGGGATTCGATTCAGGTGAGTAATGCGATCCGTGGTCCCTGGGCGGATTATTGCGTGCTTAGGAGCAATGACAGATTTTCCATTTCTCAATATTTTCATATTGTTCCATCTCGATGGCCGGGATTGGGGCGTTTTCTTAATTTCAGCCAGGACGGGCGACATAAATCACGGCCGCTGGCTAGTCTGGTTATCGCGAAAAACGGCGATATGCCGGTGATCGTGTTGCGGCAAAACTAATGAACGGCCGCTCAATACACTCCCCAGTGCTTCCAGTGCGGATGGAGGCGGCGGCGGCGGCGGTGGTGGCAGCGGTGGAGAAGTGCAAAAACTTGTTAGGTGTAGGCGTAATTATTTCTCAAGATACCTCCTCCGTCCCGCACTCTTACCGTCGCACGCTTCGCGATCTAGCGAAACGTTTGCCGCGATTGCACTATGCGAACGCGAAATCGATTAGATCGGCGAACAGGTGCTTGTTGCGGGATAGGTGCAAATCACTCTCCTTAGGAATTTCACTGATCTCTTCAAGAAAATGGGTATCTTTATAGATTTTTACTGTTTAGACAAGGAGTAAAGCAATGACTCAAAATGTTATCAAAATCGTTTTGTAAAATTTAAATTTTTTATTCGATTTTGCTTCAATGTTGTTCGAAAACAGAACACCAGAAAGTTACACAATGCAAAATTAATAAAGATAGATATCTCTAAAATTGATTGGAGGGCTTTAATGAAACGCAAGATTTAAGAAATGCATTTTTTACTACTTCTTTAGTTATATCGCAATTATGTACTATGATTAGTTTGCCTCTCTTAAAAGAAAATGGTAATCCCCAAATATTGTGTTTTTTTCTTAATACGATAGTGTAGTACTTCTAGTTTTAGTATCGTTAGGCTGGAACTCGTATTTTAATAGAATAGCTAGTTTCTCAGCTCTATATAGTTTTAAAATAGGATAGGTAATAGGGGATAGGACCCTATAATAAGATCTATTTGGGGACAACTTGTAAAACAAATGATAATAAAATGCGCTATTGTTTGTGTTTATTATACAAGGGTCTCAAATTAGAATAGGTTCTCGTTTAAGCTCCTTTACTCTATTTATCTATCTACATTTTTAAAAAACGTATTGACTGTTAGAAAAATTAGGTTTTATTGAAATTTTAAAGTTTAGCACTCAAACTACAAATTTTTAAAGCATGCAAATGTAAAAGAAATCTTTTAAAACTTTTTACCCAACATTTTTGTTAGTCTATATTTTGAAAATTTTTAGAAGTTATCTGTACGTCTGTATAACTGCGGTTTTTCCTCTTCGCTTCGGTTTTTGATGCAGATTAACACTTAATGAACGAGTCACGTAAATTTACCTTTTTTCTATTATGACTTACCACGTGACTTACCACTGTGCCACGTAGATTTATGTTTTTTCTTGAATTTTTAGCACGCTGCATTCGTTTTTCATTTCATGCACATTGTGTTAATTTTACTGGGTGCTTATAGTACTTTCTATACTAGACATGTTAATAAATAGGGTTGATTTAATAAAATTACAACGATTTAAAATCATACATACATGTTTAGTTCTAAAGTCCTAAAGTATGCTCGGAAACCAAGAAAGGCAGAACAGGTTTGACCCGTCTATTAAGTGTTAAGCCGGAAATTTTAGACTAAAATAAAATTTATCCATAGTTACCCATATCAAACATTTCTTGGAGTTGGAGTTTAGAGATTTTTAATGGGAAAATTGATGCACTACTTCAAAATTTTAATACACGTTTTGAAAAAGGAAAATCACCGATAAATTTCCTATCTACTAAACTGAACTAGATAGGAAAGTGCAGAAAACACAGCTTATGTATTCCTGATATGTGTTTTAATCAAGTTTTTTATGGTTGCTGTTTTATTGATCTGTACTTTGATGACTAAATTATCTAGGATTATATGAAAGAGTTGTGGTATTTACTTCTAGTTTTATTATCGTTTGGCTAAAACTTTATCTTTATAGAGTTTTTAGTTTTACCATATGATAGAAATAAACACAATTATTTTTAAAAAGGACTCTCATGTCTTTATAGACTGGGGTAAAGGAGCCTAATAAAAGACCCATTTTGGAAAATCAAAAACAAATAATAATAAAATGCAATAGCCCAAAACTTTTGTTTTTGAAACATTTTTTACAAGAGCCTGTATTCGAAAAAATAGTTCAACATTTTCACAGAGAAGATTACCAACATTTTAGTTAGCCTATACCTTAAAAACTCCTAGTAATTTCTGATATGTATTTTCTTTTAGTTTTCAAAGCATAACTTGCATGATACCAAATTCAAAAATTCGAAACAAATTTCTACTTCTATGATGTTTTTTAGATTTGTATTTTGGGGGTTAAAATATAAAGCAGTTGTGGTATAAGAAAGGGTTTCAACAAAAAGTTAATTATATATAGGGCTAGGCTAGTTTAATTCAGTGCAATTCTAAGTTCAAATCATGCATTTATCCTACTGAATTAAATGGGCATTCTAAAAACCTTCAAAAATGTCGGAATAATGGCCTTACCTTACCTCGACAAAATGTCCCATTATCTTTTTGCTTTGTGTTTAAAAAGAGAGGGTAAAGAGGGTATGTACCGAAAAAAATTTAACGTTCGCCTTTCAATTTTCGGTTGTCTCCAGACTAAAGGAACGACGACATATTTTGCGGCCTGAAAGAACATGGAAGTACCTTTCCGCAAGTTCTCGGCCATAATTGAGAAAATGTCGAGAGACATCCTTTCAATTGAAAGGTATCGGGTTACAGTCTCAAAAGTTCTCAGCCACATAATAATTTTGTCAAATCGTTGTCATCCAGACTCGCGAACCCGGGAGTCTGTGCTTCGAAAGGATGAGCATACGAAATGAGTCCCGGCCATTCTGTAGGGCAGGGACAGCCCCTCGGCTCGGAGGATAATCGAACCGAAGCCCTAATAACTTGTCTCTGGCCCTTGTTGAGTCCACAGACGACAGTTATGATCGTGTGGTCCCAGATTTATACCGAGGAGACATGCAACTCAATTACTTGCGTTTTCTTTGGTCATTCGCAGCCCGACCAGCGCTGCTTGACCGTCTTCGTCGTCATCGTCGTCGTCGTCGTCGGCGTCTCCCTCCCTCGCATGCGCCGGTGAACTGGAGCCCTAGAGCCCCAGAGCCAAGCGTCTCGAATTTGATTTGGTGTGATTTATATAGCCCCATGGGGTAATATCTGGGATCAAATATTTATATCGATTAAGGGCCACAAATGGAACCGGGCTGGCTGCGTCTCCATTCGACCGGGTTTCGGGATCATCTCTCTTTTGACAAATGCCGACTTAATAACACACTTCGGTTATTACTTTTTTTTTTGGGTCCTCTTGTCATTTCCTTTGCGGCCGGGTCTGGGGAGCTCTAGGGCTTCTTTGGCCGTGGACCCGGCCAACCCAACCATTTCTACTGTGTGCGATGCCTTTTCGGCTGCTCATCATCAATTTGAGAGCGCGCTCCTTGTTCATTTGCAGTGTAGATGATTAATCATTTCTTTGATTTTGTTTCACTGCGACTGGCTGCAGCCCCCAAGTTCCAATTTTATGGGGCTCCAGCAGCCAGGTTCAAGTCATCTGATATGATTAAATTTCTTGAGATCGAGAAACACTCGGCTCAACGGTTCGAGACGGTGCGGCGGTTGGCTTACGTGAGGAACAATCCACTCGGCCGTGCCGTTCTACGTGATCTCGTATTTTTTTCTTTTTTTTGTAAATTTCGCTATACCTGTCAAAATATCTTGAGAAAATGTTTTATTTACAAATAACCTGCTCCCAAGTATCCTTAGGGTGAATGAGTAGCTGAAACAGGTACTCTTTTTAGTGATTGAAAAGTGGCTCAACGAGCTTAGCACTATCACAAAATTCAATGTCGTTTCTTCATCCGAATAAAATGAGAAGTTTTGAATCAAAATATCGCTAAAGTGCAAGCCTACCTATTTAACCTATTTTAAATCTTCAGACTGTTTAAAGTTATCTTATAAGCCGTAACCGAGAACTTCTGGAAACGCAATCTATTTATTGTTAAAAATTATAAAATCCAAAACTTCATATTGATAGTACATCTCCTAGATTTATCCTAACTTTTTGAAAGTCTTACTAACACTTGATCATTGAAATTTTGTTTATTTCAAAATATCCAACAACATTAAGTAAGTAATTAAGATTGACTTCCAGGTGGTCCAACGTCTGTGGTGAATCAGCTTAGAGGAGTGATTTCATATATCCCCAAAGAAAGTAATCCATAGGTGTGAGATCACACGATCGTGGAGACATAACAGACATTGGACCTTTTGGAAGTCAACATTTTCTGCGTTATTGCCGATATATAGCCCCAGTTGCTCGATAAAATGGTTGAAAATTGGATTCCTCGATTACGTTTCATTCGAATCAGCCGTAGCGTGGCGCCCATATGCCTGAGATCATTTTTAAACGCTAATGGCATAAACATATCTTTTAAATAAAGCCAATAACATGGCCATTGACATTATTTTTACGCGTTTTATTTCATTTTATATTTATATACCTCTAAAGAAAACACATTTTACTAAATAACAAAGTTTTATTAATCATGAAGCCTTAAGTACACCGTCTTGCCCCATCCTCCCCTATAGGTGATAGTTTCTATAAGTAGAGATTAAGCAAAGTCTTGCAAGTTGATAAGATTTATTGTTTTAAATGGTTCTGGATAGCATTAATTGAAAATGTATGTACGTAATTTTATTGCTTTTAAGGTCCATTTTCGCTTTTCAATTAGTAGGATAGGAAGTATAAATCGGAAAACAACTCACGGCAAGGGCATATTTAAGGTTACAATTTTAGGGTATATAAAATATGCCAACTCTGCCGTTGCTACCATCGCTGTGCCATAGTAAATAAATTGATTACGCAATCACGGCCTGTATGGCCCATACCAGAAAATAAATTGCCCCTTTCCCGCAACTGCGGCAACTATCATCCTCTCTGCGTGTCCTAGAAAGTCCGTCACCCAATGCACCGGTGGCGGTAACTCACGGCTGATACCGCAATAAATAAAGTAATTTGGGATGCAACAAAAACAAACTAGGGTCTAATTGCAAATAATCGCAATTTCTGCAGCGGCACAGCCCCATCCCCTCTCTCCGCCTGTCACCCCACCTCACACCGGTCCCAGAAACTTTTACACAGGTTGCCTTCGTGCTAGAGATATGCGCCCGATGCAATTTGCCACCGACCGGAGCTGTGGTGCGATTACGCCGCCCCCGACCGACACTGTGATACACCCCCCGAAAAAGACAAAACGCTAAGGGTAGATAGCGGCTAGATAACACCCCAACCATGCCGTCGAACGCAAGTGACTTTGATGAACACGCGTTTTCCATGTGTCTTCTGAATTGCGGCCCTTTATATGCTAATCACCCTCACCTCCACAGGTAGCAGTGTTCCACCAGTTCCGATGCAATCGCACCAGTGTCCGTGGTAATTTGCAATTTTGTAGTTCGACTCGACTCGGTTGGTGTCTTATCGGCCGCGAAGGTATTTAGCATGCTCCTCCCCCCTCCACCCGGACGCACCATCGTGTAATCCTTCGGTGCCTAGACCTGCCCTAAACCTCAGTGCCTCTCTCTGGCGTCGTACCTGTGCAATTAACAGTGAAACTTTTGAAAGTTCCAAAAAAAAAATTAGCACCGGTACAACGACGGACCGGGCCCTAGTGCAATTTGTATTCACATCTCCTACCCACCCCCTGACGGGCAAGAAATAATGGGCCTAGAAATCTTACTGATTACTTCCGTGAGCGGGCGCGAACAAATCGCATGGTCAGGTGTTCTGACCTCGAAACATAAATCAATTTGGGCAGATACAGGTCATCGGACAACAATTGCAACAATAAACTGTTTGATTTTTATCTATTCGAATCCAAGAACTCGCGCCTTCGATGACTTTGGTATTGCCCATTAGTCTCCATTAGTAATCGATTTAAAATAAAACTACTTTGGTATTTGGAAAAAAACGCATTTTGAAGCTGAAGGTAATATTGCGGATTCAAGTTTAGAAAATAATTTAAATTGCATTTTCAATTTAGAGAAAAATCCGCGATATTACCTCCAGTGGTAGTAGTTGGTTTTATTTTTAAGAAACACTTACAATTTTTATTTTATAGTAACTTTTTCGTATATTAAACTCTTGGTGCAAATAGTCTAAGTTTACATCGTTTTGATTAGCAATTATTTTAAATACTGTACATAGACTGAATAACGATAAAAAGCAAAAGTATACCATAATATGGGTATTTATATACGAGTTTTAAGGTAATTTAAACCAGTAGAAGATAACTCGATAGAAAGTCCATCGTAATCTACTTTCATAAAATTATAAAAGCATATCAAATTCATTCTCTACTTACGATTTTTAAGATGAAAGCGTAAACCTGCACCTAGTCACGGTCTACGGATAGAAAGATATTGACAACCATTAAGTTGGGTTTAAGTTTAAGTTTAATGCAAAGATTGAATCCAATTTCCCGCTTTTTTCATTCGTTTATAAAATCATTGACTATTTAAAGTTTGATATATTTTTTAAGAGTATGTACCTTAGAATTTCATCAAATCCCTTTAAATTCTTAGAGTATATAGTTTCGATTTGATTAAATAATAAAAATTAAGACGTTGCTCTTTTGAACAAAAGTTGAGATTAAAGAACGTAGCGCGGTGAAACATGTTTGGTATAAATAAAGTTCAGATTTAAATAAGAACACTAGCCAACAGTAATTTTGTCTCCAAAGAGCTGGCAAATCATTTCCATAGGATTTTTTAAGTAAATTACGAATTTACAGAGTTACAGAGTTAAAAAATACAGAAGGTCGTATTTTGGCTAATTTTGAAAAATTATTAAAAATTAATGGATTGATCCAGGAGCTTAAAATGTTGCTCAAATGATAATTGAAATTTTAGGTTATTATATAAAAATACAAAAAACATTAAAGCATTTCTATAGAATATATAGACTAATTACTTCATACAATAGATGGCGAATAAAACACATGCCAGCCGGACACTCATCAAAAGCTTATTTGCCAAGATGTGTAAAAAAGACTAGAAATTCTATATGCCTGGATTAGGACTCAAGTTTTCATTTAAGCCACATATTAAACTTCAATGATGAACTTTTATTTTTTAATGATTTTTCAAAAATGCCCAAATTATGGTTTTCTGTATTTTGTATTTTCATTTTTCTCGAAATGATGATTGATGGATCATTTTTATTTACGAATTCCCGTAGTAATGATCAGCCAATTCTTTACAGACAAAATAGAAAATTAAATTTTCTTACCAGTGTAATCCAAACGTTTTTCATATGCCTAAAATTTGCGTATAATCAAACGAACTTTAACCTTAAATAGTTCGTTTAGCGAACAAGATCTTGAAATTGATTTTTCAAACTCTGTAGTAATAAAGGGGTTTATAACAAATCTTCACTGGTGAGTGAACTTTAAGAAATAGACCAGCAAGTAGAAATTATTGCTAATTGAACATTAATTAGATAGTACAAGTTGAAATGGATAATGTTGGAAGGATATTTTAAATAAGTTTGCATTAAATCTGAAATCTTTAATTTGTAATTGTTTTGGAAATTTAAAATCATCGACCCCGAAAACCCTCAAATTCTAATTTTCTTAGAATAGACTAGATTAGACTATGAAGTTTTAATTGGTATGATAGGTGTGTTCGTATGTAATTTAATTTTTGGTTAAATCGATAGATTTACGTCGTGGTTCGGGGTATGAATATTGCGCAATAAGACCCCGATGTGGTTCCGGAACCACGACCGCGCCAATTCGCCAATCCCCCAGATCGGACAGACCGTTGGCTTTTATTAATTTGCCGTAATTGAGAGGCCTTTAATCGTTGCCTCTGTGATTGGGCCCCGGTCGATTGGGCCGGCTGGCCCAACAACGACGACGACGACGATGATGACGACAACGGCGTCCAAAAGCGTCCCGGCCCCGGCTCTGGCCACAATGGTGGCTGGGGCCGTACGCCCATCACGGCGCGGTAGTTAAGAAAACTGCCGGTTGCGCCTGGTGCAATCGCGGCACAGCGTCTAACGCTCGGGCCTGGAATTGCGCAAATGCGCACCACCAGCAGCAACAGCACTAAATAAGTTAGCGATCGCGAAATTAAGGTCCACTAATTTAAGCAACAGGTGAACCGTCGATCGCTCATATGATCATGTCATTAGTTCGCAACGCTTCGGCCGGGGCCGGATAATTATTCCGTGCGATCGATGGTCGGCCGCGGCCGCTCTTTCTTTCACGGTCTGTCTCCCATCGGGGGCTACTGCTTCATCTTCCTCCTTGGCGTCGTCTTCCGCGGAATTTTCCCGCCGTAGATCGGACCAATTTCGTGCGATCATCAATTACCACAATATGCACATGATATGCGGCCGCCAAGAAAACGTCCGCTGGCGGGCCGCAGCGAGGGTATCTTACGGGCGATATTTTCAATTTTAAAGACATATCGCTCGGCGGCACAGCGGCTCCCCAGCCCCGGTTCACATAGAAAATGTAAATCGCAAAAATATTGGGGCATGTCAGTGCACGATCCGCAAAATGATGCTTCCGAAAGTTGCGCATAGGCCGTAATTACGCCGGCGATCTTGAGAAGCAAAAGCGGCTAATCCCCCTGCATAGGCTGAGGATTCCCTTCACCCAAAAGATTATGGTGCGGATGGGGGGTATCGGTCAGGGCATCGCACTGCTCTGAAATGATTTTTCTATACACTTTTCTAAAGATGACGATTATGCTGCCTACCTGGTGCGGTTCATTTAATGCTCGCCCGATGCACCGGTCGCGGATCACGTGTAATTTATGTGAGGCATGCGAGTGATCCTCTGCATGTGTTTAATCATCGCCCGGTCGGGTACCCCAATAATGGGGCACCGAGAGGCCCCAATGGTTGCAATACGATGTGATCTGAGAGCATGGGAACGCGAAACGCATCGCCGCATCGGCGAGGAGTGTGTCTTCTTTTCATAGAGGTTTCTGGGAACACCTCAGCCCCATTGTGTTTTACAATGAGAGTAGCCGGAGCCCCACCAGACCAGGCAGCAGCAATTCTGACCGGCAATTTAAGGCTGTTGCGCCTCTTTTGCTGCAAAAAGGAGGCCCCCATTTCGTTTATAAGGAAATGTGCAATTATTGGACATATGGGGATTAAACTGGCGGCGGCGGCGGCGGCGCTGCCCAGGTACCTAATCCAGGGCCAATTGCCAAAAGTGGCGACTTGCACTCCTCGACATGGTCCCAGACATTTTCGTGGATTTATTACTGCACGCGTGTCCCCTCCAGTACCCTTCCAACCCCCCCTCTTACACTCTGAATTCGATGCTACTTTCAATTAAAGGCCCTCACCCAGGCACGAAAATCCACCTGCTGTTTTTGTAATTGTGTTGTACAACACGATAATTTATTTGTAATCCACGACGGCCCCCTGGTCAAGTCGAGCTCAGCTCCTCCTCTTCCAGATAATTCCTTAGCGGGCATGTGTCCCCTCGATTCTTGGGATCGGGACACGCTCAGTTAAGAGGGATACACGATTTTTTTTTCGAAAATTTTTTTAACGCTTCCTTTTAATAAAGCTGCATCCAGAGAAAAATGGCATTGTAAAATCATATTAAATTATAACATTCGATTTTTACAGTAGAAAATGTTAATCTATAAAATTTATGACTAAATTTATTTAATACCACGTTTTAAATTCAAAGCTACAAGTTTCGTTGGGTATCTATTTTTAAAATTTCTTATTCAGATCTAAGAAACTACAATTTTCTCATACGAAAATATTTCTTGGGCCTAAATTGAAGAATATTTATTTATTTATAGCTAGTTACGAGGGTATAAAATAAATTTCTACCTATCGCGGTAAGGTAGAAAGCCCATATTACAAAATAACATTTCTAATTTTTAATTTTATGGTGGACAGTGGCAGATTACACATTTCCTTTAGGTAGTATAGGCAATTTTTACCGACCTTACCTCTATAGATGTTTTATCCATATTTATTTATAAAGTAAATATAAACCACATAAAAGTACTACAACAGCTTGATAGAAAGTTAATAATAGGCTGACTAAAACTTACAACATTTTTTTTAAAAGGAAATAAAATCAAGAGTTGCTTGATTTGCAACCAACAAAAGGACAAAGTAGTTTTAAATAAATAAATTTATCCGGGCAACTACTTGTCGGCACACCTCTACAATTGCTACAAAGAGATAAAGCAAGACATTAGGAAACCGTCTTACAGAAATATTTTTGGATTTTAATAAGACGACTAAAAAAGCCGCCATTAAAATCTGCCGCTCTAAGCTAAAGCGCCTACTCAGCCTATAGGTAAATCTGCTACTGTGTGTGTGGTGGATTTGAATTTTAGTTCTGATTTTAATTTAAGTTCTAAATTTAGGATCTTATTCAAAAGCAAAAAGCTAGAGAATATTCTTCTTAATTCTAATTCCAACCAGATTTTCTAATTAATTAATTTCGATATAAGTCTAGTTTTTAAATTCTTGTTCAATTCAAGTTCAGATCTAATTTACTTTAAATCTGTGTTGAGTTCAAATTGTATTATTACTTTGTTACTATTTAATTTAATTTAAATTTATTAAAGAATAGCTCAATCTCAATTGTATGATACAGAAAACCCGAGCTCAAACTCAATTTGAATGAGATAAAACTCAATTTTTCTATATGCAACTCGAAATTTCTCATATCTTTCTTTAAACCACTTTTGAATTCACGAAAAAATTTCTATGATCTCATTTCATAGTGAAAAGTACTAAATTCACGTCCCAGATTTTTACATTAAACCTTTTAGGAATCATTTAAAGGTTAATTTAATAACAATAATTTTTTTCCCCTACCCCGTATCCAATTGGTGACTATGCAAAATTCATATTTTCGATTTAATATACGAAATGCTAGAATCAGACCCAAAGCGCCAGCATGAGGCCCCAAAATGGTAAATTTGCCGTGAAAATGCGATTTGACTGAAACGTTCAAAAATTAATATCGATGAATTGAACGCAATTGGACACTGCAAAAACGCACATCTCCTGCGCCCGCTTCCAAATTGTTCGATAACTTTTGCAAGTTCTTGCAACCGATTTAAATCGTCTACATACAATCCCATCAGTCCATCGGTGCAATGTACGCATAACACCTGGCGCCTGGGAGGTGTAACCTACGGAGGTTGAGCGAAAATAAATAATTCAATGGAAACGCAACTGAGGGAGGGTATTGTGGCGCCTAAAGGGTTTTTTTTTTTTTTGGGAAGCACCACTCGAACACAGAATAGAGGCGAACTTTTGAAATTTGATTAAAGAACTCTTTTTGGCTGGATTAGGCGACATAAAATAGAAACAATGTAATTATTAAAAATCAGGTATTATTTCTTAAAATAATTTTAACACTATAAGTCTGTCAATAACTTCTACCAACCAATTTTACTAAAACGCGTTTCACTAAAAATTGGGTACTATAGTGATAATTTTGAAATTTGTAACACTTTTGCTGCAATATTTTTAGGAATCTTTTTAAAGTACTTATAAAAGTTTTAAATTAGATAGGCTAATTTGTAAAATTATTACCAAAATACACATATAATGAAAAATTAGTTTTATTAGTTTATACAGACAAAACTATAATTTTTAAATTGAATAGAACAAGAAGAGTTTGTAAAGCATTCGGTTATTTAAAATTGCAGAAAAGAGCAATGGAATTGGAATTGCCAATTAGACTTTCTAATCGGCCGAACATATCCAAATAATGTACTATCGAAATATTGTAAATAATTATGTAAGTTAGCTAACTGTATTTGTTTAACTTTGATAGTCCGACCTAGATAGTGTAAAAATCGAATTCTTTGATAGAAAGGTATACAACATAAAAATATGCTACTGTCTAGTGCTTATATACAAAAATTTCCATAGTATAGTCCTTTGTTTTATGAAATAACGTCTAGATTCTAAAATAATCGATGATTAACATTTATTAATTTAGTTTCTTATGTCCTTTTTAATGCGGTATCTTAAGAAGGTATTACTTCTTATAAGAAAGTTTTAAGCCAACGTTATACTTTACGATAATTAAAATGTGAAATTTCCCAGAAGAGGAAAAAATGTTTTTCGTCTTTGAGATGGTTGCTAATAACGAAATACTCTGAGGATTTTTGTAGCTTTTGAAAAATTGGAAAACATTAAAATTGCATTATGCAAATCGAAAAGTTGTGTCAGGATGATTATATTAAAGAAAACTATGAAAAAAACTCCTTGTCAAGAGAAACATGTCTAGGCGCACCACGGCCCTACACAATTTTAGCCCAGTTAAACGGACAAGAGGCATGGGCGGAAGAAGAAAAAAACTAATTTTGAGCATTCTGCAAATTTCAACTCTGTTTCCTGGTCATTTCGGGGCTTTTTTAAGCATCTGCATTGGGCCGGTTGAAACTTAAGTTGTCTGGAATGCAATTTAAGAAGCGTTAAGACAAAACTGTACACCCTCACAAGACTTTAGTAAGTCAGTAAAAGCCACAGAGCTGAAACTAGAATTGGCGGAGAAGGGGAGCCCCTAAGTGGGGCGGGTTAGGGCACTACCACCACAGTCTGTTGGAAAGTTTTGCGCCCAGCCGAAATGGGAGCACACGGGGCAAAAAGACGTCGGTCGTCGTCTCCTCCGTCATCGTCGTCGTCGTCGTCGTCGTCGTCGTCTTATCGATTTTGTTCGGCTGCAGCGGCCAGGCCCCAGAAATTGCAAGGGTTAGCCTCGCCCATAAACAAGGGCTGTGTGCGGCTGGCGGTTTGAGGCAAATGAGAAAGTCAGAGTCAGAGTCCCCCTCGAAGGCAAGTCGGTTGCAGCAAAACCGGAGGGGGAAGGGAGGACGGGGGCTGGCCCAGCGGCAGGACGCCTGTGCACGCCCAGGTGTGTCACTCCATTTCTATGGGTGCACTCCTCTCACCTGAGAGCGCTCCGGCCGACCAGCGCGACCGGTGAATGTGTCAATCGCATTATTTGTCACCTTCTGTCCATCGCCGCCAGGTAAGACAGCCGATCGCTGGCTGGCTGGTCGGTTCCCACGAATTGGGAACCTCATCGTCATCGTTGTCGTCGTCGTCGTCGTCGTCGTCGTCATCGTCGTTGCCGTTGCTGTTGCCGTTGCCGTCGACGTGATTGCACCGCACCCGGCCTTGTCCCCAACAGGTATGTGCGTTTGTGTGTAATTGCCGTTGCGCCGGGGCTCCGATGTCCGATGGAGCGCTAAGGCTCAGCTGGGTGTGTGTAGGTCTGCGGGACCGAGCCGGGACGCAAGTGTCAGCCGCCCGGCATCAGTACTCCGTTCAGGTTGGCGTTCTCCTCTGCCGGGTCGCCTTGAACGACACCAAAAATCTGAGCGGCCCGGAGACGACGGACCAAAGATTGCTGCGCTGCCGATGGGGCACCTCTTGGCCAGGCCGTTAGACCTGGGCGGAGCCACTTAATCCCTAATGAATTAGCCCCACCTACCTGCATTTTTAATTATTTTCAATTTTTCACTCGTTTAAGGCTCCCCTTTTTTTTCTCCTCCTCCCCCCGCCCGCAGACTGGGCTATTTTCGGGTAGCTCTAGTTAGGCGCCCGGAAGTAACGACTGGCCGACCGGCTTTTGTAAACAAGACCTACAAAAATTCCCAGACATTCTGGAGCAAAACGTACTACCACTTGCCCGGGTAGTTGGCCACCGCTGTCGGCCCGCTGCTCTTTTGAGTGGTTTTCGTGTTGAACTCAATTTTAAATAATTGGCGGATACAAAAAAATAAAAAATAAATAAATAAAATGCGCGTGCTTATCGCACTCACCGCGGCCAGACTGCTCCAGGAACTAGGTCTGGGGCTCAATTGTCCATCACTGAAAGACTCTGCCCCGCCTGGAACGCTTAGGATCTCACCGATCCAAGGATGCTGCGAAGTGACCTGTAAAACTTACCTTTCCCTAGACCAGACCACTTCGCCCGGTTTTAGGTGCTTCCGTTCCATTCCTCGGATAAAAGATGAATGTCATTGGCGGAACTAGGTAAGGGCCGGGTTAGACCCTCTTTTTACCCGATTTTCTAGCTAACTAAGAAAATATAATAATTTATAGTTTAGTCCATAAACGGAATTCATCTAGTTATTTAGGGGATGAAATTATTTCCTTTTATGAGAAAATAAAAGCGAGTAATTTGATATTTATTTTTTATACTAAAAAATCCATAAAGGGTATATGAGTAAATAACATTTAGTAACCTTTTTCGTATACATCTAAGAAGTTTGTCTAGTGAAATTCAACTAGACGGACTCTAGTAAATTATTTTAATTATTTTGAACATCAAAAACTTTAATACTTTGATAGTTCCTAATTGCAACTCTAGTAAAATTCACTAGATAGTCTGGATGTTGTTTTGTGTATCGCAATATTTGTTAAAATTTCCTTTTATTTCCAAGTTTTTCGGTCCATGTTTAACTCATTTCATATTCGAAAATTTTCATTCAAATGTGACCTATGATACCTTTAAAAATATAAATGCAATTTTCCACTAACCATAATACTTTGCTTTATTAAAATTGAGATTAACTACAATTTTAGTTGGCTTTATTTTAGTGCATAAGTCGCTTTTTAAATAATACGGCGTTCAGATGAAATCAAATTAGTTAAGTGTAATTGGAACGGCTCATCATTATTTTAGTTAATCCCCTTGTATTCATGTAAACCCTGTTCAATACTGCGTTTAATCTTTACTGCAACATTAGTTGCATGATAATATAATGCATTTCTGGTTAATTATACTGAAATTCTAGGAAAATCAAACAGAATTTAACACTAAATAGCTATTAAAATTTTCCTAGATTTCATATGAGCTTTACTTGTACAGCAGGCAAATACCTTCCCTGGTTAGTTGTGTTTCTCAGAAAACAATTGAATTAAACTAGAAATCCAGGGAATGTTCACTAAATGTTTAGCCTCGTATCTAGGAAACCAACTCTAGTTGAAATTCACTGAATATCTACTAGCGAGAAATAATTTATAGTGTACTTTAAATCACTAAAACCTCGTAGCATGTCTTAAATAAAACTTACCCGTATAAGACGCAATGGTATACTTTTGTATTTTATTCGTAACCTTTTAATTTTAAACTAGCTGATTTTTAGTAATGCGGTCTATCTAGTTTTAACTAATTTTTTTAAATGTGAAAACAGTAAACTTTTGCAATTGTAGTGTTGGATTTCTTTAAAGTATTAAAGTATTAAAATCGTCTTTAACCCTTGTCTGTCATTAATTTTTAACCGTAGTAAGGGGTAAACCTATATTTTACTCCAAACTACGAATAACTACTGAAAAATTAAAGTATATACCTCGGTAAATGCACATTTTTCTTATTGATATCATTCTATGCTCTATCATTTTAGTAAACATACGAAAAGCGCTCTTTACTTAGCTCTAGAAGTAAGAGTTTCTCTTGCTAAAATGCTAAAATTTAATTTTAAAGTAATATTTAGTGCTATAGTGTGTTATGCATTATAAATATACTTTGTGTATTAACCCTTCGCACTCAAACTCTGAGTCTTACTCACTATCTTGCATTTACATTAATTCCAAACTTGATTCTTACTAACTGCTCTCTTATTTCCATTAATTAAATGATCTAATTGGAATCTGTACAGATGTAATAAAAGGAACTATCCGAAAATACTGATTCCGCCATGGGAAAAAAGCTTAGAGTGTAAAGGTTTAATGATAAATGATGATGATGATAAATTGAAGGCAGTGACACTGACCGTAGGAGTAAAACGCCTTCAAGTGCCTGAACAAGTACAGATAGCCTTAGGAGTGCAAAGGGTTATTAGTGTATTTTTCTAGTAAAGTTATCCTGGACTTTTTAGGTTTAAAGAATTTTATTATTTAAAAACCTTCGAATAAGATTAGTAGTCAAATTTAAATTTCTGAGGATCCCCGGGTTGGTATAGCAGACTGAGCGGTTTGTCTGCGATGCACCAAGTATGCCATTCCGAGGTTCTGGGTTCGATTCCCATATGAAAACTCTGATTACAAAGTAAAACTAATACAGAAAGTTCCCGAGTGGGTACGAAAATAAAAAAGCAATTTGGGAATTACATTCTAAAAAAATTGTAAAATAAATCTCCCAAATTTTTCTGAGTGTACCTTGTATTTTTCTACATTGGTTACAAATTGAAATTGAAGACATTGCAATTATTTTGAAAAAATTATAAAAAAAAATGAATTGTTTTGCGAAACATTCGCAATTTCCGCAGGAAAGTGACTTTAGCACCCTCTCTCAGATTGCCAAAGTGTTTTGCAGTTTATCACCTAAGGCAATCGAATTCGTTCCTGTGAGAACGTTTTCTTGTCTTCTTGTCTTCTTGTTGGTTTGCGCTTGTCTTCTTGTCCCATCCCAGCGCATATGTGCGCCTTCAAATATTTCAACTGCGAAGACACATGGTCATTAAATTTGGATTAACAAAACCAAAAGGAGCGGAAGAGAGGACCAGGACAAAAAAATTGGCCTCGCATAACATCTTTAAACGAGTGGGCGTGACTCCTCATTACCGCGGATGTTTTTGGGGTGTAATCGCCACATCTCTCCTATCTAAAGTAACCTGGTGCCTTCGAGGTTTCGTTCTGCAGTGATTTCTTCACGTATTTTTTTTTTTTTTTGTTTCTATCCCTTAAGACTTGGGAGTTAAGTAAACGTTCCCGGGCGTATTTGCTATCACCAGACGCATAGTTCGTCATTAGGATCTTGACACAGCGCCCCACCTGAGGCAAAATGCCAGATCATTTGCTTAGGACGGGAAACAGGCAGTAATTGATCTCTACCTGCATAGTACTGGGCCGCGCGATAATTAATTGCTGGGGAGGATGCAACTATTGATGGGTGGTAAGGAGCCAAATATTTGAGGAGAGGGCGGTTACCTTCCCAAGCATCTATGGGCTGGCATCAACCTAAAGTAGGCTTGCACGAGCCTCCGGTCCGCGGGGCATGTTCAAAGCTCGAAGGTTGTTTAGATTTAAAAATGTTTTGAAAAGAAAAATGTTTCCCACAATTTCTCCGATCGCCTGTCGATCACTGCAGCGTCCGATGGGCTTCGAAAGGGCGCGCAGGGGCCAAATGAGATCCCACCGAGGGCATGACAGTCACTTTTTTTGGGAATCATTTGCAATTTACAGAACATCTGTTCGCATGTTTCACATGTTCATTAAAAATTGGGAAAGGTGTGGCATACCATCGGGGTCGGGCCGCGATTCTTGGGCACCGATTGTCGGCGGCGGCAGCGGCGAGCCGGCTGACACGACAGAGATCAGCTCTTGTTGCAGCATCCCCTGCCAGGCGCAATTAAATGATGAAATCGGAAAACCCGCGGGGAAGGACATTTCCATCGCTCTGTCGGTGCCCCGAACAATGGGAGGTGGTCGGCCAAGTGACCCCGCGTCACATTTGTCGGTGCCGCAGCGATCGCCGCACGTTTTATGTTCTTTTCCCAGCAATTTATCAAGAGCACAAAAATTGTGACAGTGATGATCCACCCGGGCACCGGTCGATTAAGATGATGATGACGCTGGAAAAATCACTCCGGGATCCGTCGGAGTGATCTTGGTCGGCAAGACCTAACCTAAACCTAGACCCAAGCGATTGAGGGCGTCGCGGCGGCGGCGGCGGCGGCAACGGGTCCGCAAGGCACCGCAGGTCCTACACATGTGACGGGCCCGACATCTTCGCGGGGTTGTCCCCCACAGAGACTCATTTTCTTACACAGCGACAGAATGATTAAGACAAAGCTGACCGTGTCCATGATGGATATAAAAAAATAAAAAATAAAAAAATAAAAAAACGAAAGATCGCGCGGCGGTCCGCAGTCGCCATAGCATTGACCGCTTTAATTGTTTTTGGTCCGATGGGCAGCAGCAAATCACCGCGATTCAGCCGGGGCATCGCGCTGTGCCGCTGGCCAGTCGTCGGACACTTTTTATGTTCCCCTCCTCCCCCCACCCCTCCGACCCGTAGGCCATCTCGAAGTATCGCACGATTTTCTCTGATGACCGCTGCGGCGATGGCAACGACTATCACGCATGAAACTTCAAGCGCTGTGACAAGCGTGACAAGTTCTTTGAGTGCCTCCACGTTGCTGCCTTCAAGTGAAAAGGTCACGGATGACAGTTCGATTATTAATTGCTCCTCAAATTTATTGTTGCCGGCCGACACGCGGTACCTTACCAACGGTGTGACGGTGGCCTGGGCACCTTGGGAACGGGACATGATTGTGGGCCACGGGAAAATAAAAAATCGATTTTCTCGCAAAAACCCTCTTCTTTGTCGAAAGAGAGAAGGTTCGAAATTAACGACTTTTTTCATCTATGGCCGGGATTTAGAGCAAAAACAAAAGATAGAAAGCGTCGATCACGAGCCAGACAGTCAATTTAACCAATAGGAAACTGTCTAATTTCACTGGGAACTTAAAAGACTAATAAAAAAAATTTAAAGGATCACCTAAAATTTTAGGTCATGTTCCACTGACTTTATTTTAATGAAAAAAACAAAAAACAAAGATGGGAAAGAAAAGGGAAAACGCATTTTATATACCTACTTTATCTCTAATATAAAACTAGTAATCGCAAATCAAATGAACAGAAAAACCAGATACACAGTACACTTTACTAGCTGCAGGGTTTTACCTAGAAACATACCTACATTTTCCAAAATAAAATAAAATATTCAAAGAAAACTTGCTACTAGAAATTATACGATGACCCATACAAAACCCATGATACCCCACCCCTAACGAAAGTTATTTGGATGATATCTTTTAAGGATTAAAAAACATAGGTATACCATGTATTTTGTTTTATTATACAATTGACTGAAAATATTGCCTAAGTTCATCCTTCGATTATCAAGATAGCCTAAGATTACACACAATTCGCTATGCTACTAACAATTAGAGTAATTTTACTATTACTAGACATTCAATTTCAATTTAAACTTTATTATCTTTAACTATTTTATATAATTGAAGATGCTATTTACCAAAAATATTTATAAATAGTCAAATCAATTTAAATTTCAGCAGGGAAATTAATAGAAAAGCCATATTTACAATTTCTAAAATTATAAAGTTAACTACTAAATAATAAATTTTAAAAATGTAAAATTGACTAAATGGGCCTGTGTAGGGGGCAGCATTAGAACGATTACAGCATCACAGGCCGGGATATTCGTGAACAGATTGCTTCTGGTCTGGGAATTATCACCGTAAACATTTCTCTCCTGAACTTCTTTTGTCCTCCTTCTTAGCTTACTTACCCCAATGCTATAACACGTTAAGATGTTTATTCATAAATAAAAATTCTAATAAGGTGGGAAAAGATATTTAACACTAGAACTACCGGCGCGCAAGTCTGTAATTTTAACAACTTTCTGCACCTTTAATTTAATACGATTTCAAATTTGAATTAATAATTATTAATGAAAAAAGGTTTTTGAATATGTCGTAATTCTCAATTCTATTAAACTTTGGCATAAACCAGAAGAGAACTTCTAAAATATAAAATTAAATGAGGGAGGAAATTGAGTACCAGTCAAATTTACTGGTTTTGGTAGTTCTAGTGTTAAAATAGAACAAAGTAAATCGAATTGACTTGGTACTTAAATTAAAAATAAATTTAGCACATTCCATACCATGTGTACCGAAAGGCACATACAAATGAAAGAGTCTTCCATGAAAATTCAGAAAATCAGGAAGCATGTTAATGATTTTGTTTTATGTAGCTGAAGCAATTTAATGTTTAAATTTAAGTTTTTATACATCGGGATGGAATAAATTCAAAATTTTAATAGTCCTCGCAAAAATTAATGTATGGAGGTTATACAGATTTCGAATTTGCTATTTAAATTAAATCCATCGATGCTATTTGGACTAAAGTACTAAAGAACTAGAAAATAAATTCATAAGATCACATTAAAAAATTATTTTCTTTGAATAGAGTTAAATTTCAAATAAAACATCTTTCTGAATAGTTGTCCTGTCTGCTCTTCATAAAAATAAAATTCTCATCAAAAGGTCCTCCTCAAAAGGCAACTGCCTTATTTCTGTCACATAATAACAGCATTGCATTGGACATTTGTGTGTTTTCAAGGTCCTCCTCGCCGGGGCAGGTAAGGTTTGCGGCCTTTGTGTCACAACAGAGCTATTTTCGGGCTGAGCGACAAATAATTTTGATTAATTATTTATTTAAGGCCGTAAAGTTACCCATGAAAGGGGGCATCTGCCACAATTGTCGTACGGCAGACATTGTGCAGTAGTCCCAGCAGCCCGTTCTCTCGGCGACAATCCACCAAACCTTGGAGGCCCCTAGAGGTAGATTCTTTTAAGGTGCCTCCACAGAGTCACACTTTGGTCCGGTGGACCACAAAAGATCAGACACAGTGTGTGTTCCCAAGATACCGATGATGGGTGAGATGATTAACTTTTTCCTCACCCCTTATTCAAGTGCCAGTCGGTTGATAGTAAAAAATGACTTTATGCCTACCACACCGGGACTTCAGGTGAGGTATGTGCGGGAACCGCGTGATTTTGTATTGAATTGATGCAACCTCAGATTGATTTGATTCAGCGCGGATGCGCGCATCTAATGACTCTATTCAGGCAGCACGTTAATGTCACCACGCAGCCTCGACGGCGGCACATCAAGTTAAGAATTTTGAATAATTCACAACTATCCGGGCGAAGGTCTTTTGTATACATTTTTTTTTTATATAGTCTCCCCGAAGATGTGGAGACTTAACGACCTCTAGCTGGGCGCTCAATCGATCGCCAACGTTTTGGGCCCCTCAAATTACATCGTGTACAGGACCGACGGCTTCAATTTGCCGTATGTACGCCTGATTAATTTGGCTAGACCCGAATCCCCAATGGGCGCGACCCATCGAAAAAAAGAAAACATCGTCGGAAAAGTGAAACTGTTCGTCCTTTCTGATTGGGATAAGCCCCAGAGTAATTTAATTATTTTTTTTTCTCTTGAATTCGACCGCTCGTCCGAGTCCGTCCAATAAGTCCTCAGCCCCAAAAATTACGGGAGCATCCCAATTCGATTCCTTTCAGTCCGAATGTCTTCGAGCTTTCAATTCTTTTTCCCGTCAGGGTGTTGGTCCAGCCGAATGATTCTGGATTGCTGGTACTGGGTCTGGGCCAAAAGGTGTTCGGTAAATTGAGATTTATAGGGGATAATTTGCCGAAATTGACAGTGATACATAGAGAATGTATATAATTTGAAATTGATCAGTCAAGCCGGAGGTGGCACCAAACCAAATGCATGGTACTAGATGCTGGATGCTGGTCCGGTGTCATTCCGAATTACATCAGCCAGAATCGCACTGTGGTGTCTTGAGGAATCTTGAGGAGTCTTGCGATATTATTCAGGGTGAGCGCCTTGACTGCAACCATAAATCTGGCTAACGGACAACATTTTAAGTAAATAAATCTCTCTGGTGTCGCTATAAATTACAACTCGTTCGATTTAGAGCAATTATTCAGCTCTAAAGTGGTCAGAAATTAAGTGAACTGAGGCACATACCTGCAGCGTTTTGGCCCACAGGTGAAAATTACAAGACATTTTAGAAACTGTAACTACTTCCTTACTTGATGAATACAGACTATCTGGAATTTTTAATATACAAGAAAATGATACCCTCTACAATTTCATTAATTTAAAATCGTAGTTATAAAGACTAGCCTTATATAACTAAACATAAATCAGTATTACTCTGTAACTAATCATTCGACTTATAGACTACGTATTAAAAACATGTGTATTTTTATATTTCATTTCTTTATTTCAAGTAAATTAGTCTAAGTTGATTACAACATAGAAAAATGGCAAAGATTAACATTTGTAATATTGGCAGATGTTAAAAATATGAGGGAACATCTCGAATTTGAAAAACTGGCAAGGTTTCGTAGTCTATTTTTCGAATATTTTGTTATCTAGGCTAAGAAATTATTTGAACCCTTGATAACGATTAATTCAAGAATTCTCCTTACAAAAATGACGACTATCACGGGTCAATGACTGCTGAAACCTCATCTAACGAATATTTTAATATAAAGAAATTTCTCTAATAGGTCAGGGATAGTACAAATAATATGAGGATAATCAGTCAGCTAAAAGATAATGAGTAGTTCTTTTCGAGGTTTTGTTTCTGTTGGATGAAATACAAAAAAAGTAAAAATATATCTAATATAAACTAGGTCAGTAGAATCCCTTATTACACTATTCTTTTCTTAACCCCTAATGACTTTCATTAGCCATTCTTCTAAGACGTTCAGAAGTTTCGACAACTAATGAGACCCTCAAACTCTTCAAGGGCTTTTAGATGCCACTTAGCCAGCTTTTTACATTCAATCATAACCAAATGGGGCAAAGCTTCTAAAACGGCCCTCTATTGTCCATCTAAAAAGGGGATTAGCAATGGTTCATCATGCGAGTATGCTACTTGAGCGAATTCCTAGAGGAAGAGCTGACGGATTTGTCATCCAATTTGAATATCAATAGCAATAAAGGAGCACCAACATCACCGGTCGATTCGCAACGGTTCTCTGAGCCTCGAGTACGCCTGCAGCAGAAACATTTTCATTATAATGCGAATCACTGACGGAGCCCTCCAAAAGGAGAAATATGCAAGATGACGTCGGCAGAAATCCTGAACGATATAACCGACCGATTCCCGAGGTATTGCAATAGGTCTGCATGTGATATTATTTAACTGGAGGGTTGCGCCCATCAAGAATAACCGGGAATGATGGTGCGACTTCTCGGCATTACAAGATCTGGTAACTGAGGACTGCGACTATTAATCTTATGATTAACTTGTCTCGCGGTATGGACCATATGTGGCCCCAGAGCCATATTAGATGTAGCTGGCAAACTGGACCTGGGATCTGGATGTGTCCATGACATCATTCCCTCTAGAAATCGATAAATTGAATCATATTCGCTTCGACAATATTGAAAGGCAAATTGACACATAGACTGGACCAATTGGTCGCCGTTTTAATAGCTACAAGAAGCAATGGAACGTTCATGTAAAATAAACCACTGTAATCTGAATCAGCACTTGTTAAAACGATTAAAAGTTATTTGAATCAGATAATTCAAAGAATTCAAAATGCTCAAGCGTTTTCTTTATTTTATAGAAATTCAAATATCTATATAAACTCATTATTTTCAAAATATCTACCCTACAAGAGGCTGAATTACAAGGCATTGCATTTTCAACTCAAAAATGTTAGGGTACCAACAGAATTTGTTTATTACTTTTATCAGTTTTGAAAAATACATACGTCTTCAAAAATTAAAAAAATACGAGCAAGCAGTATGAACAGTATATGAAAATAAAAAAATAATATTTCAACTATTTTAAATTTAAAATCAAGGGTTAATTCATTCATGGTATCCATTCACAAATGCAGGGGATGTGAGTGTTACAAAAACTTTGTGACTGCCGTCGACTAGGGTTACTTTGTGCTACTTTAAATATTTTTGTTCCCACCTAATTAGAATTTGGTTAACCTGATATAGCATTGAGTTGTAAGTAAGGTTTAGTAAATTTTCAGTTTGATAAGAAAGTGCTATCAGAAGAATGAATATTGAGACAAAATAACTCCCTAGTGCCAAAGTAACCCGAATTGATGGTATTTTGTCCAATATTTTAGAGTTCTTCCCTTGTACAAGTAGGTAACAGACAGACTAAGACACAATCATAATTGAGCTCCGAAATGCTACATTTTAAATCGTATACGAATTCACGCACAACGATATATCATCGTCGACACTTTTCGCAAGTGTATTTACAACGACGATATATCGTTCTTCGACACTAAAATGATTAATGTTTATATAGAAACAGTTTTCATATAAGCATTATGGTTATAAATTAAGAAAAACTAAACTGAAGCCCATAAGACTTCTTTATGCTGCATTAAAGTGAATATTTCTATGGCATTTTTATATTTTAGGGCATTCATTTATGAAAGAATGCCAGTTAAAAATAAAAAAACAATATTAAACAATTAAGAATAGTTCTGCAAATCGACTTTTCTTAAATGAATTTCTAAGCCACCAGGTTTTAAAATGTTCGCAATGGGCACATAAACTTAACTAAGTGCAAGAATGGCTTGCGCCCTCTATAGAGCCTGTAAAACGGAAACGTCCATCGAATGCGGAGGTAATCGTGGTCTCCTACTAAAATTGCTAAAATGCAATTGCCTTCGGTCAGTCGTTTTCTTGACGATTTTGAATGACTGTGCCATTAAACGGCGGGACAATAAATCATATTCAGGTTATACTTTCTCCAGCTCCTGAGATTTAGCAAACCATCCGACTGGGACTATTAAGAAAAGATTGCCGCTCACTAGCTAATAAATTCTGTTGGATCTGCTGTAAAAGCGGATTGACATGCATCGTAGCAGCTCCGCATTTAATTTAGTGTTTATGGGAAAATTGTATCGCAATCAGAGGACTTTTTTTTGTTTTTTTTTTTTGTTTTTTGCGGAAAAGTAATTTATGGCCACAATTACGACATTTCCTTGAGATGAACGAGACGGGGGCCCCTATTGCGAGAACGCCTCCAATTAGGAACAATTCCCCGGTCATTCAGTTTGAGATCTCGGTCGTCGAATTTAAGGCTCCGAACGCGAAAGGAGCACCTTCATTCACATATTCGGGCTAAAATGCAACGATCTTTAAGAACTGAAGCAGAAGTCGGTTGTAAACCATCCCATGGCCGATGGACCGCTTAATAGCAGCCTTTAGTTACGAATGAGAATGCCCTCCTCTCGTAATCGTGGAGTCTTGCACGCCTAATCTTCGGCACAAATTATTTTTTGTCCTTCCCCCGGGAACTGGTGCGGTTGCGACGATGCAACAACCCGTCCCGCGATCCCCGCTTAATTCGCTTTCGTGCGCGGCGGTCCCTACCTGCGTCTCCGCAAATCACTCATTTCATTTAACTCCTGTCGGCATCGGCTGTAAACTATTCCACAATAAATAAATAAACGGCCGAGGCCCAGCCGGGACTGTAGCGAAATTAAAAACTTAATGGGAAAGGTCTCTTCACGCAACCAATTTGCAAATATGGGATAAGACGTCCGGGATCCAGGGATCCAGGGACCAGGGAATATGGTGTCCAGTCCCGCTGCCCCTCTGCAGCGCTCCGAGACTGGGAAGATTCTCGGCTAAGAGATCTTCCTTTCCTTTTTTTTTTTTTTTTGGGAGCAGAGGAAATATCGCGATGGCAGTCGGGATGGGCTCCAGCAATAATAACAACCGTTGCCCCCGGACGAGTATGAACTCTGGAATTGATCCGTGTCTTAAGAGGGGCACTGAGAAACTCTAAAAATCGATACGCTACTCAGCCGCTGCGGTCCGAAGGTGGACGCTAGGTGCTCCGTTCGGATGCGATTTATGTGCCTTATGCACCATGAAATAAGACAACTAATGCGCGAGCAACCGTTGGCAGCTCTTAATCCGGCCGGGCGTGAACCTAAGCGAAACCGACGACGAGTCAATCACCCGTCGCCCCCATAAACTCAAAGACGTAAGTACTTCGTCTGCTCCTGGCAGGAAAGTGGAATCGCTTGAGACTGCCGAGACCCCCAGAGGTACTGTGGCGGAGGAATTTGTTAAACCAGTCAAGGACAACTCTAAGAAGCTCGAAATTCAATTGAGAAACCTTTTAAAATTAAGACCTGATGATAGAATTAAGAAGTGGTCAAAAGCGAATCGGTTCTCTCGCTCGATTCTTGATATTTTCAAATACTTCTTAAGAAAACTAGTCAAGCAAAGTAACTTTTCCATAAAACTGAGAATTTTACATTTTAAAGTTCTCAGACTTATTATTAATGATAATTACACTGACATATCTAGTTATTTCGTATTTAAGTTTTGTCGCGTTTAAAGAATGCAATTCCCGCCTTTCAACAGTACCCATATCTCATTTTCGGGAAAAATTGACTTTTCCTGTTCTTCAGGAACACTCTTCATTTGTTTTTGTCCAAGAATTGACCTTGTTTTTCAAATTCCCATAATTTTGTTAAAGGTTAAAATTTCTATATAGGTACATTTGATCACCGGTCTCTTGAATGTATGATTCTAGGTAAATTACTATGAAGATTTTCATTTTGGATAAAATAGGCTCCTCGAAAGGAGAATCATATTTTGTATAACCCCTTAAATTTTGTTTTTGAACTTACTTTCTAAATTTGCGATAGTAAGATTACCTTTCAGTAGTATTTCCTTAAAAATTAAATAAGTCTTTTTAAAATAATTCAAAGTGGTCGTTAATTTGCCCTATCTCGATTTATTGTGGTCAATGAATAGCCGTAAATTTATCTAGGTTGACGAATTTGACCCTAAATAAAACTTCGAGGATTCGTATTGCCGTATCTCGCCACCTGCACCTAAATAAGTATTTATCGGTAGCGGCCTTGCTTCTACAGAAAAATGATAAAAAAAAAAAAGATTGCCATTCTCTTCGGGCTTTAATGGGCATACTTTGTGGCCATTAAAAGCTTGATGCCAGCCTCAACTGGCGTTAAAGGCTGTAATGGGAGTAGCTGATCGAAAAAAAGCGGGGCTATCACGAGATGCCCAACAGTGACCTAGACAAAAATTACATCGACAGGAGGACAGACAGAAAAAAGGTCCATTGCTTGCCGTTTTTGCCGGTGCTGCAAGAAATACCAATCGAAATAGTTTTTCATCAGAAAAACTCCAAAATTCAGCCGCAGCCCCATTAAGTCGCGCCATTAGGCCCGCGGCCCAGGCGAATGCGAGCAAAATCGGTCGTCTGATCGGGGGATCCAGCCACTGTTGCGGCCCCATCAACGACGACGGATCCGCGGATAGAAAAAAAAAACACCGCGTCCCATCGTCCAATGACAACAATTCAACTCGTCAACACTCGGGCCCAAAAAGCCATTTACCGCCTGCAGACAATAATTACGCAGGTACATGGCTATTTGGTCGCTGCGAAGACGTGCCGCATTACAGCCCACTCGCTCCCAATCTATCAAATCTCGGCGCAGGTAAGCGCCCTGGTACTCGAAAATGGGTCTTCGCGATTGACTCGGGCGGCCGGGCATGTTCATGCGCGTAATGACAGACTAGGAGGCATTTTTCACATTCCAAGGTAATTAGGATCTCGTGGCCGTGCGCTCGATAATGACACACTTGAGCCGATCGGGTCCCCACCTGCCTGACCGCGCAGTCAAACCCAAAGCTGGCCCCAAAGGATTGTCGTTTGCGGTTTTTGGGACAACCGATTAAAATGACATTACCTCGGCCGGACTGCTGCGTAGAGGGGCCCTTTGCTGGAACCCCGACACTATGCATCAGCGCCAAACGGCTAACCGCAAGGCCCCCGGGCAGCGCAGACATTAATTATACCGATTTTTTCTCTCAGTTTCTTTCGATTTTATTGTTTAGCCCACCCCTTCGAAAAATCCGAGCAACTCACTGATGAAACATTTCTCAAATTCTCCAAGATTCTTGTCACTTAAGTATCATCACTGCCCTGGGCTATACATTTTATTTTCAATCCCAGACTATCAAGAGACCAAAATATTGGGCTTCTTTATGGACCTAATTGCTTTCATGGTATAAACTTTTAAATTCGGGATTTTACGGACTCGCTGTTCTGGATTACCCATTAATCAGAACAGTCAGCTGTCTATGGGTTGCAAAAAATAAATACTGGGTTAATTTTAAGAGAAAATTACAATTAGTATCAATTTACTTCCAGGAAAGCCCACTTTTTATGCGCATAAAATATAGGGTTTCGAAATACCGGACAACAATTGCAATTTTAAATTTTATATACATCCGCTTATAAAGTTCAAGAAACCAAAATTACGAAATAATGCTTAAAAATTGAACAAGTTTAAGTGAAAATTATCATTTAGGGTATTTCAATTTTAGGGTCACTAATTTCAAAGTTATCAAAATGTGGTATTGAAAACGGTGGAACTATTTATTGAAAGAATTAAAATGAAAATTATTACTATTCCGATTTTAAGGGATTAATTCACTAATTTAGATACTACCAATATTTTGAATGTCCTTCCATAATGCAACGATTTAATAGCAAAAAAATGTAATAACATGACTTAAACCTTAACAATCAGAGTTCATAAATAAAGAATAAGTAAAAAAATCCCACTGATGTTATTTTTGGACTATGCTTCTATATCACAATGAAAGATTTTAGTAATACTCCTAAACTGAAGTATCAAACTAGAGCATTTGAAAAGTCTGTAACTGAATAGTAAAGGGTGTTTTTTTAGACGTATACAAATTTAAAATGAAATAAAACACGTAAAACATTAGTTAATGGCCAAATGGTCCAACGTCTGTGGTTTATCAGCGTAGACGAGTGACTTTAGATATCCCCAAAGAAAGAAATCTATAGGTATGTGACATCGCACGATCGTGGAGATGATCCATATACCAAAAATTATATTTAAACACTAATGGCATAAAAATATCTTTTAAATAAAGCTAACACTAGGCAATTAACATTACTTTTATGTGTGTTATTTCATTTTAAATTTGTATACCTCTAAAAAAGAAACCCTTTAATTTAATAGACTACGACTTAAACCGGACTAGTCAGCTAGTTGTATATACCATAAATAAATACATAGAGCAAAGTATTATAGTTAACATAAGTAAAATTAACTAATTTGTGGATAAATAAAATAAATTTCGAAGTTGCAATAAAGTGAATTGAATATTTGCCCCAAAAAAGTCCTGAAATGGCCCTCACCGAATCCCTCTGTCAGCAGGGCCGGGAGTAACGGCTGAGATGGATGCCCGAAATTAATCCACTCAATTTGTAATTTCGCAAAAGATTAATTCCTTGAAATTATCCTCATTTATGGCCTCCGTCACTACGAAAAGAGCCGGCCAAAGCATCCCAAAAATATACGGCAATGTTGGGCGAAGGTAGTTTAAATTTGGTTTGGATGGGGGCGAGAAGCAACACGGATCCAAAGCTCTGGCCAACATGCCCTGTACAATTTTATTTTTTTTTATCTTCTAACGCATAATTAATAAAGCAATTTACATTTCGGCCGCCCCTGAGGATGAACAAACGGCCACCGGATCGCGGATAAAAAATTATCTATGCCAAAAGTTTGTAATTGCTGGCACCTGTGTTTAATTCCCCGCTAGATGCCTTCGCTCCTCGTCTTTTCTGGAGTTTTATTGTTTTTTTTTTCGGAAAGAAAAAGTCGGCACTCATCCTCCCCCGCCGGTAGTCGGGTCGAGGCTGCACCCGGCCCTTCCCTCCCCCTCCATGATTAATACCTGCACACCGCACGAATTATACGCCACTTAAGCCGGGGCGGACTATCCTCTGCAGTCCTTGGCTGGCGGTTGGCTCTGTGCACGGGGCTCCCGGACTCGTATGTGTCAGCTTAGAGAAGTTCTCAGTTGATAATTTCGCTTTCGGGGAAATTCAGGACATTTTCATGCGTCACGCGAGTCCCGGAAACAGGGCCCCTTTGCAATTCGCCAACAGTTTGATTCGTGCGCTATTCCCGGGCCCAACTTCCTCCGGCAGGATGTTCCCGCTGCAGGGCGAACAGCGAGTTAAAAGAGCCAAAGGAGTCGGGGGAGTCGTAGACATCGCCCAGAAGGTAGGCGAAGACCCGAAAAAAAAAAAATAACAAAAATTGCCCTAAGACAATTTATGTTAATTGCAGTCTATCAAAGCTGACGCGCACCTCGAGAACTAGTCGTTGACTGCCATTTCGGGACATTTCTCTGTGAGCTAGTCTGGTACCATTCCCTTGGCCCTGTAATTTCTGGAGTGGGTAATTGGCCTGTTGGAAATTTTTTTTTCGAAAATTTTGATTGGTTTTAATGCCATCAAAATCGCTAGGAACTTTGGAATTTTGTTCTTTTTTTTTCTAGCCCCGAAGCGTAACTTTAATGGAATGTAACACAGTCACTCAAATAATTGCCTAATTGGCAAATTGGTTCACATTACGCAAAATCTAAAAGAAGTCAATAAAAATTAAGGGATTATATTGTACTTTACCTTGATCTATCTATATATCTTGGTATCTTTATAAAACTTAAATTGTTTAAACAACAATGGATCGAGGAAAAAGTTAAGTTAAGAAAATGATAAAAGAAATCTTCAATCTTCACATAGTTCGCATAGTTTTCTTTCTATTTAAGAACCCCATGTAATGGGAACAATTTTAAATTTTTTCCTATTTTTGCATATGCACGAGTATAACAGTTAGGCGGAAAATTTTAAGACTAGTACTACTGATTTTAGGAACAGTTTTCTTTTTAAAATATTACAAGACTTGTCTTAATATTCATAAGGATTTAAAACAACCAAGAAGTAGTTAGTGAACTGCGAAAAAGTCTAAGATCAGTTAAATCTTAGAGTTATCCTCATAAGTTCCGATATGAATTGAATTCGACATGATATTGATTTAAAGGGCTTTTAAACAGAAGGCTTATCCATTCTTTTTCCAAGAGAGTTTTTCAGTTCCTCCAGCGTGTTTGGTTTCGTTGTAGAACCACCAATGATTGGGTTTAAGGTCTCCTCTTCCATTTTTTTATTTTAAAACTATTCATTTTGGACTAAAAGTGGCAAATATTTATCGGTTGGTTATACTGCGCGCAAATACCTTTTCAACTTTGTAGTTTCTAACTTATTTACAACCCGTTAATGGATCAATGGAACCATATAAGCGGTATGGGTGTTTAGTTACTTTCCTGTTGTTTCTGCTCCTTGTTATCTATGTTATCTCTTCATATGAAAGTTAGTTTGGACCTGGCATAGTCTCAAAATGTCGTTGGAAATTGTTTCAAAAACGTTTTCACCTTTTTTTTTAAGGCTATCTGAAAAAATTAACGAATTGAGGGCTAATAACTTACTCGATATATTTTTCGACAACGACAATCACGCATTTCCTGTATGAAATTGTTAATTGAAGAAATCGGAAAGTTTTCTTTCAAGTTCTGCATTTTTAGGAATCTTGTAAAACTTTTTATTATAACGAAATTTTGTAGACTGGAAAACTGAATATTCTACTCATATAGAAAGGAAAGGAAGTATTTTGGAAAAACAAATTCAAACAAAGCCTTTGTCGCGTATTTCTCCCGTAACCTTCGTCTTACTAGACGCTGACTTTTAAATCACCCGAAAATTACCTGATCCACTGGAGTCCAACAAAAATTGTGGCCAAATGAATTTCGATTAAAAACTCTGCAAGATACCAGGCGTTAATAATTTCCTGGAGTAGTCTTCACACGTCTTCCATTGTTCTCGCCCCGGGTACCGATCTTTGGCTTTAGGCCCTCTCCAGAAGGCATCTTAAGAGTGAATCAAATCAGAAATTTGTCGTATCAAAAACGCAAGAGCCCCACAACAGAACCGATCCGGTCTCATCCGGTGCGATGATTTTTTATTTTTTTATTATTTTTCCCAGCTAGAAGCCATCTCCGAAATCTAATTGCGCAGCGCTCGCACAGATCCCAGACAATTATGGGTCGGGGGCTCAATGCGATTTGATGGGGCCCCCGAAAGACACAAAACGACACATATCCAGCCAATGCCACAGCCTTACATTTTGAGTGGCCGCGACGTCTATTTGGTGGAGCCGTAATCATGGGCTCCGCGGACGATTAAATATTGGACATGTTCGCAGCCCGAATGGCTGACAAAAAGCGATTGTATGCCCCGGCGCTCTTGAGACGTGCTGCTGGACCCCGGCCAAGTGGCTGTGTACCTAACGATTTCAGTTGGCGGAGCCCGAGACCGACGACTTCTCGAATGTGAATTGTTACATAATGATGATCTCTCTGCTCCGCGGAATCAATCAAATTCATCAAACATATGTCAGTCCGGGGCACCGGTGGAGAAATCGCCTCTCCTTTTTTGGTTTTTCTTTTTTTTGTCCCGAAATGACACTGGAGGCCGGACTGCTGGGACTGAGTGACTTGGCGCAGAAAACCTGAAATTAGATTCCAATTAACATGGCCAAGCTATAAAGATTGCTCGTGATCTGTGCGCCCAGATCGTTCTATACGATCGTCCATCAAAGCGAGTCATTGACATCCATGGGAATTTTGTGGTCTAGAATTTATCACAAGGAAAAATGCATTAGAACGCTACACCATTTGTTACCTGCTCCATTCAATAAAGTTTACAAATTCAACAAAAACCCTAGGTATAAAGAGTTATATTGCAGAAGTAATTAAAATCATTGCTCCCCTTATTTATTTTACTACTGCTGTATGTACATAAACAGATACCCTACAAGAATCTAACTTTCTCTAGTAGTTACTGGAAATAATTTAAGTTCGAGAAGAAGCTCTTTCACTAATTATGTGCTGTAGTAATGCGATTTAATTGTGATTGTTAAACTTGACTGTATCTAACAAGGAGAGACTTAGACTTTCGAATCACCCACCGATTGGTTTTGTAGGAGACTAGTAGTACATAAAAGATCAGGCTAAATTGTTAAGATGCACTTCATAAAAATAATGTTCATAACATATGGTCCGTAAGTTGCTGGAAGCAATCTATAGAAGAAATGTTATTTATGAAATAACTAAAACTGCAAAAATTACACAATTTACTCCAAAAAACAAATAAAAACTATGTCGTTTAAGTTCAGTAATATTTATCACGTTACACTTGAAGGAAAGTAGTTATTTCCCTATGAATTTAACTACCTTTCTTCAAATATTACTGAACTTAAACGAATATGTTTTGCCGGACTCGGCATATATGAAATTTTGTAAATTGAAAATGTACTTCCATATAATTCGTAGTTACAATTTTAAAGTAATTCATAAGTAGAATTAGTTGTTTCGGTCCTTTGGAGTGTCAACTAATCATTGCTACACTGACAAAATCGGCTAGTTGTCTCGATCGAAATAGTCAACTCATTCATTTTTTGAGACTTGCTTATTTTAAGTGAGCTCCATCCTCAACAATTTTTATTTCAAGTTTTTATTTCGCTATAAGAAAAATAGATCGTCGTATATGGGGATATTTTTTAATTTTTGAAAAGTATGGCTAGGGCGTAATAAGTCAGAAGAAGTTTGAAGATTTTGGAGTTAAATTTAAAGGTATTCTCTATAAGAGTCTAGAGGTTGAGATTGTAAGGCCCAAACAATTTGGTTAAAATTGCACAAGAAATATTTTTTGAGTATATTTCTGAGCTAATCAAAACTCAATCATGTACGAATAATAGGGCAGGGTAATGTATGTTGCTTACACAATAATGCCCATTCGGTAAACGTAATTAAATAACCTTTATTGTGCTTACAAACAGTTGAATTCAATTATGAACGTTTCTTACAATACCCTTTTGCGTGAATTTTTGTTGGCAAAATCATCATCATCGAAGCGTTTAATTTTTCTTGACTTAAGGTCGTTCTCAGATAATTGTTTAATCTTTTTAGATAAGAAAAGCTTCTCTCATCCGAACAATTTGTCGCTATAGTACATAAATGCCATACAAAGAGCTATATCCAAGTTACGATAATCGTTCTCCAAACTTTGTTTTCGCAGAAATGAAAACTTTTCAGTGAACTTGTTGCAAAACATCAGAAAACCGGCCTTTTGATATCAGTAAGCCTCTAAAATCTGCCGCCCTAGGCTGAAGCCTACTCAGCCTGCTAATAAATCTGCTACTGCATAATATTCGTATTAAAAATAATGAGAGAGAAAGTGTGAACTAAGTTGGAATTTTGCAACTTTTTCTAATTTAAGTTAAGAATGTGTAAACTAAGATTTCTACATAATTTCCCAGTAAACCATTGTGCAAATCTTACGTTATGTTTGTGTCCTCTATTGGTAATAGGAAGACAAGAATTTTAATTTTAAATTAAATAAGATTTTTACTTACTTCCTTTTTTTTTAATTTTAGTGAATTAAAGAGCAGAAAAGAGGCTTCGGTACCCATTGTAATAATACTGTAAGTATTAATTAAAGATTTATTTTACATCTCATCATTAATGTTAGAAGGAAAAATGTAAGCTCATTAAAAATATTAAATTAGTTAAAATAGTTAGAATAGTTTGAAAACACTATCTAATCCAGTAACCCTGGCAGAGGAGCCGTACAGATAGGATAGATAATAAATCCAACCGTCGAAAAGAGTACGCGATAGTAGTGTGTTTTGTGCGATATTAATTTACAGATGGATAGTTTAGCTTACTGTAGGATAGAGTTTAGTTTAGAGAATATCATCTTGGCAATGGTATGTCTGTATCCTGGCACTAGTATGTCCGTGCAGCCTTTTGTGATCACTGGTATGTCCTGGTCTTCATTGTAAGGAAGTCCCTGGCTATCTAAACACTGAGTATGTCCGTGTTCCCCAAAGTTCCACCTGTATGTCCATGTTGGCACTAGTATGTCCGTGCCCTACCCTGGTATGCCCGAGTAGAATCTTAATAACTGTTCCCTTTAGAATACCCAAGCGTATTTATCCGCAGCATTACACTGTCCTGGATAATATCCCACTAGCTTCTACATGGAGTTGGACAGCTCATTGAGTATTTATAATCATATACGTCTTTTATTTCTTTGTAGGTGACTAATCGAGACTACGTTCCCAGGAAAGATAAACAAGATAAAAGCAATAGTAGTGTTTAAAATTTAAAAAAAAAACACTAAAGTGTTCTATTATCAATTCGTTTCCTATCTAAAAAACACTGTTTGAAAAGCAATGAATTTGTACATAGCTTTTTTATGATACTGCGTTTTATAAATTTTTTATTATTATAAGTATTATATAGACTTACCCTTTTTACATGATATATTTCATTTTATTTTAAAAATTAATCGCTAATTAACTCTAAGTTTATAATTTTGAGTGTATTTTGTCCCAGCCCTATAAATGAAGCCACAATGAATTTATCATTGAACAACCAAAGTAAGCTTTCCTTAAATTGAAAAAAAGGGCATATTTTCCGGAATGACTCCTTTATTGCGTGTAAGCAATACAAAAAGGAACATTTTTGTCCTTTTGTGCGAACCCCGCCACTATCCCCTAGCAATTTTCTGTAATTTTCCTTCATTAAACCATTGATTAGCAAGAAGTAGACACATGTCACGGAGTGTCCCTCTATATGTCGCTCCTATGCGCCCGGCCCTTGCATTTATGTTTCATGAGCTGCCCCCTCGCCGTGTCATGGCACCGTATAAATTCCGAAGACTCCGCCCTCAGTTTACGCTGCCTGACATTTCAGTTTTGTTCGAGTGATTTAAGTATCACTTGCACGGCGCGCTCACCTGAAGTGGATAGGTGACTACGGCCCCAAGTGGCTTTTATATATATTTTTTTTTTTTTTGCGGTCGTACATAAGACGACGTCACGACGTCACGGCACCGCCACGGCCTGCGCCTTTTTCCACCAACCATGCAACCTTTAAGGATCTCCCAGGCTAGCGGGTGAAGTGGCCGAACGGTCGATGTGACATGTGATGACTGGGGTGACAAATGACACGCAATCTAGGGATCCGGCACTGGCGGAAATATTGTGCTGTGCCGTGTCGCAAACTACCTGATACTCTGAGGGGGTGTGACAGCACTTGATTGAGTGGCGGCAGGTAAGGCTCATATTTCTACATGTACTTGGGTATTTCTTTACTTGAAAATTCGCCTATTCTCGTAATCATTACGAGAATTAAAAGGGTTCAAATTTTAAAAGTTTACGAGTTAAGAGGCAATGGTCAAAGATTTAAATTTTTATATTCGCTTCAAAATACACTTGAATGCCTTTAAAATTAAAAGCAAGTGGTTTTGCAGTGATAAAAGAGCGTTGCCTTGTGCTACTTACAGCACTTAAAACTTTAAATGCGCTTTTCTCAAAACATTGTGTTTTATGGAGTTAACTAAAAATTTAACGAAAGTACTATAGATTTTGATTTGGTAGTTAAAAAACGTATTTGAAGAAAAGTTGATGTATACCTAAGACTTGTTCAGATCAATTGATATTTCACAGAATTATTTAACATCTTCAATGGAGATGAAGAGATAAAGGGCTGATGGATATTAAAAAATTGAATAGTACCGAATCCCGATTCTCTGGAGTGCAAAAATTACAAATCAAAAAGTATTGTGTCCTTGCGCCGAAAAGGAATTGTTTTTGGCGGCAAATAGGTTTGCCTGCTCCGTGTCTATTAGCGCCAGCATAAAATCGTTCAGAAATTTATCAGCGTCGCAAAGGACAGCTTTTGCATGAAGATCGGACTGGTCGCGTTCTGACAGGTATTAATGTACCTGGTGGATCGCGTCGCGGTGGGTCCAAGTCCATAGGGTGGTAGAGTAAAGTAGAAGACCGGTCCGGTATCTCTCTCCCCCTCACCTCCCTATTCCGGGCTGGTAATTGTCTTTTAGACTGTCATTTAGCAGTCATTACTTAATACGTGCGTGTCACGTTGCGACACAAACCCCCGCTAAAACGCGAACATAACGCAGAAAAAATTTACGAATTGACCTTATCTGGACGAAAATTTACAAGCGAAATGCCGACGTACAAGGGATCTCGCCAGAGCCCCATGGAGTGCGAGACATTGGCGCCTTTTCGAGACACCGCGGGACCCTATTTATGCCCTTGCTCTTGGGGTCTTGTTACCGCAAGGACCCCGCAGCTCTCCTGCCACGTCCTGCTTCGGACAACTAAAATCACATAAATGAAATAAATTAAAATCCGCGACAAAATATTATCTCGATGTAAATGCAAGAATGGCCGCTATAAATCATCTTCGGCTGTTAACAGACTTCCATTGAGATTTTTGCGGTATGCCCGCGAAGTGCTCCCCACGTAAGGAATTTGCGGATGAGGCGCACGGCCGGGGTATCGGAGGGATGTATCATGGGACGCTTGACATTCTGATTTTAATCGGAACAAAATTATTATCACCGGCCCAAATGCAACAAGATGCACCGATCCATCTGTAGGGGACTGGGGGACTGGAGGACTTGAATGGGGTCCGGGGTGTTCCGATTGGAACTGTTGACACCGAAAATTGATGAGCATCTGGACGATTTAGAGCTCTTGGTTTTTGTTTCAATACCGAAGGATAAATATGGTACTATTAGGTCGTCTTTTATTTGTCATACATTTCTCCAGTTTTCAAGTTTTTTGGCGTACTTCGAAGCTAAACTATCGATAAATTGTCATCGTAATAATTCATCATAAGTATGCAAATATTTTCCAATACTAGCTGTGCCCACGACTATGTTCGTATGGACTTTAGGAATCAAATTATGTGTTTTTCGAGATTGTTCTCCGTCCTTTACTTTAGCTCTATGCCAAATTTCACACAAATCAGGTCAGTAGTTTCTGCGTGAAGACTTCATACGCGTAGAATTTTAGCTTTTACTTATAAAACTTCTTTGCAAAGTAGATTGTGAAAGATTTGACCATTTTCTTGGGATTGCTACTATGGTAAATTAAAATACTAATCACAAACCAAACTCAAGAATCATATAACACTATCGAAAAAGGCAAAAATCCAAATCAAAAAGTAAAATCAGTAAACCTGTAGGTATATCGTAGTCAAATCAATCTATTTTAATCATAAAGTATGTTTCCCAACGTTATCACAACATTGAAAGTTACTATTGTGGTAATCATAAATCGCCGCGTGATTGTATCCCTGAGGTAAACTTCTCAAAAATGTCGTTACCACGATTTAAAAATGAATAAGATGTTGCTCTGAGATAAGCTTAAGTTACCCGTGAAAACCCCATGAGAATTCGTTCAGTAGTTTTGGAAAATAGCGTGTACAAACAGACAAACGGGTTAACAAAATTTTTGTAAGATGATTTCCGCAATTTCAGTATCCTGTTAGCACGGAATCGTGTTGTAGGTTGCTGTCTTATACGATGATTTCCTTAATTATTTTACCGTGTAAGATAGAAACCGTGTTGTAAGAGGGTTACTTATATTTCATTCTCAGATATTTGTCAGTTATATACAAAAGAAAATCTCATTATATTTTAAATTAATTTTCTTAACCCTAATCGTACCACGTATTTTTATAACGAATCATACCATGATGTGATTCTCAGTCACTTATGTGAATTTATGGGAATAATTAAAATGTTATTGTTTTTGTTTATAGTCTAAATTCATTCATTTTTTAGTGTAAATTGTTAATTTAAAGTAAAAACCCAACAAAATTTTCGGAAATGCAACATGAAATAAACAAAAAATTTAAATTTAAAATTCAAATATGATTCATAATCACATCATAGTACGATTAGGGTTAATTATATTGTTCGTGATAGTTTTCCTCTCAGGGTCTGCTTTCGCATAATTTTTTACTTATTTCAATAAATATAGGTTACGGTTAAAACCCTTTAAAGAAAGATAGGTACACCTGCTTAAGACTAACGAATTGTCTCACAAAAAGATCTCATGGATGATTTCATCCGATTTCGAAACGATGAGAGCCAATCATTAGCCCCTTAGCCCCACAATCTTTTGTTCGTTTACCGAAAAAGACAGACTAGCCTAGTTTAAAGCAATTGAATGAGTTATTAGGCGAAGTTCATTGAAACCTCTTTCAAATCCCATATTGATCGCACAAAATTAAAATAGATTGCAAATATATCGTAAAAGGGGGAGCATCACATCGGCTTTTGTACGGCTGCCGGAAAGTTTCCCACGATCGCGGTGTAATCACCTTTTTTAACGATTCCACAAGAAATCAATAGGCAGACATACTCAGCCCTGATAATTCAAGTTAACCGCTGGAAGCGATAATGATTCCGAAAGTAGGGGAGCATCACCGCCATTCAATCAATTTAGCTCCCAGTCTCCCGGTCTGATGGACCACGGCTGTGACGGGGGCTCGGACTGCGGTGCTCTCAAATCAAAGAATCAAAAAGGCGGACCCCAGTGCGTTAAGAAGGTCTTGGAAATCGTCGCAAAAAAATACGGCCAACCTGTCCGACTCTGGGAATCGGCTGAAAAACCGATGGACACCTAATGGCGAAATTTTGTAGCGAAGAAAACGCTTTCGCAAGAATCGACCTGGAGTTAGGATGCACCGCGATAAGAAATCGTGAGGCAAAGAAGGGAAATAATTAGGACGAAACTCGGGTGTAGGCTGGGATCAATTTTATGGGTCTGAGGAATTGGGTGCAGTTTCACTGTGCGATCTTCATTTATTAATTACCCCTTTATCGCCTCGGGATATTCTGAAACGATCATTGACGATAGTATCGGAAATTAATTAAAGGCTCAGATGATATTCGGCAGTTTGTCGAACTTGTAAAAATCAACAATTTGACGAGCATTAAGAAAAGTTTTCTTCAATTCGAAAGAAATGAAACGAATGCTAACGCCTACAAGAAATTTTATTAATTAAAAATGTTGTTCGGAGCGTAGGCTCCATAAATTTATGTCTTTTCATAAAGTCTGCTTTTATGTTCATATATTTTAGGAAATATTCCTTTAAAAGAATATTTTTAAGGTTCTACCATTATTCTCTGATGTACTTTTCTATCTGATTTCTTTGATAACTAAAATTTCGCTAGACTATTCAAATTCTATTTTATTACTCTTGTACCTGTGTACCGAATATTGTTAAAAGCATAGTTGAACAAAGACTATGCGCTATAATTAAGTTCAATTTTAGTCGAAAATCTAGGATCAATCATAAAAATAATGGAGATTTTAAAAGAATCTCTTAACGAAAACCAAAATACGATGTTTGACTTCTTGATAGAAAATAACGTGAGAGACTAAAACTTTTAGAATTCTGATATTATAAAACGACAGCCTCCCTCTTTTGTCTGTAGTATTCTTCCATTATCCTTCGATATGATAATCCTCTCGAAAATTGTCCAACAAATTCCTAAACGGAAATCGCATATGTAACATTTTCCCTAAGCGAAATCCCTAAAACAACTTTTCACCCCATCGAATCGGGGGCGCACTTAAAAATTGATAAGACACCAAAAGTTGGACCGCAAGAATTCTTCAGATTGATTTATATGCTCGAACTCCTCCAGATCTGGGGAGAGATACGTTCGGCTGTGAAAATGCCCGCACAAGCGTTAACCCACTTGGGCTACTTTGACATAGAAAAGGATCTGCAGACTCCACTCACAGAGATTTACATCAAACGTGATGAAATCTGCGGAAAATATAGACAGAAGGGCGCCCCCCCTTCTTTAGGAGCTCCATCGTCCGGTGGCCAGGAACCAACCGGACTGGTCGGCATAAAAGGATTCGAATCGTTTGCAGCCCCAAAAGTATTGACAAGTGGGTCAGTAAGTGCCAGGAAAAGGGTTCGGTGCAACCTTTTATTTGTCGACTTTTCGATAAGGCTTAGATTTTGATCGGGAAAGAAAAGCATGAAAAAAAAGGATTTCCCTTGAGGACGTGGCAACAAAATTACCAGAATGCGTGAAACTCCTTGATGCCCCTGACAAGGGTTCACCTGGGAAAAGGTATTGTCATCAAATAGGGCTCGCGTAGGGTAAATGTTTAAAAAGGCTCTGAACGAGCTAAACCGGTCACATTCACAGAGAGAAAGAAAAATAAATGCCTCGTGTGAGATTACTACATGAATGTTAATTTTTTATTTAAAATTGTTACACTCTGAAAATATCCAATTTATAAGAAAATAAAGGGTAACGCCACACAAAAAAAAAGCTAATTTTAGTAAATTTCTCAAAGAATTCTTAATTTGATTTCGAAAATTAATAATAGAGGGGTAATACTACAAAAATTATTAATTAACGTCTAATGAAAAAGTTCTTCTGATCCTGAGCCTTTCTAGCTCCATTTTTTTGGGGAGATCAGATCAGAGGCGATGATCATTCAAAAATTTTCGATATTGCACTCAAAAAATGGCTACAATTATCTGAAATTATATTATTTATACACTACCCCCGAAAAGTTTCCGGACACACTGTTTTCTTCACGTATAAAGGTATTTTAAAGTGAATTCCATGCAGATTTCTGGTGAAATAAATTTTAATGTGAACGAAAAGTATTTTACAGTCTTAATTAGTAAAAAAAATAAACAATGTACACTCTTTTCTTAGAAAAAAATTAAATTTCTGTTTCATCGATGTGTCCACCCCGCGCTTTAATGATAGCTTGGCAGACTCTAGGCATTCTATCGGTGAGCTTCTGGAGTGTTTCAGACGAAATTGCTTTCCAGACATCCTGTAGGCACTTGAATAGGTGATTTGCACTAGTGGGGGACATCTTTCGAACCGCCCGATCGAGTTCATCCCACAACAGCTCGATGGGGTTGCAATCTGGAGATTGTGGAGGCCACTTCATAATTTTCAACTCCTTTTTTGTTTCCTTCCTCATCAAATACTTCCGGCACAGCTCAGATGTATGTTTCGGGTCGTTATCTTGCTGCATCACGAACCCGTCACCGATAATTCTTTTCCCAGATGGCACAGCATGTTTGCACAATATTTGATGGTATTGTTCTTTTTTCATTATGCCCTTGACTTGGACTAAATCTCCAGTTTGGTAGTTCCCAAAACATCCCCAGACCATTACCGATCCTCCCCCGTGCTTTACAGTTGGCAGAATACACGGCGGGAGCATTTTTTCACCTTTTCTTCGGCGCACATATACTCTACGCTTTTGACTGAATAGTTCAAATTTCGATTCGTCAGTAAACAAACATTCTTTCCATTCATTTGCTCCCCAACTAGCATGTGCCTGTGCCCAGTGCAACCTCTTCTTTTTATTCACGTTGCGAAGTAAGGGTTTTCGGGCTGCCACACGCCCATTTAGGCCCGCATCACGAAGCCGCGACCGCACAGTTTCGTAACTAACCGGCACATCCCTTGTTTTGTTTAGTGCCTCTTTGATTTCAGGCGCAGTTTTGCGTCGATCACGTTTACTAGTAACTACAATGTAATTATCTTCAGCAGAAGTCGTAGCTCTGGGCCTACCAGACCGCGCCCGCGATTTGTTTTGTCCAGTCTCGGCATACCTCTTCAAAGTGTCACTAACGGTAGAACGTGGTATCTTCAGTTTTTTTGCTATCTCTCGAATCGTATAGGATTCTCCTCGCAGAGTAACTATTGCTGCTCTCTTCTCAACATCTAGTTCCTTTTTTGACCGAGGCATTATGGCGAATGCTTGTAAAAAACTGCGTAAATACCACACTGATTGAGTTCTGTCAGCCCTCTGCACGTTTCGCCTATTTCGCCGGCTAGGAAAATAGCTGAACAACGTGTGCGACACCTGTAAGATGATCCCTGAGGCAGACTGAGTGCAAGTCTCCCCTTTCCCACTCGGGTCCTGAATTCAACTGTTGACACGCGCGAGGTTTGAATTTGAAAAGCGTCTGAACCTATTGCGTCTTTTAGGTCATCTACCAGTCAGGACGTTTTCTGTTTTCATATTTGCTCACTAAACACGCCCAAATTAACTAGATTTGTCCGATGACGCATTGGAACTACTTAAGCGTCGAAATTATATAGGTAAAAGCTAATAGCTGCACCATACGTAGCGACAAATCGGATATAAGTCTTAAATTCAAACGTGTCCGGAAACTTTTCGGGGGTAGTGTATATGTGGGTGATCTTTTAATAAAAACTAACATTACCAATAGTTGCAAAATTCTACATATGATGCTTATATTATAAATTTTCTAATCCATTCCCCCAATGCACTCTATTGCATCCGAATCGCGACGACAGGGTATACCATCGTCACTGAATAAATATTCAATTAAGCGATAACAAATTAGCTTTATTATGTTCGGTTGCATAATAAGCAATTTGTTAACTGGCTACTAATTGAGTGGAAAATTCAAATTAAGTTACGCACACCCGTGTGGTCTCCGTTCTCCCGCCCTCAAGCCGATGCGACGACGCGGTACGCGTGTGCTTAAGCCTGGTCGCAATTGCGAGCTCACGGGACGATCCCCGCCGCAGTATTATTATTATTTCTTTTTCTTTTTTTTTATTATGAATCACTTTCTTAGGCGCGAAACATTCTTAATAAAGTTAGGCGAGGGGGGCGCTTGCCTGTCGATCGATCCGTCAATGAAAAATGAAATCGCCGCCGGGAAGATAAAATGCACAAGATCATGGCCCCAAAGTTTCGAAGCGTTCGCGCGGATTGCCTTTCGCGCTCAAGACCAGAAGCACATCATTTGGTAATTACACTCTACGCGCATGAGCGTACCGCTCGGCCGGTTCATACATGGTTTATTAAATCCTGGCATTATTATAATTCGGGACCGGAGCCCGGCCCTTCGCGGTACCTTGGTGCCCTTAACGAATATTGATCGAGATGCGGTCTTCGGCCAAGGAGGCTGGGGGTACTTGATGGTATTCGGCGATGCCGAGACGCGCGAAACAGAGCGGTTCGTTTAGGAGGGAAAATGCCCGCCGGCCAGTATTAGCACTCATTTCACAATTTATCTTTATTCAGCCAGTTTACATTGCTGATTCGTACCTTTCGCTAAAGTCTGAAATGGGCAGGGGGGGTTCACAGGAAAACAATTAACAGCCACGATATTAATTATTAAAATTACAGGGCAGTTTCGGCTTGATTAGCTCAGGCAGGCGATCGCGGATGCCTCTTAGAAGGGTACGCAGTAATATACAGTTTTAGGCTTTTGTGACGTTCTTGAAAGACTCTAGTTTAGGGAAATACGAAAACATGCGAAACATCGAATTATGTATAATGCATGACTAAGTGTATGCAATTAAGACAATTTGAGAAAAGCGACACGAAATTGAATATCTGTTGTGATTCGTGAGAGTCTGAACAAAATACATCCTATGTCACCTGCCACTCTAAATGTGGACAAGATACAAATCACGGTAAATAATAAGACCCCACACGACGTATTCTACTTACTTGTTTTGATCAGACATGTAAAATTACCTGCAGGTTGGCTTTCCCACCAACCCAATATGTAATAACCTTTTAGCTCTATAGTGACATATTTACTATATATTGAAATTATTTATTTTACTATAGTAACTTAAACCGCCAACATTTCTTGAAAAATTACAAACCTTTTAAGAATACGATAGTTTTCCTAAAATTTTACTTATTTGCTTTTAACGCTACATATTTTGGATACTCTTTAAGCTAAGGGTAGAACGAAGTAGAATAAAATCTTTCTTTTTACCAAAGAAAAGTATCAAAAAGTATTAATACCTTTGTAAGATTTGAAATTCATACAATCAGTTAAGTCTATGCAAGTGCTGTTTTTCTAGAAATTTAGCAGGTATTGTATAATATTGGTTAGTTCCACAAAAACAAATACTTGCCTACTACATAGAGACTGTTGTTCGGTATTTTCAAAAGGTATATTTAGTTCCTTAAGATGAAACTTTACAATGCAAATTTGCAATTGAATTGATTTTGGAATATTGAAAAGAAATTAGGTGTCTTTTTGGTAAAATGAGATCCAAGTAAAAAGTTCAATTTATTAACAACCTCTTCTCGAACGGACAATGGATGTAAAACAACAACTGGCTTTTGTTTTGCTCCAAACAAAAAATAATTGAAAAGAAGTACAAAATTGTCTCTGCGGGACAGAGTGCTCCCCATCCCTTCTTATCCCCCCCTCGGTTGCCGCGTATTGAATTGCAAGCAGCGCAGAATGATGGGCTATTTATCATTATCATCATTACTCTGGCGGCACAAGTGGCTAACGCTGAGACGAATCAGCGTAACAAAATACATCTTCACTTAACTGCGATGTTTCTCGCCAGCGAGTCTTCTTGAGGCTCCAGCAACGTTTTCTGTGGCGCTGTCTTAAGACGCTGAAGAAGTGTCGTGTCCACCGGGGCAGCTCAAGAAAAGGATCTAGAGAACTCGCTGAATGACTGTCCGGGGATGGGATAGATAGATTGGATGGACAGACGGACGGCCTGGATGGATGGGCTGGCCGGACATCGATGCGCTGCCACTGCAGACGCCGCTTCGGCCATGATATATTTTTATGGATTGCCCTTGAGCCTTGAACCATTCCTGGGTATGAAAATTGCATGGATTCCACTGTGGCGAGAAGAATTACTGAATGAGATCATGCCAACCCAGCCGTCCCGGCTAGGAATAGCAATTAAAGTGGCGAAGGTCACGCGCAATTTCCGGAACTATGTCCAACAGCTGAAGTGACCTTAGAGTGCAATTTGAACCGTGTCAATCGGCTGCTAGCGGGCCATCAGAATCACATTGATCCATAATTAATGATATTGTTTATCTCTGGGACATGACCCGATGACCAGCAGCGCACAGTGCCTCCCCTCTCTCGTTCGCTCGAATAAACTTCGGTCAGAGCAATATCCATAAGCATAGAACAGATCTGAAATGAGCTCCTCGAGAAGTTTTCCTCCTTTCCGGGAATGTCTTCTGGGATCGCTCGTTAGTATTCCTGGCGTGCACTTTCTGCTTATTTCACGAAAGGAGCAGGAGTCGTCCGGCCCCAGGAACAGCTCCTTGATTCAGTCCAAAATAGAGAGGAGCAAAATCGCCCGATGGACGAACCTGTGGGTGCAATTTCCACTCCAAGTCCCACTAAACAGGGAATTATTGGAATGGCTGGCATATTGGCAACCAGCTTTGTCCGCAGGATATTTCATCGGGATGGCAGTAACTAGCTCGCCGCTCCGAATAATAACCCTTCATGCCCGACAGACATGATTTGCTAAATTTAATTAAGTCACCGTCCGTTTACTTCTCCTCCTTCTCATGATTGCCCTGGAAGGGACTCCTTCGCCTAATCAAGGAGCTCTTCCGCAAGTTAGAGGGATGGAGAAAAAAATATCTAACAGATGCGGGTGAAAGGGTTAATATAGCAATTCTTTAGGTATCATATTTTAGCACTTGATATCTTGTAATTTTTATTATACTTTTTTCAATGAAATGTTCCGTACAGAAAACATTGCTGCTAAAAGGTGGTATACCTGAATTACGGAAATACACAGGATTTTAAATTTTTAAAGTACATAAAAAACTAATTTTTTATTTTTGTCTCTTATCGAAAATATGCATGGTGATGTCTAAATCTTCTCGGTTGAATTAAAACTATTAGGCAACTGTGATAGAGGAGAGTAAAATATACGAAATAAAGGTTTTGATCACCTAATTGATAGTAGAGAAATCAAGTTTCTAAATCAAATCCTTATTCAGTCTTTTTCTGAACGCGAATATATTCGAACTAATAGACATAAATACTAAAGGAAAAAATTGTATTTTCTTCTAAAAGGGCGATATCCTGTTCATTTACAACACAATACGACCTTACGTGATTTAGAACGAAATATAAAATTGGCTAAAATCAAAAATTCAGAAAAAATGAAAAAATTTGAAAACGAATATCCACTAAAACATTTGCTAAAAAAAACAAAAAGGCGTATATATTCAAATAGGTCGATTATTATCGATTCTAACGAAATGCCCGTAACTTGTGTATTTAGGCGCCATTTATGCGAACATCGACAGTTTTTCACTGTCTAGACAACGAATATTGCGATGTAAAAGGGCTCTAATGGGGTCCAAAAACGCACAAAGTCTCCCATACATCGTCCACACGAAATTTTTTTGTGTCAAGTTCTCATCGAAAATCACATGAAAATTTCGCATAAATGCTAATCGCCCCCCCCCACCCCGTGTTCGCTATACCGCGAACCAATAATTTATGCAAATTGACACTAAACCTAGAGAAGCCACCGTACAGCGCTGCCGCGGCCGAAACTAAATCGGAGCGATCAATCATCTCCGTGCAGGGAGTAATTATGAAATAATTTCGCGGCACGTCGACTATTTCCCGGGAAGATATAATGCCGCTGCAAAAAATACAAATATAAAAAAAGAAAAAAATCTTCATCTTTTGCATATTTGGGAACTACTAATACCGTGCTAATGAGTGCGCCACCTAGACGGTGGCGTCGCACTGTACGGGATATTTTGACGAAAGGTTCGCGAACTATTTGCATAGTTCGACGGCTTAATTATCACATAAATCGCTTTGTTGCGAATAATCTAACCGCAAATGGAGTTAAATTGCCAGTTCATGCTTGCTCCTCGTAAATTAGTCGAGTTGAGCAGGCCACGCAGGGTACCTAGTTCACCTGGCTGGTAGGTACCAAACGGCTCTGTAACTAGGAAAAAATTCAAATATGAAAATGGGGAAAATTTTATGATGGTAGAACGGAAAACGTTCGTTTTCTGGTTAGTGTTATGCTCGCCAACAGATTTCCATCCGGGTCAACAGTTTAACACTTACTTTTCTATATGAAAAAAGGTCTCATAGACCCATCTAAATATTAAACTAAATATGATAAAAATATAAAATCAATTTTAGAAACATTTAATGAAACTTTACGGCCATATAGAAAGATAGGGTAAGATTTTAAGAATAGTTGTTAACAAATAGTCTTAATATGCTCTATAAAATGTGAGAATCTGCTTTCATAAACTAAACTTCCCAGCAGTAAAAAGGGCCTTTTGTGATTCTTTTCATTAATTTAACGGAGTAGACAGACATCGCGTATTACTCTTATTTTTAACTAAAAAGTACTATCATATACAAGCCCAGCTTTTATTTAAACATATTAAAAAATCGAAATTTTAAAAAGAAAACCTAAACCATAATCAGTGAGATTACGAAAATGTTAGAACAGTGTAAATATCGCTGGAAATTAGAAATGGAAGAAGTATAGAGAGTCGTACTGAAATAGATTTCAAAAACGAAAACACTTAAAGAAAATAAAGCCTTTCCTAACGATCGATCCCTCTAACGACTTTGAATTCTAGGAAGGTTTTAAAACGTATTGGTATTACAAAAAGAGAGATATTATTATTCTTTTGGACGTAATTCATCTTAATTTTTATCTTTCAGATTTTGGTATATATTTTTAAATTTCCTAAAAATGAATGCTCGTAATAACGAGGTTTCAACAATTTACAATAACTACAAACTTTAATTAACTGCATGAAAATTGGCATCTTTCGAATGTACAGAGAATACATAAAAGAAAGTATTTTTAATTTAATTTAAATTGATTTTCTTTCATATGTATAACTTTGGTAAAATATATTTTTTCTTTTAAACGCTAATTTTTTATAAAATGCTTAAAATTTTCATAATTTTTCAATGAAATAGTGAAGGTGGAGTTTTTGTTTAGAAGAAAATCATCAAAAAATGTTAGTTCTTTAGCGAGATATTCGACTTTAAGTCTGTCGGGTGTGACAGACCTCGGTCAAACCCAGGAAGCATTAAGTTTACCAAGAAATTTTAGCTGCATCGACTTAAACTCCAATTAAGATGGGTTGAGATACATGGGTTTTGACCCCTTAAGGAGACTGGTGTTATTAGTCGATGGGTTCACAAAGTTTCTGCAGATTTGCATACACTCAGAATGAGCCAAGTTCGACAGCGATGAATACGTCGACCGATCGAGCGACTCCCGAGTCCTGGGGCGTTACGGAGCACCCAATTCGGGTAGTGCATTAATTCTGTGAAAAAACGAGTGCTTTTAGCATGCATAAATGTAAATTAGAAAGTTAGAAGTTGTCCGTTGCGGCGAGCGGCACTAGTACTGCACTATCTTCGGCCTCTAGATAAAACCCTCGTTCAATTGCAGACTATCCCCAAGCACGGAGGCGTTCAACATCATTCGCATTAACAGTCGCTGTGCTAATTTAGCTTGGGGGGAGGGCGCTACAACTGGTAATTTGATGCATTTAAAGTAATTGTCGTTCATTTTATCGCACACCAAGAGCGCCCCAGAGATAGTGCACCACCGCAGCCCCCCATCCCTTCGACGATAAAGCCTGGTACACTCCCCAACACCCCGCCCTCCCTCCCCCAGGAAACCCTATATCAAAAGGAACTGTGTTACACTTTCGGCCCAGTATCTAGGGGACCCATCCAACTACTCTCTGGGTGCCCGTCACTTGAGCCCCGGACGAGTCTTCGGCCCAAGACACTGAACCCCAGGCCGTTATTGTATACATTGCTACGGTGCAAGAAGAATTAGCAGTTCACAGGATGTGCCTCGCTCGTCGTAAGAAATGAGCCCTTCGCACGCTACGGATCCTTGCCTCGGCCGAGTTGCATTAAAATTGCAAATTTACCAAGTCATCCCCCTCCCTCACACTTTAGGGCCCTGCCCTGCCCTAGGACAAGAGCGGGGGATGAGCTGAAGGCCTTCGGTGCCCTAACCTCTGTGTCACAACACTCTAATTTACCGAGATATTTATTGCAACCATAAATTTTGAATACCACCACCCAACGTCCCGGTGCAATTGCAATATTTTTGCAAAAGTTTTGTCAAATGAATTGCCAATTACTACCAAATTGGAATAGTTTGATTTTTCGAAATTTCTTTAACTTATTCGCTATTTAATTTCCTCAGGAAGTCTTAAAAGCCGTTTATTGCAGGGCACATTGTGAACTTTCTTGATTGCTTAAAAATCAAAATTTAGATAGATTTGTGGCTTATATCTGTAATTTTGGTTGAAAATACTCAATTTAGAAATGTTAACATTTTTTTATAAACCTATCTAAAGCCGACTTAAATTTTTAAACTATATGAGAAGTTTAAAATTTGCGAAAACCGCATTAAATTTATTTATTTTATCATGATTCTTACCCACCCTAAAGTTCAAATCTTGGACTTAGAACGTTATTGAGTTATTTAACTCTTTGGGTTTAGGTGGGTTAAAAACAGTCCCACCTTTTGTCTAGCCTTTTATGCATGGTGGAATATATTTGAACCCACCTCGAAAAAGTTCAAATTTCTCATGCTTACACAGTTTAATTGTTTTTTAAAGTTATTTTTCTATAATTAAAAAAAATAATCTGCGCAACTTGGGTTTCAGGCTTTCTTTAAAATCGTGTGTGCCTGGCTTACCATATATCGAAAAGGCCTTAGTTTTGTTTTAAAAACATTTGTTTGCGAACTTGGCAAACGAAACGAGTATTTTCAGCTCAGTTCGAGTGTTTTTAAAATGATTTCTTATTTTGATAAAGCTCTAATTGACCTGAAATTAAATTTGATTGTATCGATTTTTCTCTAAAGTGTTATTTGCCTATAAATTTAAATGATGCTTTTACAGAAGCCTGAAGATAAGTGAATTACGTGAAATGTTTTATTATTTCCATTCAAATTTAAGACCTAAAAATAATGAAAAACCAGCAAATCAATAAACGAAGACTCGAAAACGAGAATAACGAACTTTTCTTCAAACATTTTAAAAATATTCGAACAGATCCGGTAAAGCTTTCGACGAAGTCAAGTCAAATCCGAAGAGAGCTTTCCGAAAATTGGTTCAAGAACCGCAGCAATTTTCTCGTTGAGTGTTTCGTGGCGCTTCAAACGTCAAGAAGTAGATGTGCCCGCTTGCACCCGCGGAGCGAATCAAAACAAAAATGACTTGCCATCGTCGCGGGGAGCAAAGCGGGAGAATTTGTTCGCGCTGACGTTCGTCAGTTGTGTTGCGTTTTCATTCGAACTGTGGGCCTAGAGTGTCGATGAAAAAGTCACCTAAAAAGTAGGCCCGGGCCCATTGGCAGGTGACAACCCTTTTGGAATTTCTGTTTTCGCATTGGACTTTTTGCTAATTGCAAAAGAAAATTACGAAATTATAAAAAAATTGACAGTGATTACAAGCGCAATAGAAAGTTTTTGGTAGATCGGTCTAATTGGAATCTTAAGGAGTAAAGGGGGCTGTTCCGGACGAGAAGTTTCACCCGCACCTGGAGGAAGAGGAAGACCCAACCAATGTTGGATTCGCAATTCGTGAGCAAACGCAGTCTTTGTTTTTACTTTTACTTTTCGCACTTGAACGGGGAGGGCTTGAGCGGTGCTGCGGTGCTGTAGTGCTGCGGAGCTGTGACGGTGCGCTGTGCCCCGGCCGGAGGAGGCTATTTTGGTCGGATCTGGCGGACATTCACACACTTTTAGGATTGGAGCGCATTTCTAGCGGGCGCTCCTCTCGCAGGGGCCCTGACCACAAGCGAACCAGCGAGTGGCTTAGGCAATCATCAGAAGAATCGCGAAATTGGGTACAAGTGTTTCGCAGTTACGTGGTTTTGAGGTGATATGCGATTTCCATTGTCAGTGCAGCGGAGCACCCTCTACAGAAGAGCGGGGGATGCTATTTTTAAGCTATTTTTAACTTATTTCTTTTTGTGAACGAACGACTTCTAATTAATGGAGGAGCAATTGCGTTGACATCCACCTTTCGACCAAAATAAATCCTCATTGTGTCGCTCGATCTGCGCCGCATTCCTCGCTTCTTTATTGCTGCGAAATCACGCAAACGGCAGCCTCCTCGAGCTCAAGTCACACATCTCATGGTCGTCTAGCCCGTGAAAGAAGCTAAGCTGCGGGCTAGGGGAAAGGGTGTCCGATCAGTCCGCTTCGCCCTTGGCTTTATCAAAATTTTACACCTAAAACAGCGTACAAGGCCCCGCTCTAATCTACTAAACTATCTAGGGACCGCCAAAGACTGAAGCCCGAATGTCGCAAGAGGCCCCCCCCCACTCCCTTCGCGGCTTCCACGACTGATTGTTTTGGTCTCACACTAAACAATTTGAAGGGGCCCTCAAACGTGTTTGGCATTTTATTTTAGTTTTCTTTTTTTCAGAATACATAAAATGGACAAAGCAGACGATCACAACAAAGGGGCCAAGCCCGTTCACTCTGCGGAGTCGCTAACTGCAAGCACCGAGTCTGAAACGTTCGACTCTTGGACAGTGGTCTCTGAGGGGACTAAAAAGAATTTAAAAGCTGCACTCGAGCTGCCCGTCGGCGAGGAGTACGTAGAGGAGGAGGAGGAGGAGGAGGATGCTGAGGAGATCGAAAAGCACCTGGATGAGGAGCACGACAGTCGCAGCATCGAAATCATTGATAAGGAGGAAAGCAACAAAAGGTGAGTGCTGGAACTGATAGCGCTTATCATGTCTTCTCTGTTTTTGTTTACTTGCGACATACATTCGAAAATTCTCGCGGTGTTTTGTTTTTTCTTTTTATAATTTTTGATACATTCTTTAGCCGTGTCTGATCATTTCCAGTGACTCAGGTGCAAGGTTCACCTGTTTGTAGTGCGGTTTTTTACGCGATAAGAATTATTTACGCGGCTGAGTGGCTAGTTAATGCAGTCTGAGTTGAGTAGCTTCTTTTGTTTCATGTAATTACTCATTTAATTTTAATTTTAGCACTTCAAATAGAAATTTAGTTGTTAGTTGTAGCGCTCATCCAGTTAGAAAAGTACACGTGTCCATTTTCCCAGACTACGCGTGCTGTGAACCATGACCTAACTAAAAAGTAAACTGTAGAACGGTATGCTGAAAAGTTAGAAATAGTTACGGTTTTTTTTATTTCCCGACTATTCTTTATCTTGGGAATCGAAAATAGCAAAGCCCCACGTTGGCGGAATTAGGGAAAGTTGAGGTTTTAATTTTAAATGATAGTTGTGAACAGAATTTAGCTACGTTTTTTGATTTTTAATACCTTTTTAACCCCTCCAATTTAACACTTAAAATAGAATTAGAGTTAGTTTATTAATTCAATCTAAGTCTAAATATTGAACTGAGTCCATCTAGCACAAAACCCAAAAAATTGGTGTAGTAAACGAATTTGATATTTTTCTTTACTCCAGAGGCAACGAAAGCACTGACGACCTTTCAGATGGCATATCAATTATAAGCGATAGTGAGAGTGCCGGCAGAGTATCGCCGCATCCATTTGTAAGACAACTCCCAGAAACAATTTCAAATGAATCAGAAGATTCAGCAAAAGAAGATGTAGCCTATGATCCTCTAACACCTCCAACAACGCCTTCGAAGGAGGATGAGGTGTTCATGGAAGTAAATGCTCTTGTAGAACGTATTCGTGGAAGGTCGAAATTAAATGAGGATCGCCAACAGAAAGACGATCGTAGATTTTTCGGACTTGGAGTTCGTGGCGTATTCGCTGTAAGTGTTGTCGTTGCAATACTCGCCTTCTTTGGAAGAATGAACTTCTGGGGAGCCGATCAAGTTTCAACCGATGTAACACCATTGCTACAGAAATTAGACGAGTTGGAGCTACAGAATAATTTATTAAGGGCTGAAATTGATATATTGAATAGGCAAATTAATTATTTAAAGACTAAACAACCGGAAGAATTAGCAGGTGGAGATGGAAAAGTTATCTACAAGCAATTTGATAAATATGAGAAGAAACCCGATAAGCCAAAGTGGGTTGGAGCTGGAGATATGCATATTGACCCATTGGAGCCCTATAGAAAACCTCCTCCGCCTCCGTATGAAGCAGAGAAACAAGGTAAGCCCAGTGAAATTAATCCTTCAGTTTCTCCAGGCCAACAGTCCCACTATGGCCGTAAGCCTGGAAAGGAGGAGTATCAAAAATACCCTGATAGCCACAAATATCCTCCAAAGGATGGAAAATATGATCCAAAGTATGAACAAAAGTTTAATCAAAATTATGAGCAAAAGTATGATCCAAAATATGATCCCAAGTACCAAAAACGGGATAACGGCAAACCGTACAAAACTGAAGATTACAAAAAAGCCAAAGGTGATTACCCAAAAGATAAGTACTACAAAAATGATCATGAAAAATATTCAAATCCAGATGGGAGGAAGGGTCACTACAGTGAGGATGGATTCCACGAAAAGAATGATTTTAAAAAGAGGGAAGATGACTGGCACGAGAAGATGATGCAGCAACGGGAAGAGATGAGGAGGAAGCAGGAGAAGCACAATTCAAACAATTGGTACATCGAGCGTGGCAATGGGCGCCAGGAGGCTCGCATAGATAGTCGCGAGTATCGCAGGGAGGGGCGCTAAAAGAGGCTTAAGTCAATTTTTACACTCAACTTTTAAAGTTGGACCTGGATCCCTTTGTGCCCAAAATAAATCTCTACCGATTCTTTAGGATTAGACCTCAAGCAGTTTTTATATATAGACATATATTCTGGTCTACTAAATGTGATACTCTCTACACCTTTTTTTGTAAATTATATATGTGAAATAAATAATAAAATATGGCAGAATTGGAATATTTATCACTTTTCTTTTATATTTCCCATATTAGTAATCTTTAGATGAGCAAGAAAATCATCTTACATTTAGAATAGCTCTAAGTATTCGTTAAAATTTTTCAATCAGATATTCAAAGTTAAAAACCGTTGAAATTCAAATTTTTGCGCCACATTTCATCCGAACAAAAATTCAGCAAGTCTTCCCCCTAAAATCAGTGCGACACCTAGTGTCCAGAATGATACTCATCTATGACAGTCGCCGTAATTGTCAGTTTAAAACCATGGTCTGGAAGGAGTTAGGTTCGCGATAGGATCGAAAATTTGTATAGGAATTATGGCACAGCGGAGTGTTTGTACATTTGTGAAGAACATTTGTGTGGCGAACTCAAGTCGAAATTATTTCCCTGTAAATCGGACGTATGGACGACAAATTTTAGCCGGCACCAGCGGATGTATTGTGCCAGCAAAAAATTTCGTTTCGAAAAGTAAGGTTACGATCGAAATTAATTTTGCGGCTAAATTACATTGAAATTTTTTGATTTATTTTAAAGGTAGCGCTAAATGGAAAAATAGTAAAGAGGCTCCTCCACAAATTTTATCAAAATTATTCCCACAAACAGCTCAACCGACACAAGATGAGCTCGAACAGGAACGACAAAAACAGGAGGAGGAGAGCAAGAAGGAAAAGGAGAGCTCCTGGAGGCGCATGAAAATTGGGTAGAGTCCTTTAATATTTTTCATGTGGGCAAATTACACAATTAAATTTTTTTTTAGCTTTGCCATTTTTGGAGCTTCAGCTTCGTTCTTTGGTATTTGGACCGTCTATGAGTTTGGATCTCCAGAAACTGGGCCTGATGGCAAGAACATCGAGGATGAATTCACCCATATGCCAGTCATCCCGCAGTATTTCAAGAGGATGTGGAAATCGCTTACGTACTACCAAAAGGTAGACTAACCTGCTCAAAAGTACTTTCCTCAAAGCAAACGAATTTATAAAATTCCCATCTTTCCAGATGATCCAAGAGCCTTCGAGAGAACGGCTTCTTCCTGACCCATTAAAACCGCCTTATGTTCAGCCACCATATACATTAGTTCTCGAAATGAAAGATGTCCTGGTGCATCCTGACTGGACGTATCAGACCGGATGGCGTTTTAAGAAAAGGCCAGGCGTTGACCATTTCCTGGAGCAGTGCGCCAAAAACTTTGAAATTGTCGTCTTCACAGCCGACCAGGGCATGACTGTCTTCCCGATTTTAGATGCTCTAGATCCAAATGGATTCATTATGTACAGATTGGTTCGGGATGCAACACATTTCGTTGATGGGCATCACGTTAAAAATTTGGACAACTTGAACCGCGATTTAAGCAAGGTAAGAATGTTGAAAAGCTACTTGTACTTGAGCACTACTCTTTTGTTTTTCAAGAAGTGGTTCGAATTAATTTCGAAACCCTATTCCCGAAAATAATGCGGCTAGTTGTGTATGAAATTACTTAGAACAGGATTGCATAAAGATTTTAATTTTTCATTTTGAATAAGCCAATTTTTATATTCAAACTATGTACCCCTGCTGATTTTGCTTTCTTCAAGGTGATTGTTATCGACTGGGACCCAAATTCAACAAAGCTCCACCCAGAAAACACCTTTAACATTGCTCGTTGGGCTGGAAATGATGATGATACTGCTCTATTCGATCTCGTCGCATTCCTTAAAAGTAGACTAATTTTTTAATCTTACCGTATACAAAAATATAAAAAATATCTAATTGCAGCGGTCGCTACAGCTGAAATAGATGATGTTCGGGAAGTCCTACAATACTACAAACAATTCGATGATCCATTGGCTCAATTCAGGGAAAATCAACGAAAATTACTAGAACAGATGCAGGAAAAGGAGCGAGAAGAAAAGGCAAAACAGAAGCCGATTGTGAAGAAATGGACACCTAGCTTTATGGGACGATCAACGTAAAATATAACGTTTTGTTTAAGGTTCTTTTTTTTTTTTTTTTTATTTTGTTAAAATTTTCAAACTGTTTTTGTACCATACGACGTTAATCCGCCGAACAAACAAACAAAACTGAATCAACAAAAATTTACACACTGTTCGACGCTTTGAAAGTTTTAGCACGGTTCGGAAGAAACATTGTTGATATATCGCAGTCTGAGAGAATTTATAAATAGCTTTAGGTTGGAGCAACGTTTTACTACTCATGATGTCTCTTCCGTTTAAGGATAAATAAAAACAAAATTCATAAAGATTAGGCTATTTTTACTTGCCAATATCCTCGTCTTATACACAATAACCATTAAATCGGCAATAAATGACGAAATAGGGAAATTCACAATTTTTGAAAACTTATCTATTGTCTAAGACCATCAAATTTCAATATTTGCATAGAATATTTTTTGCAAAGAAACAATATAAAAAAACCCCTTTGTAACGAGTCGCCAATCAGTTGAAAATTACTTTTTAAATAGCCTACTATCACCAAAGTAATGTGGGGCGACAATGAATAAATTTTAAGTTGACTAACCACAGTACTTTCGTTGTTGCTCTGTTAAAATATCAAATGAAGTTGTTTGGATATCCCCCCCCGAAGGGAATTTTAAGTAATAGTTCTCCAGTTAAGAACGTTTTGGTGCAGCAGTTCGAAGGCTTCTGGTTACCGAAGCCCCACACAGGTGCTCAAATGGACAAAAAAAAAGGGAGCATAATGAAAGAAAAATTTCAAGTTCAACCCTTTTATAGCCCACATTTCTTTCAACTGGTAGCAATTAACTACTTCTGTAGGTATCGTATGGGGGTAATAAAGGATTTTGTTATATGATACCATCGGTTACTTTTGTGGCTTACGGTTGGTTTATGTTGAAATAATTCCCCAAACGTCCTTCTCTCGCTTAATGAACACAAATTACGTAAATTTAAATAAAGCTACATACCACTGGCTCCCTATCGAACATTTTGAGAAGGTAAAGTTTAAAAAGAACCTCCAATATACAGACATTCTGGGTTTAAGCTCTGTACTAAGTTTTAATTGGATTCACAATTAGAGAACTAGTTATAACCCGTAATTTTCTCTTTCATAACTTTAAAATCCCTTATCCAATTTTAATAAAAGTTGAATGAGTTTCCACAAAAAATAAGTAAGAGATAAATCATAAGAATTTAAAAATTTAGAAATTACAGATCTACGGAATCCCAAATCCGATTTCAGGATACATAAAACACAAATCTATCGGAATGAAACTTAATTTAAGTTATTTTTATGGTACTATACATCGAGATTTTCAAACAATGGGTACGAAAATATTGGAGTACACCTTAGTTGTTCGAAATTTGTTCGCCTTTCGATTTTTATTTTACTCAGTTAGTTAATCGCTTTTATGCTTTGAGGAGCTAAATGTACATTTATTCCAGATAATGCACTCTACTTACCATTTCCTTAAAACAACCAATTCAGCAATATAAAAAAGACTTTTAGAAACGTAAAGAAAGGCAACAAAAACGAATTAATTTTAACGAAAAACTAAATTAGGTTCCAGGAGGAGCAGAAGAGGCAAACGACGACTGGTTTACACTCGTAATACTATTTTATTGTTTTATTCAAGAGAAATTATAATTCACCACTCATTAGCAAAAACTAGTAGTATAAACATGGTCAGAGAATTAAATATTTAAAATTAGATAACAAATGTACTTAGGTGACAAGTTTAATTTAATCATTTATTAATAATAAATAAGGGCATTAATAATACATTCATAGAGGGACTTAGGAGTAAAACAATAACATCCGAGGAATCGACGAAATTGATGGGAAGGGGAATTGAGGCGAAGACGAGAGGGGGAGCAAGTGAGTTGGCTATGCGGGTGATAATATTTACAAATGTGTTCACATTTAAACAAATCGACCAACGGGCAAATACAAATAACTGTCTGTGTTTTATTTTGTGTATTTTGTGGTATATATGATTTTTTTGTGTTCGATCAACTCAAGAGGACCCATCGCGGGTTAACCTGTTCAAATTAGCAAACCAATTTGGATCACTGTCGTGTTTAAATTAAAATAAACTTACCGACAACTTTAGTGTTTTGTTTTGTTATTTGTTTATCTCTTTTCTGTTTCTGGCTTACAACACCTTACAGGTTACTCGTAGCTACTAATCATCGAAAGGAACTTCTCGTTTTCTTCTGTTTTGTGTGTAATTCGTTGCTAATTTAAACAAATTGACGAATGTGTCGAATGCTTGATTTGTTTCTTGTTTCTTATATAATTTTTTTTTTATTATTATTCTCTCGAAAAGTGTTGCGCTTTTTCATACGTCCGTTTTAAGTCGAACGAGCTCTTTCCCAATAGAGAAAAACTTATAAAACCCATTCAGTTGGCGACGCGTTAATCGTTAAAAAGCTATAAAAATAGTTGACATCCTTTTTGCTCTATTACCTAACGAGTTTCTTTCTGTCTTCCTTTAAATTTAATTTTTATTTATTTATTTTTGTGTTTTTTTTTTATTATTAATTTTAATGAGAAATCGACCAAGTTACGTCCCTAACGATTAAATAAAGGTCCTAAAAAAATTTACAAATTCTTTTTTTTTTTTTGTTTTTAGTTGGCGAACGCACCTAAGGTTAGAGAAAACTATCGAGACAAATGCTTTTACCGTTTCCCGGTGTGTTTTCCAATTGGTATTTCTTCTTCAGTGGTTTTCGGTTTTCTTATTCGGCTTTTAGGCCTGGCTCTCTTGGCTAAGTGTTTCTTCTTCTTGCTTTTTTATTTATTATTATTTCGAAAATACAAACGTTTCTTCTTCTGGGCTGCACACTGGGGAGAGGAGGGGACAGATTTAGACCGCCTCTGCCTCACCTAGTCATCGCACAGTAATTGTGTAAAGGTAGCTACTGTTGCTGCGGTTAAGATGATGATATACACGGATTAAAATATATTGTCCACTTTTTGATTAATTTCCGAATCAAGTTAACGTTCTGTTGTTGCGTCTCTGGTGTTCGCGCTTTCCCATCGGGTTACTCGGATTCATCGTCCCGATCATCGAATCCTGTTAGATCTGCCGATTTTAGCATCCCTCGCGATAAAGCGTACTCTATTAATGCTAAGTGGCAGAAAACATACTGATCAGGCATTTGTATCGAGTAGGCTCGCTGGGAACGAATTTTTTCCACAGTTCCCTTGATATCAGCAGTTCCGACATCTTCTAGTCGAGATATGCATATATCCAATGTTATGAATGTCCCTGAAAATAAAACATTTATGAAAATTTATTAATTATATGAATCCTTCGATAATCGCGCATAAACTCTAACAATAAGGCGGTGTGAAGAGCTTTTCTTTCATAAAATAGCCCATTTAGATTAATATTTTATCAAATATTCCATACAATTTACAAATAAGGCTGTAGTTTTTACGATTTGCTCCACTGGTTTATGACCTTTCTTGTCTTCAGTTGATACCAAAAGAGTATCTAATTAGACAAGTATAGTCCTCATGAGGAAATGACCAAATTGTAATACTCGAATTAATAATTATAGTAACTATCCATGAACTTTGTAACAATGAAATCATTAATTTTTAAGTAAATTAGCTGTAGAAGGTTTAAATAGGGCCATTGTTAACCCACGATACTGATAATTGAAAATCTAAAAAGTTCCCTTTTTGCGTAATGATTATAAAAAATAAATCTTACCTGTACGACCGATGCCGGCACTGCAGTGAACTACAATTGGTGGTCCTCGAGGATGTCCAGCCCATGTGTCACCTAACGCCTTGACCATTTGGGCCTGTTTATCACGTACTTTTTGTAAGAAATTTAACATCGCCATTGCAGACGTTGGCACCCCATAGTCTGGCCAGCTTGTGAATTGCCAGTGTGATACATTACGTGTTTCGTCAGTCTGATAAAGAATTAAAGAGAATAATTACAATTAGTTTTAAAATAAATTTAAATATATTTCTCTAAGCTTCTTTCTCACCTTGGTATTAGTCAGTTCTAAAGATGCTACAGTGTAATCCTCATTTGTTTCCACACTAATTGTCCGCACTCGATAATGTCCAAACTCACATGTACTACCTTCTATTGATTCCCAGTATTGGCCACATTTAACTCTACCTGTTTCCATGACTCGTGTCGCCATAACTATAACTAAACAGTGTTGTTCCCATATCATCCGCCAAAAATCTCTGGACGTCTTTGGTAGTGGACCTATCGATAAATATAAAAATAAAATTGTTATTTTTCTTTAAAACAACAAATTGAGGACATGTACCTTGAGTTGAAATATATGCGTTTTTCTGCTTATATCCATCTACGAAATTTGCGTTAATATAATCGGAGGAGGGATCTTCTTCCTCTTGAGATAAAATTACTCTACTATGGTCGTAACATAGAACGTCTGTATATCTGTTCTTTGTTAGATTATTTCGCATTCTAAAAGCAGAAAATTTTAATATACGTATATATAAAATTTGTAGAGTTTAGAGGTATTTACCTAGCGTGAATGAAAGTCCCTTCAGGCGGCCTACTCCTTATTTCTACATATTCCTTAATTAGGCCTTGCCGCCCTCGCTCCTTTACCATTTGAACGATTTGTTCAATTGTTTTTGGATCTCCTTCTGCCCCAGCCAGACTGTCGTCATCACTAAAACCAGATGAAGCGCTACTTGGTGGGTTTTCTGACCAAAACTCACTTAATGGAGCTGTAGTCTCGTGATTATTCAATTGTTCATTTGTTTCACTTTGGCAAACTAAATCCGTTGATAGTTGTGGAACATTTGGTTGCCCAATGTTGGCCAATAGTTCGTCCTCACGATTCGTCATCGATTTGTAGCAATGCAATAACCTGCCCAGAATTTAGGTGAATCAGTTTACAAATGGTGGACATTTTAAATTTTTTTTTTTTTTTTAGGATACCTACCATGAGGAGTGATCTATTTCTAGAGATCCGCCTAAGTGAATTGGTAGTGATTTTCTTGGAATATGCAAACCTAGAGTGGGTATAGAAACGGTGAATACTCTCTCTCGAAGTTTCTCTCGGACGAAAAGGCGTAAAATTTTAAAGGGCGCCTTAAACCACAACGGCGCCGTCACGATTAGCACCTTTTTCAGACGTGCAGGATATCCTCCCTGGAAAATAAAGATAAATTTAATTTAAACAATTTTAGAGAATTATCGTAACGCAATTGATTGAAATGTTTAACTAGTTTCACACCGCAGTTAAGCAATGAAACATGTGTACAAGGTCTCTTGTTGTGGAATACGATACAAATCATAAATCATTCGTTTCACTATTTATAGCAATGTTGCATTTCTGCATTTCTTTTCAGAATTTAACAAGCATCTCTCAGCTATGAAAAAATAAAAATGATACGATTTACATGGTGCTCTATAAGCCCCCAAGTTTATAGCGATTGATTTAGATCTGTTAGTTACATATTGACTGCGTTTATCAGTTGCACAGTAGTCAATTCTTTTCAACTACTCAAATGATTAGGTATGATTTTGCAATTTGTATTCTTGATTAGATTCCGATTAAAGTAGCAAGATATCGGCAATAGTCACCAAAAAGATTTCCAAATAAAATTAAAGATCTTGAGCGAATATTGTGAAACGAAAGTACATTTATTTTTTACCTTTTTCTTTAGGCCCGAAACATAAATACAAATTTTATTAATAGTAATAATCAGTTAAATTTGAGTCCATATATTTTTTAAAATTGTACAACCGCACTCTAGAAAATCGCATTACGTTTACTGATGATGTTTTAAGCTCTAAACTTCATCAACGATTTTATTCTCAACATCATTTCCGAAGTTCAAGAAACTTGTTACTAAAACTCGTTAGATCGTAGATTTTTCATTCTATACGTACCCAGTATGGTTTTTAAAAATAGTACAAATTGTACAGTGTTATTAATCAAATTCGATACAAAAAAGCTACAAAAATTAATAAAATTAATTACATTTGCTGTATCACATAAACTTAATCCTTAAATTCCAGCTTGACTACATACATACAGAAGATTGGATTGATCGAAATCAAATACTGAATACACTTCTTTGGAAATCAAATTGAAAAGACTGATAAAATAATGTAAGGGTTCGCATTTTACTAAAGAAATCCATTTATTGAATGAAAACCTTTTCAAAATTACAATCTTGACAAAATAAATAAATATATTTCGTACATGTGCCATTTACATTTTATTTTAGAAATATTAGATGAGTATAAATGACACGTAATTCAGCATTGACACGAAATCAATTTATTTCGATTTCCATCAAAAAATTTTATAAAGCAAGACTACTTTAATATAAGAAAATTGTACCCTTTCAAGCACCATTAAGTGTTGTGGTTGACAAACCACCGAAATTGGAAAATTACTAAGTATCTAATCCTTCAATTGTAACATACAACCGCCTCGACCATTTGTAATAATAAACGACTCCGTTGGGATTTCATCGATTATTAATTCAGCTCAATTACACAAATACACCACCAATCCTTTTACCACTTCGAAACCTTTTTTAAAAGCACATTTAACGCACGCAATCACGACAAGAGTGGTGTTAAAATAGTAGCCCTTTCCAGGAGTAATTACTTCCATAATGCTTACCCTTATTCAGGTGATGATAAAAGCGTCTATACTTAAAATACTCATTTCCATCAACACTGATAGAATCTTTTATTATTATTATTATTTTTTTTTTTGCAATTTGCCAGTCACTTTGTTGGCCCGAACCCGAGTGATGGAGAAAAATGTAAAATATGTTGCTTTAATATGAACAAAAAAAATATATATATATACACATCACAGAAGCAGCATCGCGTGCAACCTAATTTACACAGAAGACCTACAGTGAAATTCCTATTCAATCCTCTAGGACAAAATAAATATATATATATATAAAAAAAAAAATCAGAAGAACGCTAGGACTATTCAGAGCGACGAGGATTCACTTTCTATCACATCTACTAGCTCACTGGGAATAATGGCGAGCCACCACACCGCCAGTCCACGGTCCTAGTGAAAGGAAAGAAGTTCATTTGGCCTAAATATTGAATCGACCACTTGCATGCGAACATCAGCAACATAAGCAGCATACCTTTCCCCCGGCGTTCTCTGTACCTTGCGTTCACCCCCCAAAAGGAGGAGGGTTGCACCACTTGGTACAGGACTGTGAAGAGTATGAAAGAACTAAAAACCCACGGTAAACACACCACCCCAATTGCAAACCATGCTGCCACTCACACACCTTCGAGTGCCCTGAAAGGCAGCCTCTATCTTTATGCTCGTCAGGGAGCATACACCGACAAACAAGCTATGCTCCTTATGCTGTACTATGCCATAGTCCATATTCTGCATTGATTAATAGAAATAAAAAAATAAAAACGTGTCCGCCTTTGAAAGCAGACTGACTAAGGGCTAAAAAGGGTAGTGAAAACATTCAGGAAAAGCAGCAGCTACACGGGCGCAAGAGGTCAGTAGTCAGCACGAGGGGTGGCTAGCCAGCTGTGCCTCCTCAGAAGGGCTTCTGTGATTTTGATACCTTCGGTTAATAACAAAAGCACGAATCTTATCGATATTTTTTTCTTATCATCTTCGATTTTGTTCTCAATTTTCTTTTAAAGCTGTTCTAGTTTTAATAAATCAGCAGTCAAACACCCGCAGAGATGGAGCTTTATTGATTTCCCGAAACCCTCCTCCCCGCTTAAGCAGCATCATGAGGGTGATGATACCAATGCAGTGGTTATAGTCCTCCTCATTGAATGCGCTCTGTCTGCACAGAATTGAGCTTTTATCTCTTGACTTTCACATAAATCTAGAAATATACATAGTTTTATTTCACTTTTCCTTTTCTTTTTTCTATTCCATTTCTTTTTAGGACATACTGCATAAAAACTGCAATTTAATCAATTTCGATGCTGGCTCAAGTATAGCACTAGGCCACCCTCTAAATAGAATTGTTTTTAAAAGATAGGAAGATATGCTCCTTTTGCGCAGAAGTTATTTTTAGGTCTCGATTTGGAGCAGTTTACCCTGCAGCGGGAAATGCGGGTGTTCTGTCTTAGAGAGATGATAGTAGAATAGAGTGAAATTGTGTGGTGCATACATCAGGTACATACAGCTAGAATTAGATGTAGATTATTAAAATCCCCCCCATGTCTAGAGTGCCACAAGTGGGGGGTACCAATCCCTAAGTGGTTTATGGTGTAATGATAAGAGTACTAAATCCATTCTGAGGAAACCAAGAAGCTATTTGTTCACTAAAAGAGTCACCGAGAAGGGAAGGAAACTAAAATCATTTCATTTCTCGAAAGTACTCCACAAAAATGCGCATAGCGTGCATCATGGCTAATCTAAAGCCAACTCCATGTATAAGGGTAATTCTTTTCTACAATTTCCAACAAAATTTTATTATAGTACCCTTTTGTTAGACGGAGTAAGTTAAAGTGAATCCACCTTATATAACTTAACTACGTGATGTAGTTCTTTATGTGAACATTCTCAGAAATTCAGCCATGTAAAGTCGACTTGAACTAACTCAAATTTGGATTAAATTCAAATTCACGAGCACTGAGATGTAAGTTATGAACGATGAGTGGTGTAATAAAACAAGATCAGTTATTTGCTTTTAGGCACTCCAACTGCCATGGAGCGAAAGTTTGCCTGCATTGTAATGGATTAATTTCAAAACTCATAATTTTATATTTTGAGTGGAAGTTACATACGGTTTTTATAATTAATCTTAAAATAACTGATTTAACTTTTTACTAATGGAAAATAAATGACGATAAAAGAAACATCTATTTTTTGATTCAATCGATAGTAGTAGTACTTTCTGAAAATTCACCATACTTACAAAGCTATAAAGCGAAATTCAAGAATTTTTGAAGTTGTAATCTACACTAGATCTACAATAGACTTGCATTTAAAACAGACTCAAATATTAATTAAGATTTCCTTTAATTGATGTTGTTAAGGGAATTTTATTTTTTAACCTCGTTCTTCTTAAAGTTTACTCTATACAAAAATGTGCATAAATACTTAATTCTGATTATTGTTGAGTATTTAAATAATTTAAAATTGATTAAAGCAACCATCAGACACTAAACATAACTCTGGTTCAAAAAATAGAAAATTTTATTAGATAAGAAAACGTTAACACCTAAAAAAAACATAAAGCAAAAACTAAAATACATTTTCATATGTCTCTTTTGAAGGAATGAGCATTTAAAAAATCCATTAACGAGTTATTCGAACGCAACCATCTGCAGAATGAACACTACATAATAAAAATTTTAGTAGGTATTAAAATCCCATAATATTTTCTGGATGCTCTTTTCATCGATGTGCCCTATTTCGATGAATGTCAGCTACGTCGGACTAGTGTAATTTTTATAAATACAAAAAGAGATCAAGATTTTCATTCAAAATTATTTTAACTTTATGAAAGGCGCAATTCAAAAAGAATTTACACTTTTTATTGGGGATAAAAGAGAAATGAGGATTATTTATTAGTATTAATTTTTTATTATTTTCAAATTTATGCTACTCCACCTACAATGTTTCCAGTTATTTCGAATATATTAAGAAAAATTTAACATGAATACAAACCACTTTATTTACACTTTGGAACTCTAGAAAGAGTAAAATTAAATTGTAGTAAAGTTAAACAATTCGCAATCTACTGCTACTAGATTTCTTAGAATACTCCGTAGCATGCAACGCCAACAGCACACGTATTTACGCAGAAACGCATTCATGCAATTAAATCAGCTATCGCTAATTTTCTTAGAATTAGAGATGAGTGTGACGTAATTTTGTAATGCAAATATTGCGCTGTAAATCATCGATGTAAAATTTAAGATGTGCGCATTAATCTGATTTGATCAGAGAGAGGTATAATGCATAAGACAAAATTACCATTTCATCGAGTAAAACAAAACAATATGCTAAACTTCGCAAACAGAGCGTAAATTTATTGATGCCGATGGGGCTCAGTAAATAAAGTTGAGTAACCTCTTAGAGAAATGAGTAATTTGTATTTATGTATTTTTTTTTCAGTAGTAAAGAAAACGTGTTATTGTAGAAATTGTCTTTTTTGGCCTCCAAAAAGGCAAATATATTTTCTTTCTGGTTTTTCCTTTTTTTTTGATCCAATCTTGTTTAAATCTTTGACATATTTGGTTTCAAAGAAAAATACACCCAAAAATACAGACAACGAAGTCTCATCATCAAGATTCTCTTTGTACCATTTTGGTATACTCCCCCAAATTCAATATTAAAATGAATAAAATAAACAAATTAATTTCCTTTATCCCCCACACAATACAGTTGAGTATACGCCATCATATTTATTCTACAGGTAGGAGTTGTATACATTTTCAATTTCAATTAAAAATTAAAGACACAATTTCTTCTTTTAAACCCTAGGTAACGAGAAGAAAATCCCACTCCTAATGGCACTTATTTGTGGCAAAGCTGGTGTTCCATCTTAAACTTAGTGGGAGGATTGCACCGATACTTTCTAATTTAAACTTAAACCATTATGTTTCAATTAATTCTGCGTCACGAAGTATTCTAAGAAATACGAAGGATACGATTACAAATTGATCAAAGAAGTTTTTAAAAAATTCATGCCGTGCGCTTCACTGAAGAAGCAGTAAAAGCAGAGATAATTAATGAATGTAATTGGAAACGTAATTAATTTTTCATAGAATTACTAACTGCTTCTTCACAAGTTTAAAGGTTCAGTTAAACTTGTTTTCAACTCCTCCATGCGGAGGATGACCGTCAGCTCTTTCCCTTATTGGAATTTAATGAAGTTAAGGAAGAGTTTTCGGGTGATTAAATTTACTCAATAATTTAAATCGGTTTCTGAAGTTGAGGAAGTAATGAGGTCTATTATGGAAATGTAAACGAGGGTCTCCTCCGAGCCGATCTTAATAAGCAGTTTTAGGGAGAGGAAGTCATTTTTGACGATAAATTAACAAAAAGTTAACGTACAGAAATCGTCGACGAAGATGAAGTGATGGTAGGGATTTTTTTATTACGAATTTAATGAAGCATTTATATGTAAACAACATTTAATTACAGATTAAGAATCACTTAACTTTTAAATCGTGACATAAAGTTGTAATCATCTTAACTTTACCAGGTTTTAGCAGATTTAGATGTACTTTGTATGGAAACTCTTAATAAGATTGAATGATTAAGCTAAAGTAAATTTATTCAATAAATTTTTAAATATCACTTTCGGATCATCCCTCTTCATATTTTTAGCAAAGTTTTCAATAGCTTCTTTATATTTATAAATTATTATAGCCCATTAAAGAATGTGCAGCACTCTCCTATAACCCACACAATACATAATAAAATACTAAGGGCAAGGGCTCATATATTTATTAATGTGTCCTCCTTCATGGAGCCAGGTAAACGTTAGAGCACCTTATCCACGTTTATACTACAGCACTCAAGAGTTTGTAAGTATGAAAGTAAACTACCCCTAGAGCTTCTAGCCGCCCTTTTTGTTGCTTGGAGCATTAACGTCGTCATTAATCATTGATGGAACTTTTATAACCTTTGTCATTTAAATCACCTCTGACCTTTTTTCAACTCGTCTTCAGTTTCATTCCTGATAACGTGTATTGTACGTTCCTCGTCGTATATAAAAACATTTTATGTACAATTTTCGACCTTCAGGGTTTGCTTTCGTAACGCCCACTTTAATTACTTTATAAAGTATTTGTTTTTTTATATTATTTATTTTTTTCATTAAAAAATTCTTCATATTTGCAAACTGTGAAGTAGGCATGCATAAGTTGTCTAAATATAGAATATTATGGAATAGATTATTCCGGTTTTACTCTAAGCGTATTAACTTTGAAACGAATAAAACCAGTAAAGAGCTACTCTATTTTATTTATTTAATATTTTATAAGCTAAAAGAAACTTTAAAGTATTCTGGTAATATTTAAATCATCCAATTTTAATGTACTTTTTTCTAATTTTCTAATATTATTCCCGGAAAAACTTATTTTCAAAATTCTTCCATACCCTTTTCTAAAATTAGAAAAGGAATGTAATTTAAACCATGTTTATAAAATTAAAAATTATTATACAACTACTGCAAAGAGGGGCAAAAGTAGCGTCATAATGTGAATTGGTATCAATTCTATTAGAAATGATTAAAAATTGGACTTTGTTTTCCCATAGTTTATTTGAAGGTGTAAAATTGATGACAAGTTTAAGAATTTAAAAAAAAATTATATCGATCAAAAGAGCACCTCCTGAGAGTTGATGCACATTTGTGCTAGTTTTATGGCATTTTGAATTGTTGCTAGCGAAATATCTGGCTCCAAATTTGTATTTCTTCTTCAATCTCGGTTTTCAAGACTTTGCAAGGTTTGTAGTTTGTTGTAATAAACGCGAGATTTTAAAAATCCCAAAAAGTTCAAATCACCAAAACAGGAGATCACACAGCTAGGAAATTGGTGTTTTCAAAATCTCCATCGTTTCCCGAGATGTGTGAGTAGTTGCTTCGTCCAGACAACTAATTCTCTATCTTTCTACAACATAAATGCGAAAGCAGAAAGGCATTTGACGATATTTGCAAAAATTATGACATTACTGTTACCCCACCTATAAATAAATACACCTACATAACACGCTCGTAACCTTCGTAAAACATTACTTTTCCTATTAATCATATAATTAAAAATCTATTATCAGAAAAATTACATGAAATGAAATGCTATCCTGGTATTTTGTGGAGGAACGCAGGGATCAAAATGAAAATCTTTGATGTTCAACAGTTTGCCAAACTCGCAGCATAGTAAAGGCCAATTACATGTAAATAACGTGGACATTTTCCAGTGTATGAATCTACACTCAATTTATTTTTGGTTTATTTTTAAAGTTATTTTGAGAACAAATATGTTAATTAAAAATTTTTTATGAAAATCTATAGCCGTTCAATACGACTTCAGGCGCAGAAAAAAAGAAACGTAAATTGTTGTGCCGGCGTTAAAGTGTTAAACAAGAATTTTTATGAATTTTCTTTACTTGATTAACACCTTAAATAGTTGTTAAGAAAACGTGTGAGTAAATTTTGCTGTACATAAAACCAAAAAAGTTAAATTTCCATACTGATTAAAAAATATTTTTCTTTTCAGAAATTAGAAACGATGTAGGTATTAAAAAAAATACGTATTAATGCATATTAAAATCGTGATAGAATTACGATGCAGTGATAACTCTAATTATTTATGTAAAATTATTGCCTCTATTTCTAAGTCTTATTTCTTCTACAATGTTTTTATTGTACAACATTTTTTTGCTGATATTTGGCTATTTAATTTTAATTAAATTCAAGGAAGTTTTTAAAAGAAAAAGATTTAATTCAGCCGTACACATGATACACACATATGTTGCTCTCCCGGAGCTTATGTACAGCAGGATACCTTTCACTTTGCCTACACACACTGTTATCTGATTTTTTTAGGAAGAGGACCTAATCTAGCTTTCAATAGAATTCAAGGGATCGATACTCTTAGATATTCCATACAGAAAATGACCCACCTGTATATGAACCAAAGGGTCTACTACAGAATAAACATTTCCAACACAACTAGAGATTTTAAATTATGTACAATCTACAGCATGCATACCTTTCCGAGAATTCAAATCAATTGAAGTTAATTTTCCTGTTTTCACTGTGCATACGAAGTATGTTTACCATTCCAAGGGGAATAAATTAAATAATTAAGAATCCCAAAGCTCAAGGCTACTTGGCAAAAGCCATTATATATTGATGTAATGTTACCCGGAAATTATTTTTCCAAAGTAATATTTCTGGGAAATCACTAAAACAAAACGCAAATCTCCCCGAATATGAGCATAATTCGCATATGAGAGTGATTTCTCTTTAATTGATAGCAGAATTGAGGCGAAACGGAAAAGAAAGCGTATATTACATCCAAGCAGATGTAGTCGTTTCAACGAATGTGCAAATATTAATTCGGAGTAATTTAAATTTGGAGCTTGGGAAACAGTTCCGCGAGCCGCACACCGATATATAGGTCAACTGTATGCAGTTTATGCAGTGATGTGGATAAATTTAAAAAGTGTTGCACTTCCCGGTGCTGCAGCGAAGTAAGCTTCCATCCCCCGAACCGACTTACGCAAACATTTGTTTATAAGTTTTTGCTTAGCTCTCCAAGGCGAGCATTAGGTTGTAAAATAATGAAACTTTGCATTTTAGCAGGAAAAAAGAAAAACTTTTCTATTTGCGCAATTCGAGCAATGTGAGCAATTTTATGTTTAAATAAAAAGAAATTTCGTTGATTAAATGTTGCTTAATCGCTCTATGATTGGAGTCGGAGCGACATAACTACTTAAGTGATTTAATTGATTTGAAGAAAGCTGAATTGATAATCTATTCGGTATGAAGCAACGTTGTCGAGTTATTTGACCGAGTGCACTTCCATTTAAATTAATGCATTAATTCTCGAAAGAGACCCCCACACGGCAAGGAGAGACTGTCTTAGCGAAACGAAAACGGAAAGTGAAACAATGAATTTCTTAAGTTTTAGTCGGTCTGCGCAAGCCAAACTTAGTTCGGATGAGTGCGCATAACGCTTATTCGATGATTCCGGCGGACGTAAGAGGGGCCTTTTGCATTTGACCTCTACCTATTTTCGAGTTATTTAACGTTTCCAAGGAATTTCAGCAATTAATTGCTGATTTAAGCGAACGAAAGCAAAAACTCTTAGATACGCCCCATCCCTCGAAAAATGCTTTAAGAAATATATACAGAGGGTATTCTGGCGCGCAAGACCATCGCCGTTGCCGCTGCTGCCGTGACGAAAGAACGACGACGACGACGACGATGAAAACGACGCGCTCATCAAATGAGGTAAATAAAATACCTGTGCAGCTGGCTAATCAAAACATCCGACAAATCCAAAGTTCGTCCGCTAGAATCGCGAGATACATAGACTCGCGGTCGCGGTGCAAGAAAAATTAGTAAGGCTACATATTTTGCAGGGGAAGAGGAAGCGGAAAGGAGCGGAAGGTGGAAGACGACCGGAGGGCGGTAGTTGTTGAAGCACGTGTGGCAATTTCGAGATATTATTATTGAAGAATTGACCTGTGGAGCGGATATGGGGCTAGAAGAGGACAGCCTGAAGAATTTTTCGCTATACTTTCTGGCGTAAGAAGTCTCCCCACCGGGGGACGGAGCTGACTGTCGTCTGGTGCGGTGAGTCTCATTAGCAACTCCGACTACGTCACGCTATTGAATAATGAGTCCTTCTTCCCCCACGTTATGAACTTGTTAGCGCGAAGCTTTTCGCGACGCACACCGCGCAGTATATGCTGTCGTTGCCGCGCTGGACTGGGGCCTGGGGGCCTCTTCTGGCACTCGCCAGAATTGGGAACATACGCAACATTCTAATGAGCTGACTAGCACGAACCGAAATTGGAAGTGTATTTCCGATCCGGACTATAGTCGGGAATCAGCTAAATCTGCAGCACCGCAGAATAAAACAAGTATCTAAGTAGCGCGATGTATGATGAGCTCACCTTGAACGAAAGGAAGGTAGGTAGGTATAGGCTACTTATGCAAGCTTTCTCCCGGAATTTTTCTGCAGCCACTGTCTAAAGAGCCGCCTGCTTTTGTTCCTGGGGGAGCCCGCGGCACTTTTACATAAGAACCTTGCGGAACACTCGGATTCATTCACAGCACACTTCGCGGCAACATTGATTTTTTCACAAATGGCCGGCGGCGTTTTCTTTTCCTATTCCTTGTCTTTGAAGAAGACAGCGGAAGCACACATCGCTTGCCGGGCGAGCCCCACTTCTAGCTAGAGAGACGGAGAGGGGGAGGGCTCCTTTGCGTTTTTAGCGCGATTCCTTTGTTTTTGGCACGATCTTTCACACTTTTAAGATGCACCACTAAAAAAAAATACCACAGATCCGAATTTTGCGGCGCACTAGACGGTGCAACAGAATGTTGAAAACTGAGAAAACCCAAAATTCAAAAAAAAAAACTACCCCGAGAACGACAAAACTCGACGTCGACTATCGGGAAAATCTACAGATTCACTGAGCTGCTTAGCCCAAAATCCAAGGGAATTATAAATGAATCCGAATCCGGCGAGTGTATGTTACTTTGGGGCTTTTTGTCACGGTCCAACCGTGCAGATTTGTTCGCTTTGTTTTGGTCCGAAACTGCTATATAATGAGAGAAGTGGATCCACTATGGGCGAATTTCGCGAAATGTACACAATACCCCCAGAGAGCAGCCACTGGCGAATAATAAAACACACAGCTCGTGAGCGACAACACGAACGATGAAATACGAAAATTATTCGCATTCACTGTGAAACGGAAAACGGAACGAGCTGTTTGAGATCGATTTGCGGAAATCGACGAGTGTGCGCAGTAAAAAAATTCATTCACTTTTGTTTTTATGGATGCTTTATGGGCTCTGCCCCCGCACAACAACGACAACGACAATTTTTGACGATGGTTGCCAGCTACGGTCTGATTTACACGGGGTGCTTTTATGCGATAGAAAAGTTTGTTGTTTAGCAATAGAACGCTTTCTTGAGGGAAAAAAAAACATGCTCCAACGACGCTTTCCCGAAGGCGTTCTGTGGGAAATGCTATATATATATTTTTTTGAATTTTTCAAATGGCGGTTTTATGTGCGATTGCCACGCTAAATGAGCACTAAACTTGCTCGTTTGGTAATAACTCTTTGGTACTACTTTACTACTGTTTTATTCAATTTTCTCAGAAGTCTATAGTTGGATATGAGATAAGCAAGAAGGGAATCCTTCTATGTCTTCAAAATATCCATCCTCTCTAGCACAATTTATCCCAATAATGAAAATTTTGAAAGAATTTATTGCCAGTCACTGATCCTTGTCATATAGCCATGAAAAAAATAAAAATAACACAACTGATAAGGCTGTAAAGGAACCATAACTAAACTAAAATCATGGACAAATTATTATTGATGTTGACTCAGTTCAACTCATGTTTAATTCAAAATACCATTCATTATTTCGTTATCTGTCTTTTACAGAGTTTTTTATCTGAAGGATTTATATGGGGTTAGCTCTATAATTTTGTTACAATATCAACAAACAATTACAAGCGTAAATTAATTAGAAAATAGTGTTTTGAAATAAAATATAAACACTATAAAAACATTACTAGAAAATATATGTTTAAGATGTTTGGAATTTTCTTAAATCCTTTAATGCGAGAATAAAATTCTTTCATTGTTTAACCCATTCACTGCCAACTACGAGATATCTCGTAGTTGCCTATAGCTGAATATGATCTCGGCAGCCAAAGAGTTTATAAATCTGCTAGTTAACATTTAAACTTGTGTTTATTTTTTATTTGTAAATAAAGTTTTGGAGAAAAGTATATATGTATAATAAATATATAGTAGATGTTATTTGAGCATAAAAATTCATAGCCTTAGAATACGTATGTAAAATTAGTATTAATTTCTTACTAGCCGTTTTATTTTCCTTTAAATTTAACCATGGCTACATAAAAGGGTTCCACCTGACAAGAATTCGTGTAAGTAATCAGGCTGAGCCATTTTTAGAAATCACCTAGGTAAATTCTCTGTAATTGTTCTGATAACAAAATTAAGTATGTAATCTATAAATAAAGCTCAAGGTTCGACCTTGAAAATTATAAGTACTGATCTAGCGGATGTTATACATGACTAATTTTATGTGTCATTGTTGTACATAGCAACTATTCAAGTGCCTATACAATATAAAGACAAGAAACGAATGATATTTCCTACAAAGAATTTTTGTAAAATCTTTTAAAAATTCTGTTTGAAAAGCTTAAGAGTTAAGCAGTCTTAAATTAAAATCATCTTATGCGTTTCAAGATTTTGGTTTCTCCAAAGACAATTTAACTTATGTGAAGAGCTTTTTAATTTACATCTAAATCGTATTTAAACTTTTAATTTTTGCTGTAAATCCCCTAAATATTAAGAAAATGAAAAAGGCAAGGTTAAAAGAATTTTATATTTATCAGAACTCAAATTATCTATTACTGAATTAAGCTTCAACTTCCTTTATAATGATTAATAGACATGCAACAAATAAAGCAATATTTATACAAATACATATGTGTAATAATTTTATATTATATGCAATAATGATAATGTACTAATATTACTATGATATTTTAATTTTGTTCGAATTTTCAACAAACTCTTATCAATCAAGAACAACTGCAATCAGATAGATAAATTTTTGCAAGTACGCATTGTCGTTAAACAGCTTTCGGTTTTTAGATAGGGAAAGTGTAAATACGAGCACTATCAAGGTCTTGTGAAATATACCTAAATTTCTTGTAAATATTCAAAATAACTAAACTAATAAAGTTATATATTAAAATTAGTTTAGAACATGCAAAAAACTAAATGAATTTTTTTGTTAAATCGTATCAGTGGTATGTTAAATTATTAGATCCATTCTTTATGAAGCGTATTTAAGAAACGCAAATACAACTCCGCTTGCTAGCTGAAAAATGCTTCTAAATTACAGTCTAGGTTTAAAAGAAATTAGTTGAGCTAAAAATATCGTTTTGTGCTTATTTTATAATAAAATATGATTTATAAATTTTGTTTTTACTTCGATCTGGCAAAAGAACGGAATTAAAACTAAATTTAACTGATTGCTTAGTACCTTAATAAATTTTTGTTTTCACTTAGATCTGGCCAAATATCGGAATTCGACTGGTTGCTTAATATCTTACCAAATTCTGATTTGAAACTGAAAATCATCATAAGACGACACCATTTAGTTCAAAAATATTTGCGAAATATATGATTTTTTTACTTATTTTTCTTATCTTCAATTCTATCCTTTAATTTTCATTTAAACTTATAATTTTAATCTATTCAAATTCCATTTATTTTTTTATCTTACAATTCAATTGAAAGAAATATATTCTGTTTGTAAAAAATATAAAAACTTACCTTAAGCAAAGTTAGAATTTTCTGAGAAAGGTCATAGTCAAAATTAGAATACTTCGACCCACTCATATCGTAAATGAACACAAGCCCAGCCTTTTGTGTTTCTGTACTTTGAAGAGCAACATCTAGCTGATAGACAATACCTTGGAGTGTTGTTTTGTGCGTTACAGTCATAGGACTGTGAAGATTGGCAGTAAATAGGGCTATTGCTGCACCACTTGAATCACGACCTTGCTACATAAATAAAAATAAAAAGAAATAAAAAAAAATATATATATATAAAAATTAGATAAGAAAAAATGCTAACCAATTTTAAGTGTGAAAGTCTAAAATAGTTTTAAGATGATTAAAATAAAACTAACACTATAGTGCTAATGGAAATCTTACCAAGATTGTGAATTTCCCAGTTTCCAGCTCAGATCTGAGAGGTTCACTGTTCGGATCAAAATTATATAAGCCCTCCTTTTGCCTGATAAGCTCATGTTGCTCATAGAGTGCTACAGCACGTGGAACATCAAATTTTCGAGCGTATAAAAATTTAATAGCGGTGGATGTTGGTACTGGTTTCCTTACAGCGCATGTTCTAATATCATTTACGAGATCTATAAACTGCTTCACGGCCTGTAAAGATAAAATTAGTGTATTAAATTAAAGAAAATCATTAAACAAAAAACCAGGTGTTTTTCCTACAGCTAAACCGCATTCACAAATTATACGAGATGGATAAAACAATGCAACCAAGCTTCTCTTTTTTTTAAACTTGCAATGCCATAAGAAGCGTGCAATTCCCAATAATTTCGCAATACAACTCCGCTAATTAATTTGTAAAGAAATGCAAAAAAAAAGTAGAGGAATGAAAAAATTTCCACAGACTTTAAGGTGTAATAAAATGCAAATAGAGAATTTGTAAAAAAAAAAATGTTTCGTTGAATTCAAGTATTCGCAAAAAATTACGTTAACGATGGATACGTTTTAAGTGGTTTATTACCGACAATGTCCTCGTTATGCAATTGATTCCAAGAATCCAATTTTTCTTATGCAAATTGGTTAGAACTTGTGGATTAATGGCATGCTGTCTTCAGAGAGATTTATGTGTTAATCATTCGAAAAGAATAATACCAGATTTTGCCTTGAGAGGCCTTTGCTAAAAGATAATCATTTGAATCGCTTTAGTTTAAAGCTAGTATCTTTCACTTGACTACTGGTGTAGTTTAACTTTAAGAAAAGTCATTATATTATTACAAGGATAACGACTGGCGCCAAATAATACTGCCGTCATAAACTAGACCCTTTACAGAATTATTCAGATTAACATAAAGTAACTGGAAAGATAAAAGTACCCACAATATGAGATCTTAAAAAATGCAGCTACCCAGTTGTTTTTTAAAGAAATTGAATAGTTGAGTTGATTTGAACAGCTTTCTATTAAATCTTGCTGTTAAAATGATATAATACGATTTTTTTAGAATCTGAAATCCTTAGGTAGAGACAGGTTCTTAGGTTCATGAAAAGACTAAACCTCCAACCAATCTATGACCACATTCTCTACCTGACGCACTTGATTTAATAAAAGAATTCCATTGACATTACCGCAGCTCTAAAAGACCATAACTTTTAGTTAATGAATGAATCATACCCATATGATGTTAGACTTAAATTCTGAATTGTTTGATAGCAAAATGATAAAATACTACGGAAATTGCTTGATAAGAATATCGATCGAATGTGGTGGTATCATAAATTAAAATAATATGGTTTAAGGATGTTGCAAATATAATTCAATAACCTTGTTAAATTAAAGATAACATTTTGGTTTACCATTTCGCTAGAGAAATTTCTGTAGCTAAATCAGACGGTTTTAAAACAGGGATTGACTGGAATAATGAAAATTGATTATTTTGTATAGATACATTTTCATATACCTAAACTTTCAACAACTGCATAAACTCAACCTGCGAAAAATTCGAATGGATTATAAATCCGGACAATGAACGCAGGGGACCCCAAATAGCATTCGAGATTTGCATACAGCACAAAAATCAAATCAAATTTTACGAACTTTCAATAAACCTGTCGCCTATCGCATTGGATTAGGCCAGATAAAACCTGTTGTGTCCCATAAAATAAGCCCGGATACTGTTAGGTCTCGAAAAGGTAAAGTGAAAAAATATACGTTTATAATATTTTCAAATTATTTCTTTTTCAGAGGAAGTCGTTGGTGAACAATGCAGCTTTTGAGCAAACTTATAAAAGGAGACAGATTGTAAAAAGATTACCGCGAATCAAAGCTCACATCATGGCTAGGTATTTTTCCAGGTAAAATTTTAATAACCGCCAGAGTTGATCGGATGATCGCATGGACAGGGATAGTTGGTGATTAATGTTTTAATTGATCTTTCAATTAATCCCCTAGAGTTGATGTTGGCACGTACATGCAAATAAGCATCGAGGATCATCCGATGCACTCTCACTGAAACAAAATCGGGCAATATGCATCTCACCTTAAGCACGCATTCCACGAGTCCGCGGAAGACGCTGTACGTTCGTTCTTTAATCATTGCGCAGCTCACGATTTTAATCCATACTATTTCCTGCACTTTCCTCGAGGCGTGTCTCCCCTTGTTTGGAGACAGTATCGATTAAAAAAAAAACAAAAACAAAAATAAATAAATAACGTAAAAAGTTTCCAAAAATTTCTCCCGAGCACACAATGCACAATTAACAAGAAATAAACAATTCAATTTTGGACTTCGATAAATTCAGGGATCCGCGGAAAAAGTGTTAAACGTGAGCGCAGAAGGTAACCAGTTCGGTGAACCAAGCGCGGATCAAGTCTCTGACTCAATACCTGGCGCAGAAGAGTCATACCTGCTGGTGACCAAAATCAGCTCGAAGTCAATTTTTTAAGCTACAGACTGACGAAGACAACGACAACGACAAAGACAACAGCGACGACATCATTTTCCAGCCTTAAAAACTTTCTTCTGAGACTCTCCCCGAACATGGACCAGGACAGACGGATTGCAGTCTAAGTCTAAGTCCAAGTCGAAGTCGAAGACGACGCCTTACATTAGATACGGTGGCAGGGCAGCATAACGAGATGCAAACGCACAGAGTGAAACAGATTCACGATCATTGGGGGCTCCTCCGCTGGGTGATCTTGTCCATTTTGTGTGCGAGAAATTTTTGCACCGGATGGGATTAAGACCCGAGAACGACTTTGTAAGTCTTTCACGCTATGGCACCGCATCAGGCCAGTGAATTTGCCTGAGGAGAATATCTCAAGATTAAGATTTTCGATATACAAAGCATTAAGCCATGACTTTAACTTAGGAGGAAAATGAGGCAAGGAGGGAATCTATTCACCGAAAAACGTAATTGATCAAATTTACATGCGAGCAGCTGCGTAAAAATTGGGTTAATGATACCTTCCGCGGGCTTAGCATCTTAAAATTAACGTTATTCGATTAGAGCCTGCTCTTGCCTATGACATAATGAATCTTCGCGTGCCGCCTGCTGTTATTAAGGGGAAATCATGACTCTAGAGATACCGCCAGTAATTGTACTTGAATCTGTGAGATGTCTTGTTAACCGTCTTCGAAACCTTGAAAATCTGAGAAGAAATACTTTTAATTTAGCGTAAAAAAAAATAAACAGTTAGTAGTATGCTTTTGCCCGACATACAGAAGCGGATGGTCTACATTTTTAGATCTTCAGTGAGCACCTTAAATAGGCCTTCACTATTGTTAAAAATATGTAAACGAGGTTTGAGCCACTTCCTGCGCTTAAAAGCAAATTCATTTTTTAGATCTTTGTTTAGAAAATATTGCATACGATTTTTCAACTGCATTTAATTAAAAAGTCACTTTCAAAAGGCTCAATGGCTTCAATAAGTGAAACCGAAGGTGATTCCAGACGATGGGTGCGTGATAATAAAGCCAACGCCTCTAAGGTAACATGAATTCAAAAATTAACAATGGAAGAACGATTGTGAGCACCGCGTTCAAGCGATTCAAATGGGGCACATTGTTGCAAAACCGCAAATGTTGGCTATTTTTATGACTGAATATAATCAAATTATTTGATGACAATTTTCCAACAAAAATTATTTCAAACATTGCATCAAATATCGCAATCTGTAAAGGGGCACAAAACATTTTAAAAGGTCACCTAAATGAGAAGCTACTTCACAGATAATTAATTGAAGAATACTAAAAAGACTGCAACTTTTCACAAAAGAGAAACATCGCCTTCAGCATAGTCTGGAGTAGAATTTTCCATTGTTTACCCTGCAGCTGAAAACTTACAGCTCCTCCAATTGTAAATTGGCCTTGATTTTAGAGCTCAGGGCATTTTATTGTTGAAATATGAAAATTCTTCGCTGTTCCGTAGTATTGACTGCTTTCGAAATTTTATAATGATTTAAGTTTGCGAATTCATTAAATTTTGTAAATGCCTAATTTGTAAGTCAATATTTTGGTTTATTGGTGTTTTTTAACGTAGAGCATATATTTATAGAGGTTGTAAAAATTATAGAGTCAACTATAAATTTACAAAATTATATCAAAAAATTTGTAAATTTTTTAAATTTTAAATCATTAAACAATTTTATCTTTTCTACGCTATAAATAAAAGTTTAACTATTTATTAGGTGCTAAAATACTTTCACTATAACTGTTTGTATATTTAAACTATAAAGGTAAATAGGAATGTAAAATTTCAAAATTCATTTGTCAGCGATATTTGGAACTCTGTACAGATCCATAGTTGGTGAAGATGCTCGGGGGATGAAAATTTATTTTTCTGCAAATAACTTTAAAAAAGTCTTTGACTACAATTCAATTTGGTTCGTTTTATTATAATGAAATCAAACCGATTTAGGTCGTAGCAGTAAAAAGTGAAAACGAAAATTAAAAACTTAACTTTCTCCATGATATCTCATTGGATAAGTCTTTCATAATGTTAAAAATATGTTTTTTTTTCGATTTTTAAATTCTGAAAATTGTTTTCGTATTATTTGTAGAGAATATAATTTTAATTTCCCAAAACATGAGAGTTTCAGGAAAAATATTTCTTAATATCCATAATCAAGAACAACTGCAACTTTGTATACGATAAAAATTATTTTTCATAAAGTTTGAGACGTCAAGTAACACAAAAATTATCAGCTTCAAAGAAAACAACTTTGTTCTTTACGAAAATGTTTTTTTTTATATCAACAAACTTAAAACCCCCGTGCCGAGCCAACTTTTTTTACAGCTCAGAACTCACCCGCGAATAATACCCTGGATGAAAATCACGTAGGCAGGGCATAGAGAAATATGCAGACCAAGTATTTGGGTCCTGGAAGACATACTTTAATTCGGAATTCACGGAGTATTCAACTCCTAGAGTAATGGGAAAAATTTGTAAAAATAAAATTTTTCTATATTCCCAGGAATTCTATTGAATGATAAAATTTTTCAGAATGTAGGTTACAAAGAGAAAACTTTATAATAGAATTTTTTTGTTAGTGCAAATCCCTTTAAATGAAGTGTGAGATTTTGAAAATTTAATTCTTTTTAGTCTAAAGGTCAATTGTATTTGTGGAATAACGTTGTTCTGATTCAAAATATTGCCTAAATTATTTTATTCGGCTAAATAGGAAAGCCTTTTATAATTTGTTCCGGGTTCTTATTTGCTTTAAAAGGCCAACGACCTGCAAATTCCCCAGACCAAACAACATATAAATTCAATTTTAATTTGTTTTGTATTGCAGTGACATAAAATTTTATTTCCTCAAATGTTAGCATACGGCCTCGGAATATTTTAATTATTTTCTAAGAACGATAAAAGCCCCGACGTAATCAGCAGAGTTCATTTGCTTTCCATTTTTTATGCTAAGTCGTTGGCTTAATTACTAGAGCGCTGCATCACTGTACCCGCTGTGGCGGAATGAAAGTCGGATGGGCTGATTATCGCTGAAATTTCTTCGTAAATGGAAACCACATCACGATTCAGGGAAATCTAAAAAAAAATTAAAGTGATACGTGTCGTGTTCACAAATTCTTCTCTCTTAAAAACAATTAAGAACCCCTGACTGCTTACTAAGTGGAATCGTGGACTGATTTTCTACTATTAGTTGATTCTAATGCGACTTCCTGAACGTCGTAAATCATTTTCTGAATGAAATGCCACAGGTCACAATCTGCCTTCATTTTTGTTGCTGTGACGATATGGGGTGAAAAACTGAAAACAGACACTGCATCACTTGGCTAGCCAAAGAGGTGTCATCTCACCGCTTGTTTTTTTTTTAATTAACGCGAAATGCTCGCTCAACCGGAAGCATGTAGTTTCTGCAGAGAATTAGAAATTCATGGAAAAGGCCACTTAGGCAACATCCCTTGGATTCCTAGGAAGCAACACACCTGTGAGGTGACGAGAAGGCTCCTCTCCTCCTTCACGCCACCTCTTCAGTCTTTGTTCGGTGTGGAAACCGGGCGCAAATTAGCGGAAAAGGCTGGGCCCTCATCGCAATCGCACCCAACAGAGGAGGCATCATCAAGCGAGCAAGACTGTTTTTGTTTAAAAACAAATGAGGGCACAGCGAGCATTAGACACAAGCGGAAAGATATCGCAAAAATCTCAATAAAAAGTCATTTCACCGCCCACCAGGCTGCACCGAACACATGATACCACCACAGGCGCACGATTTATGAATGAAACCGTGAGACGTCCAAAAGCCACCACTACACGGGCCGGGCAGGGCCCCCTTTAACGGGAATTCACTTTTGCAAAATTCCGATAGAGAATTCAAATTATCAACAAAATCTCCGATTACGTTCGAATTAATTTTGATTATCTTTGGCTAGTTGAGGATTTACAACATTTCATTGGGGTCATACACTCGACATAAATCTCCTCTCCGCGGGGGAACCAGCGGATCACTTGAGGAATTCGCACAGATTGCACACACCACACAAAGCAAACCGATGGGATGAGATTTGTTTTCCTAGAACTTATTCTCGCCACTGACATTCATGTTTTCCATTTCCTTGCGACTGGGCTGGATACTTTTGTTGGAATTTCACGTATGACGGTACACTAAAATCTGTGGTACCTTTTCGTTGCACTATTTCTACTTAAATAACCAGAGTGATGTGGGAAAACGATGAAAATCTACTTACCAGCTCGTGGTCGGCTGGCAAGTCTGACGCCATTTTGGCTAACAATTGATGGTCGTTTGCCATTCAGTTGGTCACCCTGACTCTCTCTGACTACTCTGGAAGTACAGTCGGCGAAATGTTCGAACTTTTCCAGTCAAAATTTGAAATTCAGCGTTAAGGGCAGCTGGTGGGAAAATCGTTTGTAAAATTAATAAAAAAGCTTCAATTTAAATTTACCTTGAACATTTATTATTGTTGGATTATTTACAACTAGCTAAAATTTCAAATATCCACAAAAATTGCATATTTCGAACTGTCGGCTAACTATTTTTTTATTTTCATTCCTTTAGTAATCTAAAAAACTTGGGGATTGCTCCATTTTAACTCGATTTTACATAAATTTTATAGGCTGGAAAAAATGAATTTAATTTTAAAAACCGATAAATTAAATTCGCATCTATTTTAATCCAAGTCAAGAACCGAGTTTTTCCGGGACATTCCGAGCCTGCCACATAGCTGGATTACAGCTGGTTCTCAATTGCGTTGTCAAAAGTTGTTTCTGTCACTTTTTATGTGTGCAATTTCATGCAACGGCTGATGCACCTGTGTGTGGGAATCGCGAGTGTTCAATGGCGGATTTGATTGGGGGTGGTGGAGCGAACGGTCGGAACAACAAGCAAATTTCGGTAAATTTATGCGATTTAAATGGGAAAGATCCAAAAATGAGCAATCCGTACGGTCCGCGCGTTGTGACTATTTACAAAACAGAAACGGGATTCGGGTTTAACGTGCGCGGCCAAGTGTCAGAGGGCGGACAGTTAAGATCAATCAATGGGGAGCTCTACGCCCCGCTGCAGCATGTCAGTGCGGTGCTCGAAAATGGGGCTGCGGAAAAGGCTGGCATCAAGAAGGGCGACCGGATCCTCGAGGTGTAAGTAAATAGGAAAAATAAAAAAAAAACGGGCCCATCTCACGTACCAGTCACTTGAGCCATTGATCGAATGGATGGGGCTCTTTGTCGCTGTAGCTTAGGGCTCCCTTTCACGTAAAAAAAAAAGGAGGGGGAAGAAATTCTGCCGCTTCGTTTTACATAATTAAGAGGATTTACGGTGTCTGCGGGGCGTCCACTTGATCTGTTCTGCATAAATCTAATTACCGCAAAATGTTCGTGTCCCCACAGTGCCCTGCGTTGCCCTTTTCACTAAAAGATCCCCCTCTGGCGTTTGCCACAACGGGCAGCGGAGTCCCCAAGTTTTTTTTTTTTTGCTTTATTCTTTTTAGTCAATTTGTTTTCGTTGCACAAATGAAATACGTTCGGCACTGGCGAAATAATGCAAAGTTTCAAAACAACATTTTCTTGGTGATTGCTGCTCTGACGAGCCAGGGGAGGGGACGTCCTTGGGTAACTTGGGCGACTTGGGAAGCGCGTAAACACGTTGTGATATTGCTCAGTGGCAGTCGAAGGCCAATTACAGGTAAATTTAAAACGCAACTATGTCCTTAAGACTTAAAGTCGCAGACAAGGCGTCCGCCCCCCGCGCTAGCTGCGAGTCAGGAAAAAGATGCCGCTTACGGCAAAAACAGCTTAGTCTTGTGTTCGCGAAGAAAATGCTGAAATTGAAAAGGTAGGATCACGTAAGGCGATAGCTCACAGCTACCGACAACAGCTGAGGCAGTCAAATTGAATCGATGTCCGGTCATTACTTGCACCTTAATGCCTTAGAATATGATTCCATTTCAAGGATTGTTGAGGGCTCAATGTAGTAAAAATGCAATTCTGGAAAAATGTAGGTCTAAAGAAAAGGTAACCCAGACAAAAACAAGAGGCGCGGCATATCACTTTTATCTCTATTTCATTGGTTGTGTGAAGGATCTTTGGTCTTAAGGGATATTGTGGCTTTTCGATGCGAAAGACTGAGTTAGGTTTTATTGAACTCTACAGACGTAAGTCTGTAATCAATAGTCCCAGTTCATTTTTGCCACTTGCGGTGCGGTGCTCCAAATCTACTTCAGTCTGAGTGGAATCCTTCAAAGGGCTGAGAACTTCCTAGGGCTTAGAAACAAGCAATATCTTTAATTAAGGCTTTACTTTCACCCTTAGGCTTGAAATCTCAATAGTTTTCACATTAATATAATTTGATAATTTTATAATACTTTTATTTCCTCTAGACTCGAACCCGTATTCAAATTCCGTCTTATTAAGCAAATTAAATCATATTGACTCATAGTTGTTACAGACCTCGTCAGATACGGCCAGAAAAATTCAGTTTGATTATTGGACTGGGCAACATCTGGTCTACTCCGCTCAGAAGTAATAAAGACATGACCTGAGATAACTTTTTATACACGATTCATGCTGAGATTGATCTTAAATTTAAATTAATTTAGAGCTTCTCCGTTGAGCGGATCTTAGTAAAATATGTTTAGCTGCTGAATTAGAGACATTTTAGCAATTGCAACAATCCGAGAATTCAGGAGATGCCAGTTAAAAATTAAAGACCTTCTTCTTTTGCAATTATAAAATTTATAGAGAGAAAAACTATTAATTTAGGTTTTAATTTGATTTCGTTGAATGCTTAGCAACTGCCACAAAACCGAAGAATCATTAAACATTTTATGTATGCAAAAATAATCAGGTTTTTACATAATACACCTAAAATACTTCTTTATTTCGCAAGAAAGATGTGGTTTTTGTGAGAAAACGATGTTTCTGATTAGAACTTAAATTCAGTCTCTTATTGCAGCAAGATCGCGATCGTGTCAATCGTGGAATTTGAAAACTCGCATAACATTCCAGTGTAGGTGTTGTGCCTAACAAGCACCGCCCGAATACTGTTCATAAGCGGTCATTATTTGATTTTTTTATTATTTTATATCTTTTCTATAAGGCAGATTACCTCAAAGTTATTAAAACTTATCGCCGGAATTGTCTTGACAATAAAAAAATATCTCAAGATCTTCGACTTATATAAACGAGGAAAACTTGTTGCTTATTACACTGAAACTAGGCATTATCTTTAAATATGAAATTCTTACCCAATGCTCCTTCGAGACAAATAATTGAATAGCTGAAAAAGATACCAAATAATCGAAACGAAACATTGATAACTTTTGTTCTTCAATAATCATCACGGCTTATACGGATTTATTCTGGTCGATGTCAGTAAGCTGGAGGATTTGTGCAACAGGAGCTATTTGTGATCGGTCTCCGAGTGATTGTTGCTTATTTTACAAAAAAACAAAAAAAAAAAAAAAACTAGCAAGGCTAACCAAACGTTTTCCTTGAGTCACTATCGACTGGTTTATATCCACTATTTACCCAAGATGTTGTGCTTTAACTATGTGCAGTGCTTGGAAGAACAGTGCAAGCAACAGATGAATGCTAAGGCGATCAGGTATGACCTTTTTGCTGTATGCAATCCGGTGATTTTATCTGAAAACGGGGGAAAAAGTATTTTATATGATTCAGAATCGATAAGTTGGAATATTATTAATAGTTAGCAAAAACGTTCAGGTTTTTAGTTATGCGATAAAGTAAATTAAAGAAATTTTAATTGCACCATTAGAGGGGTTTTCCCTAAATTTATTTACTTAACCAATTATAATGGATTAGAAGTTATTGCTAAAAATAGATGATGATCATACATAAGGTGTCTAAAATTAGTATGTTAGCTGATAAGCTAAATATTCCAAAGCCTATAAACGGACAAATCTTTTCTCAGGCTTTAATTAAAGATTTTACAAAAATAAAAATAATCGTTGCACATTCAAATCGATTAGAAAAGAGCTTAAGAAAGCTAAATAAAATTTTTAAAATTCATTTCAGTTACATTTAATCAGTGTGTGATCAATTTGAAAATACAACAAAAAGGGAGAAGGATATAATTAAAAATTTAATATATAATTAAAATAAAATAAGAAAACCTTTTTGTTTTAATGGGAAAAAAGGAATGACATCATAATGACCCCTTTTTCTTGACTCAGCCTACATGCCACATGATGAAACCTTATCTTTTACCAATCTTATTTAAAAGAGCATAATCAACGTAATCTTTCGTGCCGAAGGACGAGTCTGTGCTGCTGTTTACTCTATCCTCGGGCTCGGTTAATTAATGAAAAAAAAAAAAAAAAAATCAATTTCCAGGCGAATCCCCTGATAAGAGTAAAATAAACTTGGAGCCCCCTTTGTCCCCAAGTGAGATAGTTTTTTTCCCAGACTAATTGCTTCGTTTGCCGCACAGTAGTAAATATTTATCAACAAAAGTACTTGGCAAATTGAACTGGGGCAAACATCATCTTTTGCCGGTTTTATCAGCTCGTAGACAACGTGATAATTATTATTTAACATTTCTAACCTCTGCCGGCCCAAATCAAGGCAATTCAATTCGAAATGTTTTCGCTTTCAGCTAAACGGCAAGCTTGACGCTGAATTAAATTGCGGAAAACTTATCGGTCAGATTCATTCCCGAGTAGGATTAGTTGTGCGATGGACACCTTCTCTATTGAAAATGCTGGATACTGTTTGCATGGTTTCTGCGAGACCTTTCCTCGTTATGTTCAAGTTATAGCACCAAAATCCACAAAACAATTGTTTAAACTCTCGTAAATGAACTTCGGAATAGAAGTTTTATAGGATTTATATTTTTTACAGAAATGGAGTAAGTGTGGAAGGTGCAACTCACAAACAAGTAGTGGATCTCATAAAGTCGGGCGGTGACTGCTTAACCCTAACAGTGATATCGGTAACGCCACAGGTACTCTAAATTGAATTTTATTTAAATTATGAAATTAATTAAGAATTACTTAAAAAGGAAGCGGAACGCCTGGAGCCACAAGAAGACCCTGGAGGATACTCTTATATCGACTACTCCGAAAAACGATCTCTGCCCATAAGGTAGGTATTTTCTTATTATGTCTTAAAATAGTTCAACTTCGCAATTTCGTAACAAACATTAACTCACTTGGTCTATTGTTGTCGACGGTATGCTAAAAGTGGCAATAAACTCATAGTGCGTGATCTGCAAAACGTGACGTTAATTGTTGCGGTGATAAAGTGCGAGTAATTATAGTAATAAAAAAATGAGTTTAAATATGGATTTGCTAAGCAAATATTGCAATCCCTTTTACAAGTATTATCTGGTTTTATGGTTGCATGAGGTGGAAAGAGTTATCTGAGTAAAATTATTTCAATTTTGCCAAAGATTACGTATTATGCCATTTATAGAATTAGTAAACATTTTGTGGGGTCGTCGATGTCATGGTAACTCGAGCTACAGATGATTATTACAATTAAAATTAATTGCGTTCGTTTGGTGAAGGTCAAATTTGTAATATTTTTCTGCTTATTATGCGTGTTTCCTTTTTATCTCTTCTTATTAAAATAAACTCTTACACTCTTAAATTTTGCATGAATGAATTACTTACTACATGAATTCTCCAATCATATTGGTCTTTTAGAATTTAATTCAGTATCAAGGCGGTGAATACTTCAAGATAGTAATTGACCAAATTTAAATTAGTATAGAACTTTTATACCATTTTGAATGTTTCTATTATCAGAGCTGCAAAAAGAGCTAAATTATCAGTACCATAATTAGTAATGGTAATTTAAACAGAATTTAATTCTGGCTCCAATAATGATGAGCAGCACCTTTAATTACTTGGAATTACTACTTGCATTATACGACTTTATCTACCATTGCTCGGCATTACTGTCCATTATTACGTCCATTATTGAGCATTACATGAAAGTATTGCAGTATTTGTAATGGTAATGCCGAAGGGAATTCATTACAACGTAATGCAGTATTTTACAGGCCTGTCTATCTAACTTCGTAAATTTTTCTAATATTACAAAATTCAAACGGTTGTAATTTCTCTAGCATCCCTTACTCTCTTATTCATATCCTTCTTTTTAAAAAAAATAAATAGGCCTTCAGAGGTGTAATTCTTCGAGGAGAATATTATCTAAGATGAAGATGTAAATTCTGGTGCGAATAAATTGAAAACCATGATTTTTTCTCTAAAATAGCATACCAGACTACAGTATTGTCACAAGAAATGGAGAACGATATATCGTTTTCAACATCCACATGGCTGGTCGTCAACTTTGTTCCAGAAGATATAGGGAATTTTCTCATCTACACTCCGTACTCCGAAAAGAGTTTGTCGGCTTCAATTTTCCAAAATTGCCAGGAAAATGGCCATTTCAGCTGAGCGAACAACAATTAGACGCCCGGCGACGTGGTCTAGAACAATATTTGGAAAAGGTGTGTGCAGTACGTGTAATAGCCGAAAGTGATGCTGTCCAAGATTTTCTCACTGATTCGGAGGATGACCTATCAGCGTCTCCGGTGGATATTAAAATAATGCTGCCCGACCATGAGATTGCCACAATTTCAGTGAAGAAGTCAGCAAACGCCCAAGTGGTCTGGGATATCCTAGTGCAACGAGCCAATTTGACGTCGTATACACAGCAATATTTTTACCTTTTTGAAATTGTTGAATATAATTTTGGTAAGTTTTCTTACTTATTTTTATATTTTTGAAAGTCATATTTAAAAATTTACATTTTTTTTTACAGAAAGGAAACTTCAACCTCATGAAATTCCGCACCAACTTTATGTTCAGAACTATAGCACTGCTTCGAGCACTTGTCTCTGTGTCAGACGGTGGCTTTTCTCCATTAGTAAAGAATTAACTCTTCCAGACGGTGAGCAGGCGGCTAAGTTTATATTTTATCAGGTATAACTTTTTCAAGGTATAAAATTTTAAGTATCCTTAAAAATGTTTACTTTCTACTTAAGGCCGTCGATGAAGTTAACCGTGGCAATATTCGAGCTGAAGGAAGACTCTATGAACTGAAAGCTTTGCAAGATGCTAAAAAGGCTTCTGAGTACTTGGCATTGGCAAGAACCTTACCAGGATACGGTGATGTTGTTTTCCCTCACTGCTCTTGCGACAGTCGAAAAGATGGTCATGTGGTACCTGCAGTTGGTAAGTTTTCAAGAATTCGTTTGCTTGGTATCTTACAAAATATATTTCTGTATTGTTTGAAAATAAATCTTAAGAGTTGCGGTTGCATTTCCATTATTTGCAAATGCAATCTCAACCTTCATCAGTCATTTTTTCCATACCGATTAGTCTTAATTAGTAACATGGGTATTAAAGTTTAATCACTTTATATGTGATTTCTAAATATTTAGAAACAATTATTAACTAATAAAATTTCTTGAAATTAAAAATTGTATTGTTATATGGACTTTACCAGGAAAAATTAGCCTATATTTTACAGTCGTAGAGTCCTAATTCTATACATATGCATAATTTTAATCGTAGTATGATGGTTTTTAAGTTTTTGGTAGAATGATGATTTGTTATCATGGAAAATGTATAAAAGAACTGGTTAAAAAGACTTTAAAACTTAAAATTCTTTACAGGAATGAAAAGCTTTAGGCTGCATGCGTGCCGAGAGGATGGTGCACTTGAAGCTCAAATGGTTGAGTTAACTTGGGACACAATCACCAGGTGGGAAAGTGACGAAGAATCAATGGCCTTCTGCTTCCAATATACCCGCAATGAGAAACCTCCAAGATGGGTGAAAGTCTACACGCCATATGTAATGTTGTCACCAAACAATAATTAAATAGGAAATAATTAAAATTTAACATTTTCGTTAATAGCACGCCTTCCTGGCCGACTGTTTCGATAGAATAATGGAGGAACGAAAATGGGACGATAGTGGGGATTAACACAATCCAAAATATTAACAACCTGTCCAAGTAGTTTAAGCGGCAATTTGCGATTCCACTGATCAAACGAATGGGACATTACATTCTTAAAAAAAAAAAGAGTAAAACAGGAAAACTTAAAAAAAAAATTGTTAGGAGGATAATAACACCAAATATCATGTTTCGGTAAAATTTCACCAGCTAGGACTACGGAAGCAGCCCTAGAGCAGCAAAATGGCAACAAGAATAGCATCACATAGCATCAGCATCGTCCATAGAGTGCGAATCTTCCTTCGACTTGTAGTTAAATAAATTCCACACCCATTATAGAACATTTGTACTTACGCACTGCGCGCGATTGTTTCGTTGTTAATTGGGGGTTTTCTTCTTTTTTTTTTTTTGTTGTTTTGTATCTCTTTGTCTCTTCGTAGTGTTGTTTTCTGTGTTTATGCGAAAACCTCGAAATTGTGGCACTTAAGCGATTGTATATCTCTAGTTACATTGCATAGGACTAGATAGGGTAGGTAGGTAAGAAGGTACTCGCTGCTTCCTTTTCACCGCGTCAATTCGCCCAATTCAGCAGCCGTAGACGTATCCTATGAATTATATATATATATAATAGGAACTGTAGCACAGCCGCTGTGGGCGGGAATTGTTTATTTGTAACATTTATCTTCGAACTGTTATGCGCTGTTAAGTCTGAATCACTCGTAATCTCATATAGGTAGAGTGGTGTGATTTATTATTATTATTATTATTATTTTTTTAGAGTATTTAAGATCTTTAGAAACTTAACCGGCAACGTGAGTCCTTTGATATGCACGTCACGCCCCACATTATACCCTTTTAAATGTTTCTTTATTTTTTTCTGTAATTTTTAGCTCGGTTTATTGTTTGTTGTTTTTAAGTGAACTCGTTTAAACGCGTCATCAAGAGTAATTGTTGCATTGATCGCGTATTTAGTCTTGGCTCGAAAACCACTTGTAAATATAGATGAAGTGTTTATTCTAAATTTTGTGGCCATAATAAAGAAAATTATTAAACAAATGTAAAAAGAAAAATTCCTTTACTCGAATCAAGAGCGTTTTGAGAAAAAAAAATTGTAAAAGTGTTGAAGTTTAAGAACATTCCGAGGGAAAGCTGCCCTCTTTAAAAAAAAAACAAAATACTGCACACGTTTTTAATTATTTACATTTCTAGAAGATGGGGGAGGAGTATTATTCACATTGAGATTTGAAAAAAAAATAAAAAAATAATTAAGGTTTAGCAAACGAAAAAAAAAAAAATTTAACAGAGCTGCTCAGTAGCAGACTCGTTCACACACACTCTCTACTACTCGTTTTTGTTTTTATTTTATCTTTATTATTTTAAATTAGCGATAAATTCTAGTTGACTTTTATTTCATTTCTAAGATTTATTTAAATTTATCCCATTATTTACTAGCTACTTGCGGAAGCCACTATGATTGCTACTTTGATTAATTGCATATACACAAACATACTTTTTGCATTACGAATTCGTCCATTTCCGCTTTTTATTTTTTATTCCTTTTTTTTTCTATTTTACCAGTAGCTGCGATGGTGACTTCTTTCGTGAATTTATCCGTTCTATTAGACTTATTTTTATCAAGAGCGAACTATTTATATTTAATGAATATATTGAATTTATTAATATATTACGATAATCATCAATTATTGTATTAGTTTTAAAAATAAACCAGAATCAAAAAATAACGAGTTTTATTCCGGTTCGGGTTGTGATGTATTAAGTCTAATAAAATCATAATTTTGATAATTGCAAAGATTTTATATAGAGGAATATGTAAGGTAATTTGATTCAAAACATATAACATAAATATTTCAAAACATATAAAGTTTCTTCTTCGAGAGTCTTACACTATTTTTTTTATATAACAAATTTCAGGTTTGAAATAGTGAGCCGTTTAAAAATGAAATCTCCAGAGAAGTGAAATGTTTTCTTTTTATTTTATAATCAGTGATATATTGAAGATCGAATGGACTTTTAAGTATTCTTTACTTCAAGAAAAATAATACTGGAAAATTATAAATAAAAAGAAATTTAAGCAGGCGAAGAACGACGATAAGGGAATATCTTCTGGATCATTGGTTTCCCAGTTTATGAAGTTAAGAAGGTTTTCTGGATTTCATGGCTAAAAGCAGGTAAACCATGCAAATTTGTATATTTTTTTTGCTTAAAAAATTTATTACAAACATTTTCAAACTTTAGTTTTGCTTCGAAGTTTCAAATGTTCAAATTCAAAATGTTAAAATGCATATAAATAAGTCTGTTCAAGCACTTTAGCAGTTTGTTTAAAATCTTTGAAGCTCACTATGTAGTTTGTTTGATATCGAACTAATCAATTCCGTATTGATTTAATTCTAAATACGTAAACTATCTTATCGCTGTGATTTTTTATTAGACAATTGCTTTGACGTCGTATATTCGCGGTTTTTTAAACAATTCCGGAAGCTATTTTTCATTCAGAAAAAGCTTTGTGGACTTGGAAGTATCTAAGTAATTCTGGAGAAGTGGAGAATTGGATGTAGCCGTTGATATACAATAAAATAACAAATAATCAGTTGATTCTTTTATAACAATTAAAATGACTAGTGGTTGTTTTTTCTGTAGAGAACACTTGTTTGTCTAATTCCATCTATTTTTGTTATTCTACTTCAATTAATCGTTTTTTGAGAGATAGTGTGTCTTTGAGGAAACTTTATTTAATGCCTCAAAAATTGAATTTGAGGAGAGGGTTTAGAGAAAATTTGGAGCGTTATTAAACACTTAGAATTGCTCTTAATGCTAAAGATTGAGTTATTTTTTAAATAGTACCCTAGACAGTACAGCCTAATCATATGTAAGAGCTAATTTTGCCATACAACCAGTGGATTACAACTTACTTGTGACAAAAACATAGTACACGAAAACTTGTTAAGCATAGAAACTCTTTTAAAATAAAAATAGTCGAAGCTCATAATGTCCTTAGCATGCAATGCATTTGGTAGATCCAATCCGATCTAGAATTTGTTTGTTTATGAAAATCTTAAAATTTCGTAAGAGTTCAGTTGCGTCAATTCGTGATTAAATATTTGCGCTATCAATAACACTTATGAAATCAAAAGACCTCTGAAAAATCAGATCGAGCTCCGCCAAAGAAGGTGGTGAAAACTTGAAAACCTCATCCGTCTTCGGAGATGATTGCGCTAATGAATGAAACTGCTTTAATTACCTGAACCAATGCGACACATGAAGTCCCACAGTCAGAAATCGTGACTTCAATTACAAATTTTGATTCACACCATCTACGCAGTCCAGCCGATGATCATTCGGATTTAGTTCTCATTCGTCTTGAAACGGTCAGGTGAAAAACGATAAATTCTGGGTGTAACGAAAAGAAACTCTATCGATATCTTTACCAAGAAAATTCACCTTGGCTGCTTTCTTTGCGGTCGTATAAGGTTAGTTTTCTTGCGTAAAGTGCACAGTTGTTGGTGGTACGATCAGTGGGGGAGTAATTAGCACAGGCGCGAGAGTAAATATTCTTTCAGCTGAAGACTAATTAAATTGGATTTTTACGCTTTCGCGGCAGCGGCTTAGCTGAGGCTTCTGCCCTCACGCGGTGCTCATCGTTCGATGATATCTTATCGTCGAGAACTTACAAGAGCGTAAATGTGGAAGACGGTTTTAAAAAATCGAGCTGATTATGTATGAAGGCATTTTCTTATCATCTTTCTAGTGAGAAATGTAAGACCGGGACACACTCATTTAATGTGAAGTCGTTGCTAAAACTGCAAACAAGCTACCTCGATTAGGAGGACTTAAGCTGATCGTGACTTGGCTCGCGATCGACATTCAACGCTGCTCCAACTCGGGCGGGTGTGAAGTAATTTTTGTTATATTTTGTATATTTTTTTTTTCGTTTTAGAAAAATTTAAAATAAAATGCAGAATGAGTGGTAGTGAAGAAGTTACTAAAGTGACCGTTGTGCTTAACGGAGATAATGAATCAATCCCTTTTGCTGATTCCGATGCACCTTTTGAAAGGCGGGTACCGCCTGAGAAAGATTTAGCAATCGAAATCAATTCTTTAAAAAGTAGTGGAGATCTTACTGAGTCTCCAGGTCCTTTGACCAATATTCCAGCTGTACCTAATGTAAAATTACGTCGAAATTCGATCTCTCTTCCAGCTGGGCTCAATGCGATTGATGTGGAACGACTTCAGGAGCTATCTGCAGCTGCTGTTAGCCAACCCGATAGTGTGAGTATTGGGAATCGGAAATTTCTATAAGTATTTGAGGATTATCTTAGACAATTGATTCTAAATAATTTTGGAAAACTACATTAACTTTTGACCTCACATGACCTGATCCCTACCCGAAAACCTAAATAGTCTGGTAATCAAATTTACCAAAATAGCAGGGACCACGCTTAACTTCTAGCCCCTGTATTCAGTTAGTTACTAGTTGTGATCCTCTATGAAAATGCATAACGAATACGTCATCCTATTTACGTTGATCTTCTCCAAATTAAAGCGACGAATTCTTGGCATAATAAATTCGGACTTTTACGTAAGAGTGAGTTTGAACTTGTTGATGGCTAGTTCCGCATTCATTTGCAGATTTTAATCAGTCGCTCGCAATAATCTAGATGATCTTTTCTAGCGGCTAGTTGACCATAACCAGAGACTGTTGAATTTAATAGTCGCGGCATTTTCCAGTTGTATATATCCGATTACATTCAATGAATTGGCTGCTTGCGGAGGCTGTTCGTTGTGGTTGGTTGTTATAAGAAGTGCTCCATGTAACTACGATAGGCTTAAACTATAAGATCTGGACGGGTAGGTGCGGCACGGTATACACGTAATTTCGAAAAGTTGATTTCTTATGGAATCTCATATAACTAGTCCGTTGAGTTTTTTAATGAAACGATATTCAGTGGGAGTTCCAATGGTTTTTTACTTCGCGTGATATTTTATTACCAGAAGTGCAGTGATCTGTTGATCGTTTAAAAGAAGAAATAACTACTGAATGCGATAGTCGATGAGAAACAATAAAAATTATGTAGTAAAACTAAGAAGTAAACAAAATGGTTAAAACTATGTTAAAATAATAAATAAAGAAAATAAAGTACATATGCACAGTCACTACAAAATGCAATTCATAAAAAGGCAAACATTCTTACCAAAACCTATTGTCTTTTAAGTAAAGAGCTATGAATTACCATTTATTAAAACGAACAAAAATCCCTCATTGCTATTCACCTGTGCATTTTGTACGCAAATGAGGTAGATCTTCTCTAGATAAAGTAAAGAGCTGCTTCGGATTTGCTCTTTTGTTTTTTTATGGACCCACTTACATGCACTTGATTCGGATAATACCTCTGTTTTCTGGAGGTTTTAGTTTTATAAAATCTACAACTTTTAAGTATTTTAACCTTGCGAAGGTTGCACGAGAAATAAAAATTTTTATTTCCACTATGAAAAAAAATTAATATTCAGAGGATAATCCGTCTGAGATACTTTGAAACATCACTCTACTATTTATTTTTAGATTTTCGTTTTACTCAGTATGATGGGACATATTGTTCTACTCCTTATGACTTTATTTATTATGGCATTATATAAAGTTTAATATGATGTCATTGGGATTTAAAGTTTAAATATGTTTTAGAATTTTTTAGCATTCATATCTCGTTCTTTCGGAATCATCGATTCCGTATACCCCTATTCCTCAATTTTTATTTAATTAGTCTCCGTTGTCTTGATTACAAACTCAATCGAAAAATAACTCTTGTAATTATGTTTTTACCTTTAATTTATTCCAATTTAAAATTTTGCCTATATAATGAAAGGTAATTGTTTGTTTAAAACAAATAAACAATTCTGTTTACTTTAGGTATTAAGAGAGTTTAGCTTTAATTAAACATTCGACTGACGCAAGTTTTGGTTTAATAAAAATTAATTAAATGGGAATTATCGTTAAATCCTCTTGACTTGGGTGCATTGTGGTCATAAATACGATAAGGATTGCGAGAAAAATACAATTCTAGACGCATCTACTGTTGGTTTTTATTATAATAAGCCGTTTATGATTGTCGATTATGCGGTTAATAAGTTTAAAAAAAGGAAAGTTATTTCAATATAAGCACTTCTGGGATTTCTAAAAAGACAAATTTTATTATTAAAGTTAGAAAAACTTTATATTTTATATATTTAGCACTCGATCCGGTCGATCAATTGAATAAACAGCAACCATCAAACAAGAGAGAGAACGTGTTTAAAAACACCCATAATACAAAACACCCCTGCACCAATTTTCATCAAAATCGTTTGAATTGTAAGCAGTTGACAGTTATTGTTTAAAATCATAATAATTTTCCACACATTTTCATAAATTGGAATAAATTGGAAATCAAGAAAGGATAAAAAATTAAGAAATATTGAAATTTTTTGCAGAAAACTGATTAAATCATGTTGTATTGGACCAAAAACGTATTATTTTTATGTTTTTAAATAGTAAAAGTAATTTCACCGAAGCAATGAATATTTCATCAGATTACATGGGTATAAATTCACTAAAAACGCTAAATTTAAAGAAACTAACTTTGAAAAATTGAATTTAGCGTACTTGAATTAAGTTTACCAGGTAGATGCGTCGTCTGTTGAAAAAAAGAAGTTCCGATTCCAGCACAGTATTACTATTATTAGTTTCATTAGCTTAATTAATCCATTTACATATAGTAAAATGCCTATTTTAGAGATCAAGATAATCTCCTATGGAACTATAGTGGCTAAATTAAGTAGCTGAAGGTATATTTGCTTTGATGTGGTAGTTGAGGAAAATATAGCCCTATTAAAAAAACCTCTATAATTCCTTAATTTAGTCTATCCTACTTATTTTCTTACGTTCTATGAGTTAATTTATATGAAGTTGTCCCATATGTAAAATTTCAGAGTTGGGATAATTTTAAGATTTTTATTATAACAAGGTCGATAGTGAATTCGTGATGAAGTGCTGCAATTGAGTAATATCTCGGTATATTTACTAAAAGCTTAAAATTTTTATTTTAGCTAATTTGGAATTATTTGAGGTGTGTATTTTCACATCATAAATCATACCGGGGCTCTATATACAGCCATATAATATTAGTTGTAGTTGGAAAATTTGTCTAAGGGACACTAGTTTATTTTCATTCCTCAAGAATGTAAAATTGAATAAAAATTCTAAATGATTAGGCTTAGAATTTCGGAACTTGTGTAGCAATATCGATCGGGATATATAGGCATACTCTATTAAATTCTTATTATTGTTTTAATAAATTAAAGCTAAACAACTTGAAAACTATGAAACCTCAATCTGTAATATCTGAAAATTGAAGTCATTGTGAATCGTTATTTTCGAACTATGTATAAATTTTTTCCAGCTAAAAATGAAGCCAAAAAAACCATTAAAAGGAGTTTTTATATACCTCCTCTTATCATCCCGAAGAGGATATTGTTTATTGAATTCGTATGCTACTAAAAACTCATATTAAATCGATTTCCTCTACGTATCGGTCCTGCTTGAGACCGTGCTTACTTCACTTTTTGCCATAATTTGCATAAGCGTCACACAGTCTGCTGTTTCCGTTCCATCCGATTAGAGATTTGTGCTCTGAGAGGAAAATAACAGAAATCAACATCTCGTCTATCATAAATTTTTTGCCATTTCTATTTGCAGCTAAGGCGATTTTTATGAAGTATACAACACATGTGCGCCTGTTCTGGCCACTGTCCACTTTGCGATTTCTTAAAGATCTCGATTAAGGAGGCGGTCGGGTGGTACCGGTTAAGTACCCAATGCGAAAACGTAGCTAACAAATTGAAATTTCCGAGATAATTGCATTATTATTGCTAAAATGCTTGGATTCGCCAATTAAGATTCATTATAAATTGCTGAAGCGTAACCGCCATCGTGATTCAGGTTCCGGACTCATCAGTTCGTTCGGTACGGCTCAGTGGAGCGGGTTTAATACTATGAGCGTTTGGCAAATTTCCGAACATGACCGTGAAAAGAGTTCTATCGAATCAGAACCATGATAACGATAGTGGACATCGAAACGATAGTGAGGAAAGCTTAAATAGCTTTCTAGATAAACAGGTTCGGAACCGAATTTTTGATTTTATCCCTATATTACTAAATATACTCAATTACGAGTTAATAACTTCTATTAAGCATTATACAGTAAAAATTTTAATTACACTATTAATTGTATCATTTTTTTTAGTTTTTTACTTAACACCTATAGCTTAGTTTTAAATGATTCATGATACCACACTTTCAAGTTGACTGCACACCGTGACGCATCATGTGACCAGTTTATTATAAATTTTTTTATTCTGCATAATTTATCCGCAAAAATCTGCAGGTTTCTTAAGATTTCCTTTTATAAAAGAAAAAAAAAACAACAACTTAATCTCACAAAATATCGGATATCTTTGGATATTGAGCCATAATTTATGCCTTAACTGATATTTGGGTCCAAAGTTCGTTATATAGTTTCTTTCTTATTTGTTCAGCGGCACTAGGGAACATGTTTCGTTTTTATAGTTTTACAAATGAAAATCAATTAACTCATCTCTTGTTGGAAGAATCGAACAATTGTGGGATTGTTTTTTTTTGTTTTTAATCTGATAATTCTATTCTTATTTATTCAATTATTTTTCAGATAACTGATGACAGTGGATCTGTTTCTCACAGTAGTACTGATCAAACTGCACAAAATGACGAAAATGAAAGCGAAGAAGAGAAGAAACCCATATTTCAGTGAGTTTTAATTTTTATTTGATTATATGATTTTTAAAAATACATTTGCATGTATATTTTGAATTTTGATATGTTTCAGTTTTAGTTAAAGAATTCATTTCTTTATTTATTTATTTCATTTATGCATTAGTCTTAGCTTATAGAGAGAAATTCTTACTAGCGCACTCGGGCAGTAAAGCCCATATGGCGTATTATTGAAATAGTTCCACTTTATAAATAAAAACGCACAAATAATAAATACAAAAGATTATCATATAATCAAAAAAATTTCGAGTGGTTTGTTGCAGAGCATAATTTCAAAATGAGTTTATCGCAAACTATTTCAAAACTGTAAGAATACTCACGACACCTTTCATCTCCAAACATTTCAGAGTGACGACGATTAATAGCAGCAGTCTTATTTAACTTGGAAAGTTATATTTTCCCAAAATCATTGTTCCATTACTTTACATAAAAACTCATTTTAATTTTTAGAAGAATTTGCCGGGTATTGAGCAAAAATTGTAAAGCTTGAACTTACTGGTGGTATGCGTAGTTTATTACGAGCTTTTGAATTAATGTTTTCATCTATCTCTAATTAGAGAACTAAAACCAGTTTATTATAAATTTTAACATATTTACCACTATCAATTTACGTAATTTACCAAGTAAGATTGTAACTTTATGAAGCGTAGTTAGTGGAAAATTTGTGGTTTTATTAATTGTTTTTTATAAAAAGAATAATATCAATTTATTATTTTTAAAAGCGGTTATTTCAATTTATAAATTTTCAAACATTTTGTACAAGTGAAGAGGTAAATTGTTCCACTATTACGAATTTTGAATAAATTTGTGTGTTTTCATACATAATACGAAATTTGGTTCACTTACTACCACAAGTTATCGGTCATGGTCACTGGTTAAACTTACAAAACATACTTTTTTTTAGAGATTATTGTTAAGATTACAAATTTAATGATAAAAGTTTATTGTCTCTGAAAATAAAATCTTTTTACCATCGAGTTAAGTGCTAAGCGTCGTTAGATTTGTCTCAGTTTCACGGGTATCACAAAATTCCGTTCTAACTCTGCTAAGTGTAGTTAATTGTAATGTACAACAAAATGATCTACACTAGTTCAGTAAAATAAGTGGCCTCTGGTAGTTCAGTTGTTGGCGTGTTGGACTACCCTCATAGGGGCTGTGGGTTAAAATGCCATGCATAACCATGGTATCCTGCGGTACGTGATAAAATAATGGGCTTAATTGATAGTTACATCAACCTATCTTATTTATATTATATAGTGACATTTTTTCCCTCTCTTCTAAACTCCTAGAGTCTAGCCAGAACTATAGTAGAACTATTGCAAAAAAATAATAATAGTTTTTATTTTTGGAGTTAGTACAACAGTACTAGTTGGTTAGCTAGCATTACAAATTTGGGAAAGGTCAATATTTGAAGCAATTCTATTTAAAATTTCTAATGATATCCTAAAGTGCATGGCAAAATAAAAAAAAAGAGTGTTTACTCTATGCATAGTGTAAAATTTAAAAAAGAGTGCTAAGACAACAATTATCGCAATTCATGAATTTTGGCATCATTCAGTTACCGAAATCGTTACAGTAGGTAGTTTTTCATATGCAATATACATAAAAAAATATTCTCGTACTTAAATGGTAAGATTTTATAATTTGTTTAGGTGTTTTGTAAATCTTTCATTACCTTAGAACCGATATATCGGCTTTGCTATTTTTGTGATATATTCTTAAGCCGATATATCCAAAATATTTTTAAGGCTGGTACATAAAAAATTGTAAGGTAGTAAGAGGGTTAAATATACACACCCAAATTGAGGGAATTACGACTAATTGACTAATTTCTCCGAGTTCTGAAGAGTGTCTCTGCAATTCTAACTTTATTGATAACTGGCACAATTCTACTATATTTTAAGGAAACAACTCCTTTTACTACATATTGGTGAAATACGTATTAAATATTTGTGAAAACAAAACAACTGTGTCAAGAAGTAAAACCAAATGCTTATTAAATAATGGAAGATTCGTTAATTAAGCTCTAGTTCTGGAAAGACGGTGCTTAGAGTGACTGTTAACACATCGCATATCTTCTCTAAAATATTACAGTAGAATTCATTTTGACCAAGAAGTTGAAGTAATCTTGTTTTTAGTTTAATAAATTCTCATTTGCTTGGGAAAGCCAATACAAATTATTGAGAATTTTATAAGTAATGGTAGGTCAAATAGCAAAACTAATAGTCGTGAACTGGTGCTGGTATGAGTTTTCATACCAATTATTGAAAATGCAGAAAATGAGTTAATTCAATCTAAAGTTAGATAAAGTTAAAGTGGCTAAGGTTTGAAAACTATGGTATAACTGAGCTGATCATGGTTATCAGGTTAGAATTTGGTGATTTGGTACTTGGCGTGAAAAATACACTTGGGTTGAAATAAAGGATTTATTTTTATTATTATTTATTTTCAGTCTAATGGTTTTGTTTATTAATTTTGTAATATCTGAACTTTATGTATGCCAAAAAGAGTGAAGAGTGTCTAAATCATATCTCGTATTTACTAACTACTCAAATCTGTTCCAATTTTAAAACAAGGACGTACTATCTCCAAAAGAGAGTGTTATTCAACTTATTCAACTTTCTGTTCACCGAATTGCGATAAAATTGCACTTGTTGCCTGTGCTGGCCCTGATTAAATGATTTCGATAAACGAGCCTCGTTGGTCACTTGTTCCATTGTCTTGATTCAATTTCACTTCAATTCTTGGGCAGCCCCTTTCCTATACAGGCGAAGTGTTTGAGCACTTAGTACACCCGGACATACATCTTCCCAGACATTAAAAATATTGAAAACTATGTCCATCTGGGCCCCTGGAACAGTCGCATCTTATCTCCCTAACATACACCGACACCAAAACATTCAACCGTTCATAATTTAAGTGAGTTAAATTGTCTGCGACTCAGAGACCCGTCGGATTAGCTACAGAATCAGTTTATCGGCGGCTGGATTTTCTTTAAGCCGTTCTACCTCCTGTGACTTTTTCATTTCCGAGTAAGGAAAACTTTTCCTCGAGACAGTTAAAAGTGTTTCTAAAAGTTTTTTGGAAGGAAAAACTTGTAAAGTGTGTTTTCCCAGAGTGGTTGTAGTTTTTCTTCATCCATCGTCTTCACCCGGTTAGAAGTAGTTTTTTCCTGTGTTTTACTCGTATTTTCTGGAATTTTTTCTTTTTGCGGGAGAACATATTCAGTGTAAGTGGCAATTTCGCCAAGATCTGTTCCAGATTAGTTCCCTTATCTTAAATTGTCTTCAATGCGAGTTGTTTGTGAACAATTGCACTAGAGTTTGGGTCGGTTTATTTATTTTCCCAATGTTTAGTTGAGTAAAGTTTACTTAATTTTATTAAGAAGGAGAAATTAAATTTGGTGTAGTTTAAACTGAGAATTATAAGGTTTTCACATATCAAGGGTATGAAACTTGTAAGTCTTTTCTTTATGGATTTGTCAATTGAAATTCTTCAAATAAATTAAAACGAGGCCAATATGTACCGCTTTAATATTTCATAGACCAGTTGATTTTTAAAGGAGGGAAAGAGTAATAAGTTTTTCTATTTTGATCTAAGTATTTTGCTTAGGAGGCATTTTGGGTGATGATTAAAAATATTTACAATATCTCCGATAGTTAAAAATAATAAAATATGTCTATTACCTTAGTTGAGTTGAATGTAGTTTTCCTTTTCAAATTTTAGCATGAATTTTTAATATCAAATCTAATCGTCCTCACTAAGTTGAAAATTAGGTAGAGGCACTAAAATGGAATTTCATCTAAAACGAATCATCTCATATTACGAATTATAACTGAATTGAATTTTTTATTATATTATTCGTATATTAAGTTTTACAAGTATTTCATACGCTTCTATTTAATTCCATGAAAGAGGCTTTAATTTTTTACTATTTGTATGAAAAATGTACTCTTTCTTCATCTTAATATTTCTCAAAAATTTCCTCTATTCACATTTCATTGCATTTTTCTTTCTCTCTTTCAGGAACCACTTTCGTAGCAAACGAAGACTATCCGTAGCTCCATTACCATCGATTCGATTAAATGATAAAGCCATGCTATCCAATGATTACGATACGAACAGTGTTATGAGTAACCAAAACTCTATAACAAGTGTTAATTCTCTTGCTAGCCTTCTTAAGGAAAAAATGCAGGTCGGTACACTATGCGATTATATCAAAATATCAATTAATGAGTATTTTAGAAATTAATTTTAATGAAAATATACATTCCAAATTTTTAGTAGCTAGTTTCGGTGTAAGATTTAAAAAATAGTATTTGATAATTCCACTTGTTTATCATTTAATTAACAACTTAACTTTGCCGTTTCAAGCGCTTTTTAAAATTACCTAGAAGTGTAAATTGACGCAAATTTGTTAAACGGAAAGAGAGATAGATGCGGTGTTTGTTGACTAACGATGGTTATTTAGGATTTTTAGTATAATCCATTGTTTGTTTGACTAATTTAAGTACAGATGAAATTGTTCTGTTAATTGCAACTGGTGACATCAGGAAGCGGATTTAGAGTAGTTTAGTTTAGTTTAAAACGTTTTAAAAGATGGTTACTAGCTGGGAAAGTACTGCAGTTCATAGATTAGGGCCTGAAGTTCACATTTTAAGTTCTGGTGACAATAAAAAGTTGAGTGGTACTGTAGATAGTAAAGAAAATGTAAGAGATGTGAATAATGTTCAATTAGTAATATAATTTACGAGTATTTATAAAAATAAAATGAGGAAAGAACTTAGTGCTACGGATATAAATTTAAAATACGTATTCACTATATCAAGTCAAAATCAACCACTTTATCACATTATAAAATGCGTCTATTTCCATGTACCCATGTGATTTGTTCGAAGTTACGACTTGATTTAAATGAAAATACCATAGACCTTTTGATTTTAAAAGCGACTTTATTGAATTGAAAACTTGGACCTATTTGCCTTGAAAATATACCTTTTAATTTTAAAAATGATTTTATTGAATTGAAATACGACCTCAATGATTTGAAAATGTACATTTACAAATAACACCTCTCCTTGTTCTCATAAACTAATTTTAAAGATGAGAATTTTAAAAACTAACCAAAGGAGCCCTATTTTGTGCAAGAAATAAATTGAAGAGCAAGGAAGTAGTAAAGTAAAGTTTGACCAGTCATGCTAAATCAAAGGACATATGGAACAATCTGTACAAAAAAGTAGGACACATACTTTCCCTACCGTCCTCTACTATTTCCATAGAATCAAATGTTTTTTTTTTTTTTTACAAAAACCAAAGTCCCCGAGAAGGAATAAATGAATTATAGCGTTTTCATATCCATTTTCAGGCATTTCCCTCAATGATCCGGCGGAAGAAGAAAGAAACGAAGGACTACAAAATCAAGGTTTTCGTAGCCATTCTCTTTTTCATCATAGTGTTTTTGGTACGGATAAAATATATGAAAAAAAAAAAAACAGAAGAGGGAAAATTTAATAATTCCCAAAAATTTACTTTTGCAGGTCGGCTACTCGTATGTGATGTACCACCAGAAGGTCCTGACACGGTCCTACTTTGAGAAGGCGAAATTTAGCAAGGGACAGCGTCTGATGCGAATTTTTAACGACAAGGAGGAGGAAATCATTTCAGGCCATTTGGGGACCACAATTGTTGCAGATAAGCCCTACCACTGCCTCGTGGACGACACTCTGGACGATGGGAGCGTTTGTCTGGAATGGAATGGAGTCGCTCGACTTTATATGAATTTCGAGAATCATGACGTCTTCCGTTGCTATACGGTGAAGTGGCAAGCCCTGGGCGACGGGGTCTATCCGACAGACTGCTACGAACTCTCGAAGGACGGAGCCCAATGGTACGGGGGTGGTATAACAAAAAACGCAGACTGGCCCTTGAATGCTGCTGATTTTGATTTTGCACCCTTTATCAGTGGAGATGCAAAGGTCCACCAGTTTGGAAATGCAATAAAACGGTATTTCATAAATTCTAGAGGAGTTGCTATACAAGTGGACGATAAAACTCCTTTGCACCTGTCGGTGAACAGTACATCGAACAAATTTTGCATGAGGGCCATGAACGATGATTTCGCTTTCGTGAATCGTCTCACTCCACGACCGGAGCTATCTTATAAAATTTGTACTACGGAGGATATGAGGAGTCTCCACACACTGATGACCCAGCAGAGTTTGTGGGATGGTCTTAAGGATGACGATGTGAACATTTTGAAATCCCTCTTCGAAGAGCCAGTCTGGAGGGTGCCCTTAATTAATGGAACTTTTCTGAATGAGACCTCCATTTACAACACTTCGGAGGAGATTATGGCAATGGGATTCGTAAAGTTGGGCCACATCCTGGTAAATGAATTTTGGCAAGAAAATATTGGAGATTTTACTGTCGACCTAGAAAGATTCCCAACTTTAAAGGATTCAGTTAATGTCCTACACCGCAGGGGGTTCAGAATTGTTTTGACTGTGCAGCCGTTCATCAGCACGGATAGTCCAAATTTTAAGGACGCCGTAAGGAAGAAGCTTCTTATCTATGAGAGGCATTCAGAGAGAAGCATACCTGCCCTCACCCGGTATAAGGGCTCCTCTAGTGCTGGAGTTCTTGATATTACCAACAATGCATCTATTCCGTGGCTGGTTGATAAGCTTAAGCAAGTTATGAAGGAGTATCAAATAGACAACTTTTACTTAGATTTAGGAACAGCTTACAACATTCCGCATTATTACCAATGCCGGAAAACTTTAGACAACCCAGACGTATATGCTAAAATTTTTAAAGCTAGCTTAGACGGTATGATATCTTATATAGGCGTTTCTACAGCTATTGCAGTTCCTAAACCACCAGCATTTCTCAGCTTACCACCAGTAAATTCCTCTTGGGATGGCTTAAGAACTTTAGTAACATCAGTTCTAAACTACGGACTTCTCGGCTATCCCTTCATTCTCCCTGGACCAGTAGGAGGTGATTATTACCTACCAAAAGATACAGCTAAAATGATATCATTCTACTCATTGGGGGAGCCTCCTTTACCTTCTCAGGAGCTCTACATTCGGTGGCTGCAGCTAGTTACATTTTTGCCAGCGATTCAATTTGGTCACCTACCATCGGAGTATAAAAGTGATTACGTTACAGAAATAGCAAAGGAATTGACTGGCATACGACAAAAGACGGTGATTCCTTTGCTCAAAAAGTATTTGACTGATTCTTTAAACGAAGGATTGCCTCTTGTAAGACCATTGTGGATGCTGGACCCACAGGATTCCGCCTGTTTGAGTGTTAATGACGAATTTTCGGTCGGGGTAGAATTAATCGTAGCACCAATTCTTGAGGAAGGTGGTTCAGTGAGAGAAGGTAAGTTGGATTTTAATTGTTTTAATTAATTTAAAGTTTACATTTATTAGAGCATTTTTTTTAAATTTTCAAACTACAGTCATTAGTCACATTGCATATAAGAAATTTTTGCAATTCAAGTACGCTGTTATTGAACATTTAGAGAGCACATTTAAAACTCCATAGTGCAATTGTATGAAGGGTTTATTTAAATGTTTGTTTGCTACAGATTTAGAAACACTAGTTTATATTTTATTTATTACCATTCTTTTTTAACAAATACCTTCTTTTTCAGTATATCTTCCCCAAGGTGTTTGGAAAGATGGAGTGGATGGTTCCCTTAGAAAAGGAAGTAGATGGATACATAACTACCGAGTGCCCAAGGAGAAGATCGCATACTTTGTAAAAATGCCAGACGATACGAGATTCTAAATAGAGTCGTATACGCAATGAGTATTTCTTGGGAGTATTCAAGATTTTTAACTTGTGATTTAGTACGTAATGTAAAACAGGTATGGACTGCTTTTATTGGCCACATTCGAATGACCTCGAGTATAAGAAATAAAATAATTAAGTAAGAAATAATATGCTTCTTTTTATTTATTGAAATAGACGATAAAATTTCATAATAGAGTTGTACTATTCCTCCTCTAAATCCTTTCTTGCTGATATAATTTTTCTCTTAGGTACCTTGAGTGTTTTAAGGAATTATTCATTGAGGTAAAAATATAAAATAGCTTCCCCCATTCATGTTAGTAAAGCTTTATTTCTTAGTCTATTGGTGAAAAACAAAAAAAAAAATTGTAAAAATAAAAATATTTCGTCACATCAATAATTTTTTGATAAATAAGTACATAAAGAATTTTAATTGTAAAATAATATAAATAATTGATAAAAACCTTAACACATTAAGCTTACTTAACCTAACGTTTACAGACTCATCAAGCTAAATTAGATTGGAAGTTTCTTCGATTTCGTTGTCATAGTTGCAAAACGGAATGTCCGAGCCGCAGGGTTCAGTGTCGATTGGTTTTGTTTCATTCTTACAGTCAGAGTCAGGCAAGACGAGCTCATCTTGGTCCAGGCAAATGATAGAGCGACGTTTTACGGGATCTGGCTTACCTTTCGTTCTACAGGTGACTGGGCACAGTTGCCACGGTCCAATCCACCAATCGGCTGGACAGGCAAGTCCATTACAGTCCCGAAGTATTTGTGTGGGACGCACATTTTCGGCATTCACCCAACAAAATTCATCTTCAACAATTACTGTAGAAATATTTTATTAAAAACAATTTGTAATATTATTAAAAACAGACTAAAGAGATAAAATTATGGGAGAAACTAAACAATACCTTTTCATAGTAATCAAGGGGTATTAGAGGTAAAATTAAGTGAGATATAATAAAAGTTTTGAATCTCAAGTTAGATTTCTTTAAGGCTGTAGGCTTTTAGTTGAAGGAGTTTAGACAAAAGTTAGGGCTTTACAAGTTTTTACGTTCCGAGCTTACACCGATGTGCTTAGGGAAAAATTAACAAAACAATAAGAAATAGTCTTACATTTTCCTCCTTGATAACATAGGGGCATTCGTTTTTGAACTCCTCCTCCACATGTTGCAGTGCACGCTGTCCAATCGCCCAATTTCCACGTATATGTAAAAATAGATGTTGAATTTATCGCCGGTAATGTGAACTCATATCGAATTCCTTCACTTTTTTCAGCTCCTTGAACAATTACCTAAAAGACAAGTTGTTTTTCGTACATAATTCTGTGGTAAAATATTTCGTTATATTCACATAAAGTGTTATGGAGTGTTCTATCGGTCCAGGAATTTTTATAAGTTCTTTGTCGTCTTCCCGATCATAAAGGCTTGTCGCTCCGGCTATAAAGAACTCTCCAGGCATTGATATGAGTCTAGAACGAGTTAAATAGATTTAGAGTATACTAAAAAAAAAATTTTAAATTTAAAAACTATTCGTACCTGTCTCCATTTAAGTAGAATTTCGTACTATTGGTTTTTGCTATGCTCAAAAAGTTAGGTGATTTTGTCATTTCTTCAATTAGGATATGTCTGGAACCGGACGGAATTGTTACTATTTCTACGTAACCGTAGGAGTTATTGAATTTTCCATGAAATTCTTCCTGGGGGAAAAGGATAAAAATAATTTGGTTATATTTTGCGTTGATTCAAAATTATTGTTCTAAAATGAAATTGGTTATTACAAATTTAAATTAACTTCTTAGCAAATCGCCTGGGCTTATTTCAATTAGCTTAGAATTTAAGCTAGAAAAGGTGATTCAGTACAATGTTAGTATAATAAAATTTCGAGAAACAAAAGTTTAGAGAGATGTATTTACCTTAATAATTTCACAGTTTTCATCAGTTCCTCCACAAACACCACAACGGTCCTCAAAATTGTTTGAATCGACTACCCAATCACAGCCAACTTTCTAAGAAAGGTAAAAAAGGTGAACCTTTTTCAGTAGTAAATTAATTATTAATTAATTTTATTAAATTATAACTTTAATATTTTAATTTTCTTTAATAATATAAAATTAAAAAATATTTATATAGATTTACCCTACAAATTCCATCGATGCACATGTTGTTTGTTCCTATTTTACAGGGTGTACCATCTGCAACAGTATCTGCCCAATGAGCGATCACTGTGTCGTCTGCGTTGGTGCAAAACAGTTTGCATGGATGATCTGTGATAATGAAAATTTTATAAATAAAATATAATCTTTGATATTAACTGATATTTTGTCGTTTACATCTATCGAAATAGGGTAGCCAAGTGTGCTTTTCTCCTAAATACGTTTCATTATTGAATTTAGAGCACTGCACTGCTCTAAAACTAGGCTCGCCTTCAGGACAGGGGTCCTTGTTGCAAATCGTGTACCTGAAATTCCAGCAGTATTAAATTTTAGTTTTATTACCGAATCTAAGGAGCATTGGATATAGAAAATTTATAATTAGTCAGCGGACGATTGTTTTAAATTTTAAAAGAGCGGGGCTAAATTTTATTGATTGAGCCGTGAGTGGTGTCGTTAGAAAGCTTGAAGCCTTAGCAGACTCAATCAATCTAAATTTTTAATTGCGATTTTTGGAGTGAGGACCGATTTTAAGGAGGTCTTCGAACAAATGTTGACCAGGAGATCATGTAGAATCGATTAGCACACCTCTGCCCAGATCTTAGCAAAATATCCTTTATATTTGGAAGTAAAAGTGTAAAGATTCTTTTACTTTTGAAAATTGCGAAACTATCAAAAATATTTAAAGATTGCAAGTCTGCTGCGTAACAAAACGTTTTGAGAACCACTGAGGTTCGCTTATTGTTGCAGCAGCATGTTGCATCAATAAAATTTGTCCAGCCTCCTGAGATTTTGCCGTCCCCACGCCGACGGCGAGGCGCCACTCGCTGCCGCGACACGATGCTGTACATCGGCGCGAGGGGCTATTTTTACCTCTGCGGTTGTGGCCACTACTCACCGCTTTCTCTCGCCGATACAAAAGGAGCCCCCGTTTGCGGGCGGCGGATTATCGCATTGACGCGCCTGAATTGAAACTCCACCGCCGCACAGGCGCGAGCAGGCGCTCCACTCGCTCCAGTTGCCCCAGCCGCCGTCTACGGGTGGCGGGATATCCTCGATCGTTACACACTTTCCGTTCTGGCACCACTGGTAGAAGTAAAAGGGTGTTCAATTGGTGGTGGATTTTTACCTGGCGGTATATTGTGATTCTTACCTTGTGTTTGCCACAGTTGGTGCCGGGCGCGGTGGGCCGCATATTCGTCACACACTCACCGTTCACCTGGCACCACAATTGCGAGCAGATTTCATGCAGTGCTGAGCACACGTGCACATCGTCGTCCGTCAAGTTGAATTGCAGCCGGCATTGGAGCTCCGCGTTGTACATTGCGCCCGGAGGCAGCTCCGGGTATTGATACTCATCGATTTGGGTCGGCGGGTCGTCCAGACACTTGCCCAAACCCTGGCTAAAAGTACAGATTTAAGAGTATTTAAAATTTAATAGTGGTAAAAAAATCGACTATACCCTAAAAGCAGTATCACAACAATTAATTTTTCTATCAATCCTATAAATGCTGAACAAGTAATAGGTTCTTTCGATAGTACTTTTTCCGTATACTACGAATCTGAAGGTTTTAGAGGGAAATTTTAAAACTAGGTGCATTTCGGATCACCGATAGTGTAGGGTTCCATACACTCTAAATTTATTCTCACTATACAGTGAGTATCAACTCGAACTGGTTTCCTAGATATGCAGTTAAAGGTCTAGTGAAAACCGAATCAATAAACTCTAGAATGCCTAAGTATCTAGTGTTAAATTCTTGTTAGTTTTGCTAGAAATTCAGGAAATTTAGCCAGAAATACATAGTCGGCAGTATGCACCAAACATATGCTTACTACGAAATATCTCATAGTTGGTAGTCAATGGGTTAATTACAACATTTCATTTGTAATAAAGATTTGAATGAACTTTTTAGAATTTAAAAGAATAAGAGGGAAAGCCTTAAAATAAAATTGGAAAAGTATTATTGCTAATACAAAAATAACATTGATATTTTTAAGAGAACCAAAGGTATTACCTTTGCAAGAGATCGAACTTGAATAGCAAACTTCGAATAGGGTAGGGCGGAGCTAAAAGGTTCAATTTAGTAATATTACTCCGTAACTATTTAACTATAAGGCTACCGAAAAAGACCCAAATACTAATGACTAGCGTAATCCTTCATTTAAATATTAGAATTACTAATGAATATGACCAGTTTATGCCTATTCGCCAGATACCTATGTATATTGCGGCCTTCAAAACTACTTCCAGATTTCACTAGAATTGCATAGTGAGTTTCATAGAACTTGATATTCAAAATAATTTACTAGAATTCGTCTAGTTAAATTTCACTAGAAAAATTTCTTAGTTAGTTAGTTCTTCTTTAGTAATTTGTTTTAACACCAGCGCTGTACATTTGATACTACTTAGCTGTGAAAATTCGTAGAGTGTATTTTATGTTTTAGTTTTAAATAGAAGTTCACATCTAAAGTATCCCTGTACAAAATTTTGGACGATCTTTGTCTAGTTACGTAAACCTAATTTTTCGAAAATTGTAAAAAATTAACGAAATATCGTTGGAATTCGAATTTGAATTCAAATGAAAGATAGAAATTTCTAAATTTATTGATTTGAAAAGTTATCAACTAATTGAGATTTTGAGGAATAAAGGTGAAAATTGTAACAATAAATGCAAATCTACTTTTAGAAAATTGTGTTGGAGCTAACTAATCATGTAATAAAAACATACCTACTAAAATTAGAAAATTACTAGTTTTTAAATTTTAGAAGACTTTAAACTAGATGTGGGGTACTTACTCAAGGAAGTGGGTGATGAACTTTCGGCTGCAGTTTGACCAGGACACCTGTACCGTATCTGCGCCAAATGTTGGTGTCATAATATGGACTATGGGTCCGGTCCGACCGTGGCATCCTATCTTTGCGGTATCATGGTACATCCCGAAGCTGGGAACAGAGAGGAACAAAATCAATTAAGAAGCGGGTGAATACTGGCAGGATGCTGCCGGTGAATGGGCCAAGTGCCGATGGCCAGCATACGTGTACCGGGGCTATTTGCATAAATCAGTTTTTGCTAATTGCGGCAATTTGTCAAACATTGATAAATCTCTCCTGGGGCTGGTCGTCTCCATTGTCTGGAGCATATAAATTATCCCGTAAATTTATTCATCGTGCGACGATCGAGCTGTTGCTTTACAAATCAATCAATCGGACAATTTTCCCGGAGCCCGCCGCTGCCGCCACCACCACCGCCATCGCCGAAGGTGCACATGAATGGGAAATTAACGTGATTCATTTTGTTAGAGAGTGGCCCCGGCCGCGATTCGGACGTGGGCGACACGACGTGCTCGCCGCCGTGGAAGTGATTAGCGCGGATAAATCAACGACTTTTGTGGCGCGACGTCGAATACGACGACGCTGCTGCAGGCGTCGTCTTCTGATGTTAAATGCGGTAATTTTTATATAAGAAAACGACGATGATATGCCCCCTTAAGAGAAAATTGGCGGCATCGGCGACGGTAGTGGCGGGCAAGAGTGCAGGCACTGTATTTGCTTTTAATGAGCAATTAATAACAAAACAGCACTAATTGGCCCTGATTGGGGAGACATGCAAAACGATCAAAAGGTACCCGCAACGGGTAAGGGGGATGGCAGTTTGGCCAATAGTCGTATTGGCCAGCTGTGCTTATTGTGCAGGGGGCTTGGACTTTGCGCCTTTTTCGATGTCTCTCTCTCTTTGATCGCAAACTATCTTAAGATTTTAAGAATGCTGGATACGTTTCGCGGGAAATGAATTTTTCGTGTTTTGATTTTAACAATTTCTGTAGACCTCTTGTCTTTGGCGATCGAACGATAATCGAAAATTAATCAACTTTTCTGAGGCCGTTGGCATTCGGCATTTGTTCAGATTTGCATAGAAATTAGGCATATATTTATAGTTGTAAGTTGTATTGTTGTTTGGCAATATGCCGAGGTGAATTTCCTCTCAATATACATATTTTTTTTATGATAGCTATAAAAATCATTTTATTGGGGGTTTTCACTTTTAAATTGAATATTTTTTGATTTAAAATTAATATTTTTTTTAAAAAATATAAGAAATATGAAGGTTAACCCAAAGTTACTATTTATCTACAAAATATGTAAGTCAAATAGACTTGTTATTTATGTTTTTATCGTACACACAAGCTGTAAAACAAAAAAAAAAACATAAAATACGTTTTTATATTTCATACGACGATAATTTCTTTATGGTACTTCCGATTATTGTTTTTGTTTTGTTTAAAACGTGTGTCTGATATCTCGAAATTTGATTGAAAAAGAAAAAAACTAGATTAATATTTTGATTATTATCGTTTTCGGTAATAATCTAGTTTTTGCGATCAATACGAAAGTAGAACATTTTTCAGTTTTCGTTTTTCCTTCCCCATGTATGAATGGTTGGTTGGTTAAAGTTACGATTCCGACGCCTTACCAGAATCCAATTGGCAGTGAAAACCGCGTCCTTTTGATACCACAAAACTATGATCTAGATGTTACTAGGGTAGGATAGAGTTAGAACCATTTCGTGGCGTTAAAGTAATGAACAATATCCTCTACAATCCTCTTTCTGGACAGGTCTCTGAGATCTTGAAGAGTACTCGTATAGTTCCCCAGTACATGATGTCTAGTCCTGGCAAGAGCCAGGTCATCAGGTCAGTCGTTTACCTTCTCATTTGGGTCCTTGCAGCTGCGACAGTGACTGTTGAAGGGGATTCCTAGCTTAGCTAAGAGCCCAGTGATCTGTGTATACCGCCACAACTCTGGCTATGTTTTCATGGATCAGTTTTAGGAGCGCTTACGTATTCCTTCTGTGTAGGGGAGGACCATATCATTCTAGAGATAACGCATTTTTTATTCGAAATGAGAATGAATTCCCTTTTTAATACTTTGAGCGCTGAGTTATGCGAAGCTAAACGTATGCGACGAATCACACGTAGGGCGGCCTGGTTTTTACGACGGAACGCATGCTGGGTTGGTTGTGACAGAAAATGCCTTAACCCTTTGAACGTTATAAACTCATTATAGGTCAAATTGGTCCAAATTGAATGGCTGTGTGAGAGAACCCATATTTGCGTTCATGTCCCAAATCGAATGGTTGTGTAGGCACCCATATATGCGTTCATAGCGGTCCACTAGACTCGGTCCACCTGATATTCCATATTAGTAATAGCTTGCTTAGCCAGGCAATCAGTCTATTCATTCCCCTCCTATGTTCTTATGTCCTGGAACTCAGAGTACAGTGATATCGAGGCTGTTGTCTAACCTGGCTAGACAGTCGTGACACTGTTCTATTAATTTATAAGTTACAGTAGCCGAATTGAGACTTCTAATAGAATGCATAGTGCCATAAATAATTTAATTTATTCTCGATATGATCAAGGTAATTTCAGCTCATATAGAAATAGATGAAAAAATACGATATTTTCTTATAGCTATGATTTAAAGAAATCACCTATTGAGTTTATGTAATAAAAGAAATATTAATTCAATCGTTCGTTTATTAAACAGATCAGAAAATTCTGGTTCGATTCGGTTTAGTTTTAATGTGTTTCTTTTTTGTAATATTAAATTTTTATAGTCGATCTACAAAAATTATGAAATATTTAAACGATTAGTCATACAAATAGTAAATTTAAAACGTATTTAATAGCCAAATCATCAAAACTAGAGACAAGAGTGACTAATGAGCAATATATTTTTTTTTTAAGTATATTTTGTAATCTTTTATCTTAAATTTGATGGTAGTATTTGTTGATTTTGGATTACTCATTCAAAAGTTATTAGCTTTATTTTAAAAAAAAGGCAGTCCTAATAAATTTATGATATTATTTCAATCAGATATGACACATTTTTGTATGATGACACAATATTTTAATTTTAGCGGTGATGCTTTTATTACTTTCAAATTGTTAATTTCGAAAATATGATTTCGATTCATCAGTGTGAATTTGTTTGAACCTCCGTGCATAAAAACCTAAAAGGTAGGACTGTTTTAAACCCACATAACTCCAAAGATATAAACAGATGTACATAGCTTTAATTTTTATCAAAGAGGTGTACTTTCCAAAGTATAAGAATTTAAAATTAAAACAGAAGAATAATTGGATTTTCCTTAGGACATACCCAGCATTCTTAAAGCATAGGAGTGAGGCTTACAGAGTACATCTAAAGATAAAGATAAATAAATGGAGCTGTTTCATGTCTTTAAAATTGCAACAATAGTCCACAAAACAATCTAGAGTATGTCGCACTGATCGCCTCAAGGTCTAGGTGAGGCAGACGACAGCTCGGTTAGCCCATTTTGTGGCCTTACCTCGAAAGTGGCAATTATAGAAAACTTACTTGTGACCCAGTTCGTGGGCAATTGTGTGGGAGAGAACGATGCCGTTGTCCTCGTTGACGCTGCACGATCTCTTCGGTTTGCACATACCACCCACGTTGGCTAGGCCGAGCGTCCTGTTTTAGAAGGATATTTAAATTACAAAAGACATCGAAACGCCAAAAAGTGGAACAATTTACATGCAATCGTTTCCGCAGATATTTTTTCGCGTAATCAGAACGGCAACATCGTGATGGTGGGGGTCCCATTCGTCGTGGGTGTTGAACTTGTGCTGCCACCTGAAAAGAGTTCGATTATGAAATTCTTATATGTACCGGAATGGGTCTAAAATTTTTTTCTTTTGGGGCAAACGTACGAGCAGAACATTTCGAGATTTCGTTGGGCGCTCTCCGTTAGTGTTAGCTCTGGATGGGATTCTTCCTCTTCCAGGAGAACCATTCGGACGACAACGATTTGGATGGAATTGCCGATGCTTGGATCTTTGTAGAGGGATGAAACCATGTTCATGATGGTGAGCAAATACGTTTCGACGTCGTCATGGAACGCGACCATAGAGGAATCGGCCACAATGAGGGTCTCAACGTGTCGTGGGCTGCTAATTGAGCGTTTGTACCGACGCTTTCCCCGCGCCACATGAGATTTGTTATTCCTCCTCACCTTTCGGCCGCCCTGAATTATGACCTGTGTGCGTAGTCGCATTCATGCGGATAGGGGAGCATAATTCCGTTTAAAATTTGCATTTTAATAGGATTTCATTCGCATATTGTTACCTTGCCTTGCGGTTGCCATTCAATCTTCGTTTCGGTACGTCTCCGCGGCTCTTTCGTACCACAATTGCTTACCGGATGCTTTTTGCGGCGCCGATTACCTTTCCTCTTCTAGAATTGTGGAAGAGATAAAGATACAAAGATACAATCAAAAGATATGGGATACGCTGGGCGTGATTGATTTTTATTTTACGTTCAATTATTTGCCCGCATTGCACTTACTTTGCCGGACACCGCCGTCCGTTGGAATACGACGTGCGGATGCCCTTCGTTCGGTGACGGCGCATGATGCTTCGATGGTTCGATAAAATATTCAGCGTTTTTTGTCCTTATGTGACCTGCCTGAGGGAATTTGTTCAGTTATTTATTGCTCCTTACTTTTTTTTTTGTTTTTGGTTAGGAAGGCGCACGGCCTTGAGACAATTTTCACAATTTTCTTGCGCGTCTGAGAGGGCGTTCTATTCTGGCGCTCACGTCCTTTGAGTTAACTCAAGACTTCTTGCGTACCTTCTTGAATTGCATGCTCAATTTCTTGTCGGATTTATCGCAAGCAATTTTCAGTTCTAAGAAGAGTCGAGTCAAGTCACGTGACAAGGTTTGCCTCAGTTATGTTTAGTCGACATTGTAAAAAGGCAGTGTGTTTTTACTTTTTCTTTGATCAAAAACTTAATTTAACGTCACTTTCTATTAAAGCTTAATACTGAAGTCAGGTCACAGTTTTATTTAGTTATTTTTAGAACAAACATTTCTAGGTTTACCTCATTTTAAATAACACAACTTATTTATAGTTATAATGTACTAGAGTAAAAGGAAACCAAACTTCTGTTCATCTTGGTAAATTTGCCATATTATCGTGTATTAACCCTTAAAAGGTATCATCCAAATAAATTACCTTAAGGGTATCATGGGTGGAATTTCACTCCTTTATTTGCTTACATATCTTTTAAGTATAATAAAAAATACAATTAAATGTTATTTTTCATGATAAAGCTATTTTTGTAGCGTAGACAAAATCACTATTAAAAACCACTACGTTTTTCTGAAATTTGAGAATAGCAACTTTCCTGGGGTTATGATAATTTTCCATGATTTGTATACACGCCAACCGCACCGCAATAGAGCTTTAGATTGACGTGTATACGTTGAAGATAGTTAACTGGGTTAACTGGTTAAAACGTAGTGTAGCAAAATATACGTATAGCCATCTATTAAAATTTAGTGCATCAATTGCTTAGAAAAATAACTTGAATAAAATGTGGCAATTTTGATTTGTTGCTCACCCTCGGTTTATCTTAGTATAACACATAAAATTAATTGTAAGGCATATTCCTTCTCCAAATAATAACATCCCTGATAGTTTACGTTATTTTTGTAGACTTCGATATCAATGTGACCTAAGTGTTATACTAAGTTTTGTGTAGATAATGGTTCATATGCTAAAAAAGTTAGCAAAAGCTCAGTCTCAGTTTTTAAATAGAAAAACAGAGTTCGATCTCAATGTGAAACTCTGTTTTCTATACAAAATTTGAATCTGAGCTTTTGCGCAATTTTTTAGAATATGAGTCAATGAATTTTAACACGTTCAACCCGGAGCAATTTTTCGACGTCTATATGATGGGCGAGAACGATGTGATAAGCCGTTTATTCTTCTGGCAGTGCTTGTTTGATTCGATGCTTGTTTACGTTGTTATATGTGAACCACCGGTGATACATGCCGCCCCAGACGAAGAAAACTAGTTGTGGACCACCGGTGGTACACGCTAGGTTGAACATGTTAACAGCATTACATCTCTAAACAAATTGAAGCAAACAAAATCGACTATTTCTTAAAATGTAATTTAATAAAAACCCGTATAACTATTATATAAATTCTGTATAACAGTTATAAAAAAAATATAATTTTCTATTTTATATAGAAATCAATTATAGATATTATTTTGAAAATTTTAAAATCTCGTGAAATCTCCCATTTATGTTTTAAATATGCAAATTCAAATAAATGCGTGACAGTCGACATGCCACCATGCAATGCCAGCAAAATGTGTCTCGACACACAGCGTGCTGACATATTACCGTAATTGATTGGGGGACATACATTAGCCTAGGTAAGATATAAATCTTGAGGTAATTGCCATCGTGAGCCTAGTCAGCCAGCCAGAAAAATATATATAAAAAAAAAAAATAAAAATTTACCTTCGTAGTCATCTTGTATAATGTCGACCAGTGGCTGGAGTAGGGTAGAGGAAAAAGGAAAAAAACCAGAAGTTTTTTCGCCCTCACCACACGGACTTTAAACATCGTAATAACGTGGGAGAGATCTCCTCCCGTAATATCTCGCGGACAAGATAATGGCGCGATTTAACAAATTAGAATTGGCCACAATTTGCAGTATTATACGGGGGAAAATAAATCGTGACTTGATGCATTCTAGATTTTATGCTCGACTATAAATTTAAGTAGTGACAGTGACAAACATTTATAAAGAAATAATTAGCCCTGTGGCGAGTAGACTGAAAAGTGTCACAGAATTGCTAGTCGACAAGTAACAAATGGTTTAATCAGAAGTCTCTCCCCGATATATGGTGCATTAAAATTGCATCTCTATACCCTGTAGGATGTAGGCGAATGTTTGGCGAATTAATAGACCGATCGCTAATTGACTAACAAATTTATAGCACTTTCGAAACTGACGTCAATTCGCAACTACACTAGCGGAGGAGCCAAAGCCTTAAACTATTCGCGTTCGCGAAACAGTAGCTGCATAGACATTGTTGCGTTGAGAGGACTGGCAAATATTTTGTGCAATTGATTTGCAACAGAGGCGAGTAAATTTCGACATGGTTGACTTGCTAACATTAGGTAGAGAAGGCTTATAGAGGGCAATTCCGAAAGAAATTTTAATTTGAAATTGTTTTAAACACAAAGTGAAGGGGGTTTTTTCAAGATTACGTAACTGTTATACTACTCAAGAATTTGTGTTATACTCCTACATGACCTAAATTAATATTTCGATAGTATCAAAATCACAGCCAATAGTTAATCAGTAGAACAGTTTTTGAACGAATGTGTCATAACATGTAGATGTGTATAACAAAATTACTTACAATCCCATTGCATGATGACAATATAACTTTAGAATTGTTATGACCTCGTATTTTTCCATGGTAGTGGCAGTTCAAGTTCTTTGCAGCCTTTATTCTTGTCCTGAGGTCCCTTTTGTGTCGTTCTACAACTAATGCAGGTCCTATAAATTCCCTATGGGGTCTGAATAAAAATATTTTTATTATAGTGCTTTTATTGAATTTTAAGGATTTTAGATACATAATTTATTTAAAATGTAACATGCTTTATACTTACTCTAATTCTAAATGTAAAGTTTTATTGTCGATATCAATATGATAATATAAATCGTCTTGATCCTGATCGTGGTGATGTGTTAAATTATATGACAAATGATCTCCTTTATGGTTGACTTTTCGTGGAATTATTAAGTCACCAGAGGATAAGTCTTCTGAGTATTTTCCTGTATAGTTTGAAAATATTTGTTAGATAAATTAGTCTTTTCTACCTATCTAAAATTTATAGGGAGAGTCGACTAATATATATTTTTTTTTATTATTTAAACGAATTATACCAATCTATGATAGAATTTTCAAATTTGTAGCTATACAAATTTCGGATAGTCAGTCTAACCATTTGTTAATTTTAGAGTCATGTCTACTTGTTAATTTATTTAGTACTATGAAAAAAAAATTTATAATTGTATTGTATTACTAGATAAAAAAAAAGTCTTCTATAATTAATTACAGTCTGAGGTATGTAATTTGCTATTTTTACATCTTTACGTTTTCAACAATTAGTCATTTTTTAATCTAGGTAAATAGTCCGGTTTAGGTGAACGCGTAAGCGTAGCTAAGACTAAATCTTATCTATGCATCAAAGGCCATATTTCGTTTTTTTTTTAGCATGAGTGGAAATACTCATACTACTTCTGTAGATCGAATTTAATAACACAATTAATTTGATTTTTGAGAGTTTAATTCCTTGCTCAATTAGACAAATATTGAACGTCATCAGCACGCTTCAATTTATCATAATTAGGAAATGTGATTCACAACAGTTTTAATTCAAAGAACTGAAGAATCATCCGTGTACAGTAAAAAGAGGATCAACTATTATTATAAACAAATATTTTTTAAAGTAAAAATAAAAATTTTGTTTTTCCGCTATCTTGATGTTCTACAGGGTGTGCTATCTGTTAGTCCTGTTTTCATTTATAAATAAAACACACATTTTGGGATAAAAAGCCAAAAATTGTTATTGATAATGAAAGATAGTTTTATGCCATTTATGTGTGAAAACCAATATCATTCATATGCCTACCACGGTTTCGCCTACAGGCCTGCATCTGAACATCAAAAATATTGTTTTTCTTGAACGACCATATTCATAATGCATTTAGATAATCAAAATTCACTGTTGAGTTTTTAGCGACTTTCATATATCAAAAAATTTTAGAGAACAGAAAACATTAAGTACCAAATATCATCGACTAAAAAAAGGACCAACTTACGGTTCACCCTGTATGAAATGTTTTCTAAAAGGTCTTTAAATTAATTCAATAAAAAATCTAGGTATATCTTTAAAATAAATAAAAATATGAAGAGATGTAACGTTTGAAATAAATTCATATATTTTTTTTAACTATCGTGAAAGCAATTTTGTATGCAATTTAGTTCTTTTTTACTACATTTATTCAAATCAAAATCAATTATCTATTATTTCTAAATAATTAACTTCTTTTTACCTACATACCTTACTTTCTCAGGCTTTAATTTTCGTAGAATTAGTTGCGGCATTTGATAAAAAAAATCGTAAAAGATTGAAATTACAGATAAAGTTGATATTTATTTAATTAGTTGGAAAGGAATGTAATAAGAAGTTATTTTATTGCTGGTATTACTGACTATTGAATAAACCTCAACAGATATTAGCTAGACACTGATAAATATGGTGGGCATAATCGTTAAATAAGTAATTAAGCAAGTAATTAAATATAATTGAAATGTAGGTGTTCAGTATTTCATTGTATGGTGAGATTTATGGGTAATTTTTATTAACTATGATTTGTAGAATTGCAAAATGTAATTTAAGCATAGTAAATGAGATCACTATATTGCCATAATAAAATTTATTTTATGGCAACGTGGGATTTAAATTAGTTGCAAAATTCTGTTATTATTTAAGTTTATTGTGGAAATTTACTAACAATAATAAGAATTATAAATCAATTCTTGTAAGCATAGGTGGAATTTGTTGATAGTTTTGGATATGTAGATAGAAGAGATAGTTTTATATTAGTTCCTAGTTTTAATTCTAGTCTCTTAGGTGTAATAAATTCTTCTGTATACCTTAAAAGAGGCGTGATTCAATTCACAGAAGAAAAATATGAGTAAAATATTAAAATTCGATTGTTATTTGGGTAAAATCATATAATGCTAAGTTGTTTTGTTCAAAACAAACTTACTGTGACAATTTCACAATTGCCAAGAATTGATAAATTTGGCGAGACAAGTTTGTTGAAACAATTTCTAGACAGTCCATTTCTTGTGCCAAATCTATTTCAGCGAAATTATCAATTAGCACATTATTTTCTTGTGCAAAAAAAAAAAAAAAGAAAGAAAAACAAAAAAAAAACATTGGCATGACAAAATTCAAAAACATGTTGATAATTAATTATGAGGAAATTCATCAGTCATAATTATTTTTTGATAAATTGAAAAAAGTGACAAATTGCTTAGTTTTCCCGACAAAAAAAAGTGATATAAACTCGTTATAGTGATAAGAGCTAATATTTCGGAACTGATTTTAATTTTTTAATTTACGTATTATGCGATGTTTTTCGTAGATATGTGAGGAAATGGATTTTATAGGGTAAATCTTGACTATTTTGTTTTATAATAAAAATTATAAAGTAGAGTGTAAAAACTTACCTTTGTGTAAAAATGTAGCTCCACAGAGAATGCTCGTCAGCCTTAAAATAATTATTGGGATCTTCACAACACTCATTTCGCCGTTCACATAAGAATACGAAAATAAATTAACAGCACGTGCCTACCGATGTTGAACAACTAGACACATTTAGCCTTTTAACTCAAGTACTCGAAATAATAATAGAAAAATTAACAGAGGCCGGGGGATAGGTCTCAAGTAGTTTTTATCACTTGCCGGACCGTAATCCACAATTTACCACAGTGCCGGGTGGGGGTGGGGGAACGAGGCAAAAAAAAAAAAAAATAATAAGCTTAAACGCGTTGATTAATTGCTTTCATCCATTGTCAATCAATTTTGCCATTTTACCAATTACCACAAACATCGCAAAAACATTTCTTTGAGTTGTTTCGTTCTGCAGCAGATACACTCGGTCAGATTGGCCCGGTTTCCCCCAAAAACAAAAAACAAAAAAAATATATATATGTATATATTCAGCTGATGTAATTTCTCATATTTCCTTCCCCTGAAAGAAAAGAAATGAAATATTTGAAATAAAGGAAAATAATAAGAACACGACAAGAACAGCAGAGGGAGGAAGGCATAAAAACAAAATTAAATCAGATTTCTGTTCTAGGAAGTGTTTGGTCAAAATAGAAATTATTGCAGATATCTTGAATCGCCGACTCTACGAACTTTGTAAACTTTTTAACGGGCGGCGCAATATCTGCGGGTTCTTTAATTGGAAAAATTTTTATACAGAAGGAGATTCCTTCACCAAAGCTTAGGGCATTTGCGAATTATTAGGGATGGTCGTGTTTAATTTTTATTTTTTTATATCTTCCTCTATTGCAAGAGATCTTATTTGAATTTCTGTAGAATATCGGTGCGGTTTGACTTGAAAACTTTCTGGAATTTTGTCGACTTTTTGGTAACTTTTTTAAAGATATTAATTTAATTTTCAAGAATTGAAAACATCAAAAAAGCAAATATTTTATTGTGACTTTTTTTGTTTGTTAAGTTTTAGGGGAGTTCCACCGATTAATTAATTAAGTTGTTGCCTTTATTTAGTCGGGACTGTGATAGAATTGTATTTTATTATTTAAGCGATTATTGAAATATTTCTAATAGATCAGAGACAGTAAAGCTACTAATTTCTCATTAAAATTATTGCACTATCTAATTTTAGCTTTAACATTTAATTCAGATAATTCTTGTAATTGCGCTTTTTCTCAACTTCATAAACTACATACCTTACATGAAAAAGTCGATTTATGGAAAGAAAACAGAATTTCCAGTAAAATTTTGAAGGCTTTTATATTTTGATGTATTTTAATATAAAATTAAACTTTTAGTTGTTTTATTTTATAAGTTCCTACTACAATCTGTTATTTTTTTAACGATTTATCAATAAGGAAGAAAATAGGTTACGGCTGTGGATTTTTAAGATTTCAATTTCAGTTTTACCACCTACAAAAAAATATCACATGGAAATAATTTAAAATTACTGCTTAATATTCGATAAGTTCGATATGAAACTCGTAGGACTAGTTTTTAATTGTTCTTAATGTTGCATTTCGCTTCCTAGTAAAATCTTCCTGTTCCACTGCTCGATTAAGAACTGGTTGTCAATCAAGAGTGATTACAGATAAATCGTAATCGCGACGACTATTAATTAGGAAGTGAATAAGCAAAAAAAGAAAAAAAAACCCCGCTGATCTATAGGTCTGAATGGGGATTCAGGCAGCAATTAATCTTAGTCAGGAAATTCGCCGAGTAAGGTGCGAAGAAGTTGGCTGTCCATTTAAGCGCCAAAAATTTTTAAGGAATTAATTGAGAAAAGGATAAGGTGCAGCACCACCACCTCTCACCTTAGTGCCCACCCCCCGTTGGGTTTAATTGGCACTCGGCGAAATTGGCCGTACAACAAAAGAGTTCTCCACCATCGAAACCAATCAATGCAACGGAGAGCCGGTATAATGGTGCTCTTGACCTCTTTGACCAAGAGTTGCATCTTGCCACAGGCACCGCTGGCTCAATTCAAAATTAATTAGCTGTGCATAATTTATTACAATGATCGCTTCAACTTTGTTGTCGAGGCACCGCCGTCGGTCCGCTTCGGGCTTGTGGGGTGCCCCTTGTAGCAAACTTACGGCGGAGCCGGTGATGTAATCACCTGCGAGTTTTTAGGGCGAGCAGGACGAGGGGCGCTGCGACGGGATGCTGCTTCATTCATCTCTCGAGGAGCGTACCGCCTCTGCGGCTTTCGAGTTTTATTGGCCGGTTAATGAGCTGAAGCCTGAGCGGCAGCAGTCTGCGGCCCCAGGGGTCAGGCCAAGTCGCTTTTATGGGCAAAAGGTGTAAACGATTGCCCGTTCCGACAAGTGATAAACCTCCCACATTGAAATGTATCTGGCCGGTGATCACCCTGGATACTACTCAGCGAGGCAATTACATGTCTTCTTCAGGTTCTTTATGGGCCGGAAACATTCGCCCCGTAAGACACATAAATGACACAATTTTAATTTATAGGTCTGTGGCAACCAGGCCATTCTCAGGAAAAGGTTGCAAACCGAGCCCCGATTACTTGTAATGTCCCCCTACCTTCAATTTTCAAAATGCTTGGGAAATTTCTTTAAGACTACGTCTAACAGATTGTAATATTTCATGTAAAATTGTTTGAATTAAAAATACTGAACTATTTAATGTTATATGGTACCATAAAAATTAAGTAGTTTTCCTCTTCCAGAACAGAGTGGAAATAGCAAATAATTCTAATTTTGAAGAGATTGACGCTATGTTACTTAAAAACAATTAATTCATCAGTTGAATAGACAACATAATGAATGTTCGTGGCCGGTCAATGAGTGTTGTGGACTCAGAATCCAAAAGTCCTAAGTTCGAATTGCTTTAAATGGAAAAAAATATATTTTCCGTCCTCTTTTCCAATTAGCGATTTATAGGTATATTTTTTATAAAAGCGAATGTTATTTACTACATTAAAATTTTACAAAAGAAAATGCAATATAAAGAAAATAGTTACATTTCGTGTTGTAGTTTCCGCAATTTTGAATGATGGCAACTAATTAATTGCTTTTAATAATTTATATATTTTTTACTGTGACTATTAAGTTTTATGATTTGTCTAATAGTGTGATAAGAATTATACTAGACCATGTAGACTGTTGCCTCTAAACGAAACTCTATATTTGGATAGATAGTGGAAAAGGCTATTTTACCAATAACTTGTAGTTAAAGGCCCATACTTTACTAATTCACCAAATCGGATTCGTATTATCTATTTGTATTTATCTATAGTTGTATCATAACTTAAGAGTGAGGCTAATAAATACACTGTGGGAGTTTTCCAGCACGTTTTTAAACGTATTTTTAAATATATGGATTTAATATTGCACTTTTAAGTCTCTTTTCTAATGTTTATAACATTTTCTATAATTTGTGGAGTATTATTGTAACTGGATATACCCATGAGAATCAAATAAAATCCTTCCTAATCCAATTATAAACTCATTGAGATATCGTATTTTCTACGAATTTGTACTTGAAGATGTTTTTGAAGAAAGGATACCCAATGAACCTATATAGGTATATAAAAATTCGTCCTATGTTTGTGCTTGTAAAACTCAACTTAATAAAACAAAGTCCTCCGCCGCGTCTATGTCTGTTTGTTCGCAGTTTTCTCTGTGACTCCTGGTGGGATTTTTTTCTGTTTTTGGTTATTAAACAGACTTATCCACTAGGTATTGTTTAGAACCATAATTGATGAATATTTTGTACAAACTAACCGACTTATGATCATAAATATTAGTAAAAAAGTAATATTCGATTGAGCTACCATCGCGTTCTGTGCGTAAATGAAATAATTGGTATCCGTAGTAACGCCGGAGGTGGACAAGCTAGTTTTATATATTTTATTTGCATTTATATTTAAGGAATTATCTTTTTATTATATTACAACATAGACAAATCACTAAATAGCTATAGTAGTTTGACCAACATCGAATGAACAAGGGCAGAAGGGTCATTATTAAAAAATTTTTTACTGTGATAGTACTGCTTTTGGTCGCTCAATTCATAAGGCCAAGGGGTAATTATGTTTTAAGATAATTTTTACTGTTTTACGGCACATAGTGATTTATTTATAATTCAGAGTTGATCATACTCTAGAGTAAAAATTGTCCCACCAGTAAAAATGGAAAGATCCTTATTTAATCGCATGATATAATGCATAAAAAAAAATTCTTAAAAGATTTGCCATGCAAGAACGCATATAAAACACCCACCATCGTCAATCTGGCTCGTTAAATGTGACGACAGAGTGTAATTGGCGCAACCTCTAAAATTCACGGTGCAGATTTATTGCCAAGGAGGCTGACCAGCGGCTGAAGACGTCAGCTCTCAAGTGCGGCGGAAAAAGAGGCTCTCACAATCAACGAATGCCGCCGCCGCTACCGCCGCTGCCGTCGTACCTCACCGCTTCGTGTCGGTGAGATGCGCATAATTAAAGATGAGAAATTATCCCATAAATCACGTTTGATTCAGTCGCGGGCTTGCGGTGTGCGTCAAGTCCAAGCGCTTGAATGAAACGCATAATCAGCCAGAGACACGGTCTAGGCGGCCGAGCGCACTAGCGGCCGGCTAAAATTGTGGCACTTGTCCGGTGCGCCCCAGTGGGCTAGAAGTGAGCACAGAGTTTCTATCTTACATCGGCTGTGGAGCATTTCACTGTATTTAGGCCGAAACGAGACTCCGGTACTGCTGTGGCGCCACTTGATAGCCCCATGAAGATGAGCACCACAGATAGCGCAGGAGCCGGCGTCTTGGCGTGTCGAGCTTCCTCCTCACATTTTATTTCCTCAGTGAGGATGAAGGCGATGACGACGACTACTACTAAGACCGTGATGATGATCTTCACAGCTTTCCGCGGCCGCGAAGACCTTACAGCGCGGCGGCGGTCACTTAATTTTAATTCAAAACGGAACGGGTCGCCACTTCGGGTCGGTTATCTTCTTCTGTCTGTCTCAAGATTCAAGACGAGCTTAAAAGACGCTATGACAAAGAAAAAAAATAAATAAATAAAATAAAATAAGCGATGAGTCCAGGCGCCGTTCATGTTTACAATTAGAGGAGTCAATATTTGAAGTCGGCGGGGACAATTTCGTTAGTGCCGTTTCGTACGAGCCGGCTTCAATCCCATGCTCGAATCTGTCGTCGAAGTGATCAAAATCTTTAAGGGAAATCTGAGGAAGTGGTCAATTCGGGCATTAAAATTACATGAGGCGCTTACTTCGCCTTATTTTTTGGCCACTCTGAACGGAATCCAGTTCTCCAGTACCAGGCCAATTTTGCCATGCAGCACCGAATTCGGGCAACCGCAACAAATTGCTCAACCCAAAAAGGGTCATTTCAACAGTGCACCTCGGTTCAGATTCGGGGCTTCGGTGGTGCCAAGTAAACCACCGGTGCCCTGCTCGGGGGACTTGTTAAACAATTTCTGCTTCACACGCACTCTAATTTGGCTGAGACGTGACTGTGGACAGTGGTGCGGCGGGGAACGAATTATGCGCCGGTACCGCCGCCGTCCACGTCTTAGCGATGCTACGATAAAAACGGCCGTCTTCTTGGGTAAATCGTAAAAGGAAGTCTGGCAATTTCTGGAATTCTTTCTAGTTATTTTCGAATTTTTGTTTTCTTAAAAAAAATCTTGGGGTGTTACTGCTTTTGGATCAAAATGCAGATGACCTCGATCGATTCAATTGGCTGGAGTATATCAATGGTTTTTACATGTTATTTTTAGCCCTCGAAATACTAATTTAGCATTAACCAGAATGCAAATTGACTTATTAGGTCTTGTACGTAATTCAAATTATGTCTTGTAGTTTTTTGGAATTCTTTACTTTCCAAATGTATGATCGCAATAAAATGTAATTTGAAAAAATCGCAATATTCCTGTATTGGGTCCTGCTTATTCACATTCGCGATTGCTGACGTAAATTCACGTCATTTCAAATTCTATTCTATATTTTCTATATGTTTTTCCAATTACTACAAAATGCATGCTATTTATTTATGTAATTTATTTACAAATTTTCAATAAAATGGGCTTTTAACTATGTTTGTGTTTTAATTAAAAATTTTTCGTTTTTGCTATACAAGCTTGCGGCAGTTTCGTAAAAAAATCTCCTAGTCACGAATGCGTTAAAAAATAACCAACAGAACAGAACAGAATAGAATGCAGTGAAAGCAGTGACAAGCACGCATTTATGGGGTGAAGCAACAAACTGAAGAAAAGCAAACTTATTTGGTGGGCGGGAAATTTTAATTATCTCATACCCAGCTTTCTTGTAAAGTTTGTAGTAAAATAGGAATAGAGAGAAATTCGAGACAGACAATTTTGGGTGATGAATTTGATGGCCTTCATCCTTAACCATACTTGTAAAATTTTACATCAAATTATCTTTTCTTAGAGTTTTAATTTTCGCAGAACAGATGAGTAAAATGAAAGATTTAAGATAAAAGGTAAGGAATACGCCATCCCTATCTATTCGTATGACTCAATATCTCTAATCTTATAAATCTTGCACGTTTTCCTCATTCTATTCCAGAAATTCCTTGCAAGGTGAAATATTTTTAACTAAAGTCAAGTTGAGATTGAGTACACATCGTTTTATCAGAATGGCGCTTCGTTGAATTTAAAAATAACATCGCAAAAAACCAAAAGAAGATACGCTTCTTTGCGATGTTTATTTGTACCGCCTTCCTAGAAATAGCTCAGCCACACATTTCCAGCATGGGTATGATTTCAAAGGAGGCCGGTCAAATAAATTAGTGGCTGATCCGATCAAAAAGAAAAATAAAAACATATAAAGGAATTAAATTGTCACCGTGCCTAATTTGCAGGGTGCCTGCGCTAAGTGTGCTTTTGTAGCGCAGTAGCTTATCATCTTGTTCCGAAAAGATATTAAGTTGAGAATCCGATGAAGAGCAAGAGATAATTAGGCGCGTTTCCAAGCAGCTCCCCGCGCAGAAATATCACAAAACCAGGCGCCAGGTATGATTAATAGTGTCTGATAGACTGTCGCTCACCGAAAAGAAAAGAAAAGAAAAAAAAAACACTTTTCATCTATCGTCTTGGCTCGAAATCTTGAAAGGTGGGATCCGGACGGTCGCGGCGGCGTCGTCGTCGTCGTTGTTGTTGTCGACGATAAGCCCAACGGAGCCCAGAATTCGACAGAAAATTATGCGACCGAGTCATTAAGTGTGAGCGCCAACAATAAATTAGCGACTAATTTAGCATCGCAAAAATTGGCCTTCGCAACGAAGACCGATTCGATTCTGTCGGTGCTGGGTACTGGGGCGAAATGCAAATTTGTTGCGGCAGGCCCAGTCACCGACATCGGCGCTTTGCGGGGGGCTCATCATTTCTAGCAGCAATAAAGGTGGTAAATATAGAAATTATGATTTTAATTCACGCCGGCGTATCGGGCCGATGCCGCTACCGGTCCTACTGTCGCCGGCTAGAAATCAGTCTGACCCATCACTAGACTCTAGATGAATATGTTGAATGCGACAGACTAATTTCGTGTTATCCATGCCCGGTCTTTTGGTAAAATACCTGAAACTCAACTCCAAAATTTAAATGCCATCGATTAATGCAATTCTTTTCTTTTTATATATTTTTTGCAATGATTTGGTGCCTCATCGGCTTCTTGGAACCTGAACCAGTGGCGACACAAATCTTAAGTCGGAAATGGGACAGTAAAATTTTTTTTATTATATGTAAACTCTTCGATGATCTGATCCTGATGGGAAACGATTTATTTTCGGAGGCTAAAACCGTTTTATAAAAATTCTCCCAGGCAATAAGGGAAGCGATTTACAGATTTCAAACTATTTTACATATTGCCGAAAAATGAAATCGTTTCCTGAATGAAATGCCGGAAAGCAATCGTTAAAGAGGGGTACGTGACCTGAGTCAATTACCCAAAGTCCGCAGATTTTAAAAATTTCTGCCACAACTCTGTAAACGAGCTGTTCACACTTACTTTTGAGCAAACAAAATTAATTGATTTGCCTTTCGCCACCTGTATATATAATTTTTGTTTTTGTTTTTGGATTTGGGAGTGCCTTGGGAATTTACCTGGATGCTGTCAGAGGAAAGTGCAAAGGCGTAATTTTTATTTCATTGAAAAAAAAAAAAAAAAATAAAAATAAAAAAAATAAGTAAGGTTTACCCGCAAGCGGGTAAATTGTCCGGTAATTCACTTGAATTGTTACCGCCCCCGGCCGGGGGCTAAAACGTGATCAGAAATTCAACGTAAATTCGAGTGTAACATACCAAGTTTTGTCCTCGGTAAAATTCAATGTACTCTCGCATATACGCGAAAAGAACTATCTCCGGTGATCGGTACAGATATAAATTATAATAAAGTCATTACTGCCTCAGATTTCCTCGGAACAAAAGGAGCTATTTGCTCTAATTTGCATACAATACGTGCGGTTGTCGTGGGACTCACTCATTTCCCAGGCATTTTTCTGTTGGACAAATAAACAAAATAATAAAAGCGAATTCCGCCGGTGGTTTATGGACATGAAAATTTCCGGTTGGTACGTGGGAACAATTTTTTACGCATCTCCTATATCGTTTATGTATACATATATATATATATATATTTTTTTTTTTGGACTCTTTGGCGGCTCTTTTTTTTCAAAATAATGCGAAATTCACGTGTTTCGCTGGGATGTAATGTTCGCGTTTTATACGATTTCATTTTATTACGCATTTTTTTTTGTTTTTACTTTAAAAATTGGGACATAGCCTTGCTGGTAAACAATTTTTATGTTTTATTCAAAACTAAAAACGAAAGACATGTTACATGATAAGTTCATAAACTCGAAATATTTTGTTTCGACTAATTGGCAATTTAAATGGTCATTTGATTACATGTTTTTTAGACACTGGACCAAAATGAGAGTTATAAATCAATGTTTCTGTAAGTCTATATACTTGTGAATGTAGTAGATCCTATAAACATTTTATTTTAGGTAATTATCATATAATAATATCATTAGGATGTTGCTAGGGGTTCACCCTCTAATGCAATAATTTTAGTTTTATAATATTAATAATAATAAATTATTTTTATATATTTAAGAATATTTTGTGATCAATCTGCATATTATAGACTAGCTAGATTAACCTGGCTTTGCATAGTACACGTAAAGTTCAGTAATTGGCCCTAACTATTAAGTCATTTGTGCCATTTGTGTCATACAGACTCAGCGTTTCTACAGTTTTATTATTATAGATGGGAAAATTTCAGTTTTTATATATCACTCCTGGGAGAAGTATTAAATTAAATGATTTTAAACTAATTTAAATTTTATTACACATGAAAATGAATTTATTGATGTAGACATAGTACGCATATATTTTATTGGAGAAATAATTTGTATTTTTTAATATCGAATTCTCAAGTGACGAATAATATAAAAAAATTTATCTTAATATTATCTGTAAGGCATTTTTGCAGCTCTATTAATTTTTGGATAACCCATGGGAATAGGGAACATTTTCGCGCGCCTCATTTCAATGTTAATTAGTCGCAAAATCATGTCTAATCCGCAGTCATTAATCCCCCATCTGAATGAAATAATTGATCACTGTCGAGCAGAGTAAATAGCCTCTTAGCGTACGTTTCGCGGCGGAATGAAGGAAACGCGTATCCGTCGCTGGCCGTCGTCACCTCCGCTGCAGTTGCCCGCCGTCCGCTCCGTCCGCTCGTCGATCGCGACGTCGCGTCGCGGACATGCAGAGCCGCCAAGCTGCACATTAAATTCTGAGTACATGTTTTGATGAGATTGTTGTCACTTACAATGTGTGTTCATGCAAATTAACTAATTACTTATTCCCCAGTGCGGCTAATAAATCAAAATTACCGCGCGCGAGTTATCGTAAGCCAATGAGGCCGAACGAGTGTGAGAAATCAGTAAATAGTCGTGCCGGTCCGGGTGAGGGGAGGGATATTAAAGAGATGTTTAGCGTGATCATTGGAACATATGAAAATTACATTCAGATCAGCTGAGGGGGGACCCAGAAATGCCCTCGACTGAATAATTCATGAATGCGGTGCAAGATGAAAATTTCTTTCCATATTACCGTGGAGAGGTGTACTATCACCCACCCGACTAATTGAATCGCGAATGTTTTTTTCTATTTTTCCCTTTTCGTGTGCAAACGTTGGATGCTTCCAAAGTCTGATTTATAGTGCAGATATTACGGCATTAGATCCAGATTTATTTTTAACGGTGATGGAAAGTGCTCTGCTGCAGGTTTTTTCAATTACTTAGCAAGTGGCTGACCAAACCGGAGGTGTTTTGCATTCAGGTCTCGGCGGGCCTCCATCCCCCCCTTTCTTCTAGGCTTGTGATATCAAAAGTTGTTATCATTCGAACAGAAATAAATCTCCGGTAACGCGATGTGATCACCCGTTCAAGATTTCATATTCAGTGGGGCATCTTCGGTGATATTTGATAATTTTTTTTTTTTTTGATAGAGAAAAAATAACATCCGCCAGGATTTTGCTAACTGCGACTTTTCTTTAGATTTATTTTGTCTTTTTTCGCTTTAATCGCATTTCCCATTCAAAGAGCGAAGCTTCGTAGGTGTTGTGGTGACAAAGTACCTCACAAATCTTGTCCAGGAAATTTATTTTTTAAGAAGATTCATCTAGAAAAGAAATGTTGCGCCTGTTAAGTGTTATATACGATTACAACACTATTTTTATATGTACACGAATTTTCCATAACTCTTTGAATTAAACATTTTCTTCAGAAGGGAGTTTTAGACATTTTGAAAGATTTTCTTCAGAATTTTTATATTTGAAACACAAAATTTATGATATACTCAAATTTTATAAATTTTTTAAGGGGTTACATGGATTTTGAAACTTCAAAAAATAGATTTTTACACTATGAGAGGTATGTACAATGGACCGCATGGTTTAAGTGCTGGACCACAATTCTCGCCTCATGTAATCGACATGTGCATCTCTACACTATGAGAGGAACATTTCCTAAAAGTTTCAGCTTAATTAGAGCAAAACTGTGGAAGTTAGAGAACTTTGAAACTCATCCTATGAGACTCGACTGCGTAAAATCGTAAAACTTTAAATGCAACTTTCTCAATAAACCTTTTGCATAGTCGGTGGACATATTATTTTTAAAACGAATCCATCGATCATTCTGAAATGTTGTACACTACTTTGGAATTATATTGACTCGTGATTGAAGGAAGAATTTTTATTTTCGTTAACCAAAACTAATTTAACAAGGCAATACGTGACCAAATTTTTACCAAAATTCGAAATTTTTGTACGAAACTCTGCCAGAAATTCAAATTTTATTATTTTTCAAAATCGTTCATTCAATCACGAGCTAGTGCTATTTTCTAACAGAAAACGTTCGGGTTTTTATTTCAGATAAGTCTTTCACGAGCTATTCCATATACAGCGAGGGTACTTTTTTTTGAAGACTCTTCCGTAGATCAGCTCTCATCGCGTTATTTTTTAATATTTTTTATTGAAAAATTTATGAAATATTGTTCAAATGTTATTCTATCGAATGCCATAAGTTAAAATAAAATAATTCATTTAGTTTTTTCAAAAAATATTATAGAAAATATGCTTATTTTTGGCTGGCCTTTAAAAACCCATGTAAGCCTTAAAGTAGTTTTTCTGTCTGCTAGTGCATTTTTTTCTACCTATGAAAGACGACGGTGCAATAGGTGTATAGTTTTAAAATTTCGCATTTATATAAAATAAACTTAAAATGTTATAAAAATATTTAATTTGTTTGTAAAGCAAAAATTCTTGAACAGCTATCTTGAAATTTAAGGAATTTTTGCGAGTAATAGTTATAGAAATAGTACAAAAATTTATATTTATAGTAAGTTACTTTAAGTAATCTCTGACTTACATTAATTTTTCTAAACCTCAAGTTTAAGACCCATATACATCGAAAAATATTTCGGATTTTACATTTATAATATTCTTATCTGATGAATTCATTAAATTTATTTATCATATATTATTTTTTTTTTAATTTATTTACTTACTCCGACGTCGTTGGCACATTGTGACGCACTTAGATTTTTGTCACAGCTATGAAAATTAACATTAATCTTTTGAGTACATACAGCGGGTCAGATGCGTCATATATGCATTATTTTTTAGTTAAGTCTAGAATGAGTTGGAGCTTTTTAGATTTATTTTTAATACTTCTCTTAATATTCCTTAGGTGTTTATTCATATTTGGATGCTATTTATTAATTTTAATGGTTGTTCTTTGAAAGTGTTATACCAATTAATTAATACTTATTTCAAATCGAATATTAGTTATGTATTGAAATATGTACGAAAAACATTAAACTTGGATATTCCATGCCTCAAAAGGAAAAAAAGGGAACCCTTATAGGATCATTTCGTTGTCCGTCTCTCAGTCAAGGCCCTTTTTCTCAGGAACGCGTAAAGGTATCAAGGTGAAATTAATATCAAACACTTAGGTCTACAGTTCCTTGAAGCTATAGAAAAATTAAGTTTCTAAGTGAACGCGATCAAGAAATACGGCAATTTATACCGCATATTTTGGCACTAAGCCATAAATCAAAATCTATAGAGAGTACTTCCCATTGACCGAGAATCATGAAATTTGGGAGGAAGGAAAGTTTTACAGCACAAGTAAAGGCAAAAATCCGAAATTCGTCAATTTGTTTTTATCGATGTACGGGAGAACATTTTTTATACAGTACTACTACTTGATTTTGAGCATATATTCTATTTCCTAGCCCATCACTTGTTGATAAGGAGAAGAGGGATGGTGATAACGAGTGTACATGAAGTCTTCGTCTGTTCTTAATTATTTTATAAAATTTTGTTTTAGTTCGTGAACTACTTTTACCAAACAACAACGTTTGATTCTAAAATTTCTGGCAGCACTATATAAATAAGTCAAAATGATAGACTTATTACGTGATAAATGATTCAATTTAAATAGTAAATGCCTCCTTATTAACTAGGTAAGGTAACTAGGCAGGGTAAGGTAATTATAATGGCACGGAACCCTCAACATGCGAATTCTACTCGCACTTGTCCCAGTTTCAAAATTTAATAAACCAGAAAATATTTCTTATATTTTTCTTAGAATAAGTAAGTTCGTGGGGTTCATGGTAGTTCAGTTGTTAGCGCGCTGTCCTATCGGCCCACAGGCTGTGGGTTCAAATCCCTCGAATAACAATGGTCTCCTCCGCTACGTGGTTAACACAATGGGTCAAAATTGGCTTAAGTTTGCCTTTCTAGACAGCCACAGCAACCTAACTTAACCTAAACCTAAGTAAGTTCATGGGTGAAACGCTAATTTTACCTTAACTCTAGGTATTTAATTTTGAAATTTTGATTTTTTGAACAGTTGCGTATTACCCTCACGATTTTTTACATATTCCCGCAAAATTTTGTATAAATTGTTTAACTAAATACCTCAAATTAAAGATTTCTCCTTCTTTTTAGTTTAAACAATTCTTCAAGAATTTTTGAAATTAACGAATTATAAGAATTCATCTTTTTTCACTTACCGAAAGTGACAAGCACGCATTTTTTCTTATGAAATGGTAATTCATACAATAGTAGAGTTAAATTATCCTTATTTTCAGCATTCGTGTAAAATTATTAACAGAAATTAGGTGGAAACATTTTCAAACTTGAGTTTATATAGGCGAATTTGAAACATTACAAATAGCGATTTCGATTAGAGTGTTTACCTGTGATAAAAATAGGTTTATAGCTTATAAATCTTAACACAATAAAAGTGTTGTTAAAAGATAAAATTCGCATATATCATTTAAATCAAAATTTCAATGATCGACGACACAATCAATTTAAAAAAGTCAACATCCAAAAGTATTAAAAAATTTCAAAAAGATTTCAATCGTAAAAGTCACAAGCCGCTCCTACGTTGGCACTTTCTCAATTCAGAGAGACTTAAAACAAATCACAAAAGTAGTCGGGGCTTATTTGCCAAACAGTCCAATTTATCATAAAAACGTTTTAAGAGTCTTACAAGCCACCGGAGTGGTGGAGGTGACGCAATCATAATTAGCTATTTCCACTTACCGGCAAAATAATCGACTATAAAATTTTTGCAGCCAATTGATGATGTGCTGCCCAGTTGTCTGGTGATCTATCACTGACTCATTTCCTAGCAAAATTTGCGGCAAAATAAATAGAATAATTATAAAAATATTTAAAAATTTTGCTCGTTTCCTTATTCAAATTGCCGTTGAAATTTGATCCGTACCACTTCGGCACATATGAGGGGGGAGGGTTTACTTCACCACATCCGTTCACTGATTTTTAGCTAATAAAATAAATCCCGACGGCTTGAATTTTTTCTCCACTAGCCCGATCTTCTAGTGGGATTAAGTCGTCCGATTTAAACTTTTGTTTGTCATCAAACACCAACACGTGATACACGGATTTATGGTGGCCGATCGCATTAAAATAAATAAAAGGGGGGTCCCTTACGCTAAGCTACGAAAGCACAGCGTCGCAGGGATCAGTGAACGATGATCCCTTAAATTGTTGCGGCACCACAAAAGCAAAATAACAAAAAAAAGAATAGAAAATATATAAAAAGAAATGTTAAGAAGTTCTTGAGCGCCACCACGATCAGAAGACGCGCTCGTTTATACCACGGGATCAATTGTTTTCTTGGAAAATCACCTTAAGACACTTTTGCCTCTTCATCGGTTCCGAGTAGACTCTTTCTTGGACCGTTCTTAAGTTACGATCCAAACCGACGAACACCTTACGCTTGTGAACTCTTGTCTCACACTGGCGCGAGGTGATCACAGACGTCGATTAAAAGAGTTTTGGCCTTTCGCGTTAAACATTGCCGTCGCCGTTACAAGTCGCTGCCGCGGTGTTGCTTGCGATCGCCTCGTTGCTGCTGCTGCTGCTGCTGCCGCCGCCACAGAATAATTATCTTTGGCTCTCTGGAATTTTTTTTTGTGTTTTTTTTTTTTTTTTTGAAATAGATAAAAAGCGGCACTCTGATCGGTAAGCTCGTGCTTCAAGTGGGCAACACGGCGACGGCACAGTCGGGACAGAGTCGTCGTCATTCCTTGTTGTATCGTTCTGCCTTGCGAGTCTTAAAGATCGCGACCATTTGTTACTATTCGCGGGTATCTGCCTTTTTCATGTTGGGCTGTCGATCATAGGGGAAAAGTAAACCGCTAAGCTGGTCACAGAGAGAAACATAATTTGCAATAAAGATCACGCTACGATACATTCATGTTGCAGACTCATGTCGCTAAGACTTAGATCGAAAAATGAGGGGTTAAGTAATTTTTTAGAAATATCTCAGATAAGAAAACTATAGCTTGCCTTTCTAATTAACTAAATATAATCAAATAAGATTCTACTTCTACTCTAAATTTGAAATTTGGTACTATTGGTACTTTGGTACTATTCGTTGATGGAAGTTCATAGAGTCGTACTAATTTAATCTCTGAATTAAAATTGAATTAACACTCAATGAATGATCGCACTGATCTGTTTATTGTCAGTAAAATCACCGAATACAAATTAAGTTTATTTATATATGTAACATAAGCGGTTAATAAAAGGTAGTAGCAATAACTTAGTAAGCAAAATAAAATTGATCATTGTCTGTTTGTTAACTGAGCTTATTTGTGCCACTATCAAAATGCAAGTTAAGCAAAATTTACTGATTGTACGAATGGTGCAAATGAATTTATGTGATTGCAATTAAAAAAATTGATTCTATAATATAAAAATAGGTATATAAAAGTTATTTTACCTCATATATGTCTATATATCTAATACATGACAATAATCGAACTTAAAATAGTCTAAAGGTATAGAAAGTGATTATTTTAGTAATAAATATTTACATATTGCTTTATTTAATTTTGATTTAGGAAAATTTGTGGTATACTTTTTCAAAAAATATTTAAAGGTTTTATGGGTCATTATCACGTTTGCTATTGAAGTTTCAGAACAAAATCTTGTACTATCCGTGCTCAGGAAAATTTATCTTTTAATATATGCGAGGGGTGGCTGATAAGTCCGCGACTGAAGATACTTACCGAGGACTCATTATTATTGCGACACTCCTTGGTAGTATAAATATAATCTGCTTTTGATAATGAGGTCATTAGAAAATTATCTGTTAAAGGATAAACTTTATAATGTTATCCGATTCAATTGATTTTAATGAAGGAGGCTGTAGAAATTCATTTTAAGGGCAAAGAAAAGGAATTAGTTTTTTTTGGTAGTTTAAAAACGTTATATGCCAGATATGAAAAATGCATTTCGTTTGAGGGAGACTATACTGAAAAATAAAAATAAAATACTCATGTTTTTCTTTTATTTAATGCCTTAGGTATGTACTACAATTAAGCATTGGGTTTTATATATGTAGCATTGTAATTAATTTTTTTGAATTGAACTGAATACGACGCTGGGCTAGGAACTAAAAAGGTATTTAATAAACCGTGAAAAATGAGTGCAACACCTTGTCATAGACTGATAAACTGATAAAATTTCAAATGATTTTAGGTGCCTGGCTAACTATACAAGAAATTAAAGGACGAATATATGCGACGCTGGTAGAGAACGTGTTAATGTTGAATTTTTATGCTAAATTTGAGTATTAGATTAGATCCTCTTTATGTATTACTTCCTAAAATAATCTAGATTTTTAGAAATTTATTTAGTGATGAGCAGAATCGACCTTTGTCGATCGAGGCCAAGACCAATAGCAACTATTTCTTAGGTAGTACGACTAGGGCTATTTACTATCATGGTCTTGATCATTATGACTTATTTATAAAATGGAGTATAAGAGGATAATAATCGCATAAATAATAAATTACTTAATTATTTAAATCTTTGTTAATTCCTTCTCAACATGTACGAGTATACCAAAAAAAAATTAATCTATTGAGACGTTACCATGCCATTGAAGACATTTCCCCGAAATGGAAGGCGAACGTATCATCTTCGAAAATACTTGCTTGTACCTACTCTAATTTCGAGGTTGCATAGCATTTGGTTGATGTCAACAGCCGCAACTCAACAAAATCCACCTGAGTCATGAACATCTCCAGTACCACCTTGGAAGATGGGTCACTCAAATGGTATGCGATGAGCCGCAGTCACAGTCGCAAAAAAAAACAAAAAAACCATCAAACTAGTTCCCATCATTTGACTATCGCATAGATAGACCCACTTCAGTAGCATAGCCTGGCCAAGTCACCTAGATGGCTAGAATTTAGACTGTAGAACTCTATAGATGCATCGTTTTGCGCTCTCATCCCTGAAGAGCTATCTGAGAACCTTGGCGCGTCTTACAGGTCTCTTTGGCGGATCGATGTTTGTTTATTTACAGTAATCATGAAAACCAATACAACTTCTGCAGTTATTTGCATTTCTTAACCATCCCCGGAGGTGTTTGGCTAGCAGGCTAACGCATCCCACACGACAGCTTGTTTTTCTCGGGCTCCATTCAGAGTGTCGATAGTGCTGCTGCAAGTGCGGGCCCCCACTCGAGGGCACTTCCGATGTTAATGACACTAACCAAAGGCGAACCTTTTTTGTTTTTTTGTGAGCCCGGGAAAATTGTCGCATATACCCCGCTAAAACCATTAATCTTTCTGCTCAGATAATATTTTTGAGGGATTAGCTTAGAAACTTTTAAGATGTTATTGTTTGTCGTTGCGTGAAAGGTACAATTTGAAATCGATTAGTCTTAGACGTAATTAACAGTGGGCAGGTGACATTGGCGCAATCTAGATTTCTTCATTTGGTTATTTCCAATCTCAATTGGAGCTTGAATCAATTGGCGGCGCATTTAAAACCGATCATTTGCATATACATATATATTTGTTTTTCCGACGTGTGAAATTGAGCGTTGTCAAGCTGCGATAATTGAATCATTTTGTGTTAGGTCAGTTTCTGGTCTTAGAAAAAAAAAGTGAAATAGAAAATTAATATAGAAAAACTAATCATACTCGTATAGCAAAAAGTACGCATTACGGAAATAAAAATACTATTTAATAACTTCTTCCCAATGTACATTTAATTTACCCCCTATTTAAAATTAATGTTAAGTCTTGATTTAATTAATGGAACTCATTTACGTAACACTAACTACTCTCAACGAGTTAAGTTTAAATAGGCACACAGACGTTGCGTTAAACTAATTTATGTATTATTTCTATTTAGTTTTACTCAATTGTAGTTCAACAGTAGCTCTGAAATGTTTCTCATTTAACTCTTGATTTATAATTTTGCTATTCAAAAAATAGTTTATTAGAATTGAATAGAATTTGTCTAAACACATTCTGATTTTCATATCGAATCCAAAATTGTTACCCAATCCCTTTAAGAATAATTGCTGATCAAGTATTCCAAATTAATATAAAAATTGTGACAATATTAAATTGAAAAAAACATGATTTTGAAAGATGCTTTTAACTTATTTGACATTTTTAACATTCTCATGTTTAGCCACCAACAAGATTGGTACCAAAAGGCCTATCCGTGGTAAACTATAAATTTTTTGTAAATATTTTGGACTATTTTCGAAAAATTAAATTTTCTTTTTAAGGGTTGTACACCGCTGACATTGATACTTATCAATTGGTAGTACCCCACAGAGTGAATTATGATGGTAAAATTGAATCTTTTTTTCTACCTCAATTTTTCCACCATGACTATCAAGCGAAAAGGAAAAAGAGGGACACTTCTCATCCAGACATGGTATGTTACAATTTACACTTTAATGGAAAAGATCATCATATTATGCTTTGGCCGAATCACGGTTTTATTGCTCCCCAAACGGTTTGTAATTTTTAGAAAATATACGTTTTGAGTAAGATCAAGTTTAGTTTTGTACAGGTTGCAGAGTATCATTTTCCAGGTTCAGAAATGACTGTAAAAACGAGAAAATTGAGACGTTTAAATCCAGCTTTGTGCCACTATGTGGGAACTATTAAGGGAGTAGACGGATCAAAAGCTGCTTTATCTTTGTGTGACGGTTTGGTAAGCAGTTTTATCATTAAAATTTAGCAACAAGTACTTGAAATAGTCTTCAAAATGTGATATATTGGCCCCTGTTCTGGAATCCGCACGAATCTAACTACACTTGGAATGCCAAAATTAATTAAAGTCAAAAGTAACTGAAATTAATTTCTTACGAATTTAGGAATTTTAAAATGGAATTCGAAATCAAAAGGAGCTTATGTAAGTCCTTTTCAATTCTTTTCGTTCGGATTTCAGAACAGGGATCAATGGTTGCTCAAAAATTAGTAGGAATTTAGTTCAGGACGATATTCTCGGTTACTATCTATTGCTACATAGGGAGACTATTCCTATTATTCACCTAATTCACTTAATTCTTTATCTCTTCGTCGTTAGAATTTAGGCTCAGTAGATCCTTTCCTAAAATTATATCAGATCGATTTAAAAAAGTCTTATGACGAAAACCGCTCAGACATCTGGACACAGAATTACTTAATTTAACTTATATTAATATTATGCAATGGTGGTAATCAAAATAGAGCCGCATCTTTACATATGGTTCCTTTATCTATGATACTATCACTGTTTCCACATCTTGGTCCATATGGATGTTGCTACAATCTATTCTTATAAATTCCTTCTGTCTGGTGTATAGTTGTGAACCTCTTTGTTTCTTGTAAGCTCAACATTGTTTTTTATCTTTATTCGTCATGAGAAATTTACCTTCTCCGTAATGCCGAGTATAGTCAGGCAAAGTTTATTATCGTTTGTTATATTCATAAATTATGGAAATTTTACTTTAATTTATTTAAATTCTATAGTGAGTACATTTGCACTATGATTGACGAGTATATTCGTTGTCTTTTGTTTTGAATTATGTATACAAAATCTAGTGGTTTTCAATTAAATTTTCACTGTTTTAGAATTAAGAGACATTATTTATTTTAATTGGGTCAGATTTATTTCCTAAAAGACATCAGTTCCAGACCTTGAAGAAGTCTATTTTCGACTTATTTTTGTAGCCCCATTGACCGAAGTAATACAATATGAATATTACCAAAAATCCCTGATTAATTTCCTTTCGAAATAATAATTTTTGTTTGTTTATTTGTTTGTTTATATTTTGTGTAACCTTTCTGCTCCAATTCGCTGCGCCGCGCCGTCTAGATAAAAACGAGACCGCGCGACATAATAAATCATGAAAAAAAAGAGTTCTTACACACGATTAGCACCTCCTGGGGCTTGTAATTTGGTGCGAAAAAAAAGGCGACCGGGCTAAGATTTAAACCTGCAGGCGACATAAATCATTCTGGTCACTTTTTAATATCTGCTCCTCTGTATTTGATCGAGTCCAGGCGGGCTACATAAAGACGACGGACGGAACGTTCTTTATCGAGCCAGTGGAGGATTTTGGGGCAAATGAAATGGGCCATCATCTTCACGTTATTTATGATCAACCAAAATCGTCCACACCAGCCGACAATAATAATGCGGACGGGGGATCTGGACGCGGTAGAAGAAAGGCCCGGGAGGCTACAAATTGTGGCACTGATAATTGGCGAAGCGGCTGGGAGAAGGCATTTCAGCAATATTTTAGCACGCTTCAGCATAATGAGGTACCCGAGGAGCAGCCTATCGTCCGGCGGAAGGTGCATCGCGACAATAGGGTCCATCGGTATCTTGAGGTGCTGGTGGTCGCCGACAAGATGTTCCTCGACTTCCATAAAGACAAAGACTACGAGAACTACGTCCTAACCGTAATGAATATGGTAATTGTGAAATTGCACCTTGGTGCGGCCAAAGCGTACTAAACAAGGCGATTTCTCCTCTTTGTTTTCGAGGTGTCCGATTTCTATCACGACGAGTCGGTCGGCAGCTTGCTAGACGTAACCGTCGTGAGAATTGTCTATCTGGACCAGAAAGTATCTGCACTAGACCTGAGCACCACACCCGAAGCCGGCAAAACACTGGAGTCGTTCTGTAAGTGGCAGCATGAAATCAATCCGAGGGACGTCGACCATCCCCAGCACCACGACATTGCGGTCTTAATAACCAGGTACGGTGCGTTTACCTCGATTTACTATAGTAGCAGCGGCCGGGCCAACCGTTCCAAACCTCAACCTCTAGAAATCTTTTCATTTTTAATTAGACATGACTTATGCACGGACTCCGATGGCAATCCAAACTGTGGCCTGCTAGGTCTTGCATACTTGGCGACCGCCTGCGAACCGGAGAGTGCGTGCGCAATTAATGAAGACAGAGGTCTTATTCTGGGCGTTGTCGTAGCGCACGAGATCGGGCATATGTAACGAAAAATTCTGCCAAATTCAAATTGATTAATGATTTTACATTTTTCGTACAGAATGGGATGTGGCCACGACACTGAGGAAATCTCTGGCTGCCCAGCGAAGGAGGATGAGACTTTCTATCACGTCATGTCGCCTTATGTGAGCATTGCAACTTCTGTGTGGTCCTCTTGCTCCAGGACTTATATCGCCCAACTATTTGAGTATGACACCTTTTTCTTTAGAGTGTCCTAATTTTATAATTTAAATTTTTCACACGTTTTAATCGAATGCAAGAATAAACAAAATTAGATCCCAATTGAGCAGAATTTTTACAATTGATTTAAACTTTGTTTTAAATACACACTTAAATAAAATTTGTGCTTAATAAAAGTACAAATAATTGATATAAGATTTTTGAAAAATCATTATAAAATAAAAGCTCACTATAGAAGTTTGTAACGTAGCTTAAATGTGAACCTGGAATATCGATTACAACTTATCTCTATAGACCTTTTTAAACATCTTTATAAATACGCGCTTGGCATGAGTTTTATTCACCATCTATATGAAATAATCAATTTATGGAAAAAAGTAAAATTGACGGATTATTTCGAAATGTTTTAAATTGTTTTGTATTTTTATATAATAACCGAAAATTTCACTTATCATTTGAGCAACATTTTAATCTCCTGGATCAATCTGTTAATTTTTAATGATTTTTCAAAATTGGTTAAAATGCGGCCTTCTGTAGTTTTTAAATATATTTTTTTCGAAAACGTAATGTGATGGAGCATTTTGCATTTACGAATTCGTAATCTACGGATAATATCCTTAAGAAATGTTATTTGCTAATTTTTTGGAAGTTGCTGTTGCTCAATTTTGGGTATTTACAGTCATTTTACTTTAGGATTTCGAGAAAGTGATTCTTTAATTTTTAAAGAAAACAATTCTATTAGGCCTCAAAAGAATATTTTAATTTATAACTAATATTGCGCTACACTGTACTAAGAGTACTCTTGATGCTACTTAATAGTCCCCAAATAATTTATGCTTTTAAAATAATTTAAGGAACAATCTTGGCAACTGTTTGATCGATGAGCCACCTGATAGTAGTTACAAATTCGATGAAATGACACCAGGTTCAATGTACGACGCTGACTATCAGTGCAATTTACTTTTTCCAGGATCAGCTCACTGTGAGACCGATCCGGAAAAGTTTTGCGAAAAACTCTTCTGTCGAGTAGAACCTAAAAAATGCATCTCAAATGGAGAACCACCTGCCGAGGGTACCAAGTGTGGAGCCGAAAAGGTCTTATTTTCGTTAACTAAGCAATAGATGACTGCATAACTAACTAAGGTTTTTTTGATTAAGCAATAGATGACTGCATATTTGTTCTAGTGGAATATTTTAAATTTCAATAAGTAATGAAAAAATCATCTATCGTTTGGTCAATCGTAACCTTATATAGTATTAAATATTAAATTTAAATTAATATATTTAATTTTAGTGGTGTATGCGGCAAAAATGTGTACCTCTAGGTGAACGTCCTAATGGAATCGATGGTGGGTGGGATGAATGGGGTGACTATGGACCGTGTTCTCGGTCTTGTGGTGGTGGTATCAAAATCTCTGAAAGAACTTGTACAAAACCAGCACCTAGGAATGGTGGTGCCTACTGTCTTGGTGAGGCAAAACGTTTTCAAGTTTGTAATACAAAGGTAATAATTTCATTTTTAATCATATAAAATTCTGATTTCGGTTTGATATTACTTAAGGCCTTAAAAAGAGTTTTTATTTTATCTCTGTTTACTTAATATTAATAAAAAAGAGATTATATTATTTAGTTAGAATTCCCTTTTATTCAAATTAAAATATAACTTAACTTTTCCAAGCCGTGTCCTGATGATGGAAAGTCATTTCGTGCCGTTCAATGTGCTCAGTATAACACAGTTCCCAGGGGTGGGCGATTTCACAGGTGGAGACCATATTTTCCAATTTCAACGGAAGGTGGTGGCGATAGCTCCTGCGTGTTATATTGCATAAACGAGGAGCACACCTATTCAAAACTTGCTCCACGTGCCAAAGACGGCACACCTTGTAAACGTGGTACAAACGACATGTGCGTTTCAGGCCGATGTCGGGTAAGTCTTTAAAATTGTTTTTGTTTTTTTTGTGTTTTCTGTTACAATATATTTCCTAGAAAAATGGCTAACCAAATTTTCAATGCTTTAGCTCTATTTATACTATACGGCTATTACATCAACTTTATGTCAGTGTTTTTGATGGTTTTTTTTTTTTTACAAATGAAACAAGCTAACGCATGTTCTCTACCCTTCCTCCAGTTTAGTTTAAATTCAACATTCAAAAACACAATACCTGCGGTGTAGGAGGTCATATGTTGTTTTTTTAATGTCGAAACATGTTCAGAGTGGAAATAATAAATTTAAAAATTTTTAGGTAAGTTAAGGTTTATAGTTTTTGGTTTATTCCCAAAGTACAGATGTTATAAACCCCCTGAGGTATAGTCCCAACATGAGTAAGCAAAAGATCACAACAATAGACTTAAAAATTTATTAATTTGCTCGAAATATGCGTTTCATTTAAATCAAGACAAACTGTAATCGTTAAATGAGGAGAATAAACTTTAACCAAGCTCTTTAAGTCCAATAATTAACCATATATTAAATATATTCTACAATAGCTCAAAGAAGTTTTTATAAATAAAGACTTAGTAAAAATGATCTTAGATCTTTTATGGGGCTAGAAGGTCTATCGAAGTTATCAAAGCTGTCTATAGAAAAAGAAGAATTTGAGAAAATGAAATGTTTTTTAGGTATGGGTGATATAAACAAATAAATTAGCCGAGAAAGGTACCTAGGTATTTAGACACTAGAATATATTGTTTTTTCGGAAAATAGTAGGTCTCATTTTTAAACTTGAATTTTTTCCATTCTTTAAAATCTTCTATTTTCTGTTTCTGTTTGGTTTAGAGAGTGGGCTGTGACTGGGTACTGGATTCAGTGGCTCTTAACGACAAATGTGGAATCTGCAAAGGTGATAACAACGGATGCAGAAAGGTTGCCGGGACTTATACAACTGGCGGAAATGGTATTTTTGGAGCATTTACTTAAGATTTTCACTCAATTCTTAATATAATTTTGTTTTTAAAGGATATACCAAAGTAGTTACTTTCCCAAAGGGTGCACGCAACATTATAGTGAAGGAAAGGGGCCCTTCGGATAATACAATCGCTGTAGGTTCTGCAAGCGATGATGAGAATTTTTATTTAAACGGTGGCAAGTAAGACTTTTTTCTTAATAAAATGAAAGTAAGAATTTAAAAGTTAATATTTCTAGTCATATCTTTTCTAAATTTGTATCCTTATGCGGGGGTTCATTTTTAAAGATCTTTAAGGTGATACTAAATAAAATAAGAAATGTCTCAACTATTATTACAATTTGTACTATCGACTTTTTTAATTCTCAACAAAATAAACATGGAAAATTAATGATTATGACAATTTTATAGTAGACTATGCCCTATTAATAGAATTAAGTTATTAAGTTCCATTTTAAATCTAAACTAGGATCCAGAATCTTTTAGGAAGTATGGAGAGTACTACTTGTAACTTAATGAGAAATATGAAAAAAGTTGGTAGTGTTTTTTAATTATTAGAGTTAGGGCTTAAAGTAATGTTTCCAAATATTTTGTTATCTCTAAATATTTTCAATTAAAACATTTATTTTACTGGTACATTAAAACGTGAACCGAATACGAATTTACAAAAGAACTCGTATACTTTACTTTTTCTAGTCAAGAGGAAATTGACGGTGAGAAGCATCTTGGCCAGGATTTGGGTTTGTACTCGCATCCGGAAACAAACGTTGAGGAGCTCTTCATTGCCGGTCCCCTCAAGAGGCCCCTCGTTCTCTACGTAGGCCCCTTTTTAACACGACCCCACAAAAAGCCCTAACTGAATTTGAGAAATGTTTCCAGATCATGTTCTACGAGCCAAGAAATGTGGGGGTGGATTACGAATACTTCATCCGAGACAAGAATTACAAGCCTGCCCGAAAGTTGGAAAAAGGGGTTGAGAGTCCCGAGGACCATCATTGGGAATTTGTCGAGTGGAGCCAGTGCAGCGCTCGTTGCGAGGGAGGTGAGAAAAAGTCAGAGCCGTCTTGCATTAGCAATTGTGAGGGTGGTATTGTGAGCGATGATTTTTGCTCAAAGAATACTCGACCAGAAGCCAAGACGAAGGTATGCAACCGGCAGCCGTGCAAGGTCAGGTGAGAAATCGTATGCTTAAACCAGATGCTAGCGCATCCTCAATCCGTTTTATCTTTTATGATTGCAACAGATGGCATACAGGTGAGTGGGGATTGTGCACTGGGTGTGAGCACCAGGCTGGATTTCAGGTGAGGCAGGTGTGGTGCGCGCGAGAATCTCCGCGATGGGAGGAGACCGATATAATCACCACCGAGGTGGACTGTGTAACCGCTGATGGACCCAAACCGAAGTCGCGCCAACTTTGTATTGCACCGTGCCCGCCCAGTTGCCGGATAACTACCCGCTCCACCTCTAAAAAACGGTCATCTGCGAAGAGGGATAAACGTTTTTTTAGAGAATTTTACCGGCGGGTAGACCTACTGGCCCTGGAGCCGGAGGGTCTACTGTTCGGGAAGGTGAAGGGCTGGAACAGGAATAGCCCAAACTCACCGAAGACGGGCGCGGAACAGGTGTTCATTGGTAGCGTATTTGCCCTCTAAATTTATTTTTAATTAGAGTTGCTTTCCTAAATATGCAGCACAAAATCTTTCCTTTTTATTTTAATTCAATGGCTTTTTGGGAAATACGAGCATAACTAGAAAGATAGAGAAGCAGTTGTCTGCATTTTTCGATCAATCTCTTGCTCAGGTTTAGATAAATGACTAAAGTTCTAGTTATCCAAAAAGATGTTCTTTGCCATTTATGACGATATCTCTACTGAAACTAATTCGTTTACAAAAATTTAAATGCGGTATTATTAAGTATCGCTACAGCAACGCACTGTAGAATTTTGAAACAATTCTATGAAAAATTGACAATATTACGCTAAATTTTCATCAACTATGGAGTTTTCTTGCTCCTTTCAAGTGAATTCTTTTTAAAAAAGAAATGGTCTCTTTTTGAAATAAAAATGTATATTTGATACTTCGTAGATTTAATAAAGTTAAGAATACTACAACAAAATTTCAGCCAAATCGGCTCTATAGTTTTTATTTTATTCAGGTAAAATCAACTAAATTCTTCTAAAATTTGTTATAGGCGATATTCCGAACAATTTTTCTTATATAAACTGTAATATGAAGCTATAAACACATAAAATACAGTCCAAGCCTACTAGTAGAATTTAATCTTCTAAAAAGTGAATGATATTTGCATAAATTCTGTTTTCCAAAAGTTATTTGACTTCAATTTACCTTTAAATAAGTTCAAAATTCATCAGTTTTAATGCTATAACGTTGCGATAAAATTATTGAAAAGTAATTAAACTAATTTTTTAAATCCCCTTTAGTTCAATTTTACCAGAAAACAATTTTATATAGGTACTATGTTGGCTCATGTAAAAATTCTGACTGATACGTTTTTTTGGGGGGGTTTTAGGTGAACCAGAAAAATACCAGACCGATGGAACACCTTCCATGAATCCCATTCAACTTATTTCAAATAAGATTAAGAAGGATTTTGTAATTAAACCGCATATAGCTCCTGAGGGCAAAAACGAATGCGCCCATGAAACGCAATCGGAAAAATGCCTGTTAGCTATGCCTAGCAAATTTTTAAATTTACCCCGCATTGAGCAGAGCAATAGACCGGAACCGATTACAATTTTTTTAACATCAAAAAATTGCCCTTCGTCTTTTATTAATAAACCTAAACAAATCGACAACAGAGTGTCCAGGGATTCCACTATCATAAAGCAATGTCACCCTTTTGTGGTAGATAAAATGAAAGAAAATCACTTAGCGGTCATTGAGGCGCCTTTTATGCCACCAAACAACAATTTGTCGGATCAAGCGTATCAAAAGCTCGGGGATAAGGTAAAAATGATTTTAAATCACGGGGGTTAAATTGGGTAACATTTTATATCTTTTATGTTTACCTTCTGTTGCAGGAGTCTGGAACGATGGATGTGCAGCACGTGAAAGTCTTAAAGGGGAATGATGCTGTCTGTGCTATGCAGAGAAAGAACGATAAAATTCCAAAGGTTGCTACTGACCATCCCTTTGAAGAGGATGTAACCGAAAAGGATCCTTTGCAGTACTAACAGATGGGACTTAAGTTTTATTTTTAAAGAGATTTTATAGCTACTTTTGATGTTTACGAATTTTATTGTGATTCCTTTAGACTACTAGTTGCGAGTTATATTGAATTTTCGTCAATTTTAATAAACATTTTAAAAGGAACTTACATTTTTCGATATTTCTGCTGTTTATCTAGATAGTATAATTTTAGGGATTTTTGAGAATATTTATTAAACGTTTGCTAATAACATTAGGGCTGTTCAATATGTTTTTTGGATCATACAGCAAGAAAGTATTTTATAGATGGTCTTGAGTAATTTTGGTGAAGAGACCATAGCTCTAAGTATGGTTTTGGGCCTCGGAATTTTCAAAATAGACATTTTTCCTATAATCAGCTTTTTTCGATGAATATTGCGCTTTGGAGTGTGGTTTTGTGATTCATCCTTGTCCAACTGTGCTGAACGTTTACGATTGTTATATGGAGTCAATATCTCTCCATTATTCTCATTACAAATGACAATTCGATTCCAAAATTGATAAGATTTTTTGACGAGAAAGCAACATCAAGCAAGATAATGCGAATTTCCAACTGTTCCATTTTTAACTAAACTGATTTTTAAATAATGTTTTAACATTTTTTTAAAGCATAGAATGATTTCTTTAAATAGGCGAGATATGTAATTTCCCCACAAAAAGAACAGAACTTTAAATAATTTGCTCTTAAGGTTGACAATCTTATTAAATACAAATTTCATCTTTCCCAAATAAACCATATCAAATTTTACAATATGTTATACATTTTGTGGTAATCTAAATATTGAAATTCCGAAGAGGAAATTATTTACGAAAATAAATATTATGTTTCATCATAAATTAAATGATTTTTATTGAACATTCTCTGCCTAAAAATATATAAAAGTTTCTGGAATTTCAGAGAAACTGTAATTTTAGAGAATGTAGGAATGTGTATCACTAGAAGAGAAATTAAATTAGTTTTATTGTTCCCTAAATAGAAGGGTTTAACTTTTGGGCCAGTGGTTATTCATTCACATAAACCTGCGGGGAAGATAAAAGCTGAATTTCTGTCTTGAACTGGTTATTTACAGGAGTATCCAGTAAAAGGGATCCATCCAGCCCTAGGAGATTAAGAGGAGTTCATGAGGGCTTGATCTTTTTAAAAGCTTCTTAATATGAATGCATCCGAAAATACGGTTCCCTCAATTTGAAAGAGTTTCTCAGATAAAACCAACCCCCCCCCCCCCCCCCCCCTCCCTCTGGGAAGGTTTATTGCCTTAAACTGTTCCGAAAAGTAGAATGGGGGCCTAAAATTGTCCTCGAGTATGTTAAATAATCCGAGAAAAGACATAAAATGAAATTAAGAAGGATTTGTTGAGAGCTTTTTGAATTGATTGATTTCTGCACTTTAGGCAAAGCCATTTTAAGCTGACATTTTAACACCTAAACAATGAGAATTTCTCGGTGAAGGTACCTTGTGGGGTAAGACATAAGTACATATGTTGGAAAATGTTACGTTGAAAAATTTTACAAGAAATATTAAATCCACCATGTCAAAGCATTAACAACTCCTTTGTAGAATTCTTAAGTGAACTGAAATCCCCTTAGTTACTGCTTTAAAAAAAAATATTTTTCTAGGAAAAACTTACATAAAAATTGATTAAATCAGAGGAGGCAAAACATTTTTCGGGGGGGATATATTCTGATACGAAAATCAAGCTTCATTCGACAGTGGGCGGGGTTCAGAGATTGGACTAGGGAGAATTGCCATGAAGAGGTAAAAACAAAATAAATAAATAATATAAAAATAAATGTGGAATGGTTTGCAATTTTTGGTTGTTAAATGGAATAATTGAAATTGATTTCCGAAGCTCATTAAGTGTTCATCGAAATGAGTAATGGAACCATTTAATAAAGTTAAGTTGGGCAAGTGAGTGGCCCTTTATGGAATGCTAATGGCCTGTAAATACGTTAAAATGCGAAACTTTGTTCATCCGAAGCGTTACGGTGGTCTATTTTTGGGAAATTAAAATGCCAGGCCTCCCGAACGATCGGGTTATTTACGTGTGCCCCCTCTACTTTTTCCATATGGATTCACTTTTTGAGATATTTTTTTTTCACATTTATGTTCTCTTAAATGGTTTTTTTTTTGAAAGCAGAGTATAATTTTTTGGTTTTTCTCAGAGTAATAAAAATAGAAGAAAACATATTACGTCTCTTAGATAAATTACATAAAAATAAGTATAAAGGTGTTATCAGAGTTGCTGATAATGATTTTCTTGTCTTAAAAAGGTAAACTCACATCAAAACTAAAACTGACCAAAAATTCTCTTGGGTACAAAAGTAGACAACCAAAATTTAATTAGTTAATTCGTCTGGCAATATGAAATATATTAAAAAATTTAAATGATTAAATCGAAACGTCGTGATAAAGGTTATTTCTATAGTCTACATAAAAATTAATTAAATTAACTCTTAAGGAGTATCTCTGTTTTTTGGAAGATGAATTAACGACGGTTAAATTTATATGTTAATTAGCTAAGTAAAACAGAAAATATTTCTGGTACCTATGTTTTAACGTTTTTAATTTAAACAGTCCGCGCAAGAGCAAAATTTAGAGCAAATTTCGTTTGCTGGTTTATCTACAGCAACTGAATAAGGCAGCATACCTCCCTATTGCTCCGGTATTTTTAAAATGAGTGAAATTGTTCAACAATGAGTTTGCCTTAAATTTTGTGTTGCAAACGAAACTTTATGTGCCTACTGCGTTAAAAATGTTAGAAAAGGTTTTTGGCCTGTTAGAAAAGGCTTATGAGTAGTACAAGGCGTTCAAGGAGGGTCGTGAGATTGTTGAAGACATGACACGTTCTGGACGACCTTCGATTTTTACTACCAAATTGAAACATCGACGCAGCGAAAGAAATTGTGCTTGAAAATCATCATACCACCTTAAGGAGAGATAGTACATAACTTCAACATCTTCCATGATTCAGTTCGTACCATTCTGACTGTAAATTTAGGCATGAAACGCGTCGATGTACGTCTTGCTCCAAAAGAGCTGGAACATGTGTGTAGCCTCGAATTATAAAAATTATACTTTAAAAATAAGTAACTACCTCAAGATAAGGATAATTTTTTATTTATATCCCTAAAATTTGTCCCATATTCTTCCATAATTCTCAACTACATCACCCATTTGGCTTAGATGACCTGGAAATTTAACAATTTTTCCCCACAAAATTGTCATTCGCAGTATTCGCAAATTTCTGGGGATTTCCCTTTCAAAAATGCAAAATTAACCAATTTATCTCATCTTCCCAGCAGTGTGAGCAACTCCTATCTTTTGCATCCTTACGTGGTTTTCCAATAAGCATTGAAGGGATGCGATTTATTTTTTCAAATATTTTTTCTCACGCCACTGAAAACAAAGTGAACCGCTAAAAGTTTCTGATCTGTGCATACATCACCCTTAGCCCAAAATCATTTGTAACCCGATAGAAAAAAAAAAAATAAGGGCTTTTGGCTGGATGAAGTGCATGTGGAGAGGAGCCCTGAACTCCAAAGACCAGTCACAAGGAGCTGTTGTTAACAGGACAGTGATAAATTACGTCCCGTCTTCTATTTTTACTCGAACGAAAAGCGCTTCTGAACTTTTACCCTTTTTTATCCTAGAAATTAATTTTGATTGATCGGAAAAATCTCTACCATCATAATGGTCTGATCAACTGAGCCCTATTTAGCTTTGACCTTACTAGTGACCAAGCGACAATATATTTTTTAATTTTTTGTTGCGACTCCATCCAAATTGGACCATCGCGAATTTTTTTTTCATAATTATATTTCGCGAACTACGTCTTTTCGTTACCGATTTTCATCGGGATTCGTTGGAGCTTCTCAACAAAGCTAAATTCGATTATACACCATGCGTCCTGTAAATATTCATGTTGGGGGAAGGGAGGGTATGTGGGTCTGAAAGGGAAAGGGCCATTTTTTCTATATAAAATTCGTCTCTCATCAGGTAAAAGTTTGATAACTCGGCGAATTTAACTTCGATTTGACTGCGGTTTTTTGTTTTGGGCAGCTGAGATCTATCCCTTTTCTTTAAACTGTAAAAAATCATGGCCTAACCCCTTGCCATTTTCGCGAAAATCGGAAAAATATATTTTTTTTATTTTTAAGTATTTTTCCGGTGCAGTTGCTTAGTAGAATTAAAGGGCGTTTCAGAATTGTATCCCTTTTAGCGCGGATACGCCTATTTTAGGACCATGAGTGCATTTCCCGTCAATATATTGCAAGGACTTCCCTTCCGGGTGTTGTTACTGCGGTGGATCAATCATCTGAAATCTTTGCCTCAAAACCCCTTTCTTGGGTGCCAACGAGAACGAGGACGGGCAAAGTAAATTTGCATAATTCGAAGCTCGGTCAATTTGCTGTTCAATTAATTCGATTGAAATTTTCCACCATCAGAGGACACCCTTTCCCACCCTAAATCCCTCCCAGTAATCGACCATCTGATAGTCGGTCGTTTTCACCACAGTTTAAGCAATTTTTAAGTGGGACTTCAACGAACTGCTTTATTGGTTTATGTTAATTTTTCCAAACGAGCAGCTCTTTTCGTTTGGCTTTCCATTAAAACCTAAAAACGCAAAAAAATTATGCAATTTTGTGAAAGATTCTCACTGGGCGATTTTGGGCCAGTTTCCGTTTTTTTTTTCTCGTCATATTTTTTCAACTTTTGTGGCCCGGAAAAAAAGAGATCAAGTCTCTTGTTGGCACTGTGCATTTCGCTGGAATAATCGAATAATTTTCGCAGAAAGAAAAAAAAATCAAAAATGTTTTATTAAAAATGACCAACAAGTCCGAGTATCTGGATCTGTTTTGTCTTTTACATGAAGACTCATTGCCCCAATGATGTTGGGAAAGATGGTCCTTTGAAGAATTTACTTTGTAATTTGGGTAACAACGGGGTTCATATTTGACGAAGGCGGTGAAAGGGCGTTGAACTGGGCAATTAAGACAGTAAGGAGTTTCTTGTCACATGCACGCGATATCGGATAATTTGGGTTTTGCTCAGAGTAACAAAAGATTTATAATTTGTAAAAGGAAACGTAATTGAGATGTTTAGATCGTATACTTCTATATGTCTAATTACATGAACGTAAGATGAGTTAATGGAGTTTCAATAGGAAATATTTAGACTGCAAACAATTTGAAATAACAAAATTATTTGCGGTAGTAATAAAAATTCATACTACCGTATAAAATGTCGAAAATATCCCAAACATTCCCCAAGCGCCAAGCCGAAATTTTGAAGGGTAAAGACTTAGAAAACCACTCTATTGTCTCCGTCTCGATTTTTGAAAAACTTGTTCTCATAATCTTAGAACCTGGCTCTAACCCAGAAATCTATCGAACATATTGAGCGCTTTTAGGTTCCGTATTCAAATGGCAAAAAACGATGGTACCTATGCCTTCACGCATACTCGCATTTTTGTTTACGAAATTCATTTCAAAAAGGTAATAAAATGCTTCAATATGCCTTTGAAAAATATTAAGGGAACTTTGAAACTTTGCCTAATCATTGATCAATCACCGGAACTCGTTGTTTTATTATAATTTATTAAAATCATACCTTTTAAGAAGTTTAGTTGATGGTATGCGGCATCATGGAGTCCATCCTTTCCTAAAATATTCGAGGGAATCTCCTTGGCAAGGAAACTTCGGAAGTTACCTGGCCGTACACCTGTTCAGAAGTTTCTGATTATTTAAATTTTTGTTTACAACCCGTGTAGTTGCTGAGTGGGAGCATTCCAGCTTCAATCAGGAGCATGTTGCGCTATTAACTCTGGGACGCGTTAAGGGCATTAACAGGAATTCGGGCATCATGTTAGAACATTATCAGCTCGGCCCTAGCTCCTCTGTATGGGGCTCAGGTGTGCTGCTCGCACCCCGTAAACGATTTAATGTATGGGAAAAGTTTCCCTAAATTGCCCTGATATGCGGGAGAGTTTAAAGGGGGCCGCGAAGCTTTTATCGCGGTGTACATTTTCCGGGAGGCTGCTATTGAAATAAGATAGAGCTGCCGGATAAAATGAGTGGGAATAGCTCGGCTGCGGAATGTGCCCTTTTTATCCTCCTCCCCACATCCTTTTCGTGGCACATTGCTAAATGAAAGTCAAGATTTACTAAGCCAATTTAGGCAAACTTTGCTGATACCATTGATGATTATGGTGAAACGCACGACACAAAATGCAAATGCAGCAGGGACGGAAGGAAGGCAATCTAATTTAACATAAATTTACCAAAGTTTCGCGGTAGACTCGATGAAATGGACAGATACTGTTAAAATATCACTTTCACGGGGTGTTTTCTAGACTCTCCCGAGACGGTGGCGGTGCGTTTTGAGAAATTAAATCAATTTGAATGTAATTTTAATTAATTTTCAACTTTCCATAATTCTTCTTGTCTTTTCTTCGTTATTTATGATTTTGAAGTTGTATTTTTAATGAAAAGAAAATTAAGTTAGTGGTTCCAACTTTTGAAATTGGTATTTGTCGTTAAAATAAAAGATTGACAAGCAATTCTACGAATTTCCATCAAATTTTAAAATTGTATAACTCATTTTGGTTTTGATATTTTAATAAATATTTCTGTTTTTTAAGGATTTTGGAATTCTTTAATTTTAGATAGATATCAATTTTACCCCAATATTCCTTTTATTTGCAAAGAAAATGTACTTAAAGGTAAGTGTGTTTAATTTTCAAAATATCGTAGAAGGGATCAGTTTCGAGCATCCGAAGGGATGTAACATTCTCTGCGGTATGTTAAAGTAATAATAAAAGTAAATTTTCTTAAATAAATTCCCACCAGACTAGAATGAACGGTTGTATTTCTTGGGGAATACCTTTTTTAACTTTCAAAAAATCCCCTACTCTTATCAGATCTTTTTTCGGGGGAGTACAGAAAAATCAATTTTGTCACCAAATAGCTTGGTACTTGGTACCTGGGTTCCTGTTCCTAGGAGTATAGAATAGCGTAAGGAAGGGTAGAGACAGAACTTGGGCGGGATTGGGGCGGAATAATTGAGTCTTACTTTGTTTACCACCTCCGCGAATACTGTTTTTAGCATCTATAAAAAAAAATACAGGCGTTAGTACTGTCTGTATACTTTCGCTAGAAATTTGAAAAGTTTGACTACAACAAAGGTCGGGGGAGGAGATCTTCTCATCAGAACCGCTCGCTCATCGTGAAGGTGCTACGATTGTTTGGCGGTACAAAGCTGCAGGTAAACTCTCTGCCCCACCCCGTTTCCTGTTCTGAAGGAATCGCTAAATGAAACAAAACCCTCTTCATAATTCACTTGGGAGGCTCCGCTCCTTACCTTCATTTAATTAGGGCATGCTCTCTGCACAAGATGAAGTTAATTACGTTCCTGATTTATAATGCAGCGCGAAGAGAGTGCGCAAATGGTGTATATATATATATTTTTTTCTTCCTTTTATTAACTATTCAGCAAGAGGTAATTACCGCCCTCGTGCCTCATTTACCAGCGAAGGTATTCTCTTCGTCACGTGACCACAAGGCGCACTTATTTTATACGTCCGGTGCACTTTATGAACGGGTCCGGTGGAGGCTGTGCTCGGGTAAAGTCCTTGCAAGTAATAATTTTAATTTAGCGAAAAATGTAAATTTATCCGACACAAAAGAAGTTGACAGCGGTGGCTCCGGCCGCTCACGGCATTGTTCAACCGTAATAGGTACCTAGAGATCTTTAGGTGTATAGTCCCGTTGAGTTGGTTTCACCTTTCTTTTGGCCTTTAATTAAATCGCCGTAAAGGCGCATTTTTGTAATTAAACCTGGCAATGAGACTCATCAGTCTAGGAAATATCTCATGCTTTTTTGCTTGGGTTCCGTTCAGAATTAAGTTTTAAGATTTGGGTATATTTTTAACAATTAAAGATTTAGAAAGAAATTTAGATTAGATTATTATTAGATTTAATAAATTTAAAGGCTTTAAGATTCGATATAAAACTTCGGTATATAGTGAAATTTAGTCCGCAAGGTTTGATTGTTTTCCATTTCATTAATTCATATTTTAAAATGTAATTAAGCAAGACTGCAGTATTTCTACTAATTTAGAGTTACTCGCGTCTTCCAAAGATTAAGTTTAAATAAAAATATCACTGCGGTTAAATGAATTAAAAATATTTTGATAGGTTCACAAATTATTCTATTAAAATTGTACTCATTAGTTTCATTTTTCCTACTTCCTGCTTATCAAGTAAACTACTTACGTAAAAAAAGCGGCATTTACAACTAAAAGTAACTAAAATATCGTCGGGGATAGTGCAAATCCGCGAAACTAGCATTGGATAATTGCGCGTATCTGACAAAATGTAGCCAATTGAAGCAAATCCGCGTAATTGTTGTAGGGCCTTAATTATTTACATATTAAATTGATATATTTTTCTAACAAGAGATAGAACACATTAATAATTACTTTCTATGTAAAAATGAGCTTAAAATTCATTGAATTAATAAAGTTATTAAGTTTTAACCTTCCTCTGTAAAACTGGATCTATTGCAGATACGCGGCCTTTACGTATGGTAGATTCGCGGATTTACACTATCCCCGACGATATGCCAAATTCAAAACTACCTCAAAGAATGCATTATCAAAGGGCCAATACCCTTAGAAGTCTCGTCAAAACCACTTTAATTTAAAAAGTACATACAAATTTTAAAGAAAATGTTTCCCAATGACCCAATGGCATTATGAGCGCTTCAATTTACCAGTCTGCATATGAAGAGCACCTTAATTTGCTATACCCTTAACGTCTTTTAGCGCTTTTCTTAGTTAAAACGCATAAGAAAAATCCTCAGGCAACCGATGTTCACAGCAAAAAGAAATAATTAAAACCTTTCAAGAAAAGATTTTGAGTGGTCGGGATTACGTCCTTTTTCTTACCTGTTTGGAATGAACCTCAGATCTATTCCTCTGACTGTTTCGCACCCTCCCCGGTGAACTGTGTTAATACGCTACGATTTGCATAGGTCCAGGAAACAAGCCATTTCATCTGCATTTCTAATTAAAAATTTTTAATTATGCTGCGAATGCTTCATTACGAGTTTTAACACTGAACGTATGTATCCCCGTGGAGTTTGCTATTAAAGCAGAGAAAAATTAAGTGGAATTTTTTTTTGGAGTTTCAAGAATGGGTCTGTTCGTTCGGTATGGGGGTTATAATTAAAATATTTTATTACTTTTAATAGAATTTGTAAATTTCTTTTAATAGTTCAAATTTAATGTTTTGGCGCTTTTTTAGCATCTAGAAATCTGTTCTATTAAAAGTCCGTAAAATCTTTAAATTAACATATTTTAATTATTAGATTTAGAGCCTTTAGAGGAAGTGCGTCATCTTTAATATGACTGCAAAAACATCATACGGAGTTATTTAATCATATTGAAATTTTAAGTCCTTTTACTTTAAAGCATAATTTAAAAAATTCCATTAATGAATGCCAAATCTTAAACAGATTGAAAATCTTTCGGATTTAAAAATTAAAATAATATTAAATGTTTACTACTTTCTAATTGTTGTTAATTTGAAAATTCACTTTATAGTAATAGTTTTTATTTTCCTCCTTTCCCTTAAGTTTCAGACTTTTGTGTTTTAAAAATAAAAAAGTATTAGTTTATCATAATAAAAAAATAAACTTTGTACTACTCTAAATGAATGAAAATTATTTTTATTAAGTAGAATAACGATACCATTGGCAAGGCTACCTTTGTGCTGTTTGTTATAGCTTAAATTAATTAATAAACGTGTACTCTCAGACGTTGTCTATTGCACTCATTAACCCATTACGCTACGTAGCGCAGAAAGACCATGGAATTATTTGAGGGATTCGAACCAACAGCCTTTGGGAAGGTAGCCCAGCGCGGTAACAACTGATCTACCAAAGGCCCCAATTATTTAGTTATAAAGTTAAATTAAATTATATTAAATTAAAATTAAAAATAGTTTCTAATTTTCTCACTATGTATGTAAAAGTTTGCTTTTGTTATAGAACTAGTAATGAATTTTGAGGTATATTCGGATAATGCTGCTTAGCAGAAAATTCATCAAAATTTTACTTAATGCCTGCACTCACTACCTGAAATTTTGTTAGTTTCATAGAACTTCATCTGCAGCCATCGCATAGGTTTTAACGTAGGGTTTTTCTACAGGCCCTCTGACTCACTTCGCGATTTTGCATCCATGCGTATGTATGCGGCAGTGGGGAGGGGGGGGGGGGATATTCAAGTTTCCAGGGAAATATCAGGAACTCTTATCCAGTTCAAGGAATTTTCCTCTCGCACTTTAAGGCACTTGAAATTCTTGCCGGATGACCGAGTTTCTTGTGCTTATACGACGGAATGTTAGTCCGGCGCTTGCCGACTTAGTTTAAGGAGCAGTTTTAATAGAAGGCCGACTCACTTCCTTATTGAGTTCCCCAACATAATCAAGGAATTTCTTGACCTAACAATGTACAAGAACATGCACCAGAAGAATTCCTTCAGCCACACACCAACCCTACAAAAAAACAAAATAAAATAAAAAAAGAAGAAAAGAAAAGGAATTTAGTAATGGTCCCAATGTCTAAGGGATTCCTGCACGTTCTAGAAAAATATTTCATTGAACAAATGGCCAAACGTGTCTCTTTAAAGAACTATTCAGGTGGTAAGAAAAAAAAATTTTTATCTTGAGCGGCAAGAAATATCGCAAGCAACCGCAACGACGACCAGCGAAAAGATGAAAATTGCATTAAGTTCAGAGCATTTTCTGCGGTATTTTGCGGTGCAACGTGAAATGCACTCTATCTACCATTGGTCGGAGGTTTTGCGATAAGGAACTGAAAATTTTGCGCCAAGGTACGTAAGTTAGCAGCGTTAATCACAGTTCTAAAAAAGTTCCATCTTTTCGGTGTCCTGGCGAAAGACGGTGTGATTCAGTTTTGAAAATTTTCTTGTAGTCTCATACCGCAGTTTCTGCAGAAGGAAGAAAGTCGGTCGAGGTAAAAGAGAGTAGCACGGTGAATTGGTTTACAAATCACCCAGCAGCCGTGTGATTCAAATATAAAATCAAAAAGAAAGGTTAAATTGGAAACCTTAACACGTAGAAGGGGCAAATTTGAGGGAGTGAAGCAGGTATCCTGTAAAAATTTCTGTGGTCAATCCTTTCAGGTGTGAGTCTAAGGAGCCAACTAAACGTGATGTCTTGCTAGTGTCAGGAATGCCCTGATGAATGGGTGCTCCTCCTCGAATTACAGGTGCAGGTACAAGAGTTCTTCTCTTAATTTTTAATTTTCACCTGAACCCGGTCGGTGCACTATGCGGTATGCACCTCCAAAGCGGAATGCGGACGTCCATTCGAATTCCTAATTGTGCACCGAAGTTCTAACTACTTTCGCATTCCATTCAGACTTTTCTAGGAACATTGGTATGCTGCTCCCGGAGCTGCCGGGTATTCCTTCCCTGCACTATACCGCGACTTCTTAAGGATTTAGCTTAGCACCCACAATGTCTTTACTTCCATAACATTCAGGAAATCAAACGTTCTCCCTTCGGTACAATTCGTTCCGCAGTGTTAATTGCATGTGCCCTGCAAAATTATGTAACTATGGATGCAATTACAAATAGATGACACACTGTCGTATTTACGTTTTACGAACGGTGGTGCTTTTTAATGCACATGTTATGAAACTAAACTATAGACGGATATGCAGGATATATGAATTTTGCGTCTAGAGTTTAAAATTTAACTACGCAATTAATTTCATCGTCCTGTTCATCTTCATTCATTCGAAAGTATTCGTGATCAGCAGTTTAATATAAGGATATAAAAATTAATCGAATAATTGAATATTTGAGTACTTCCTAATTGGAGTATTCGAATATTTAATTTAAGTAAAGCAGTAAAGCATTCCAATAGGTACTTGAAAAGTACTGGAGTAGTTTATGCTATGGCCTGCATTGGTTATTTCTAATTTGTAAGTTTTATGATTAATAAATCCAGAGAGCTGTGTTATGTCGTGTCATAGTAAACATCTAAAAAATACGGATTACATGAAATTTATTACACTTTTGTGGGATATGCTGAACGGAAAGTCTTATTTCTATGATATTTTTGGTCATAAGTCATGTATTATACTTTTTCGCTTCTAGGTCATAAATTATTACATTGAAGTCAATATAAAGGCATTTTGATAAATTCCTTAAAGAACTAGCCTATACCTTACAAGATATCTATAAGGGTTACATGGGTTCCGAAGACCAAAAATCAACATACTTTCTTTAATTTGTTTTAATATAATAAAAGCTTTATGTCATTCAAACTTTTAAGCATACTCGTATAAAAAAAAAACATTTAAACTATATTTTCTGAAAATTTTATTTAAAATTTTTTAATATTCAGTTGTTGGGATCTGAGTTTTGGAGATCCCCTGGGATGTTTTACTATTAGATAAAAAATATAAAAAAGAAGCTTTTAGGGTACAGATATACATAAAATTAGGTTTAGTGAAAAAGATAAGAAGACAGAGGACAAACAGAAGTTCAGGAAGATCCTAATCTTACTCCTAGATCACCCTAGATCACGACTAGACATATGTACATACTGCTTATATACAAATTTCTATCGCTCTACATAAACCTTAATAGCTAGTATAGGTTTTTGGTATAATGCTAAGAAATATATAAAAAATGCGATTGTGGTTAAATAATAAAAATTGTACACCAAATAGAAAAGCTTTAACAAAATCTTAAAAGTTTACTTTTGTTTCTAGACTACTCTTCCTACTGATATCTCATTATGCAAGTTTTATATTTATTTATTATTTGTCACTTCTACAGAGTTGTGCATTGAGGTGAACAGGGTGTTACTATCGCAATGTTACCTGTGGTGACTAATTCGTATTAAGCTAAAGTGGCATATATTGCTGACGACGTAGAATTGATGGGGTTTTATCCATGACTGATTTTGCGGGTACCCGAGGGTTTGGTTATTGATAATCCATTCGCATGTCATCGCCGGTAAAGTTTGAAGCAAATAACCGCCAGAATATACAGAACATAAAGGTCTATCATATTCCCGTAAAGGAGCAGGGCTCGAAAACAATTGCCCCGAAGATAACCGGAGCCCGTCAAGCAGGCAACGAAGTGTACTCGCATAATGACACTGTTCCGGGGGACAGAACTTTTGCATACGTACGGCGTGCGCTTATCTCGTTTGTTTTATGTAAATGATGTTAACGTCAGTTTACATCAACTTATCATAACTCCCGAGGAGCGAGCCACATATCCTTGTCCTAGATGCCACGGCAGACATTTTTTGTTTCCCAAGTCAGGACAATGGCTGGCGGCTATTGTTCTTTCGAGAAAAGTCACCTACACCGGAGTCGCTGGCGGGAAAGTATAAAGACAAAAAAAAAAAAACAAAAAAAAAAAAAAATTACGCTGAGTGTAGGGCGGCGGCATGTGTGCAAATGCTGTTTGCCGTAGTACAAGGCTCCACTCCCGGGAGACATGAATCATATCAACTTACACCTGAAAACATAATTTGCTGCCCTTCATCTCGCCCCATCCACGTTCTGACTCGTGGTTTAGGGCGAGGACAGAGTGTGGCTTAAAAAAAAAAAAAACCCCACCGTCCAAATTGAATTGGACACGATGAATGTATGCAAAATTAAGGCAATCCTTTGTGGGATAATTTATCTGGTTTTGTATTTCATTGAATTTCCAGGAAGCTTTCATCTTAATTACCTTTTTACGAAACAGCACCACCGTGTGGGTCTGATTGCACATTCATTTCTTTACCGGACTGGGCCTTACTAATGCTTATTAGAGCGAAAACATGATAGGGTTTTTCAAATGAATGAAAAAAAAAATATTTGCGTATTACGCGAAACATACCCGGTTTTTTCCTAATTTTGATATTACTTCCAATCCATTGAGAGAATAAAGTGATAATGGGTAGTGTAACAAAACTGGCTGATTTTAAATTTTATAAATATAGTTTTAGAAATAAGTTTTAAATAGAACATTAGGGCCAATTCTTTGTAATATATACACCGTGGATTTTCCTGACATACCCCCAATTTCTTATCGTTTATATTTTCGGATAATGAAGTCATATTTATGAGGATGTAGCAGATATTAATGCAAACTTACAACTCAGTTTTGAGCGGCTAAAACCATATAGTAATAGTTTAGAAGAAAAAGAAGAAATGAAGAAAACTGCTGCCAGGACTAAATTAGATAAGTTCCTATTGTATATACAAATGTAAAATTAAACTGAAAATACAGGACATTTTATATAAAAAAATAGTTTTAAGCAGGTTAGAATCAATCTATTCAACTGTGATCAATCAATCAACAAAAATACTTCAAATTGTATTACTAAAGTGAGTTATATACCTACATATTTGTCTTATTTTTTGGTTGAAAAGGTGTAAAACCCATTATAATTGTTGCTTGAAATTCAGCTAGTTTTAGCAGAGGTTTTGAACTAATAAAATGTTCAAATTCAAACAACTTTTTAAGGTTAATTCCAATAAAATATTGAATTAGTTAAAAACGTTAAGCCTAAAATAGGAGACGGTATCTATTTGGAGCGGATAAGTTAAAGTGATGATTCGTTCAAAACAAACTGAAGACGTTTTTGATACCCATTCAAAAAGTTTAAAATCTAATTGTAATGTTATTTCAATATCCAATGGATTTCAATGAAAATATATAATGTAATTTATACTGCAATAGTCATCAAATATATTTTTTTTATACTCGTATATTCAAATTTATGAATTTTCTGGTCTATGCCCTAAAGCAAATATGCTTGAATTTTAATATTGTAGTAATGGTTGCTTGGAATTAAGTAAATAAATAAATAAATTGATAAGCGTATCCCTCCCATAAGTGTTGAAATTGTGGAATTTACCTATTCTCCTATTCGGAATCTATGCTGTGGTCTAATTAACATACTTCAACGATGAGTATCTCATTTGCATTGGTAAGACAAGAGATAGTTTTGTTTTCAGGACTTGCATAACAATTCAAATTTATGATTTGGGTTCGTATGTTATTTTTGTTGTATAAAAGTATTAAACAAATAAATTAATGCAAGTACTTTTGATAATTGCAATATTAGTCTAATTTTATTTAAGGGAGCTATACAAATTTGTTTTATATTTGGTTTGGACAATATAAAGGTTTCGGTTAAAGCCATAGTTTAGAAAATAATCATTTTTTTGGTTTTAGTTACACGCAGTATTTTTACAGAGCTCAAATGGGGCATTTTTACAGTGCCCAATGGGGCATAAATTCAATATTTGGTTATCTTGCCTATAGTTGGATTAATAAGGGTCGACTGGACCAAAGGTACTGTAGATTATTATAAAAAAAAGTCGTGTAAGTTGGATAAAAATAAGTTTTAGTCTAATATTTGATAAAAAATTTAAAATTAATTCCAAAACCCAATCCTTTACAAAGTAAAACCTAGACAAGAATTTGTTTGGATACGTAACAACGTAACATCTTCCCTATACCAAAAACAATTGGTGGAAAACAATCTAATTTCAGGTGAGCAAGTGAAAATAAAACGAAAGTGATGGGTTTCTTGGCAATAACACCAAGCAAATAAAAAATGTGAAGGTGGGAAACGATTCACATGTTGCACTCTGTAAATTGGTTCTAAGAAAAATGCCCGGTTGAAATCATCGGTACAAGCGTGGAAATATCTACGGTTGTGAGACACATCGAATTTTGTACGAACGAAGAAGAACTAGGAGCATCGATCTGGGTGCATATTGCCCCGGGAAGAAAAATTGAAATGCTTATTTATTTGGTGCAATTTTAATTAGTTAACGAGTTTCACAGGGAAATCAAATAGCAATCAGTTCGTACCGAGTGATTGTTTGAGATTAGTTCGAATGATTGTTGACCTGCTCCAATCACTAAATCTTCGTCAATTCGGGGGAAAAATTAAGTTCGAAATAGAAGCAATTTAAAATCCATCCTCAAACGACGACTCTTGAGGAAAATTTCAAGGTAAAACGAGGTAGCCTCTGAATGAGTTTTGCTTTGGGCAAACTTCTAGGTTATCTTAGTCTAGTTCTAGGTATCTAGTTACCTGGCAGAGCGAAACAATCCACTCAGTAACAAAAGAAGTTTCTGGCAAAAAACTCTCGACTGGGAGAACGATTTAAGTTTGAAACTATATCAACGCCAGATGACTTCGCCGGAACTATAAGAAGAACTTGAGAAAGTTTTTAATGAGCCCGATGAGCCAAGAGAAGTCCGTGTGCAGGGAAACATCAAATTGATAACGAATTAAACTGTACGAGTAAAACATTAATTTTTTCGTCATCACCTGGCTGTACTGTACACCTTGTACCCTCCACTTCTCTGCATTCCCGCTTCGCAGAAATAATAGTTTAGCACGCCTTTCCCAGAGCGATGGAAGTGGATTAAATTTTTCCCATTAAACTGACACGAAAGATTGCCGGTTTTACACGTCGCCTGTTTTTTTTTTTTTTACAATTCCCTCTTCTTTTTTTTATCATTTACGAACTTGCGAACAGAATCAATGAAAAGTTTTAATTGAAACTCGCGTGATCGTCCCGGTCGATTGGTTAAAAATGTGAAAATAACTTGAAGGTAGGGAAATTGCTAGAAATTGTGGGATGGATTAAATTTTTTTTTTGGTTTTACCTAACTATTTTAACTCAATTTGTGGGATAACAATTTTTTTTAAAATAGTCTTTCCACCACAATTTCCACTATCCAATTGTAAATTTTATAGAGTTTTAGAATTAATTAATGGATTAAAACAACTATGCAATTTGTAAATTTGCAATAACTTCATCGATACATCGATCATGTTTTAATTGAATAATATTTGAGGAGTCAATGGTATGACTAGAGGATGAGGACGAAAGATTAATAGTCCAAAAACATGTAAATACTTTAAAGGATTTTATTGTGTACCTTTTAACACAATTGTTATTTATTTTTAATCTATACGAACGGAAGTCCAAGTATTATTCCCTCAAATTTTAATTATATTTTCAAAAATATATTCCGTCTTTGCGAAGATATTCGAAATTTTCTGAAAGAAACATATTTAAAGTAAAGTAAACAATAGTTAACATTTTTATTGCAGTACAACTGCACAATAAACGAACCATTTCGCATAAATTTTACAAATTCAACTATTCGAAAATTGTTAACAGACACGATTTAATGACATCGGTTTTCGTTAGCGCACAATAGTCGCAAGTTATTCAAATTTAGTCAACCCAATTTTAGGAATTGTGGTAGAAATCCCTCTCGGGATTATTTATCTGCTTTTATATCGACCATAGTCCGTATTCCATCGCTTAATATTCTCACAAATCAAATAGTGATCCGCGATTAATAATTGCCAATTAATTTTCCGGCATCCCTCGACACATCTTTATTGATGTCATCCCGAATTTAACGATTATTAATAAAATATACATATCCGGCGAATAAAATTTAATGTTCAGCCTCATTATGATTGCAGTGACCTAGTCTGATCCTTCTTTGGTTTGGTGCGATGGGAGGGGCCCTATGGAAATGCGTCGTGTTTCATTCGATTTAATTTGCCGGCAAATAAATTATTTCGTCCCACTTCAGTTGATGTTTAATATTTGCCTTGCACCTTGTGTGGAAATGTGTCGCCCGAAGGCCTTTATGCCCTTTTGTAACCCTCTCAGACACAAGCGAGGTCCCTCAGTTAATTATGTAAAAGGGTACATTGCTAACATTAAAGGGAACTCCTGCAATCGGGGCAATGGAATATAACAAATTAAATGAAGTAAAACGGTGGAAATTTCACATTTGAAAGAATATAACCTGGATTAATTTGCTACAAGGCATTTATCATGTTTAACCCTTAAATATACTTTAGAAAATATACTTTTTTTTTCCTTTGTAGGAAAAAAAGGATGGCAGTTGTTAAATTTGGGTTAATTTTCTTAATTTGTCCTGACATATTTATTTGAAGGAAATTTAATAAAATATGCTACATCTACCTTTTTAAAATATTAAATTTATTCAACCGTAATGAAGACAAGAGTCCTAAAGACTTGACTGCTATCAGTTTAGTTAAAAATTAACGCAAAAATAGCATGAGTTAATCTATCGAGCTTTTTAAAAATATCCTTTTAAGAAATAACAGTCGGCTCTTAACCTATGGAGTCTCTATCTCCAAGAATTCATCTTAATTTATTAAAAAAGAGGAAACTTGAATATTTCATAAAATTCTCTAGTTAATGGATTTTCTACGCCACTTCACTTCACTTCACTTATTTGGTAGATTTGTTGCGCGAAATATCACGTAAATTGAAACAGTGTTAAACAATACGTAGTAATCAATTTACAACAGTAAGAGGTGCAAAGAAATATCATAGATATGATCATGATTTAAAATTCGTCTGCATTTTCTTAAAAAATTCTAAGATTATAGACATAATTTCTTATATGGTGGGGTATATAGGAAATTTTAAATTTTTGTTCTCCGTCTGTATAAAGACGTAAATAAGAAAAAATTATAAATATAGCATCAAAAGAATATTTCTATTACGTTTTGACCTGTATTTATGTATTATAAATCACAGTAGTTTCGATATGATAAAGGAATTTTATAAAAAGTTTGTTGTAATGAAGCCCATTCGTAATGGTCCGTATCTCCTATAATATCTGGTGTAGTCAAATATGATGAAAGAACGTTTATTTGATACCCTTGAATTGAAATGATTTGTGAAATTTACTACTTAGATATGGTTAGATTGGTTTGGGGTGTACGCTTTTTTATATGCTATTTATTTACGTTGAACTTTCCCTTATCTATCTAGCCACCTACGCTTTTTGTTAGCTAGCTAAATTTCTAGGAGCACTAGCGAAATTCAATTGTCTCTTGTATAAAAATGATGGCTTCAACTTCTACTAAATACATGATAAGCTCCTATAAAAACTATAAAAACATTTACTATAATCTGTCTATCAAAAATCTTTTACCATGCTCTAATAGTTTTATTCAGTGTATTAAGGTTTGTTCCTTATTTTAACAAGCTCTTGATCTAACTTAATTTTCTAATAAATTCATGTACCTTTAAATTTAGACGACTGAACGCCTTTTCAGCGCTGTTTTGTCTTTCCAATCTGCCGCGAGACATAGTTTGCCTGTAAGCAATTCCAGTAAATATACTTAGATATGAACTGTATGCTGAAAAGGGGCCACGAAGGTAGCAAGGATTCGCCCAACTCTAGGCTTAAGGGTATTACGAGCAACTCCTAAATAATTGAGCAAGTGCACAAGGCCTGCATGTGGCAGAGCGACTGGGCTTCTCTGCTTGGTCTTAAATAGCACATTAAAACAATTTTCGAGCGCACCCAGAGAACCAAAGGTTCAGAATCCAGGATATTGTGTCATAAAACTGATCTAAGTCAATCTGGTCAGCACAAATAGGACAAACTGGATGCGGAGCAGACATGCGCAGGATAGGTCTCCTCTGGCTTGGGTACTAAAACCCTTCCCCAAGATTCATCGGAAAGGTTCATCGGGTGGAGAATCCAGTGGAACGGACTATCATGGTATATGGAGTAAAGCTTATTCCGGCCCTTTGTGGGCTTGACTGCGCTTTGAATGAGCTTAGTGCCCGCGGGTGTGTAGAGCAAAGAACGGCTGACTGTTTTGCAAAGATCCTCTGGGATGATAAGGTTGCGTGTATGGTGGCCTAGCTCCCGCGGGGGGGAGGGAGGAATATTTTACACGATATCAATGGGACCATCATTAAGAAAATGTAAAAACGCGTCTCAGCTTGAGCTGGCAAAAGGAGGGCTCTGCATAAGGCCGGGGGACTGGGTCTCTTCTCATCTGCCTTCCGCCAAATCATCTATCCCTTGGCAGCCCTAGAGGATGGTGTGTGTGGCCTGGCAGTTTTTGGTCCTTGAACTTTTCATTTTGCACACACAATTCGATTTCATTTCATCCCTGCGGCCGAAGAGGATTTCTGGAGTACACTCGAATGGCGGAACAACTCCGTTTTGCCCATTTGCATAACCGGGAAGCTGCTTTAACATGTACAACGGAGGGCTTAATAAGATCTCACGTTGATGGCTTTATTGAGCAAGCTGTGAGATGGGACATTTTTAAAACGTTCGACCATCACCAACTCTTTGAGATGGAAAAATATTTAAATTGTGGAAAGACATGCAAATATCTCTTTATTTTTTCTGGCAGTACGTCTCACATAGGGCAGATAGTGCAATTACTAAGACTGCACATGGGTTAATGAGTCCCAAAGGATAGTAAAATTAATTTGGTCAATAGTTTGGACTTAATCTGAACATGACTCTTTAAAAGGATGACGAGTATCGACTTTCAGTTGAGCTGTAAAGTACACTAAAAGAGTGAACTGTTTTCGGATTCTATCAACTATCAATGTTTGAAATAAGTTACCTTTATACTTAAATTAAGTATCAAAACTAAGTTATCTTTCTTCAGATTTATTTATTTTAATGTAAGGGAACTTAGGTCGTTTCTTTGTTGTACTCGTATACCCGAACATGTAGTTCGATTTCGGGAAAAATGTAAAAATGAAGATTACTCTTATACCAAATCGATTATACCATTTCCGAATTCATTTTAGCGATATTATAGAACTATTATAAAATTCGGGAACGTTGTTCTTCCTTTAATTAATTTACGTTAAGTATTCTCTGTCTTTGGTCCCTGTTTGTGTAGAACACTAAAAATAATTGGAAGTTTAGTAAGCAATTATACCTTTTTATACATGTTCTGTATGCCCTTACACTTAACTCATTTAACATCGATTTCGTATAATTCATTTTAAATTCCGAAATTCTCCCAAATACAAGATTTTCGGGCAATTTAAAACTTCAGTGTTTAAGTAAATGGTCCATCGATTTAAATTTTCTTAGCTGCCACCTAAGGCTATGCCCAAAAGTGTTACAAAACACTTTGGACACTTTAATTCCCTGGAGGTATCTCTTTTAAAAATATGGAGTGCGTCCTGAACTCACAAGCAATATCAAAAGAAAATACCATCAGGGATGATATAAAAGAGATAATTTTTCGTCACAACAGTCTGCGCAGTGAGGCTGTTTTTTTTTTTTATAAATTTATGTGATAAAGACAAAGGTCCTGTAGCCTGTTCTAGATTCAATATTTGGTCAAATTAAATTGAATACGGTCGGTAACAATACCTTTAAGGTATAAAACAAAACGGTCAAAGTACCTGTATTTGAAAATTAAAGGGATTCAACAATATTGCGGCATTTTTTTGCACAAGGGCTGGAACATACTGTCGCCCTCGTAGCCTGATTCTATGTAACCACTCCAATGAGAAAGACGACGACGAAATAAATAAACAAAAAAAAAAAAAAAAATACGAGGAGAAACGTTGAAAAGGACTATGGGCAGATATGTCCTATACGTTAAAGCAGCGACATGAAAGCGCAAGGAGTTCTTGAGATTCTTTAAAATTGGGTTCCGACAAGCAGCAGCAGCAGTAGTCGGAAGAAGCTGAGAATAGAATTCCTCCTATGCAGCAACATGAGCCGCACCAAGCAAAAGTATAAAACTCCAAAAACTCGAAAACTTTTTGCAGAAGTTTGGTGTTTCCGCACTAAATAATTACTCAATGTTTGCCGCTAAACACAAACGCTTTACTGGGGGAGGGGTGGGGGGGAGGTGTGGGGGGGTGGCTTTAGGACACGCGCTGCGGATGCGAAAAGTAAAGAAACGGAAGGGAATTTCCACCAAACAGCTGAAAATTGGTGTAGTTTACGGAATTTAATTAAAAATAAAAAGGTCTTGGATGGTCAGAATAGGAAAGGGGGGCCTAGAGTACTTCACGGTTTTTTAAATACAAATTTACGCTATAAACCCTTCATCTTTTGATCACAAAAGATATCCACTTAGTACCCCCATTCGGACAGGGAACAAAAATCCCGACGATTTAATTCTCCAGGAAGGGAACTCAAAAGTTACAATAAAGTGAAAGAAGCCGTCCCGACAGTATGTCAAAGGACATAATTCCTAGCAGCGAAATATCTGCGGTTAGGGTATTTTCCCTGAAGGGGGGAGAGAGGCCACATAGCACTCTCCCTCATCCTAAATAAACTTGTCTAAGGGCGGCTCCCCCTTCCCCCCTCTCTCTGAAAAAGCCGAAAAACTGTCAGAAGAATTCGAAAACTTTCAAGGATGTTAAGTCAATGACGGCGAAGTTCAAGCAACCCTTACCAACCCTTCCAAACCCCCTGAGCGGTATGCGCTGTTGTGGCTTTTTTTTTGGAGGGAACTGAGACGGAATGCTTCTGGAATTGCTTCTGGCGGGTCATTCCGTTTCCTGGACCTCTTGCATCCCACATTGGCAGTTCCCAGTTGAATGCGGTAGAAGTAAATGATGATGCACAGTCACCTCATCTTTATCTTTCGAGGAATTTCTATTTTAAATAAAGAGCTACTGGGCTTTTTCAGGTCATTTTTAAGAAAAAATTTAGAAGTAATCAACTAAATCCTTTCCATTTTCCTAATTCAGAACTTACACAAGCTGTTTGTATTGTTTACTTTGTTGTATATTTATTTAAATATGTACAAGAATTTTACGTTCATTGGTAGTACACAAATAATGTTCTAAATGTAGTGTATTTTTTTTCTTAATTTTGTATATAGTACATTACTTTTATCGAACTTCGAAATTCTTAAGGAATTATGAATCGTTTGCCTTTTTATTATTCTCAATATCTCTCTAATTTTAAATACCTATCAATTTATTTTTCGAATTTTTAAAATTGGTTATCGAAAGTGGAACATAAATAATTTATAGCCAGAGACGAAAGAAAGTTATTAATATTAAAATAATTTAAAACCAAAAAATTATGGTCTACCAGTCAGTTGGGAAGTTTTTATTCGAATCTCATGGGAAATTTTTTTGATGTATATGCCTCATAACGTTGCGAATTGAATTGCAATCAATAAAACAACAATCAAAAAAAAAAAAAGAAATCATCAACTTTTTAAAATATTAACAAGTGCACTGAAGAAGAAAAAAAAGGGGGGTTTTCTGTATAAGTTCGCAAATAACCCATTCAATTTATGAAATTCATTCAATTCGAAATAAATCATAAAAACAAATATAACTCTACTGAATAAATGTAACTAAAGTTAAAAGCATATGAAGTATAATTTATTTATTTTTTTAACTATCCTATTTTCATGATGAGCTAAAAAATAATAAAAAAAAATATTTAAAAATCAAAATTTACCACTGGGATGCTCAATTTCCAACCTTTTTGGACGGATTTTTTTTTAGAAAGGTTATAAAATCAATCCAATTTCAGGACAGTCTTCGGTGCTCCAAACTAAAGTCTGAAATCAATAAATTCGCCTCCCTTACATCCCCTGGCCCACCGTTTTTTTTGTTGTTTTTGTTTTACGAAATAAATCAAAAAGTCAACAAGCGCATATTTGCCCAAGCAGAGTTATTTTTATATCCTAGACAGCATCCGGGCCAAATACGGGAGAAATATAAAATTCCATGCAACCCAATTAAAAATGAATGGTGATGGGGGCGACTTTTTTTTTTTTTAAAGGAAAATCTCTTTAATGCAAACCGAACGGACCCCAACATTTCGAAATTTCGAAGGGAAATGTTTCTAGGTCTCGGACTTGTATATTTTTCATTCCGTTTATAGAACGCCTCCCACGGGAATTTTTTTATTTACTTTTTTTTATTATTCACATAATTCCCTTCTATCTATGGGGAACGCTCTTAGATATGCCGCCCCAGTCACGAATCCTGACGGGAATGAAATGCTCCGATGTGCATTTTTTTTTCCAGACACTCAGATTATGAGCCCGAAGGTAGGGTTTTAGGCGGTTTTAACTTGCAGGATGCTTCCAAGCTATCATCTGTTTATTTTCAAATTAATTTTGTTCCCCTCCGTTAACACCATTAATTTTCTGGTCCTTGATTTCCATACAAGTAAAATGTGGAACGTTTTCTATACCATCGGTCTTTCATTTCTTTTTATAATTAAAAAAAACAAAGAATAAATAGAAAGATGTTTTCCAATTATCCAACGTTAGTGAAGGTCTCGCATGGGTTACACCTTTTGAAAGGTATTTAATTTCATCATAAATGTTGCAGATATATGAAATATTAAGTTCAATTTATACAAAATCTTTCGTGTTAAGATAGACCAAGGTCATGATATCATCAGTACAATTCTAGTAGTATAATAATTTAGACAAAAATAAATAAATAAATAAATAAAAATTGCAGTGGATATGTTTAACTAGAAATAGTATAAAATACAAAACAAGATTTTAATATCTAGCATAAAATTAGCGAAATTTAGTTGAGTTTCACTGTATTCTAGTTTAAAATTTTACAGTGTGTAATACTTAAAGAGGCCTTAAACTTATTTAACAATCTTTTCATTCATTAACAAAAATGACTAGACAGTACATACAGTATAAGTCCAGAATATATAGATACAAAAGTACTTTGGTAAGTAATTAATACCTATTTTTACGTAGCCTCAAAGAAATGAGTATGGGTATCAGGTATTCGTTCTAGTCTGAAAATTCTTGAATACGTGGCACTAGCACGAATTCATACTCAAATACAAAAGTATTTCGGTTTTTTAGTGCTAAATTGACGTCTATTTCGCTATGTAGGTATAGACTGTAGAGTGTTTTATCTTTAAAAATTGATATATATAATTCTAAAAATCAATTAGAGAGTTTTGATGTGTTTTTGACTAGTCTCCTGATTTTTTTCATATTGTTTGAATAGTCTCCTTTGGGGTAAAGTAAACTCTTATTTTTAAGTAGCATAATTTCTAGTATTTTTTCAGTTTTATACTAAATCCATATGAATTTAATATCGGACTAACTAACCATTCTTCATTTATGCGATACCCTTTTTAATGCGTGGTAATGTCGTTTGTTACACAGAACCAAATGGATAGAAATTACGATTAATGAAAATTGCATCAATCACTCAGCCTATCCGGTAATCAGTTACACCTAAAGTGAATGCAGGCAGTTGATATGATGAAGTTATTAAGAGAGAGCCCTTTTAAGAGGACGGCTCAATCTTCGGTCCAGCAGCCGTGGACCATATTCATCTCGAATGTTAACCTTAAAACCTGGGCGGAATGTGATACGCCGCATAGACGCATAAGCTAACAACAGGTTTTTCCATCATATAAATGTTGCCGGACTCTATCAGTATAAGTGGAGCAGCGCATATTTCATTTGGGAATTTATGTTGGGAGGCGTCGCATTTAACTCGGATTCAATTTGCAGCTTTCATTATGATGAATGAATTGAAAGTGCAGAATCTGGTAAAGGACAAAAGAAAGAACACTTCCTGGTGACCATTTTTGTGAGCAATAAATCACACTGCTTGCGGCAATCCATCAATGTATTTTGGGCAAATTTTTTGTTCCCTTCTACAGTTTATTTATGTGCTCCCTCCCCCGCATTCAACTCTTCAACTCGAGCGATTGCACGAGGATAAATTGTTTTATAAAAGTTGCGCCAATAAAATTCGAAACAATACCACACGGCGTTGCGCTGTGCTGCGTTACAAATGGTCTTCGTGAAAGAAATCGAATCGATGAATCGGTACGATAAGAACTTGTTAGTCCACCGGGGCTTGGGTCTAGTACCGGCTGGGGTTTTCAGTTTCATTTCGAATCTGTTATTAAATTGAAATGGAATCTTCTGATCTAGGGCTCCTCGAAAGAGGCCCACTTGAGGGGAGGTACTTGATTGGGTTTTCTAGGGGCAAAAGTATTTGAATGCACGCAAAAGCCTCGGCGAGCTGCCGCTAAAAAATAAGTGTACTTGACTTGTTTATGGCTCTTAGCGCTCCTCCCCCGGAGTATAGTACGCCTCCAAATTACGCTGTCGGAAATAGATAAAAAAATAAAGCATTTCCTCGAGCAGGAAATATCTTTATTGTTTCGACGAAATCACTTTGCCGCGAGCGCACTTTTTTTCTCTCATCCTCGCGAAATTTTATTTTAATTGTGGGTGCGCGTGATGGACGCGAGCGTGCTGCTGAAAAGCTATTTAGTTGCGGCCAACCGTAGTTGCTGCGGTTGAGATGGAAATTATAAAGTAAGGAAACAATTGGATCCAGAAATGCATTACATCTGGGGGTCGGGGTTAATTATAATACCGCCCTGCTGGGGCAGATAGATCTTTCCAAGGGCACAGTCCGACCTCCGGACTTGAGGGTATCTCCTTCTAAAAAGGGAGCATTTTTTCTTTTTTGTTATCATTTGCGCTCATTAAAATGAAAAGCAAATTCTCATTAAAGCTATACGGAAATCAGGCAAATTATGAGTGTTGCAAATGGACTTTTTGCGTGACTAAATTCTTGGCGGTTTGTTTATGACAAAAACAAAAATATGAGCTGAAACGCGTTTAAATTTAAATCACCGCAACACCTTTTCGACGTGTGGAAGATTTCGATCTGGGTAGATAGAAAAGTTTTTCTATATTTTTTTCTTTTTATGGGTAAAAGCGCGTAGGTATCTGACATGCTTGGGTATTTAAGGAAAATTAAGGTAAATGTTTTGCTGAACGATTCCTCTTTGCAAAATTTATCAAGAACTCTGACAGGTCATTTTTCAAATGTTTGCCATTTAGTCCAAGATTTATATGCTTTTAGACGACACCTTCTTGGCAAACATAAAATTTTTGGATTCCCATTCATGTTACTAAATGAAATGAATTATCTATTACTTTTTGTTCTTTATACATATTGTTTGCCATTATTTATTGTATTTTAAATAAATTTCCAAGAAATAATTTCTATATAAATAGAAAGAACCAACTTGGATCTCATATTTCTTGAATTTATTCTTTTCTGACTATTCATTGTTTTTGAGTTAAATTAAAAACGCAATAAATATAAATTTAATTTTTTACTTTAAGCAATATTTTTATACCTACACTTTAAGAGAAAAATGGTATTGTAAAATCCTATGAAATCAACGTAAATTAAAATATTCGACTTCTTATAGTGCAAAATGTTAATTTATAAGATTTACATTTTAAATTAACATTACGTCATTTATCAATTAATAACTTTAATTTAAATTTAAATCCTAACGTTCTGATCCTCAAAAAGATATACTTTAAATTTCCATCATGACACAGTAAAATCTACATACAGACTCATCTAAAAGGTTAAAATTAACTACACAATTAGAGACAAGTTCATGACTATCATAATTAGTCCTGTGCAAAGGAACGTACAGAAAAGATCTTGATCGAATTGTTCTCTCTGGTGCATACAGATCAATTTTTAAGAAAGACATTTTTAAAAGTGGATTTGATCGATTTAGCCTCTTGAACCATTCATTTATTTATTTATTTCGCTTAATACAAGCTACATTGGTAAAAGAAAAAGCTAATTAACTAAATAATATGAGCCTGATAATAAGGACCCTATATTAAGGAAACATACTCAAGGATAGAACGCATTAGCGCCAAATAAATGGACATAAGAGGTAGTGGAGGGATCTAAAATCTTTAGAATTACGTTTCAAAAATTTTAAGACTTGAAAAGACCTTGTAAACTCAATGTAATTCGCAGAAAACATATTTGTTTTAAAAATTACTGCTAAGGCTTTGATCTTTACTCTGATCAGAGAATTGCTATTTATCATATACAGAAAAAGGATATATTTTGGGCATATATGGACTCTATACCTATTTACATAGTAAGTTTTATAAAACTATAGTACTTTGCTAGCCCTTGTATATCTCTAGGAATTTATGATACCTGATAGAATTTATTATTGAAAATTTTTAAAAGTAAATGGTTCTTGGTATTTTTAATTATTGGCATATAAAATTGTCGAGTTCACTGAAGGATATATCGAAATTTGCTTGTAAAATTTTCAACACTTCATCTAATATTATAAAATTAAAAATGCATATCATTTGATTGTACGCATCATTGCTTTTCTTTTAAAAAACACATATTTCTTTATACTGAATTAACTTTATGCCTCTAAATTGAACTGATTTAAGGGCCTTTGTTAAATAGAAAATTTCTTGAATGAAATTTTACCATTACAAGAGAGGACCAATCATAAAAAGAAAGACATATTCGACCCATTTACAAGCCACATAAATTCTCTTAAGAGGGCTGTAATAAGTTGCCGGTCCACAATTTGGAATAAAAAGAAAAAAACCTTCTAAAACATCAAAGAAATTTCGGCAGAAGGAAAAGTATTTTCCCTAACAAATAAAAGCAAATGCGTTACAGCCAATAGAAGTTGGGTAATTTTTTTCTAGGAATCCCTCAATTGAAGGGACCACTAATTTTGGGGTGACTATTATTTTTCCTAAAAGCCTCTTGATGTATTTTTAGGTTTAGCATAACAATGTTGTACCTATTTTATGTAGCCTCGTAAATAATAGAAAATTCGACAACAGAGTTGTAAAAATAACAATAACAATTTAAATTGTGTGAAGTTGTAAATAAAAGAGTTTAAAAAATTTGCTGGCGAACCATGCTCACGAATTTCAATAGAAACAAATGAGACCAATAAAAGGGTATAGTGCCCAAAATCCACTGAATGGTGTCCCTTGTTCCCCATCATAAGGACGGGAAATTGATTGTAATTTTACTGTCCAATGTGCATACTGACACCAGTCGTATGTTACATGGAATGTGATTTTTATCGGATAGCAAAATCGAAAAATTATTACACAATCCTGACTGGACTTAAAATGATTTATTAAGTCCATTCCCAAAAACCACAATTCTTTGGTCGTTTCAACAACTCGGCTGGAAAAATGATAGAAAAGCTATAAAATTGACCTCTGTGTTAAATGAACCCGTATTTCAGGGACTATCCCCCTTGATTCTATTAAGAAGTATGGGCTAGATTGCCCTGAGACAGCAGCTAATTCATCTTTATTTTAAAAATACACCAGAACATTTTGTAGACCTCTGCCTGAAATGTAGCAAAAATTGAAATTTTCTCAAGACTGTTTGTCGAAGTGAGAAATGTTATCTTTTTTTTCTGAGAGTACCTTTTTTCAGAGGTTTGCTTTTATTACTGGTGACAAGGAAAAAATCAATTTGCAGCAATTAACCCTTCCTCACAGGCAATTTAACTAGAGCTTTTCTAGGGGTATCTACAGAAATGGAATTTTGGGGGCCCGCAGATGTCGAGAATTGCCCGGATGGTCGTTAACCGGCGTACTGTTTGAGCGCGGGCGCCCGAATTAATTAAATCGCTTTGTCCCACTATTGTGGAATTTAAAATGACTAATGGCAGCGGGGTGGGGCATTAATTCTCGCTTATCTAAAGAGGTATTTATCTGTTAGATAACCAGGCGTTACTCTTTTCAGTACCTATAGGCGTTTGAGGAGAGTTTAAGCCATGGGCCACCTTTCGTCGCTTCGACTATCTGTGATCCTTTTATTGACTTTTCTTTATGATTTAATATCCTCCGTAAATTATGGCATTTATCCAGCTGCTTTTTCAGAAAATATGCTAGCAATGGGGACCGAGACAGAGAGCGAGAGTTTTAAAAAGGAACCATCAGCCGCCTCGAGGGCTGAGAAAACGTTTTTCTTTAGATCAATAAGCGAAATTGAATTTCCCTTACCTGCGAGAGGGCGCCTTTCATTGCTGAATATTGCTGACATATGCGATATTAAAATGCAAAATTCGCTGTCGGGCATTATGTTCACATGGATTCCATCAAATCCTCCCCACATACCCAACTACCCCCGTATTCCCGTAATGTATGTCAATCAGAGTTATCTTATGCATCCAAAGCAATATCTTTTCTGTCCTACCATTCTACTCTCTAGCTCCTATCTTGCTTTAAACTTCCCGAAGGGACGAAAATTAAACTTTGATCGCATTTTAAGTGCTTTTGAAGTTCCTTACCGTATAATAAATTTTTCATGTGTCCTCCTCAGAGTTTGGCTCGGCATCCCGGTCTCGGACATTCCACCTGGATGCCTAGGATTTCTGTTTGATTTGTTCCTGTTTTCTATAAGGGTTCCTTTTTATATATCGCACTGAAACGCTTTATGAATTATAAAAGTGGCGCGTGGGTCACTTATTTACACTTTTTTTTTTTAATTTCCCCGAAATTTAATTAAAAATTAAATCGCGACAAGTCGTTACTTGTTGTTGAGTTGTTGAGTTCGGTGACCTCATGAGTCATGGTGAAGGTGAGGTGGTTTTTTGTTTTCTCTCACAAGGACCAATTTCGGCAAATTTTATTTTTTCTTTTTGCTAAGGCTTCTCTGTGTTGATGAATTTTATAAATTGTAACCGTCCTTGAGATCCCTTTTGGGTCATATACCTGGAAAAATGTCGCCGGAGATTAAATAAAAAGTGTGTAATCAGAAAATTGACGACTTAACTTAAAGAAATGTAGGCCTTACCTTCATTGCATGAAAAAATTAATTTAAATTTTTAAATAACTAATTAAATGAAGGTATTTTTTTTCTGTAAAGACGGTAAGATTTTAAGGAGTACTTATTTTTGTTACGTAGATGGAAAATAGAAAATCTTATTTAATAATCTGAAACCGCAGAGTCATGAAAGAAAATTACTTCCCAAGAAATACTCTTTTTTAACTTAACTTAACCCTTACTTGCCACACTGCGGTTATAAAATACCCCGAGCTTTGTTTTCTAATTTTAAGTACCTAAACGTTAGGTGAGGAGGTCTTATAGTGTATCTGTCAACTGTTGGACAGTGTAACTAAATTTTAGGCCTAATAGCATTACGTTAAAGCGGCTAGTCTGGCTTTAACCGGCCTTTAAGGTCGCGTTCACTAAGAATTTTGAAATCGATTTCTTAGGGTAAATTTTGTTTATAATAAACAAATATTTGTTTACAATTACTTTTGATGTTAAATTTCATTACGAAGACTGTGTTCAATTTTTAGCTTATTTTACTTTCAACCTGTTTTAACATTGAAAATTTTTGAAATTGAAGAATTCATTTTCAAAAGATGTTAAATTTTGTAATCTACGATCAATGTGTTTCCCCTGAATAGACAAAAAAGTGTAAGATGTAAGAAAATAATCCATTTTGATACTCCCAAAAGGGAGCAGATTTGAACTAACATTTGAAGAAAATTGTGTCTCAAATGACCAATTTGCAAAGAGTTCAAGGCAGACTGACACTCCTATCTAAATCCTTTTAGACGAAAGTATTTCTGCTGCACCATAGAAATTCATACCCCACCCTCTCCAACCCAATAGCACATTCATGGTTCACAGTATTATTCAGCATCCCTCCCATTTTGGAATTGTCTAATAATTTTTTATGGTATTCTGCTTGCATCCAACTGATTTTCTAATCGGTATTCGATAGAAAAAAGTAAAAACGCAATGCAGTGCAACTTTTGTGGAATTATCGTCGAGTAAGAAATGATTCTAATTCCTTTTACGGAACGATTTTAACAAGAGGGATTTTGAAGAGTCCCCCCAATGGCAATAATTCTCATTTGCGGATATGGAAACCTTTTCTATGTAGTGCAAGTGGAATGGGTAAAATTCCATTAAATGAATGTAAAAAATACTTAAATTCATTGGTAGTATAAAAAAGTGAAAATTTGATAAAACCCAGTCTAATTAGGGCACAGCCGAAGCTCTGTTCCTATAAAGGCTTAAAAACCAAAAGCCCGTAAATCTCCCTCTGAGATTTATGAATTGAGGGAGAGAAGGAGTTCAGGGCTGGTCATCGTTGGGCAGTTTAAAAAAAGTGGGGAGGGGAGGGTGGGGGGAAGGGGGTTTACATTGCATCGAGTCCAACCAGTCGTCGAACGCTTACCGTTCGGCGATAAATGGAAGGTGATTGCTTCGAACAACAGGAATTACAAACTAAAAATGGAAAGGACTTTCCTGTGAGCCACATTCTGTTCCCCGATGGGGCCACATGCCACACAGGACGGGAAGGTTCCACGAGGGTTTCAAACAGATACAGCAACATTTTATTGCGGCAATATACCAGCCGTTTTTTTTCCCCCGGAAATGCACTTCAATGGGGCTAACGGCGAGAATGGGGGCAGGACTTTTAATTGCGTCGTTCAGGGGGTAGGGCCGAGCATCTGTCTTTCTTTATACGAGGTCTAGCCTCAAAGATAGGGCTAAATCACCGCTGTTTGCGGGGATATCATATTTGAATTGCTTGTTAGCCCAGGTTGTATTATAAGTGTCTTTCGTATATCTATAAATTGGCACTGAAACATATGTCCAACAAGTCACCATTTAGACATAGCCCGATCGATGCGCGATCACCAATTCTAGGGTGAGACCCCGGGTGTTGCTAATATACGTGATTCCTGCAACTAATGCGATACTTTGGGAATTTTCGTGAAATCATTCAACTGGAAACTTTTAGCTCCGGAAGGATTTAAAATGTATTGAATGACAGTCGGGTGGGGGAAGAAAAATTCGCCCCAAAACACTCGGTATCTAGAGCATCCGGACAACGATGAGCGCTAAAAGCAATTTTCTCTATCAAGAAGATTTTGATGAAATATTAAATTTCGATAAGGGCAACTAGACTCCAGGACCATTTCCTGGTGCGCAGCAATTGTAGCGCTACATTTCAGTAATTAAGTTTGGTTGAACGAGTTTCGGAAGCTTTACGAAGCCCAAACTGCCGGATTAGTGCTGCAATAGTGCACTCTGCAATTTAAAGATGACGAGCTGTAACAATGTCAAGACTCTGGGGGAAATCTGTTGGTGCTTGCATAGCTTTCTTAATTCACAAATCGAGGATTTTGTACCCCATTCTGTTGTATAACATTTTTCGAGAGTTCCATTCATTTTGAGTTTACCAAATTTCCGATGAAAGAGCTATCCGAATCCAATCGACAGTGTCTGAAAGGGCTCCATTATCAGTATGCCAGAAGCGAATGAGCCAAATTGATAGACACTTGAATTTGGCAGTCAATATCGAATGATTGGAGCCAAAACCGAGCCGGCCTCAAGATTTTATCGGGTTAATAATTTTTCGCAAAGATGCACAACGTTTATTATAACCAGGGAGATGAGAAGATGACTTTGATCTCTAGCAAAAGCAGCTGTATATATTTCTTTAGATCTAGAAAAATATGGCTGAATATAATCGAATTATTTGCTATATAAATAATGAGATATGTATGTACCGAATTAAATTTTCTTTGAACTTTATTTGGAAAAAGTTGGTACGGCAAATTTCTTTTATTGGTAGTATGATGTTTTCAATTTAATTTGGTGTTTTTCTGGTTTTATTTTAATTAATAAAAAAAATTTATGTTAGTCTATACGAAAATAATAGTAGTATATTTTCATATATTTGAAATCAATTAGAGCAGAGAACAGATATTGGTAATGATTTATATAAATAAAGTTAGGTAATTTGATTTGAAAAGTTAAATGAAAGCTTTTCAAAAGATGATTCATTTCTTAAAGCATTCTAAAGTCTCCTTTTTCTACTTCTAAAAAATTATTTTAAAAATTCATATTGAATTTATCAAGATTTTCATCTTATTCCTACATATTATCCCAACATTTTTACTAGACAATTCCAGATTCAATTTGTTTAATTTAGCGGTCTAATCGGTGAATATTTAATTGCATATGGCAATGAACTAACGAACTGCGAACAACCGTATTTTCTGCGGTTGGAATGGTCGTGGGGTTCAATAGGTTTAGAAATCACTTGTTACCCTCCCCCACAACCCAAACTTTGGGAATTTCGAGTGACCTAAATTGCGATATGTCACAATTGTTTAAATTGATGAATGTTTCAATTTACCACACCTGATTCAGAGACAGGACATCATTTAATTTTTGAGGGCTTTTCCAGAGTATCTGTGATTAGCCCCGGCCGTAAATGCAGCCTCTGTTTTGGCGGATAAACATTTTAATTAGTTTGGTGTTCGCTCTCTACAATTAATCAGCTGACCATAAAACACTACTTTTGGGGAGTTTGTGGTTTACCTGTGTTCATTTTTATACAAAACCCTGACCCACATTTACCTGAGTTTGTGGCAAGTGCATCTGTACCATTTGCACGTTTGCACCGTGCAAAATAGCAGAAGCTATCAGCCAGAGAAGAGATTACTTCACGTAATCCAAACATTTGCTTAATTCGGTGATCACACGAATTCGCTCGCAGCAGTTAATTAAATTAAAACTCTTTTTAAAGGAGTCACAATTCTATGGGAAGGTGGAGTTAAGGGGCTAGTGGGTTCTAGGTGGTATCAGCTTCTGTTCGCACTACTGGACCATTTTCCAGCTCGTTCGAGAGGTGCATTACGCAATCCTTTTGCGCGAAATCTTATTTCAACAGCTCCAAGGAACTCTTGGAATTAGTTATGGAGTCACCAATCTAATTTACTTAAAAACGTTGTTTTTCAATCCTCTCCCACCGAAGTACCAGTCTCGACAGGAGAAAGGAATCACCGCAATATTATGCTCAATTTTGCCGGGACTCCTTTCCCGAGCATCAGGTTCCATTCTAGGAGGATACTTCGTTCGTGGAAGGAGGACTAACTATTTACAAATAGAAATAAATACCTTTGAGTGCAATCTACGGTAAGTTCCTCCGGGACTAGCTAGCGGTTGCAGCTCTGGACTGTATAATATTTTTTCAGAGATGGGTAAAGTTTTTGAGTGGTCCCTTTTTTTTCAAAGGTATTCACCCCTAGGCAGTAGCATTATTTTGCATATATGCGGTATTTCGATGCCTCCAGATTGTAGTGAACGCTCTAAAACAAAACGAGTTTAACCAAGTTGCGAGTTGGGTCACCATGAAAAGGTCTCCTCTCCTGAGGCTGAAGCAGGCAAACCGGGGAAGAATGGAAAGTTTTTAAACAAAATAACATTTACATGTTTATTGGATGGTGGTGAATACAGGTGAACTTTTCCTTTGGTTATTGGATTCATAACCGGGTTTCCGGGTAATCGTTTTGCAGTTTCTCCCTTTTTGCTTCAAAGATTTATTGTTGATAGAGCTATTCTTGTGGAACAATGCTTTCTGGGAGTATCTTATTAGCCTTTTAGTGTTATTTTAATATAAACCACTTAGTTTTACTTTTGCGGTAGAAAACAGTAAGAAATCAGAGGTACTGCATCTGCAGTATTAAATAAAATACAAATTAGGGGTTAAAAGAGTTAGAGCAACAAAGAATAACTTTAAATAAAACGAATAAGTTTCAAATAAAAAATAGAACATCTCTAAGGAAAATTTTATATAATTCTCTTTTTACTCGTGATTTACACAAGTTGCTGCTAGTTCTATAATTGTTTTCTAAGAATTTATAGAACATTTTAGTGATTTTAGTCAGAGTGCTAAAATCTTAGTGATTTACATCGCAAACAGTTTTGCTAATCATTAAATTAAAAGTTGTCTGCTTTGCTAACACCTTTTAACCTTTTTTTTTGGATTTATAAATTGTAGGGTCCTAGGATCGAATAAAATGAGCCCAACTATAGGAAAACTTTTAAATTCTAAAAAAATACATCAAATTGCAATGATTTGAACCCATTCAAATATCAAGGCGTACTCTAAAAAAAATGCTGGATTCAGTTTTTGATGCAAAGTGGGAGGCATAAGTCAACGCAATTTGATGCTCTTTTCACAAAATTAAAAAATTTTGCTACAAGTAACCATTCCCAAATTTTAATTCAAGCCGTCAACAATTTTAAAATTATAAAAATAAAATACTGGAGATCCATGTCATGTTCCATATTTACAAATATCAGGTTCAGATGTCTATGAAAAGCAAAATTAAAAGCAAATTTCATTAATTGGCACAGCTACAATTCCGAAAAATGTTCGAAAAAGGAAACGAAATTAAAAAGCTGAATTGGCATACAGCCTCAATACAAAATTTGCTGTGAAATCATAGCTATTGTTTCCATAATTTTCTTTAATCTGCAGTTTTATATACACCAAATATATCATAATTCAACACTTTAATTGAAATTGAGAAAAGAATAATGTGAAATTTTGCTATCTTTGCCTTAGCTCACATTTAAAATAAGCAAGTCCCTGAAAATAAATACTGTAGTGATATAAATTTTGAAAGAGATAAATAGATTCTTGGTAACTCAGGTCATATGTTGATCGAGCGTAAATATTGCTAATAATTGAATTAAGCACGAAAATTTGTTGTTTCATCAGATTTATGTGCCATGAAAATTTTCCGCTAAATTAATAATAACATTTTGTGTTATCCGCATGTGTTCAGGCACAGACGGGGCAAATAAAGTAGCGCCGACAGGTAAATATCGATTCATTCATAATTCAATCACTTTTGTGGCATTCACAGCTCCTCTGAGCTGTGCGCATTAGCGCCCTTCTCTGGTTGATGGGGAAAATTTTGAATATTATGGCATACTCGCATATACATACATTAAGAAATCTCCAGGAAGTTTCGTTTTAAAGCAAACAATTTTAGAAGACGACAGTAGCAAAACTACTTACCGAGGGAAAATTTATTATGGTAAAATCGCAGTACTCTACAGTGAAAGTTTTCAAAAGCTGTGTAATGTTTTCATTAGTCAAATTAAGCTGATAGCTTTGCATACGTGAAGTCACATTTTGTGACATTCATTGTTTAGCTGTTGTGTCCTGGCATAATTAACCAAAAGACCCCCCCTCTCCCCCCTTTTCTTCTAAGCCACACTACCTTATGAACTAAATGATTTGTTGAAATCGATCAAAATCGTGTTTGGCGGAAAAATTAATTAATTATTGTTTTTTTTTTAAAGTCTATTGCGGTCTTGAAATTAATTAATTTTGCCTATTTTGATGTACGCGAATAAGACGAGTTTTTTGGATGGAAATTAATTGAATTGCTTATTCCTTTTAGCGGGTAGAAATTAAAAACTTTTTAAAGCAAATCTTAAAAGGGATTCTTATTTTTATCAAAACCATGATTTATTTATAAATTTCCTGTGTTTTTAAAAATATTAAATTGACTTTAATTTTTAATTTATTTTCGTGGGCATGTCGGCATGTACGAAAAATTAATTTTCCCATTTTGGTATATCTAGGCCTAAAACTTTGGTTTGTATTTCAAAGTAAATTAGAAGAATCCCTAGTTTATATATCAATTGAACCCTACCCTATAAATTTGAGATTCAAAATAATTAATAGACTCCTTCATTCTCTTCTGTATAGCCCTTCAATCTATCAACTAAATGAATTGTTCGAATTGAGTCGATCAAAGCGATTCTCTATCAAGGCTATAAAATTGATTTTGATAGAAAATTAATTTTGTCATCGTTCTTTGATCACAATTTATTCTGGTAAAAGAAAAAATGAAATCATTTGCGGGGGTAATTATGATAACAAAAGGCAATGGATTTTTGGTTAGGTCATTTTAATTTTGGTTAATGCCTTCTCTGCTTTATCAGACTTTAAAACTTTGTTTCTAGGCGAAATGGCAGCTAGAAATATAAAAATATAAACAAATAAATAAATAAATGAATAAAAACAAGAAAAACTTTTATTTTCTTGGGTTGGGAAATTAATTTAATTGCAGATTCTTTCGGACGCGACTGGTTCACTTCAAAGTTTTCAAAAGTGCCGGTATCGTCCTTTCGCCTTTTGGGTCGTCGAGATCAACAGAGCATTGGACTCCAATGTTCGTTGGTTAAACCTCTGCTGACAAAATTCCCTTAATTAAATTCATTTCGAAGTGCTACGATTGTGATAAGTACCACCACCGATGACTTACTTCGCTCCGCCCTCGCGTCAGGGGACCATCTTAAAATCCTCTTAGTGGCGCTAAGTGGTCTATGTGAGACGATATGTAAGTACGTGCGTGCCCAAGACGTTGCTATGCACCAGTCTGATGTTTTACAACGTTCTTATTGTAACTAAGTTTCTTCTACCACCCTTGGTATTCGTGACGCATTCACAAAGAACCTTACGTACAAGGACAAGTGTCAAGAAAATTAAAAGTTTGAACATTTCGTGGCATGGAGGTGATAGAGGCTGCAAGAGTAGTACACACGCAGACACAGGTCTTTTGAGGCTCAAGAGTCTGGAACGCATGTGACTAACTTTTCGGGTAATTTGGGAAGATAAATGAAAATTTTTAGACGTTTATTTTGGGATCTAATCAAATTTGCGAGTTGTTTTGGGGGGTGGGGGGGGGGGGCGAACCGTACCATCACAGCATATAAGAGCAAAGTCAATTTCTTACTACTGAAGTGCATGCGGGGCGGTTCCTCTTTTCGAGACGGTTGTAATAGTTATGAATTAGTTGAAACGATTCAAGACACGAAATTTTGTTTCCAGCAACCAAATTGGAACTCAATTAAAATTATTTGTAATTACGTGGGAGCAGTAAAGAATCGCTCGAACCAAATTAAGTACAGGAATTTCGTTTGGTGCAAACAATTAGTCAAGAAGGTGGAAGTTTACCCCGGGACATATGCCCGTCTCCTGAGTAATTGCGCGATAGCTCTATTCAGCAATATTTGCTTTGAATAATTCATTTGATATATACCCCTGAAGTTAGTTTACGAAATAATCCCACTAGATTTAATTGTTAGGTGCTTTAAACCTTCGCCAAAGTAGATGTATTCCATTCGTTCCATTCTGGGAAAATAATACACCACAGGAACGTGCTCCCAAAAAGTTGCATGACTGAATCCTAACCATGAGACCTTCGAAAAAGACTAACCAAAATCAGGAACAAGGTCGCACAGGTGCTAGAGATGTTATTCTGAGATAAGTGTACTCAATGAACCACTCGATTTAAATGCAGGACTAAATATTTACCCAGACATGTCTTGTATTTAAAAAAAAAAAAGTCGTTAAAGCGACCACCGCTGTCGAATTGAGGTTCCCACGAATTTTTAAATAGACAACACAGACAGTTTCATGAAGAATTTTGCATAATACTTCCCGCCAAGTGGGGATTTGCCCCATTTAAAATATTTACTTTATCCGAACAACATAAACTGTTTTTATTTTATTTAGACACAATAGATGAGTTAGGAGCACTAGAAGCGCTTAATTTGAAAACTATTAAAATTTACAACGAACTAATTCAATATGTAAAATTATAGCACAACATTTTTATTTTATTTGATTTTAAAAGCTGGTCGTAATGAGTATGAAATTAAAGTTCATTATGATACGATTTTAGAGAAGTATATCATTGAGGTAAAATATTATTAAAGGCTATAAATATGCCCCTAAAATGTTCTAAAGTCAATATGTTCCGAAAATTTCATCTTGTCCACCATACCTGAAAAACTTATTTTGATAAAATCATAAATTAAGATTCAGTATCATTTCATATTTGTTATTTAACATATAGTTAACTTTTTATCGGGTTATAAAAGATATAACGTCTGTATAATCTCATAAGGTAGTAGCTCGGGGTAAAATTTTTTACTAAAATGCCAGTTAAAACATTTTTGTAGATTTAAAATTAAAATTTTTCGCCCGAAAAAAAAATCCCAAACCATCAAAAAATAAACCTTCTTCATTTCTCTGGATGGATAGGGAGGCTCAAAGGCAGAAATCCTTCAATTGCGGAAGTTTACATGTTCAAACTTTGAATCATTAAAAGTTCAGTGGGTACCCAAAGTGTAAAAAGCTAAGGGCAAATGCGAACAGATCGTCTATATCGCTAGCAATTAACGAATTTATTTCCTCTTCCGTCTGTAAGCGGAAATCGCCTGTGAGTGATGCTAATTCGAATTCACTTTTGAACTCAATTTCGACAAGGATCAGAGCACAGGAAAAGCCCTAACAACTCCGGCGAGTATTGGATCCAGGTCCAGTGTATTAGATTCGTGGATTTGAGTTAGAGGTGGAGGACAAGCATTCATCGGTGCTTAATCTCTGGATATTTCGGAATGGACGATGGATGAAAATATGATGAAAAAACAGAATTGCTTTACTATCATAAACCCCGGGGGGCTTGTAACTTTACATAGAAAAGTGAATGAGTCCTATTAATTTGATTGCAGGGAATTGATATTGGTTACTAAAGCGCTTCTGTTTTATTAGATAATAAGTTTGAGCTATTTGGAGCTAAAACAATCAATCTCTGTCTATTTGTTCAAAATTGTTTCCATTGAGATAAACTAACTACCATAAGAATTAAAAGACAACAGAGGAAAAACAAGTAGTAGTTAGTTTTAATACGTAATGAGAAATTCTACTAATAGTGGTTAGGTTACATATTACAAGTAAATTTCGTTATAATAGGCATCGATTTTTTTCCATGTCAATATCCCTCAGATTAATTAGCGACCAAAACCCAAAAATTGCCTGTATTTTTCCAAAACTATTATCATAACAAATTTCACTAAATTGGAAACTGTCGGTGTATTAAAGACGAAAGACTAAAAATTCTGTCTAGTCTAGCTAAGGAAAGTTAATTCTTTGTTACTTTAATGCTACAATATGAATAAAATGTATAATTTACGAATTTTACAGACTAAATACTGAAAATTCCTTAAAATTCTATCTATTGATTATTGCTTTATTTATTTAAGGGTTGATATCCTTGAATAAATAAAGCAACTGCTACTACTATTGCTACATATCATCATAACAAATGTTTTGGCGCAAAATTTGATTTAAAATCTCCGTTAATTTTTTCAACGTTCATTAGAGGGTAGAGGAAAGCTAAAATTTTCAATTTGTAATAAAACCGCCATTTCCCTTGTATAAAAATGAAGTGTGAGGACTTGGGTGATCACGACAAATTTTGTAATACCGATAATCGCGGTAAGAGCAAGATGAATCGATATCATTTCAAATTCCCCGTCTAGAACGAGGGCAGATAAGTCAATAAAATTGTTAAACAAACAAGTGACAATTCTACAGACATTCTACAGACATTCTACAGACAGACCCCCGGCAGTGAACCGTATAACCAAGTACAGTGCAAGAGTTCACCGTCGGGCAAGTATATCCGGAGCACAGTACGCCTCTTAAATATTTATCCATTAAAATGCCATCCGAAAACGCATTGAAGCTTAAGAAATACTCCTTGAAGCGTTTGATAAAATCTTCATGCCGTTACGTGGACATGAAACCGTGTAAATCTGTCAAAATCACAAAAATAAGAGAACAGATTTTCCACGAAGTGAAATATTCACTGTTTCCCCGCATCGCTCCACCGCCTTCGCATTCATCAAAAAAAAGGTGGATGTTTAAAGAACCGCACTAGGCCGAGAAGGAGGAAATGACAAAAAAAATATATATACAGAAGAAAAAAAACATCTTCTATCAGGCAAAGGTGAAAAATGTAAAGAAAACTTTCTCCATTGGTAGCATACATCAAACAGAAGTACAACTGCCACGTTTCATTCAATTCAAGAATATTTCATACAAAAAGAAAAAAAAAGGGCTTCTTCCTTTTCTTCCCGGTTTTTTTTTTCTTTTTTCTGGCACAGCAGGTTCATAAACCAGGTAAAGATGAGGGGAAAGGATTATGCTTCTAAGTCTTTTTTTGAGGGTGGAGGAGGAGGAGAGAAGGTCAGTCAGAGGTAGGCTGACTGACAGACAGGTGAAAGTTTGAAGAGGAGTCTGCGGTAACACTTCCAATTTTTATTCATTTCATCTTTTTTAACTTGTTAGCACTTCCTCAGAAATTTATGAAAATATTAATAAAAGGAATTGTCTGCGGTAAACCGCTCTTGAGTGCTTTCCGGATGAACAGAGACATTATTATAATTTATTTCTTATTTTTTTTGTTTGTATAGTCGGATCCAGAATTCTGTTGTGGATTCATGTGTCCTCCCACAATATGCCTATTCCTACTTTACGGAATTATTCGTTGAATTAACGACTAAATTATGGAGGAAGAAATATTCTGTGAATTTGGCATGGGCCAAACCATACCCCTTTCTGCTATATTTAGCACGATTGCGGCTAACTGAATGATAATGGAAAGGCACACCAAAAATGAAATTTCCTTAATCTAAAATACATGTCTAACCAGACAGATGGAAAAGATATTTTTGTTAGTCTAGATTGATTTAGGTGGCAACCGCAGCATATTCAGCTGTCGGTTTTCGGGATTTGGGTACCACATTAAAATAGTTTTAAAGCTGAATTTTGTGCTACTTTAGACGGTATCATTTAAAATTTCATCACAATTATATATTTTTTTTTCGATATTAAATCATGAAAAGTCGTTTCGTTGTACATATTATCAAAGTTTTCTTTTTGTATTAATTTTCTTTCAATAGTTTAACTTTTAATTATTATTTATTTTTATAATTAAGATAAATATCTTTATTAACCCTTTGCGGTCCTATTAAGTGAGTTTCGTTATCTCCAATTGATAGTAGCATCGTATTGGTTCGTGAATAGGTTCCTTAGACATTCAGGTTAGAATGGTTTTTTGCTATGGTGGCTCAGAATAGACATACGACCGGAATGTAAAAAAAAAGAGCTTTGCTGGCTGAGAGTAGACATACAACCGCAAAGGGTTGTGCAATCAGCGAGTAATCAACAATCAAGAGTAAGAAGGTCCTTAATGTACACCAGTAACCTGTAGTGGTGGAACGTTTTTTTTAAATAAAAGTAGGAAGGATAGGGTACATCTCATAAATAAAAAGCGATCCGTTCTAGGGGAATTTCATTGCCAAGATTTAAGAAAATTTCCTGACAAATTAGTACAATGCAATCTAAAGTTTATTTATGCATTTATTTTTGTAGTTAAGATTTTCATCCTGCCATAGTGTAGACCTACATTGGAGACTTTGCAATTAACAGGCATTTGCCTTCGATCATCTTAAAAACGCCTACCCCTTAACAAAGTTTCGCTGAGGCCTATAATTTCAGAAAAAAAAATTGATAACGTGAAAGTGTAGGCTAATTTTAAATTATTAATTTTATATGTGTATATTCCTTGATTTTAAATATTTTAAAAACTTAATTGTTTTCACCATTACTCAATATTTCAGTATTTTATATCATACTAATTATATTCCCATAAAATTTCTCGCGAATCTGCCCCTAGAATGTGTAATTTTGGCAAATTCACGCCATAAAACCAAAAGTGCTCTTGGGAATCAGCCAGATGGTATTGGTAAATCTAGGTGAATTTCAGTGTAATTTTGACTAATTTTCAGTGAACTGAAATGTGCAGCAAGGACTTAACCACGTTTACACTTCCTCTCCCACAGCCTCCTCTTGCTTGGCCCCTTGCAGGTAGGGTAGGTATCTTGCTTATTCGAAACCGCAGGTAAAGCTGGTTTTAATATGCGGAAATGCTTGAGGGCATAAGCCCAGTAGAACTAATCACGCCGCACGTAGGCTTTTCGTGCATTTCCTCCATATTTCATCTGGAATTTGCCTGGGAGATAATTTGCCAGTGGGAGCAAAAGAAAAAATAAAAATAAAAATAAAATATTTTCCGGAAGGGAAATTCATTGATAGGAACACGGAGGCCTAAGGGAAATCGGTGGGGGGCTGCAGACAAGGCTCCAATACTTTCATTTGCCGTGTTTCATTCACAGCAAGAGATGCCTTTCATTCGTTTCAATTTTTACAAAAATTCCGTAATCAATTACATCATAAGCGGCGCTGTTTCCGGTTATGTGCAGCCTGTTTTCGCTTCCGCTTTTTATCACTTTTTATATTATGGCGAAAAAAAAAACATAATTTTGCAGAGTTATAGTTGTGAGAACAGAACATCGGTTTTCATTAAAGGATCGGGTGGATGGAAATCTCTCCTGGTCCGTAGCCCCAGTCGGTGTTTGCATTTTCCATTAATCCTTTCTTGCGGGTGAGTGTGCAGCACCCTGTGCATACCGGGGATAATATTAATCTGGATATATTCTCGGCGCAACCTAGGCACCCAATAACCATCGTTCAATAAATTTACAAAATTTATATGTGCTACAGGGGTGCGGTAGTGCACCAAATGCTTGCGAGACCATTGCGGTGACAACATGCAAAATTGTACTAATTAGCGATTTATGAACTTTGCATAATGCTCTAACGGGTCCAATTCTGGGATTCGGAGTGTAAGTGGAGAGTTTTCAATTTCCCAAATTTGAGAAAGGATTACACACTCCCTTCCTTCCTAAGTTCACTCAAATTCAACAATAGAAGTAATCGGTTTGCTTTATCAATTGTGGATATCGATTATATTTTGAATCAAACATTGAAAGTAGCCACTAGATGCAGTTTTCAGTTATTATTGTTTATTATTTATTTTACCCTTAAACTTAGACTTTACCTAACTATTTCTTCTACAGGCTTTCACATCGGCGATTGACGAGTCAATGCTTTAAAATATCAATTGAATATGGAATAATTAGGGTCTTTCTGGTGCTCCACAAGAAAGCTCAGTACTTACGTTCTATAATTGCTATTTAATTGAATCGTACTAATTATTTTAGGGATATAACTTGAGAAAATAAAATTTTAATTTTAATTTAAAATTCTTTCATAATTTAAGTAATATCCTAAAGAAATAAATAGCATTAGTGAAAGATCCTTCAATCATCAGAAATCATAAACATGCTTATCACCTGTCGAAGATTCAATAATCAATAAAAGCCGCAAAATACTGAAATTATTGTTTATACCATCGATCTCATGGTAAAAGAGGGAAATTAGGGGATTTTATTAGACATGGAATGGCATTGGATGTTATCTGCCACAGAAATTGTTACCCAAAAGCCGGGCAACAGTAGGGTCGGAGTAAATTATCGTCTGTGAGATAGCGAGCCACCGATTTTGGGCGGATGGGCAATAAATTTAAGAATTGAAACCATTTGCAGTAATGAAAAGCTCCTTAAGACCATCCTCTGATTTACCTTATTACTGATCCGTAGCGGCGCCACTTAACTTTGGGGGTGTATTAATGCTGCCGCCATGGCTGGGCCTACACATTAGCCCCCGGTTGTGGGGTGTAGTTATCCAATAATCTTAAGATTTTTTCTTAGATCGAATCGAATCGAATCGAATCGAAGGCAGCGATAAATTACGACATCTATTGGCTGTCGGTAGATCGTCTACATCCCTTGGCCAAACCTCCTTGGGGGCAGTTGAGAGATTTGCAAGAAAAGAAGGTTGATTCACCCCCACCGATTTCCTCCCATGGTACGGGCACTATGTTCCTATAACCTCCTGGGACCTCAAGGCAATTTGAGATAATGTCTTTTTTATGTACTTACACTAAAGCCACTGTACCAAGTGCAAATCTCTTAGAACAAATTTTCGTGTTTACACTGAAAGCACTCCCTTCCATTACAGGGTGGCTCTTAATCGAATATAGTCCTACGGCTCGAGAGGGACGCATTGATTCCTGTACTGTTTATCTTCTACCTTAGCCTCTTCTCCTTAGGCTCTTAAGGCTGGGCTTTTTGGGCTAGGGCTAATATCCTATGGCTTTTTTGCTTTGTCATCACCCTTAAGGTTAATTTTGTTTTATTGCCATCGGCGGTGTTTTGTCGAACGAACGTATTTCTATTATAGCCCAAGACACGCCACATTTTCCGCCAAAAATGTTGGGTTATAAAGTTTTCCCGGTATCTCCAGAGAGCGAGTGACAATACCGCCGTAAATAGTTTTATTACTTTTCGTAGCACCTATTTATGGGGAAAAGCGTAAAGTTTAATGGGGGAAGTAACAAGTACTTCAAGGACTAATAAAGGGCTGAATACTGTCGCGGAACAATTTTATTCCGCGGTGATGGCCCGTAACACAGGAAAATATTTGATCTAACGGCCTCTTTAAGGAAAGGGCTCACGAAAATTACCATTTATCTTTCGAATAGCGGTATATTCCGTACCCCTAGAAAAACTCCTCAAAGCACTTCTTGGGGAGGCGAAGACGAATATTATTTGCTCCTAATTCAGAAGTCGTCCTCGAAACAATCCCTTTCCCTCGGTGGCGATCAATTGGACGGAGGTAATTGTACTCCTTGAGGAAACTAATTTACAGTACACCGGCATAAGTAGTTGCTAGGCCTTTGTAGGAACCCGCCCGCAGAAGTTGAATTTAACTTTCCACTCGAAGTGGTGTAAATTCTGTAGCACTTTTGAACTGTTTCAAGAGTGCCCAAGAATTCAACCGATCCTTGAAATGTGCAAAGTTCAAAGTAGTTTATGGGCCTGCCCGCAGCGCTCCGACGGTAAGGTAAGGTACTAGGGTACCTTAGGGTGGGAAGGCAACCTTCGCAACCGGGATTCGATTCTTTGCAATTTTTTTCAATATCGAACTGAACTCTTTCTCTCGTCGAAAGAATCTATTTCGTTAACTTGAAATTGATTTCGTTCGCGAATGTTTCACATTTCTCCGTGCATTGAATGCACCGAGCTCTGGCTGCATTTGTGGGACCTAATGAGCTAATATTTTCCCTTTTTTTTCTTGTTTTTGGTTTAAATTGCTCTCCTGCGACTCTAGAAGTTAAGTACGGATTTTGTATTACATAGATGGGTACAGGCACGTACATGCCTTTTAAATTGATTTATGTTTCAATTAAGAGTTCAAAGAATAAAAGAATTTCAACATTTATCGATAACTTTAAAAATTTCAGTTTGACCTGATTAACGAGGTTTTTGTTCTGATTTATTTTGCTACAATAATAAAACTAATATATAAAATTTGAACATTTGTTCATTAGTTCTTGAATCATAAATTTCATACTATAGTAGGTCTGATCTTAAAATCACTCTGCAAGATTTTAATACCAAAAATATAAAGTATTTGGTAAAAATATGTATCGTCGCTAGACTCTTAAGCCAGTTTTGCTTCTACTCTCAGAATATTTTCAGAATATCCAATTTAAAATTTAAATAGAATTTCGGCTATGTATCTTTTCAGAAACATCTAACGTCTGTTTTTTAATTCCAAATCGTCAAAGCTTATCTTAGTCTAGTTTAATTTTAGTATTTTACTAATTATTTATAGGTTGTATTAAGCGAAATGAATATATAAAATTTTTGATATTAAATATATGACCAAATCCTTTCGAGAATTAAATTTAATATGTTTAACTTTTAATCCTGTTTGACATTATAACATTTTTACTTAATTTTTATGACGATTAGATTTATAGTACATAGGTAAAATTTAGCTATACAAACTCTGACTACTAGCGCTAGAGCAAAAAGCGCATTGCGTTAGTTTACTAAAACGATAGTATACCCATTTGCCAAGAAATTTACCCTCATTTTTGAGTTGATCTTATTCTTAACCTGTTAGTAAATTTCAGGTTTACCCCTTAATAGTGTTAAAAATTATTGACAGACAAGGTTTAACGACTTTAACGATTTTAATGCTTTGATAAAGCAATAAGTAATGAATTTACGTCTTAGTGTATTACATATTAATCCTATTTGAAGTAAAATTATTGTAATACTTCTAAAAGAGTTAATTTTAATACCAAAATGCATTAAAATTCATTGCAATCCAGAATGTTATGTTTAATTTTTTCTGAGTGCACGTCTATGCCGTGATTGTGTTCTTTTTATTCGTCTAACTTATTCCTAGATTGCACTTCCTTAAAATGTATCTCATTTAAGCTTCCACATATCTTCCGATTAAGTTAAACTAACCACTAGTCGATTTTCAGTTCAACTTGAAATGATAGAGTTCCTTTTTGTGTGCACAGTCCGCACAAAAGCTAAACGAAGTGAATTAATTGAAGCATCCGAAAAGCGTGAACAGCAATCCCGAGTACTTCCCACATTCCTCCCTCCATGATGGTGGTGCTCCTGGGAAATAATGGAAAAAAAAGGGAATACAAAGGTCCTTCCTTAGGTCGACTGGGCGGTAAAAAAGCGCCACCAACTCCATGAAACCTTTTTAATCCGTCAGCCGTTTGATTCTTTCCCTCTCAGCGGAAGGGAATATAAAAAGGGGAATGGTGCAATTTGTTAACGGGGTGTTAAAAGTAGCGAAGGTTTTTTTTTTTTTTTACCTTACATCTGCCGCTGGAGTGATTTCTTTACTCCTACAGAAAGGACCCATTAACTTTTCCTTATTTTTCTCTTTTGTAAGGAAAAAAAAGATATTTTCATTCATAAAATTTCGCCCTCCGACGAAACGTGGAGTTCTGCATTCGGTGGTCAGAAGGCGCATGCTGTTTGTCACCTTAAGAAACTTTGTAGGCTCCGCTTAATGCTTTTTGGGAAAGTTTTTGTTTAGTACAAAACAGGGGATTCCCCGACATATGTTCAAATTCCCCGGTGTTCCGTCGGTTTCCAGCGGGAGATATCCGAGCGCAGGCCCCCCCAAAAACGTTGGGAATGTTCGTTCTTGTGGTGTATCGAAACTGTCGTGCCTGTCCTCGTTTAGTTCCTCTCTGGATTTAGCTGTGAACGGTGGTAGTCGAGTGTGTTCCCGGCCAAATTCGAGATTATTTGCCGCGGATCGCTCACGCTGGGCGGTATTTATTTGGTCCAGATCTTAAGAAAAGTGCCAGTTCCTTATGAGGCGATGTGTACAACTCAGTTTTCCTGCCCTTCTTGATAATACCTGCCTTTGAGCATTTAATTCGATTGGTAGGCGATTTTATTTATTTATTTATTTATTTATTATTTTTATTTCTTTTTTTTGGACATTGCTGTGATTCGTTTTATGTTTTTTGCTTTTATCATAATCCAAAAATAAATTTTTATGACTTTGAATACCGGTGGTATTGGTCCAAAGGACGGATAACTCCTCGTAGTAGTCCACCATCGCTAACATCGCCACCATTGTCGGCCCCCTAAAAAATTCTCAAGTGAAAAGCGATTTTTAATCGAGCTGGACGGTGAGGAGTGGTGTTGTTGTGTGGCTGTGGTTAAATTTGAAGCATCTGGCCGATCTCACCTGGTCTGCGGTGGTGTTTTTTTTTATTAAATTACTTCCAATTAGTGAAATGATAATCCACCCATGGACCTGTGGATGTTGAGGATGCTGAGAATGCTCCCTAGAATCGTTGCAATGTGAGTGGAAGGAAATGTGATCGCGCCCTTCTGTCCTTCATTGTGTCCATGTTCGAAGTTAGTGTACCGCTCTCGTATTGGGCGGAAAGTTACTACAAATATCATAAAATTAATAAAAAAAAAAAAATATTTTTTCTGTGGCTTCACCTGAAGCAATTTCAACTGAAAAAAAAAATTACAATCGGTGTAGCAGAAAAGCAACATATTCCGCGATTATTTGGAGTAGACCCCCAGCCGTGAAGTGTCCGCCCCCAGTTTTTTAATTCGCAGACGGGATCTAGGTAAAGTAAAACTCCATGTAAAATCGTTGAATATGCCCTTAAATGAGTTTTATACCCATATACATTTTTTTTTTTTAAATATCAATTTATTTTTTAAATATTTTTATAAAAAATTATTTGAGCTCATCCTGAAAAATGTTCCTTCCCCTAGAGTATCTCCCGAGACTCGGCCGCGCCTAGTCCTCATTCTACTAAGAGCTTTTTCGTCCCCGTCATGGGATTGGTGATGCTCCCGGTACTCTGTGGGGAATGATTTATTTTGGGGACTGAATCGTTGTCCGCTTCTTGACGGACAATTCCTTGATTATAGTTTTTGTTGAGATTTACCTGCGATCGCGCATCAAACACCAAATCTATCAAGTCACCTCCAGCCCACAGTTGAGAGGGTAGTCACGGCATGAATTTAATTCAATTTAATCTGCCTGATGTTGGGAGAGAGGTGGAATTTCGGTAATTGTTAGCAATTCGAATTTATTGTTTGCCTATCGTTTTTGGGCGGGGAGGCGTTAATGGAACGCCGGGAACGGAGGTGTATTTAATATTTATAGAGTTCAGTCGTCTGTAATGCTTTTACTTAAGGTTTAAGCCCCTCAACAAGCGAACTCTGCTTTTCTTTACTTTTCGCTTTAATGATTTTTATCAAGTTTTATCTTAAGTCTATTGACAAATTACATTCAATTCAAATTAAAGATTTTTAATCGTTCTTAAGTGACCTCAATATTACCACTAATTCATTTTAAATTCAATATTTATAAATTTATAACATCATTATCAATTTAATAATGGTTTTTTAATTTTTTTTATAGTCAAGTAGACCTGAATTCATACTCAATCAAATTTGAACTGAAATTATGTTTGAATTTAATTTGGGGCACATACAGCGTGGACCCATTTAAAAATTGGAATTTCTTTTTGTTATTAAAAAAAACAAAAAACGGCTCGATATTTTTTAATGGTTGAACATTTATTTGAAAGGTTGTTTTATATCAAATAACCACCACAGCTGATTTGGCAGTAGCCCATTTGATCCACCCAATTATTGAGTACATTTTCGATTGTTTCGGGCCTTATGTTAGCAATAGCAGCTTAAATCTAATCTTAAATTTCTGAAGATTGTGCCGTTCGGCCAAACGAACTACCGCCTAATTTGCGAACCGTAGACGGTTCAGATGGTCAACCGGCTTTAGCTGCTGTACCAATTGAACTTTATATGGATTCATGGCAAGGTATTTACGCAAAATTCGCATCAAAGAAGTGCGTGCAATGGTCCAATTGTTAAGAACGATGACGAGTTGATGTTGATGGTTGCTTATGTACCGTTTGAACAACAGCAGCAATGTTTTCGATTGAGCGCACTGGACGAATACGTACATGGGTTGGTTTATCTACCAGAAAAAATTCTACAGTAACCGATCGGATAGTCTTTTGAGAAATGTGATAACAAATTGAAAACATATTTTTAATTAGAAGAACGTAATTTACATGAGGTAGAGATATAGACCGACATATTTCACTTATCGTCTTAACTAGAATCTATTGGTTAGCATAGATGACATCTACTATATGTGGTTGTAATTAATTTCAGTATTTCATGTTCATTATCTCTGATACATAAGATTGGAGATATTTCATCGAGTGACATAGTAAAGTAAGAAACATACCAGAGTCATCTTGTTTTGGTCTTGCATCAACAGACTTTGTCTGAGCTTTCAATGATAAATGATTGAGACAGCTGTAGACGGGGAAGGGGAGTTGGGGGTTTAAGGGGTTGATACCCTGTATGAATTTTTAATTCTTACTTTAAAAATGTTAAAACAACCAAACTTATTTATCCCTTTTAGGATTCCTTACCTCTGAATGAAAAAATGGAACTCGCCACCGCCTTATATCTGAAACTACTGAGCTTAAAATTTTGAAATAAATACAGAAAGTAGACGTTTTTAACATATTCATCGTATATTCAACTTGTACTTGTCCGGTATTTTAATTAAATGCCCGAAAGGTATCTTAATCTTTCTTTGCATCGAAAAGACTTAAATTTTTGTAACACATTATTGGCCGGAAATTTTACACAAAAATTATTTCATGTCACCGGCTATTATTTCGTAATTGAATGTGAAAGTAAAACATTCTAAATAAACTCAAATAAACTTTATTTATACTTAAATGAAATTGAAATTAAAACTTTTGATATATTTCCATCAGTCAAAAATGTTTGGGTATGAAATGACGAGGTAACTTGTGACCGGTGACTAAAACTTTTTCGATAAAACATATTCAGAAAGTTTTATTTTCATATATTGCACAAATATTGAATCCAGAAATTTGATGCCACTATCAAGAATGATACTATAGAAGAATTTTTGCAACATATATCATAGCATATGACTAAAATTTTGATACTAGATTAGGTTAGCAAATAGAGCACACTTAGCACACTTTAAATTTTGATACTAGACGGATATATATGAAATTTGGAGTATTGATAAAGAAAACCATCAGTTTTATGTTGGTAAATTAATACACATGTACCTATAATATTCATATTTCGATAGTCGATAGTCCAGGATATAGCGAAGAAAAATCCGCAGAATTAAAACGTTTCCTTTAGTAATTTGAAGATTAATTAGTAATTTTAGGAACTTCACTTTTGTTTATATTGTATAAGAAAAAAAATATTTAAATAAACATTCCGCGTAGCCTTAAGGTATATACCCCCTTAAGATTTTCGAGAATTGTGTACACAATTTCAATTTAAATACATACAATTTTCTAATTTAAGGAATCCCCTCGGAAAGCTTTGAAATTAAATTTCCAGGAAAGCTGAAACATTTTCCAATAAGGTTTTTTATTATTGCTAGTAGGAGTATCTGAAATTAGTCTATCAAACCGATAATAAATAAGTTGATTGCTTTCAAAGACCTAGGTAAAGTACTTTAAGCTATGACCTTGGCTTTAAAAATAGGCTGTAAATTTGAATAAACAGACCTATATTATTTAGGGCACAGATATATTTTTTTACTTATTGTAACATTTTGTAATATTTAAAAATAAATAAAACTGAATTACCAAAATTCGAGTACTTGTACATTTTTATTGAAATTTATCTCCGGGAATTTAAACAATAATATTTGCCTTTTTGATGCATGAAAAATGATAATTTAATTTAATTAATAAATTGAATTACTAATGGGAGCAATTAGTCTTAAAGGAATGAAAAATTTAATAGTTAAAATGATAAAGTACATTACAAAGCAAATAATGTTGCTCGCATTTTATTCTGATCGAAATAATAAAATTGGACAATTGTATTTTAAAGTTAAATAATTACGAGTATAACTGATAGGCTAGTTAGTAATACGAGTATAAGGAATACTATGGAACAAAATGTTACTAAAGCTAAATTAGAACGTTTTAATAAATACTCAAATGAAATCCCTCAAGGAATTTTTATTAATTTGTCCACTCAAAAATATTTTATTAATGTAAAACCATTAAATTAATGAGGTGTTGTTGTCGCAACAAATTGTGACAACAGGTGAATGAGACGGCAATTACCTGGAGCATGATAAGCAAAGGGCTGCAGTATGTGGTTTCTGCGTTCTCTTTTCGAAAAGAATACATTAAATGCATTTTAGCGAAAAGAAAATGACCTGGATAAGCTTTTCCCATAAATTTATCCAAAGATTTGCACATTTTCTACGACTGTATTCACAGGTAGAACAATAACTCTCCAGGTAGTACGGAAAGCCACTTATCTTCGCGCTTATCTTTGCAGCTAGAATACCTCCCCCCCCCCCACAGGTGAGATGCTCATTTTATCAAAACCAGCCGAAATCATCTCTTCGGTCTCTAGCCACCTGCATAAGTTCCTTTCCATCGATCCGAATTCCAAAAGGAAGTCGAAGGAGCCGCTGCCCTAAGACGAGCTCCTTCTACGTGATCCCCGCGAAAGAGCTCCCTCGTCTTGAGAAGAGTTAAAGGGGAGGGTTTCCTCGGGGGCAGACTGTGGAAACGACGTGTGATGCAGTTCAGGTGGTGGAATAAAAACTAATCACTGTCAGGACCCCCCGACAATTACGGTGCAAACTGCGTTCGTTATTTATTCCCACCTTGTAAGGGCTGTAAAACGTAACATGATAATGTGGAAGGCGATGAAATTAGATAAATGGTTGCGATAAGACGTTGCCCCGCTTACGGTCGTTTCTTTCGAATTGCACGTTTCCCAGAACGCGGATTCTTAAAGGGCAGAGACGGAGGAGTTACCTGCCCGGCGCTTTATTAAAATCCCATGACCGTGGAGCATGCATCTGCGAAAATTCTAAGAATTTCAATTTCTCACAAAAAAAAAAACAAAACCCTACCCTACGTCGCTACCAGCGACAGTCTTTATCTCAAAATAATTAAAAATGTGGTGGGACGCTCCTGAATTTTTTAATCCTTTTCTAAAAGTGGCAGTTTTCTTATCCAAAAGAAAGGCATTTCAATTTCGGAGCAATTCATAAATAAACAACTTTTACCCAACTTTACAAAACCCTCAAGAAGCCTTTTTTTTTATACCCTCATTAATTAATTCTCTTGGGGATGGTTGCTGTTGGGATAGAACTCATTTGAATTGAATTGCGTCAAACTAAATGACTTCTATCACCCCCCTTAAAGAAACCCCTGTATTTATCCAAGATATCACTTCATCATCGAACTTTTGCATTTCCCTTTAAGAAGTGTGAAAATATCTCAAGAAATGCCAGAAGATATAGAAAAATAGATCACGAAAATGAAAATTCTGTACAAAAATTTTGGATGGGTGCGCCAACTAATAAATTTTCGCGGTTGTAGCAAAAAGTTCGTTAGCTTTTCATGAAAACACACAAAACCCCACCAAAACGAATTACAAGCGCACAGGTTAACAGTCCGAAAATTTAATTTCGATTTAGCTCAAGGATAACAAACTGCTTCGGGCCAAGAGTGCAATTAGGGGGCCTCTTCTGAGGGGATATCTCTGCACAATGGACCAAAACTGAAGTACCTTTTGTGGCTTGCAGAAAATTCTTCCTTTTTTCCCCCCAGTGCTCCTGCGGGCGAGGCATTTCGGTTTTAAGGAACAATTCAAGAGAGTTTCAAGAGTGCTCGGGGAGGTTATCATCAGTGAAAAATCTTCCTTTCGTCGAGGATGAGTTATTTAGAGAAAAATATTAATATTAAAAAATATAAGTTCTGGAAAAGTGGGCAAGAACAAGAAGTATTATCTTTGTGAGAAGATAGTTCTGGTAATGACTTCACAAGAAGCCGATTTTTGTATACGAAATAAAACAGAAGATTATGGGTGTAGAAAGTTCATTAAGATTTTAGACACTTGAAATTGCTTTGGTAAAAATAAATTCTTTGATGCAAAGTGGAAGTTTATCAAAATGGGTTTTAAATGTGAATAAATTTCAATGTTAGTTTGAATCGTAAAGTTATTTTTTTTATATTATTAATCAAGAACATTTTAAAATAATCTCAAGGCTGCTAGGTCAAGATCAAGATGAAGGCCACCATAGATCCATTCAAACTTTACTACTTTTAATTCAAGTTTAATTCAACTTAACTATCTATAAAATTACCTCGCCTCATGGTGAATTGTAAATTGTAGTGGAATGGTATGTAAATCATAAACTTCTATCTAACTAGACTGAAAAGAAACCACTTTCCTAAATAAAAAGTGTGAGGTCACCATTAAAGATATAAAAAATATTCACTAAAGAATTTTTGAAATTGTAAAATCTGCAAAATTTGTACTATTTATAAAAATCGGTATATATTTCAATGTTTGCTTTTTTATTAATTGATCTAAATTACCTTAAATACTCAAACTATACTCAATTAGTTTGTATAGTTTTCCAGATATCGAATTTTAAGCATTAAAAATAGCAGCAACCTTCGATTAAGTTAATTATTAATTGTAACTTTTTAATTATTATCAATTATAATCCACTATCACTATCTCACTGTATCCGTATAGAAGATTCATTTTAGTAAATTCACTTTTCTCAGAAATAACAGATATAAAACTAATTTTATTTCTTTTAAAGTTTCTTTCAAATATTGAAGTACCCTCCTTTTGCGAATGTACGGTATGTTTCTAATAGACGGTTAAGAGGTGAGTGCATTTGCCTGTCTTTTGCTCTAGAAAATTGAGAAACCTCCTTCATTTGGGCAGACAGGTAAAGGAAACTATAAAAATTCGCAGTCATACTATAGGTGGGGCTCAGATTTAATTGATATTTCAATTTATAAAAAACATAAAATTTTGTTTATTACATGGAACATTATCCTGTTGCTTGCCTTGGTTTATCGTACTAATGAGTGGGTGAAAGGTTGCCTGACTACAAATGCCCTCCAATAGCGAGGCTCACCGCTCTGCGGAATTATTCAAAAGGAATCGGTCATTGGAAATAATTTACAAAATTTTCGGAATCATAGCTGAAGAGGTATGGTGAATTTATTATTTCATACCGAAAAGATGAGGAGGCTTTCAAAGTCTCAGACTATATAAACTGAATGCTTCGACAAATTTGCAAGGTTGGTAAATTTCTTATTTATTCCGTCTTAATTTAGCGACTGCAAATCAAACGAACCTCCTAATAAATAATTAATGAATCCACGCGCTGATTAGCAAAAACCTTTCCGTTCTGCACACACCTTCCTTCGTCTTGAGTTCTGTTTCTTCAAAAATTAAGAACTCAATTTCATAGAACCACTAATGCCTAACTGAAGCAGCGGTAAGATGAGTAATTTTACGACGAACAATCAAAAATATTTTGAAATTCGTTAAGACTTCTTCGTATCGCCAAACAATTTTAAAATTTCTTTAAAAATGCAAAGTAGCTATGCTTTTGTGATTCTCGAGCACTCACTAGGAAATTAGAGGATTTATTTGTGGAATTTATAAAGCTTTCTATATTTGAAAAGTACCTACCTACGAAATTAAATGTAATTTAGGTTTTACAAAGGTAAGAGGTAGGTTTTGAAAATGGTTTACTACCAAGAAAAATCGTGGATGGTTTCGTCAAGAAGTAATTTTTACACGTTTTTGTCTTTCCCGAAAATTGAAGTGGAATAAGGTCAAATTTTTGGAGTGCTTAAAGATGCAAAACTCTGTAAATATTTAAAGAACTGCTTAAGTTCTTAACAAGAAGTCTTTTGGGACTGTCGCTTAATCTTGCAAGCTAGAAACTTTAGAAATTTTAGCCATAATTATTAAAGGGTATTTCGTTTAGGACTATCATAAAATATTTAAAACTATTTAGGTGCATTCAAGCAACTTTTAGTTATCAAAATCGATAGTAAATATTTTAGGGCTTAAAGAGATTTTTCAGTTTTGATGGAAATATTTATTTCATTAACAAGAATAATTTTGTTATGAAAATGATGGATTAATTATAAATTTTATTTGTTAGGGTAGAGAGTTTTAGCATTGAATTAAGATGTAATTAAAATTAAAATTCCTTTTAGTGTGATATCAAATACTCTGGATGAAGGGGAAATAACTATGGCAATTGCAGACGTGTGAGCTGGTGCATTGCTCTCGTGGAAGAGACATTTCTTAAGTCACTATTCTTTTCTCTGTGAAATACCTAAGTAAACCTTTATTAAAAGAGGATTTTCACTCACATTTTCATCTCAAATAATTTAATGTTCCTTCTTAAAAGAAATTCCGATTTTCTGGATATAAGAAATAATTTTTAAGAGGTAGTGGCAATGAGGTAGGTAAAAAAATCATTACGTTCCTAACTACCTACAATTTGCCACGTCTTGCGCTCGGTTGAGACCATTGAACGTTTTCTGATGGTTTCCAAAAACGGTCTCTTACCGAGATGGAATTCAGTAAGATTAAAGTAAATCCCACTGTTGATTACCATCACCTCAAAGAAGTTACCGTCACGAGCAATTAACTATGCTCCATTCGCGGAATTTTGCATAGCTCAAAACCCAAAGCGTCCCCGAATTGCCACAAAATATATTCAGGTGAATTTAAATAGAAGCTCCTTCGAATTTTCTTCGCGGTTGCCCCATTAATCGTGGGCTTCATAAAAATTATAGCAATTAATTAGCATCACTGAACTTCGCCCCCAAACCCACCCATAGAACATCATCGTCAGAAGACTGTTTAATTTCCGGCATTAGAGCCGATTGAAAATTCAGGCGACAAACGCTACTATTGCAGGGGGGAATTTATAATTTACAGGGTGTCTTTAGGCTTGCTTGGTAGTAGTATACCTGTGGGGAAATAAATCGATGTTTAGAATTCCAGCTCCTCTCGGAAACGTTGGTGCATAAATAGAGTTTATGGCTCGACCACAATTAGGGCAAAATTTCGTGGGTCCTACGATGGTGTAAAATTTTATGATTTCCATAATTTGCTTTAAGTCGATATTTAACAGTCGCGTATCGCTGGAACCCAGAATACTACTGATTTTGGACGCATTGTAAATTGCTTTTATATTCTACCATCCTCGTACGAGGAAAAGGGTGTGGATACAGAGCATATTTAAATTTTGTGAATTGGTGATGGTTCCGAGACCTGTCGTGATGCAATATTATTTCGATAATAATGCCAACAATGTGAGTCGCATCATTACACAAAATGCGACTGATGTGAACAGCGTGATTACGTCCCAGATTTATTGGGTGCTTTCAGCGAAATCGCTGAATAGCCTTGCTTATCGTATTTTATTCGTGCCAACGAATCACTGTATTCTCTGAGACACGAGTTTTACATAAAGGTTGGGCATGTGTAAAGTGTTTAAGGGGATAATTTATTAGAGGCCAAACCTAAGACTAACTCTCTGGGGGGTAGGCTCTCCTAAGCTATGTGGCTAATGCATCGCCTCCTGAGCCATTTTTTATTGTAGGCACAATTTTCTGTTTCATTTAAATAGAACAACAAAATTTTATTAGAACAATTTTATACAAGAACTTTGCGATGTTGTTGCGCACCTTATTCGTAAAAGCATTTAATTTTTTCCAATTGGGCAAATTGAATAGGTTTCGTGTCCTACTGAGGGCTACAATTTAGCGAGAATTTAGTGCCTTTTAATGGATTAATGGGCGTCATGCAAAGGAGGCGGGTTGTGGTAGTTAACACTTCTGTATATAGTGAAAATCGTAGGACTAGTTCACGCAAGTCAATGTTGTACGCAAATGTGGTTTTCATAAAATTGTATTAGAGCAACATTCCATGATTTCTTAATAATTTTCCACAACGAATTACGTAAATGTGATACTCATATGTACCTATTGTTAAAATTGTCGTTATTCATTTGTAGTCGACTTAGTCGGATTTTAAATTAATGAGCATTTTAGGTACTCTATCAGCATAAAATAAATTTAGTTTTATTTAAATCTAATGTGATTCTTTCACCCAAATACGATCGGACAAAGTATAAATCTAGATAGTGTAAAATCATAGCTATAATTTAACTTTTGGTTTTACGCAACTACATTTTCTGAATTAGTAGAATTCCTCAGCATCTACTCGATTATCCGATTGGCTAGTCCTGCGTTAGATACACCGTCTTCATGGTGTAGACTAGAATAAAACAAAATGGCAGTAGATTCGAATATTTTTGAGGGGGTATATATTTGAAAAGTAAGAATAAGTGATTAATAGTTTCATTCCATGTGGGAGGAATACCTCTTTTAAAAATAGCTCTTAAAACCCCTAGAATTTAATTTTACAATGACCTTAACCAATTTTTGTAAAACAATTCCTTTCCCACATGATGTGGATGAGGGTCACTAGAAATTAAAGGGCCTGTCCATTTTAAATTTGTTTGAGGAACGAAAGGACATCGACTGTTTTGTTAATAGACGAAAAGTCCATTACAATCCTCACAACACTTGTGCGAAATGGAAAATTAATGAGGGCCCCGAACGTCTTGACAGGAAGACACTTAAGAAAGTCATAAAACATGTCGGTCCTGTCAATAGAGAGATGTTCGTAGGGAAATATTTTAACTAAAGACCCACTTGCAAAACCGACACGGAATTTCACAAACCAATCAATCACGGACCATTTTAGCCATGACGAGCCCCTCACCATACTTCAACAGAGCGGCGCTAAAAGGAAAAACTCTTCAGTGGCCCACTTAATGGAAAAGCACTGCATGTGCGGATGATGCCGCACCCGGCAGGGGGTGTCCCGGACCCCAAAACGGGTCCCCCGGATCAAATCCACTTTCACTTTCAACCCCGCTGACTTGCTCCGCACACACATATCCCCATGCGTGTTCGTTATGTCAGACTTTTGTTTCCTGACAAACAGAATAGATGTTTGCCGTAGGAGAGTTTCAGCACCATTAAGCGATTTCACAGGTGCCTAGGAAGGCTGGGGGGGGGGCTTCGAACGGAACCACTCACTAGCTTGGCTCGCGGGGGTGAGGTAAATTAAAATGTCTAACTGAGAGAAGTCCCTAACTGAGAGGCAGTCCCAACGCCTGTCGACAGCAGGGCTCCAGAATATAAATTGCCACCGAGAGGCTTCCGGGTTGCGCACCTACAAAATGAGGTGCCATCAGGTTGTTAGCTAGGTCCGCTGTAACTACAGATTTTTAGCGATGACTGAATTAACGCGGCCCAAACGTGGCTGCGACCACTATTTTTGGCTCTTTTTTAAGGCTTATTTAAGTTGTCGAAGTTGAATTATGTCGCCGCACCAATTGCATTTAAATTAGCTTGAACAGATCGTGAAAACCCCACCTCAATTTTGTTATTAGCCCCCACCCCTATCCAGTGAAGAAATGCACGTGTATGTTCGATATATTGGGAATTGCAAATTGCGTTTTCAAAAGAGGCGAAGGAGGTTAAGTGGGTTGAACGCAGTGCTCCCATTATGGGAATTTTATTGGTCACTAAAACTGGTCCATTTTTGCTGCTGCGGCATTCCAATTTTATAGTATTATTACATCCCGAGAGATATCTGCTTTTGGGATAAAATTGTCCACTTGTTGGATTACCCCCATTTCTGAGAAAGGCCGCGATGAGTGCTAAACCGAGCGAAAGTATCTCGACAATTTATCGATATGCCTGCGAAGAAATATGATGCGCTTATTGCACACTTTGCATCTAATTAGGTTATCCCACAATATACGCATTGTGCCCGCATCGACTTCCCTTCTGATGCAGAAACTTTAATCATACGTACGTATGCTACATAAAAATACCACAACTCCTGGGAACTAGGCTGCTTTTGTTGGAAAATTATAAATATTTTATCACCTCTATATACACAAATTAAAATTTAATTAATTTTAGTAGATACCATAAATTCAATATACCACAAAACAAAAAGGTTTATATATGAATTATTGTCAAATGTCGACTTAATTCAATTTAGTAAATATAACGACATTGAAAATACACCACTTTTGGTAAAAGTCACAATATAATTCAACGTGTTTGCACGAAATATTAAAATTTAATTTAATTTTAATATTTCATAGTGTCGCGCATAGTAAAGTTCAGTAATAGGTTAAAGTTCTTAAATTATAAATTTCAATTTATTCACAACTAGGGACAATTTTTAGAAAAAAACTATCAAGAAAATAGAACAGGGCTTTTTTATCTATCTTTATCTATCCAATGCAAAAGAAATTCGTGTATTTATTTTAAATTTATCATGAATTTCTTAGAAATGTTGTTAGTTTCTAAAAATAGCCCTAAATTATTATTTGGTATATCAAGAACTAATTTTGAATATATAAAAATCATGGAAATGCTATTTTAAATTAGTCTGGGTAATTGTTTTAATTAGATGCCGACTAAAGAAGTGGTTTAATTCGGTCCTCTACAGTTCCTTTAGGTAATACCTACAAGTATAGATTTATTTTAAAAACTTTTGTAATCTGGTTGTAAGAACACTAGAAAAACCAGAAAAAACCCACTTCTTCACTGTAATGATAAAATTTTCAGTGTAACATTTGAAGATCTTTGACTTTAGCATTAAATAATTTTCTTAATCTATCTATCTTTGCCTAGGCATTTATAATAAAATAATTTTCTCAACGATTCCTTTCTCGTTTAATTTCCTTAAAAAGTCATTGAAATTTAATGTGTTCTGGTAATTCAAAATTTTTACCAGCGTCTATCTGTCTGAGCGGCTTTAGGGTAGATTAATTAATTAAACTTGTACTCTTTACTGTGATTTATGGTAAATGTTTGAACCCACAGAGCCTAAACTCTTACACCTTTTGGTAGGGGGTATGGGCTGAGATGAATATTTCCATCTTCATGCTGAAAAGTGCGACCCAAATACTCGTAAATCTATTTTTATTATTATAAATCCGCTAAAACAATGGTCGAGAAGCGTAATTTTTGAATACGAAAGTTTGTCTGAACAATATGTGGATATAAGAAAAACATTCACATAATTTTTTCTTAAATTTCTTTTAAAAAAGGTCAATTCTTTGTAATTGTTCATGAATGCTTCACTATTTCTCGTACAAAATCCTCTACATTTTTACTCTACAAAAATTCCAATTTATTTGAGTTCGGTCAGAAATTTATTAAAGTAGGTCTGCAAAACAACCCCTTTGCCAATTTCGAGTGCATGGAACCCAAAAACTCCTTCCCCCCTCGCCCAAGTTGGGCAATTTTCTCTGTAGGAATTGGAATAGTAAACGCAGAATAAATTTGCTCTTCAGACGCAATGTAAATTTCCAGCGGAGCGCCCGCCAGCGACTGGGGGCGTACGACTGCAGCCCCATATGCTTTAAACAATATTTGCAGAAAACTGGAAAGTTCTATTTGATTTTGAGATATCCCCCAGTTCCCAATGGGGCTCCAGTTCGTACCTACATTTTTTTTTGTTTCACCTGACTGCAAAATCTCATTTCACAAGTAGGTAAAGGCGACCCCAGAGGTAAAATTTTCACCATCAACGGAAGGTGCTGCTCGAAGAGGTGGAACTTTTAAGTTGCACCCTGTAAGACTGGGGCGCACTATTTTACTTTATATATTTTTGCGGAGTGCCCAAAGTCCTCCGGCGAATATGCAAAAGGTTAATGTTTGCACTCGAGGCACCTTGCGCCTTTTTTTGTTGAACCAATTTGCCCGGTGGTCCACGAGTCGCATCTTTGTTGCCTTTTCACGGCATTACTTCTGTTTTTACGATAATAAATTCCGATTCTGCCCTTATTCCCATCTGCCCAGGATGGGTTGTTTCTTAATGCCCTGAATATTTTCGTGCTGTTGCTTGTAAACTATAGCCCCATTCGCTCCAGCAGCCGCATCTCACACCCGCTTGAATTCGCCGCGGGCTGCATTATAATAAACTTAGACGTCGTCTCACAACTGGGTCATCTTTCATGTGTGAACTTGTGACAGCATTTTAATTGCGGTTTAATGTGCTCAAGATTATCAGGGATTTGTGCCCGGCTCGGCCGGGACCGATCCCGGTTGCTGTGCTTAAAATTCGCCTCGCGGCATTCTGGCTCTATTAAATATGTCGCCAGGATGGCAACGAATATCCTGTCTGGAGCTATTACGCCATTATGAACAATTGAATCTTTCCCCGGGCTCCGAAAGGCTGGTGCGCTTTTTGCAGGAAGACAATTTATAGCGGAAAATTGCCGCTCATCTTTCTACCACCGCCAATGTCTGGGGCTTAATAAAACGTTCAAGAGGAGTTGGAGTCTCGGTCGATTGCAACCAGCCAGTCAATGTAGCTGCTGACTTTGTGCAAGACTAAAATAGGTGGAAAATTGTAGTCTTTTGGCTCTACATTTCCAGAAAAATAAATGAGGAAAAACGACTTTTGTTGCAGTTTTGTTCCCATAAACATTAATCAATTTATGGAAAATTGTTAAGATATTTTGGGTACCTCATTTCCCAATTTTTTGCAAATTATATTCAACTACAAATTATATTATAAAATAAGTTTCTTCTATAAACCGCTGACTGTAGTTAATTCAGTCTTGAAATATGAAAAATACTTAAAATAAATAGTCAACTCGTATAATACTAAACTATCTTATTATTTTGTATTTAAACTTTGACGTGCTTAAATAATGCAATACTCCCGCTTTTCAATGGTATCCATATATCATTTTCGGTAAAATTAACTTTACCTGTTCTTTGCCTGCACTCTTCATATTCAACACAAAAACCAGAACGTAATTAATAGGGACTTAGAAGTAGTATAAAGTTTTAAAATTTATAAAACAATTTGATTAATTTGTTTCAGTCAAAAATTATAGGAATTTTTCGAAATTATTATACTATAGGGTGATAAAAATAGATAAAATGTGTTTACATATTTTTAAATCAGTCTGATGATGGATTTGAATTCCTATTCCAATTTAAATGTGCTTGTTTAGGTAAGCATTTGTTCGAACGCACTTATAAATATACATACCTTTAATATTTATGCGATTTAGAGACAGAGTGAGTAAGAAATTTGCTTATCTTTATACTTACCACATACTCGTGTATGTAGAAGAGCTTGTATAAAATATTTTACTTTTATCATATACTCAGATGGGAGCATTCGATTTTTATTGCACTACGGTACTAAACAAGATTACTGTCATAAAAATACTATCAAGTAACCCTTTTAAGAGAAATGCTTTTTATTATGGTGTCTTATTAATAAAACTAATTTTAACAAATTTTTATTCTCTATTCAATAGCTCTTTTGCATTATTTTTAGTAGTAGTATCTTTTTTTACTATCAATTTGAACCCTTTGCGGACGGCTGTCTGCAAGACTGATAAGAATAGGAGTAGCAATACAACTACAATTATAACTGACCAGACAATTAATTGTACTCGATGCAGGGAGATTCCTGGAGATTGTACGTTAATTGCAGTGGTAATATAGCCCTTACAATTGATCATACTCCTGCTAAGTGGAGAGATAGCTAGATGACTAGACTGACTGATGCTCCTTCATGAGCAATTCCTGCAGATAGTTAGGGAACTATTCTTACTATTACTACAGCCCAAATATTTTAACCATTTAGAAAAAGGATCTACGTTTCATTTAGGGACGCGGACATCCGCGATTTAGTCCACTAGAGAAATCCCCGTCCAGGTGGACAATCGCGCATCAGATTGTCCCGCCCACAAAGGGTTAACTCTTTAACTCAATAGTGTTTGAAGGGTATACGAGAGTAATAACGAGAGCAAAGATTCATTGATTTTGTAAGTAAACAAATTCATAGTAAATTTCATTTAGCTTTAATTTATTTAAATATTACACTGAGTCTCACTTTGACTTGTAAACTCATCATCGTTTGTTTTTAATTACGCGACGTTAAAAAGGTAAAAATGTGATACTTTGGGAAACAATTACATGAAAATTGCACAATCTTGGTGTTGTTAAAAGTGCATTGCTGGCACAATAACTTACTAATTATAGGCAAGCTCAATGCAAAACGGCGCTTAAGATGAACGCTAAAAACGATAAATCCGGCGCAAGATCCGGCGTCATCCATCTCCGATTTTAGGGAAGAGCCGGGTGCAGCGTAAATACACCATCTGGATCCGTCGTTGTTCTCATCATAGTTGACGAAAGATCTCATCAGAAAATGTTATTTCCCGGATACGTTGCCCTCGTTTGTTTTTTTTTTTTTTTTTGTCAGCACTTCCTCTCTAGGATGTGTTCCGTAAGAAGTTCATCTTGCACAAATTTTGCTCAAAACCCCATTGTTCTAGCTGGTCTTATTCAGTTTTTGTCTCTGACGAGGGCCTCCGAAGAGGGCGGAACGAAAGACACCAAGCCCCGGGGCATTGTTACCCGCTTACAAAACGGAGACCCGGGAAGCTGTGCATGACTGGAACCGGAGATGGAGACAAACGTCTCCTCGTAAGTAGATGAAAACGGCTTAAGACTTTCTTGTTGTGTGGAGCCCGGTAACTGGCTTACTTGCGATACACACTCTTTAGTCGAGCCCGAGTTTATGTTCATCGCCTCTCCAATTGACTTAACAGGGGCTAAATAAAGTTCCTGCAAGTCGGCTAGCTACACAATGTAATCTGTGGAGAGGAAGAGATGAGCTGCATTTATCGCATTACACCGGGATATCACCCGGATTCCCCAGGATCCCCCCCTCGTTCGAGACTATTTGCCATCACTCTCAGAGTTTGCCACAGTGTTGCGGCACAAAAACCTATTTGCCGTACTATCTCTTCCCATTAGGTAATTTCTAGATCCGGGACGCGGAGGCTGACAGCGAAAATTATTCCATTTCAGAAGATGTGGCATTTGCCTCAGAGCCGGAGACCACGGTACATCCTAAATATCTTTTGATGCTGGCCGACGGGCATGGCGCGGGGTCAAAAAGCCTCTGGAATATTTTTCATTACGAGGGATGTCTTCTGCCACGGTGCAGCGTCCTTCTAACGCAAATGGGAACTGCGGACGCAAAAAAAAAAACAAAAAACCCAGCCGTGCATTAGACTAAAATGCACACTAGCTGAACTGAAAGGTCATGTGGGATGAGCCTGGACCATGGACCCGGGAATGGGACGTAATCCCACAGATGCGAGATACCCTAGCTTTCTAGCTGATGGTAGCACAATGGATGAGACCACGAACTGTTCTGGCTCATTTGCTTTATTGGTTTCAGACGGGAATACGCCTTTTATGAAATTAAAATGAAGAACTCTATTAGAATGAGAAATGGAAGCATAGTCTAAGCGATCAAAATTCATATTTTAAGGGGATATTCTCTCTAAAGATTTTATGCTTTTACATTTCAAATTTTATCTAAAGTTAGTAAAAGTTCAAAGTCAAAAAAATATGCACATGAATTATGGAAATGGTATGGAAAACTTTAAAAGAATGGCAACAGTAATTATAAAATGTACGTAGAAAAGTTCGAGAATAAATAGTAGGCAAATATCACAATCGCCTATACCTTTTAAAAAAATATATATGTAGGCTGGGAAATGTTATCAACAATTAAAAAAATTAAATAATTTCAGAGCTTTTCATTTCAGTAAACAATTACTATAACAATTTAGTCAATTCCCCAATTAGAATTTTATTACGATTTTGGCATAGGTCAGATATTCGAAATGTCTTGAGTTCTTTTCCCAAGACATTTCGAATATCTGACCTATGCCAAAATCGTAATATTTGCTTCTAAAATTAGATTAATTAAAGACAAATAAAACTTTTAAAAAAACACATATTGATTTTCAACTACCATTGATAATTCTCTTGATAGTAAATAACTGCAATAATTAATTTTTGGGTTTGGACTTAAGTATAAACCCCAAAGTCAGAAAGAATTGAATTGAACAAAGAGCATTAAACTTGTATAAAGTCCGATTTCAAAATTCGTTAGCAAACCATTTGTGATTTAGACAATGGTCAAAGAAATAGAGCCTTAAGATGTACTTTAATGGAAATGTAAATAGGGTCAAAGGCCTTAAAAATTGATTTTAACAATTTGATGAAACCAAATCAGCAAGTTTGAAGAGAATCATGTTTTAATGGAGAAATATGAAAATTTAGCTAAATGGGGTCCATGGGATTTCCATTAAACTTGAGTTTTCGATGGATGGTCAGAGGATTTTTAATTGAAAAGCAAATTTCCCCCGAAAAACGAGAACTCTGGAATAATTGCATTAGACTTCGAAGGCCGTCGGACTCCATTATTATTATTTCCTCTGAACGTTCTGAGGTTTCTAAGAAGTTTTAATTATAATTTTTGTGTGATTTCAGCTGCCTCTTCCACACCAACAGCTGAGGCTTATAGAAGCCATAAATAATTGCCCTAGCCCTATGTTTTATGAGGGTACAATCGCTTACAGATATCTTCCGTCGATGACGTACATAAACTCAATCAACTTTTGGGTGTACTTAATAATTCATGTGACTGAGCCCTTCGCTACTGGGGACTTCCTTCCCCGGGGGCTTCGTTTGGTTTTAGGGTAAGGGGCTTATCGGGATCATTTGCCGCTAAAATGGATGTAGGAAAGCGATTTGAACTTTAACTGTCGGACGTAATTTGAATGGTGTAATAGCGGCGGAAGTACCCTCCACACATAACACCAAGTTATTATCGGGAAAATTTGTCGGTGTTGCTCGGTCGGTGTCGTTGTACTTACACGCCATTAGGCCTAGCCAAAATTCGGGTGTAATTGCGCAGGTATAATCAAGTGATTAAGTTTATTCAATGAATCACTTGTCAAGCACTACAAATGAGCTCCATATGCTTAGCTAAAGACGCCCTAGATTAGGATTAAGTAGCATATGAGGGAGCAAGCCAGTTTTCAGTGTGAAGTGATTTGCTGGTTTCATGCTGAATTTAGCGCGATATTCCTATCCCCCCAAGAAAGGGGTTTTTGGGGTGTATCGGCTGTGGTGGGTTCAGCCACGGCAACTTAATTTGATAAATGTCTGGAAGCAGCACAAGCGCTGATAAGAAAATTTTGGAGAAAGGGATGACATGTTTCCTTCGTTTTGGGAAGATACTTCCCCGGCAAGTCATAAATCAGAGACGATGCTATCGGGGATTGTATTCCGTGTCATATTTCACTCATTTGCGAACAAGACCGCGAAGACTGTAGCGGTTTTTGTGGGGAATGGGCTTGTGGTGGTAGTTACGAACTTCGACTACATGATTTTGCAATTTCTTCAGCTTCTCAAGCAGCATACCACAAATTATTTTTATCGCTATGCTCAGCAGCTGGCATGTAATAAAGAAATTTCGAAGAAATTTGTTTTTTTTTTTTTTTGTCAAGGAATTGGAATTTTTACGAGGTATACGAGCTTTGGCGACAGAGCGAAACGCTTCCATTTGTTTTTCGTGAAAATTGCGTATATTCCGTTTCAAAATCAGGATGGGTTTAGGTTGCCAAAGGTGACGGCACCAATGGAGTTTGTTAATCTGAAATTCATCGCAGGAATTGTTCACTCGTGACAGAATTTAAGTTGGGATTTTCGATGGAAAACATCGCTAAATTTCACGGATCATTGCTGGTTTTGAATGGAAACCACCGAGGGGATCTCATATTAGTTTCACCCTACAGTTAGAAAAGCAGAGAAGCACCCCACAGTTATCGTATTGACGTACACAGATTGGAGGGATGTTAATAATAAATTTATGAATGTGACTTCTTGCGACGAGTATCTGTGCTGGAAATTCATGAGGTAAACCTCAGATACCCCAGCTGGAAGTAGTCGACCCCCACCAACATTGTGGTAAAACGCTCATTCAGTACAAACTTATCTCGAATGAAAACGACCCAATTTGAAAATTTAAATCCCCATAACTTCTCGGGTATGGAAATAAAAATAAAATCGGTCTGTGGAAGGTTTATTCGCAAACTATGTCCAGGGAGACGGGTTTCTTTTTTGTTTTTTTATACTCAAAAGAAGAACTCTCTTTCAACATTTTGTTAACCATAGGACCGTAAAAACGAAAAACGGCTACAAATCAAGGGTCAGGTCGAAAACTCTTTTTCGCTTAATTGTTAAAAAATTTATTACTTTCAAGGACTAGGTCACTCGAAGAAAAAAGAAATTTTTTACTCTCGACCGAACTTAGCAAAGAAGAAGATGAGATATGATTTGTGGCCTCAATTAGGGAATTAGGTCCCGAGGCGGAGCAAATTTGAATATTAAGATTTTTATCTGTTCGGCTTGCTAGGGACAGACGGGCAAGTCGACAGTATCTCATTTTAATAATTCCAGCTGGATGGTAAAGAATTTTTCCTTTTTTTTTTTTTTCCGCATTTCCTGAGTGACTTTTCTCCTTTTGTCCGGCAATAATGTCTCATTAATGAGATTGCTTCCTTGTTGCCTTCCCCATTAAATTAATTCGCAATAATTTCTTCCTTCAATTTGATTGCGATTCCTGGCTAGACATCCTAATGTTTTTCTTTTCGAGGTAAAATTTTAGTAGTATTTATTTTGGGTTATTTTGGAAAGAGCTTTTTTAGCTAATTTTCAACCATAATTATATGCCTTCAATTGTGACCAAGCATTTTTTTCTTAAGGTATAATTTTGGCCATGATCCGATTTCGTTAGTACTCTCAAATGTATTTAGATTTTACACAAAACGACTAGTTTTAAATTAAATTAAAACTCTCAATGTATTTTGTTGGACGAATGTTTTTCTGTAGTTAGAATAGAATAGATGAATAGAATTAGAACATCGTTTGAAATCTAATTTAGAGCAAAACAAGTATAGTTTAAAATTCTATCTATGAATCCATAATACTGAAATTTACAGAATAATTGATCATTAAAAAGTCTGTGGAATAGTTGTAGGAAAAAACATGTAGAAATTAGGACAATGATTAGAAGAAACACCTCAATGGAAAGAGTAGGTCCACTCCCTCCTACATGAGAATTATCGCCAGCCCTTAATTATCTTCAACATTTATTTTCTTGATTTGAACCATTAATCCGGACACAGCGATCGATTTTCATTCCTCTTACCGGAAGATATAAATGATTTGTCCTCGCTGCAGGTGTACCTCGCAATCAATAAAATTTCCAACACCATCAATAACCGTCTCTTCTCCTAAAAAAAAATATCTTAAGGACATGATCTGGTTTCAGCTTCCCCAGCGCTATTCCGCGAATTGACCAGGTAAAACAAAAAATTTCTTTTACGGCAAAAAAAAAACGAAGTGTCCTTCGAAAAATTTAATTAATATTCCAGCACAGGGCATCGCACCTAAGTGAGGGGGATTTGTTTTGTGCTATGTCTCGTGCCACAAGACGGTATGGTAGGTGGGTGAAATACCTTTCAAAACGATTTCTTGAGACCACATAATTATGCAGGTTTGAATATGACCAGCGTGGTAATTTATGGTTGCCAATTTTGCTAAGTGTGGTGGCACATTCAGAATTTCTAAAATGTCTCGCTCCTTGGGAAAGAACGCAAGTTAAAGGAAGTAGCCGTCTTAAGCTTTAAAGATTTTCATGAAAATACATTTATTAGGCGTGTAGACGGAAGCTCTACAAGAAATTTTACCTCTTTCAAATTTCCTTTCCTTAGCCATGTTATTCTTAGGGAAGAAAGATAAATTACAAAGATTTGGCAGAACTTAAACAGTGTGCAAATATTCATTTTTAAAAATATTCGGTTTTCAAAATGGGTTTATACTGCATACACACTTCATTAATTTCTAATCTACCTAAAAGGTCATATTCAAATTTCAAAGGTAGGTATTACTTCAAAATAAAATGGAAATAAAAAATAAATGGTAATTTTTTATATATGGATAAACAAGAAGAAATATAATATTTAAATTGTTCAAAAATAAGAATTTAAGAATCAGGTTTGAAAAGTATTATATGTCTAGATACATCTCAGGAATTTCGACTACCAAGATCAAAAGAAGATTTTGCTTTGATTTTAAATTAATCATAAAAATGAAAGGAGGGCTAATAAGATTTAGTTGGAAACCTTCGTATAAAAATATTATAAAAGGCAAATGTATTATATATATTTTTAAATTTTCAAATATATACATATAAAATACATAAATATGTAACGAATAATAAAAAGCTTTTCTAAATAAAATAGAACCGCTTCCAAAACGTATTAAATAATTCTTTGGTACTACTTTCAACCTTAAATCTATAGTATTAGGATTTTACTAAATGTTTAAAGTTGGTACGATAATTTAATTGATAATACTCAGTATAATACAGACAGTGTATCCCGGTTATTTATGCAACATTGGATTAATATCAGTCCGATTTTCGTGTCCACAATTGAGAACCTCCCCCTTTTTTAAAGTCCGTCAACACTTAAAATAACTAAAGATTTCTTTATCATTCTAATAATACTGCTTTAACCCTGTTATTATTCTGATATTAAATTCTTTTATAGAAAGAAACACTAAGAGTATTTCAGAAATCCCAAAATCTGCAATGATCTATAAAAATTGAAGTGCCACAATAGTGGGTCTTTTTGTTATTTCATTTCTACGTCAATTGTATTTCTTTTTACCCTTAGGCGAGCAAACTGGGACCAGAGCAATGCCCGATTTTAGGAACATCTCTTGCAATATCTCTCTTAAAATCGAAAAAAAAATGGCACAAAGAAATAAAACATTCCCCTCAGAAATCTTTTTAACTGAAACAAAGTGTGCTCTAGCAGAGAATTAGTTAGCAGACTGTATATATCACCAGCCTGGATCGCATTTAACTGGAAGGCGGTCTGGCGAGAAATGCATTCCCCTTTCCTACAACGGAGTCCCAGACTATATCCGGAGGGCATAATTTCAAAATAAAATTACCAAGGATACTCGCAGTTATCCCACAACTTGGACGGCCGAAAACTTCCCTGGACTCCGTCATATATCAGGCGGAAAATGGGAAAAGTTCACTGGTACTGCACTCAAGATGTCGGGGATAATTGATAAGGAAGAAATAATGCACAACTGATGGCCATCCCTTTTGGGCTAATTTCCCTAAATGCAGCATAAGTGCCATCCGATGCTGGACCATCATATTATCTTCCTCAGCTGATAACGATATCTCAAGGGTCAATATGTGGGAAAATAAACTAATGTCTGGTGGAGTTTCGCAAATTGCGGAACAGGCTAACTCCCCGAAGCACTTACGCCATCTTAGCTATGCAAATGAATTTTTCGACGTCTTATGATTAATGAAATAATTTCTGTCCACGTCTGTTTGTACGTCTCAATGGGACTGGCGGCCAAAGATTAATGACTGTTTGATTACAGTCTTCATCCGGCTAAGTGATTGCACCCATGCTAAGACTTAATCTAGCCAAATTTGTCATTAAATCTGATGTGTACCCGATAAGTGGATTTGATTCCAATTTCATAATATTTCCATCGACCCTGACAATTATTCAGTGGATGGGCCACGAACGGGATTACACATTTAAAGTACACTTAAAGCTGGTTAAGCTACTTCCAAGATGAGATCTTAATTTTACGTAGAAAAATTCATATTTATGTAACGTAATTGCTTTGATACATTCATCAATTTTCATTCAAACCTTTTAACAAGACGAGCTCACTTTGGTAATATTGAGGCCTCCTAATCGATAAAGTCATGGACAAGACGTGCAGATTGAGATGCTGAATCGGGGAATATTAATGATTCTTGGAAAAATATGTGGGAGAGGTCAGAAGTCATCCTTGTTTTTGGGTATCCTTATTATGATTATTGATATTGAAAGGTTATCTACGTGCTGATTGGGGTTTAACACGTGTTCATGGACAAGTGTCATGTGGAGGATATGATCATGTAGGATTACGATGAACATATTCAAGTAATGTGAAGATATAAAATTGGGTTGAGTGCGATATGAAACTTGTATATGATAAAGTTACAGCTAATCAACTTTATTTTTGGTCAAATCATATCTTATTAATTAAACTGCAAAGGACTCTTATATGTTAATTACTCATTTCGTAAATATTATCCTTGCTAGGACTTTTGAGTGACCCCAAATCACACTGTATCGTGATTATGTTTTGTCATAACTCTCAAACCCTATATCCAATTCAATAAATATTTAGTACACATATAAAGAGATTGTCATCGTAAAAGACAGGCGAGTTTATAGTACAGTAGAACGTATATGATTGCTACAATATGAAAAATCTAAGAGTACATAGTATAAATTATGTTACATTTCTTAAAGTTACCGATGTTAATTAACATATTTAGGCTGTTAAGGGTCTCTGATTTCAATTTTCCTATATGAATGGAACTTTTCTTTTACAGTGTGATGAACGACTTTAATATGAAATATTTTAACAAACAAACAAAGAAATATCAAAAATTTTCCCGTATGTTTATAAAGAAAGTGGTAAATTCAATTGCTCAATATTTTCTAATAAAACTTGGTACTTACTACAAAGGGAAATATACCTAACATTTTATGTTTATTTGACTCGTAACGAAAATTAAAAATGTTTATACACTTTTGTATATTTTAGTCCTGACTTATATCACCATGAAGGATTTAAACTAAGTCTACTTATGCCAGGTTATCCTACTATTAACAAGTTGTCATAAAACAATTTTAATGCTGCTATAATCTCCAGCTAATCCATCTTTTATTGAAATTTAAAAATAAAATTCCCTCACATAACTTGGTAGAGTATATAAAAGTTGTAGAACTAAGCCTCCAACAAAACCTGCCATATATCTTTATGCTCTGACAGTGAGAGTGGCAAAATGGGGCTCCAAAAAGTTACAAAACTCTCCTCCCACGACATACTGGAACACAAATGTACCCCATTTTTCTCGGTTAATTTTGCTGATTTAGGCTAACAAGGATTGACGAGAGTTGGCTCCATAAACCAGAGACACAAATGGGGATAAACTGTACGATTCTGAGATTCGTTTCCATTGCGCGAATCTGTCTGTCGTCGTGATTAATTTTTAATATGCAAACGAATTCAGTATAATCCACCCTAAAAACCATTCAGAGTAATTTTGTATGTTTTTTTTTTTCGGTACCTCAGATACATCCCCACCTGTCTGGTCATGTCTTCGACAGAGAGCCCCATGGTAACGAGGGTGTTTTTGTTTTGGTCTCATGTGTTACTGAAGAAGTTTCTTTTAATTGCAAGCCCCTCTAGTCCCCTAACCCCCCCCCCCCCCCCTCTCTTGAAATGTTTTGACTCTTTTGATTAATGTGTTTGCCTTTAAGCTTGAAAACACATTAATTTCCCGTCAGAACATTTATCCTCGAGATTTGTTTAGTAATTCACTTTTGGGCGCGCGACCAATCGTTTAGGACATTAACGGACATTGGCCCATTCTCTGGATGCTGAAAACCTCCAAAGGATCTAAGATCGATAAATGGGTGAAGGTTTTGAAGGTAGATTAAAGGAGCTCTTCAGACACACCCGGGGCAGGTGGCTGCACGAAAGGTAAACACATAAGCAGGCTCGAATGTTTCGAGAGCATCCCCCGCATCCGTAAAGCTGAAGTGTACACTTGGCTGCATAAATACAGTTGTCGTCTCGGGGCGGAAAAAAAAATCAATTGTTGGAACACAAAGCCAGAAATACTTCGCTTAAGCGTTATTTATGGCTACAATATGCATGTTCACAAAACCTTAATAATTCATCAAAGTGGAAGGAGAAAGAGAGTTTTGTGGCGCTGTATCGACATCCGGGAACGGAGGCGGCAAAATCTCATTCTTTATTGGATGAATCCTGGAAATCGTGCAGCAAGAAAATGAGTTTTTAAGGGTCTTCTTGTATTTTGAACAACAACAGCGATAAAACTTATGATTTCCGACGGAGCAAAATGACGATATGAATGTGGGAGGTAATTTTGCAGATTTCTTTGAACTCATCCGACTTCGGAAGCCGATCGAATAAATTTCGCTTTGTATGAGGAAGGGCATGACAATTTATTTCGGGAAACGATTCCTAGAAAGAAATCACAATTATCCAATAAGTTAAATCAATACAAAAATTTCTTAGAATTACTGGGGTTACCTTCTTACAAAACGGTTTCTCTCTTATACGATAAGAAAATTGAAAAAACCTTCGTATAAGACAACAACCTACAACACGGTTTCGCTCTAACACGGTACAGAAATTTCAGAACCCGTCTAATAAACACTGATATAAAATTAAATTACGCAGTATCCATTCGTTCCTAATAGATGAATGTAGCCAGGCAAAAATAAAGTAAAATTCGGGGAATACCCACATTACCTCAAATTGATATTCTTTTGTAATTAAGGCTTAAAATTTAATCAATGAAAATGAGAAGATGTTAATAAAGCGTTATATGTGGTGGCAGAAATGCAGTATTGCTCGATTTGATTAAAATTCTAAATTGACTGTGTGTTGCTTCATTGTTATGTTGTGTTTTGAGCCTAAGTCTAGTGCACTTAATTTAATAAGTATCTTACATAAAACTTAATTTTTTAATTCTTGTATTTGCGAGTTGTCAAAATTTTTTATCCAAAAATACCAAGTACTTCGCGATACCGCCAGTTTTAAAATGCCCTTCACGTTACTTTTCGATAAAAATTAAAAAAGAACTTAAATTCTTCAGGGTTCAACTAAAAATAGAGCTGCAGAAAAAAAGGTTTATAGTCACACGTACCTACAAGTGCAGGCAAAAAGCGAGGACAGTTTAAATTGTAGGCATTCTGCCCATAAAATAGTCCACTTTGCATACAATTCAAATGCACCTCTAGGAGAATAGCCAGAAAATGAATTCTATCCGAGTCTGGAGTATCCTCTTGCATAGGACCATGAAATTATTTGCCTATTTCCATTTCATCAGGCCTCACTTTGTGACATCGGCCCACTTGAAATGCTGCCACAATCCGCACACATGGGTACCAGCAGCATAATATTTTAGATTGTGAAAAAGTTTTCAACTTATTTTCGAATTCAGGGGCCCTTTAAAACTAGAGCTGCCCGTGCAGCAGTGGATAATTGAGCATTAGAGCTCTTGAAAAATAAATCAACGGCAAAAGTCCGATACAGAAAAAAGTTCAGGGCTAGTAGGCCGGATCTAGGCCGGATCCCAGCATCCCAATGTGAGAATAGACCGATGTTCGGCAACTGTTCTAAATTCACTTATCCGGTGGGCCTCAGTCCAGAATCGATCTTCGGCCACAATTCTGTCCCCTGCGGATTGCCAGGTCCGGCTTAACAAGAAATTCGATTAAATCGCCAAATTGGTACAAGCGACTGAATATATTTGATCTAGGGAAGGTGGCACATACCTTCCGCTCGGAATGATCGAAATTTTAGTTTTAAATTTACGGGCATTCGAGCGGCCTTGTATCCCTTTCAGGATATCAGGGGATAACAGCGGATTGCGCTTTCTGGAGCAATTGAAGGGGGAGCTTCACTCGAGCTAACGCTGACGGTGAGTGGTGCTACCCTCATCATAGGCCTTCTTTTAGCACAACAGGCGTACTTTTTTTCTTTTTTTTTTTTATAAAAAGCAAGGGTGCACGACCGCACCACAAGCGTCAGCGCCACTCCATGGCCTAATTTATTTATAACCTCAAAGTTCTGTTTCTCGTGTCAGGGACTACAAAGCGGCTGATTGTGGGAAATCAGCCTACTGCGGCCTGATCCAGGATAAAGGAGGAGTTTAAATACCTGCGTACCAACAGCCAGCTACGCGGTCGTGTTTCACAGGATTAAAAGAAAATAACTCACGTCAAAGCCACTCTCGCACGCTGACGTGAATTTTACTTTTCAACTGGATTACGTCTACCACACGTTTGAGAGGGTAACACACCTCCCGTCATTGTGTTTCAATTTTTTAGATATTTTTGTCGCCTTCTACGAAATTCCATACTCTGGTTTTGATTATATAGGTTAATGCGTTTGTTTCTATACTTCAATATGTAAATAAATACGAAACAACTTGATTTAGTCTATAAAATACCCCATGTAATTTCATCTCAAAACTATGAAGGTCCTTAGTAATTTCCAATTCGTTACACTAACGTGGTACTTATAAAATTTAACAAATATTTTTCTTGAATTTCATCTTTTTAAACAATGAATTGTTTAGTTTTATATCTAAAAAAAATCAAATCCATATAATTAGACTATGATTTCTTTGCAAAATTTATTATCCGACTATTTGGACTAATTTTTAGAAAACGTTTAAACTTGCGGCGTTTTATTCATTAAGATGAATAAAAATGTTTGTATTGAACTGAATGAATACTTGAAACTTTTGGAAAGGCCCAAAAAAGTTATTGAATAGAACGAAAAGACCCCTAGTTGTAAGTAGAATCAGTTCGTTTTTTAGCGTACCGTACGTCTGAATGAAAAAAACTGAACCTTTATAGGATCACTCGTATGTCTGTCTGTTTGTCTGTCCGTCTGTCTCACAGCCAATTTCCTCCAAGTCTATTGGACAGATTAAGTTGAAATTTTGTACATATATGAATTTCTATGACCCAAACACGGACGTGTAACGTAAATAAATAAATGAATTTATATATAAAATAGTTCTTTATTTTTGATAGGAAAACCTATGGTATATGGTATTAAAATAACATGGTTAATCTCTCAATATTCTGCATATAAACTTACATAATATAATTCAACAATTTCCCTTTATACCACGAACAAATTTGGGTCCGATTTAAAAAATAAACATGGTAGATAACAAATTCATCGTACCGAACCCTCTCCACGCGAGTTCAATTCGAATTTGTCGGCTTTTTATTGTTTTTCAAGTTAAAGAAATTTTAACTTATTTTACAACTTAGGGAAAGGGTACAGAAGCATAAAAACCAAAACCCGTAAACCATTTTTATTTTATTCTATTGAAATTCAACAACTCTTAATGAGTTTGTAATCTTTGTAGAACTATTTCAAAAACTTTAATAAAATCATCATGTTTTAAAATTTTATACATATTTAAAAATCAGTAACTCTTTAAAATTTCCGGATAACTAATTTAATTAAATTCAATTTAAGAATAAAAATCTAATCCAATTTCCCAACCTAACTCCTAAATATTTTTTCTCTTTATAAAATGTAAAAAGTAAATGCAGGAGCAAAGGGTCTTACCTGTTGATCTTTTAAATTTAACTTAAATAAAATTAATTTATGTAAGTATTAAGTACACCCCGACTACTTGGCATACTTTATGCAACCGTTTGAAATCCCTTTTATCGTAATACTCCAAAGAAGTACATGACCCCATTGACCCAAATACCCCTTTTGCCTCTTTTTTTTCTTTTTTTTTGTTTTCAGAAAAATTCGAAAAAATGCTGTCAGGTCTCTCTAATTTCTTTGCTCACCAAATCTTATTATGTTTTTGGTAAACGGGTATACGCGCCCTAAGGTCGGAACGAACCCATCGCTTCTAGCTATTGGGAAAACGGGTTAGGGTAGGAGGGGGTGTGAGTTAGAAAAGGGTGGAGTAGAAGGGGGTGGAGTAGAAGGGGATGAATGAAGCATCGCATAAGCATGCAGAGCAACTTACAATTATTGTTTTCGTGGGGAAAAAAAAAGAGTATAAAAACTTTTTAACTCCTCTAATTATCGTAAATTGAGGCAAAAAGGGTGGAAAAGCATTTTCCATTCCGGTGTTCATATATTTTTTTTTTTATAAGTGGAGTCAGAGCCCTTCACTCCCTCATCCGTCCCAGGTTCCCAGGTTATGCCTCGTGCATCTGGCAGAGTTCCCAGGAAATTGCAGCTCCATCACAGGGCTTCGGATGGTTGGCTATAATTTCGAATTTTATTCGAATAATTACTGGCAATGGGAACGTATTTTTAATTACTGATGATATTTAGTTTTTTTTAAAACATACTCGCACCACAGTGAGTTGGCGCTATTCGCGACTATACAACTAATGTTACATAGTAGCGCAGCATCCTTTCGCGTCTATCTATCTAACCTATCGATCTGTATGTCTATCTTTTTGCGAGGATGGTAGATTTTTGAAAGGGATGCTGGAATGATGGGATACTGCATGTCAATCTAATACTGTTTAGCACCGATACGTTCATTAATATTATTTTTCCTCTTTTGTTTGCAGGTCGTGTGGGAGAGTGTGAAAGGCATTGTACCTGGCGGCTGGAGAGAGAAGTGCGGTAAACGAACAACTTTGCCAAGAACTTTTCCTGTTTGGTCTGTTGTGATCACGGGTAATTGCCTGTCTCGTTCGGTGTACTCTATCCGAGATTCTATATTCTGACGAGGGCTTGAGAAGGGTCCATACTAAAAACCTCCGCCACCTGATCTCTACTATCAAGCAACATATATACGATGCGCCGGAATTGGATAAAAACTATCTGAAAGCAATCGAAGGTGCCCCTCATGTCCAATGAATTTCACAAAATGTGCGGATGGTGGAAGTACTCGTACCTGTAAAAGCTCTCAACGATGGGATTTCTGCGATAATTAGACCTGATAGAACTAATGCAACATGGCTCAATGCTACTTGATGCTGCTCGTCGTCATCATGTACACAGGTAAGAGGAGAGGAGGGAAGGGAAGGAAAGGGAAGGTTCAGGTATTTTATTTGCGTGCACAGCCTTTTGTAATGCGGGCTCTTTTGGCGCGGGATACAGAAGTTTGAGGGCCTGATGAGGCCGCCCAATTGGGTCAATATCTGGGTGAGAGGGTAGGCCAACCCCTTACTACAGGTCGTCTTCTGAATGGTGCCCGCCGCGGCGGCAAGCAATTTTTACCTGAAGCACCTGATTAATTCCTTTTGTTATCAGGTGTTATTGGGGTAGGGGCTACACTGCAGACGAGCTGAATGGAAAACAGTTATTGCTCTTGGAATTGAGGTGATTGCTGGGTTAAGGAGCTTAAGACATGTGAGCAGATTAAAATCACTTTAATTAGCACTTTCTGGGCGGTATAGAATTTTTCATTTTTTTTTTGTTCCTTCCAAGGCGATCGATACTTGGCCGAGTTTGATTTGGAAATTGTTGAGATTATTTGTAGTCCACTTAAAAAGTAGAGTATACAAAGAAAAGAAAAGAGGCTAATGGGATATTATAATGAAAATTATTTTTAAATGTTTTCTGATAAATTTACGTCTAAGAATTGCGAACGATTGTTGTACAAAATCAAAGAATCATGTAAAGCCTGTAACGAACAGTTCTGTCGCTTCTATTGGCATCTAGCCAGTAGACCATACTTTGATAAAGACAACAATAAATTTATTTACATGATTATCAAATGCTAACTTATGCGCGATGAACTTAATTCGATTCACTATCATAAATTAGGGGGAAATTAATCGTTCCAGCGGTTTAGTTCGGGAATAAGTTGTGCGTGTATGGTAAAAAACCAACAAATACCAATTTTAGCATTAGGGAAAGAAATATAACTACAACTACAACCAAATGTATTTTGCTTAGGTTTAAAAGAAAACTCACACCTCTTAATACACCAAATGTTCATCCGATCGAAAAACATTGCACAGTTCTGAAAGATAAATTAAAAACAAAATAGGAGAAAGTGTAAAAACTGTTGATGAGTTCAAAAGTCGTTAGGCATTATGTTGTATCAAAAGCAGTTACCAATGAAAATTGTGAGATAAAAAAAATACAATTCAATAATAAAAACATTCAAGGAATATTCAATTAAAATTACAAATTTATGTACAAGAAGTTGATTCATTAAAATCATTAAAATCTGTTAAATAGTTTTAAATTTATACCCACCGAATTTTATGCACGACAAGACTTTTGTTCAGTGGAAGGAATTAGAGTAAAAATGTTTTAAAAATGAAAATTTAAAATTCTATGCTTGCATATGTGTGTTTTTTTTCAAATTTTAATTTAACAAAAGACTTAGCTTCGTTTCAGTTGGAATAACATCATTAAAACAATCTAGAAAAAGTTAAAAATTCTCGACTCCACCTTTAAAAAAATAAAATTAAAGTAAAATTACTCTTTCTTTATCCGTCGTGCACGAACATTCAAAATTTAGCCCTTTCACCCCCTGATACTGTATACAGGCTGTGAATAAAAAAAAATATTCTGGTCGGGTTAAAATTTTTAAAATTGTTCAAAGCAAAAGTTCCGGAAAAAAAGTTTGAGGTAACCACCCCAAAAAAACCCCCAGTTCCGCAGCAGGTGAGTGGTACCTTAGAAGGAAGCGTGATTAAATTAAGACCGAGAGCTTCCCCGGCGCCCATTTCTCGTGCGAGTATGGAAATTGTTAATTACATTTCCTACGTGCTCTGTGTGCAAAACTCTGGGGCGCAGCACGTAATTAACAGGTAGAAAAGAGCAGGACGATTATCCAGGGGTAGAGTTCACCCCCTGTGCTCTGGGCAGGCGGCTATACGTCTTGGGACTGCCTCTTCGTATTTCTTTCCCGCCTCCTTGGCTCAGGAAGGGCACTTTAAGTTCGCTAACATAGCTACAATTGCAATTACAAGTTTAGCTCTGCTCAGAGCCATCAGAGCCATGCAGAATTTCTCAATTCGAAAGTTGTATACATTTTTTTTTATTTTGTCGAAGAAAAGGCACCCGCACCTCCCATTTGAAAACGTTTTGGTCAGAAAATTGAAACTCCTGTCGATGGCACAATTACAAACTTGCATTGCAGCGATTCAACCATCGACAGGCGATAATTAAAATCCATTCAGAACGACTATTGTCCGATTTAATCGCTTTGACCTGCGAACCCTTTTGATTTCCTCAGTACTCGGTCAAATGAAAATTAAATTCGATTTTTTTATGTCTCTCACATTTATTGGGTCATAGGGTTTAAGTTAGTTGTGGGTAGCAAGCGAAACTATCCACCCCCGCAGGCATCCACCAAGTAATTAAGGTGACCACTTCACTGCATTCGGAGCGGAAAATAAAGTTCAAATAAGTCGTTCTAGCAAGACCGAAAATATTTGAACTACTCTTGTCCGCAAATTTTTACAAAAAACAGCGTTTTTTGAAAGTTTTTTCCTAGGAATTATTGAAAAGCCATATTAATTTTAAGGTGTAACTAGGTGTAACTTATAAAAAAACAAATACTTTTAGCAAACAACTTATAAATAAAGTGTAAATCAGGGTCTCTTAATTTGTTTTATTTTATTTTATACATTTAAATGTCTCCTCTTATTTAAATTGAAGACTTAATTGGACCGACACTATTGTTTCCTCTCTGTATAATGCAAAACGTGAAAAATAAGCTTTCAATCGATATCAATTAGTCGGGTGTGAAAGCCACAGACCACTCACTGAGCTAATTAAAATTTCCGAAAAGTTTTATAAAATGGCACGTCGTATTGAGTCGACGTACTTCGACCACTGGAGGATTAGTAAACAGGGATAAACCTGGAGTGGTCCGTATTTTTTGATGAAGGATACTTTAAGCAATCAATTTGATAACATGTGCGATATTTCGCTAACATTTTCCATAATAATTTTAGTCTGCCGGATCGATAGGTGTACGAGTATTAAAATATTTTGAAAATATTTGCGGACAGCCAGCAGCGGGTCTATTGTGGGGTTCTTGTACCGCAAAAATCTCGAGGGATGATAAAGGTACGCCAGGGTAAAAGTGGGACCCACAAACAAACGGGCGACTTTGTACACGAGAACAGAATTATTTTGGTATGCTGCCATTTTAGCCAGAGTTGCACACTAAAATATGCATCTATGCATAATTTTAGGGCCCTGTGGAGGTCTATTCGAGCGTGAGCTAATTTTTGGTGGATATGACTGAACAGGCCCATTAGAAGGATGCTAGGCTGCATACGAAGTATAACAATGAGCCCGGTCGGGGGTATCTTTCAGTCAAATTATTTGCACGTCCATTTTTGGGATGGACGCACTTCTGAAGGCTTCATGCGTTAATGTTTCTGCTGAATTACACATAATGAGAGGGGGCGACGGAATACGGGCGTTCAGGGTTATTTGTTGTACGACTAAAAAGCCATTAAAGTCGAGCAGAGAGCTTACGTGAATTTAGGGACGGAAAAGGATAAGCATTGCGTAAATTGCTAAAGGGAAAACAAGTGGTGAATGACCATTTTTTCACCCAATTAAATTTTTCCATCTAACCGATGAAATTATCGGCCACAAGGTGCCTAGTCATTATCGTTTAATATCAATTCTTTTTTTTTTTTTTTGTGACCCTCCAGGGCTCATAGGGCTGAACGAATCAGCTGTGTCTAACAATTTCTTTCCGCTATCGAGCCGGTGTAATTAGCCAGTGAAACGAACCCTTAATGACACCTCTGGCACACAGGCTCCTGATTTAATGTGAATGCTAATTAAGGTGGGGGGGTTTATGTGCCACGAGCTGTTGTTGTTATGCTTTGCGTTGTTTCAAGACCTTCTTAAAATCATTTTGCCAAAAGGTTTGCATGAGCGAAAAGAGCGGATAAGGTGACTATGATCCAATTCATGGCGCGGTAATTAAAACCAAATTTGCTTATCCTATCCTTGTAAAGCGATCTCAATCACGCACCAATGTTTTACTACAGGCTCTGAGAGGATTTTCTTTAGAAAAAATATACACGTGGAATTTTCCACTGTTATTCTATGTATAATAGTTAGGTATAATTGCAAAAAGTATATAAATATAATTGTTTAGATAATCTTAAAATTCGAAAGTTTAGGAATCAATTCCTACAAAATATGATTATATGAGTGTTATGTATGTATGGAATTACCTTAAGTCAAGTCTTCTCTTATCGCACAGGATAGGGCTGTTAGAACCAGCTCAGCTACTTCCATTAGATCTGAAATAAAGTTAAGACGACATCAATAAACACTGAATTAAGAACTGCTGCATTGAATATTTTGAAAAATGCAAACTCATATAATAAGGAACTTTTTACCTAAATTGGTAGATTTCTAGGCAATAGACATTCTTTGCTGTTTGAATGTTTATAGTCGGATAAATTTTAATATTTGCGTATTGATAATTGCAGTTTAGTTATTACTTGTATTGCTATGAATTCAAATTTTGGATCCAACAGTGACCGAGAATTTCAAATTTCAAGAAAATTACAATTTAAGATTCCGAGAGAATGGAAACGATATCTCTGCCAGAATCAACAGGAATTTAAATGGAAATTATTTGAAATTCTTATTCATAAGACTGCAACGGATATTTTCCGATTTTAACGTCCTTTAGTTTCGTTTCAATTTTAGAAAATCGATGTGTTTATAAAGTAAAAGCTTTATTTCGTGTATTTTACTCATTTTCATTGTTATTATATCCTATCTTTCCCCATCTTTCTTTATTCTATAAACTGACGGTGGATAAAATTAGGTGATTAGGTGATTGGGTAGGTGATTAAGTGAATTAGTTATTACTCTTTAAAGAATAAATTTACGATTGAATGATTTTAGTATAGCTTATCTTGCAAATTTATCTAAAATCGCGATTTTTGTTCTGTCTAACTTTTCGTTTTGTTACCATTCTGAACTTATCAAGTAAAGCTATTACAAAAATAATATTAACATAGTGTTTTTTGTTTCTTTATATTACTTGAAATCTTAAATTTTAATTTCTTAAAATGTATCTTGTACAACAAGCGAGCAAGTTCGTATATTTTTGAGCTTTTGTTTAGCTTGAAAGGAGCATCTTACGATGCAGTTCATATGGCAAAAACATGTTTAAGGTAGGTACTTGGGTGTCTGCTTATCCAGAACAACTGGATGAGCTCTAGAGAGATTCAAGGCACCTGCTGGAGGTTGTATTTATGCATTTAGGCATCTTTGGCTCGGTGGAAGGCACCTCTGCGGTGGAGCCTTATCCACTAAAAGCCCTAGGGACTTATCATTAGGATTCCATTATGTGGCCGACTCCCCGATGGGCGCATTTGCGCAGTAATCGAGGTGTGGGGTGATACTTCCCTGTGACTTTTCGACCTAATTAGTTGCCACAATCAATGTCCACACGGAGACCGGGCTCCGGACTAGCCTGAAGATAGCCAACCTCGGCAGAGGGGAACTTTAGAAGCAGACCGAACGCACCACAGCGCAAAGGTTTATCGCTCTTTATACCGTCGCCGGAACGTGTATGCTTTGTGACGATGTGAATGTTGCGATTGTGGACATTTACGTAAATAATGGTCCATAAGGAGATGCTGAAGTCGCCTCCGCTAGCTCATAGTCCCGGAGTTATCTGATAGAAGCACATCTTTGAGTGACCTTCCAGAATTGTGGGTTCGGTAATGAGTTATTCAACTTTTGATTGGCTTTTGCGGACAGTCATCATGCGGCCAGTGCCCACAATATTCAATATTACTTTCGAAGAAATCCCCTCTGCTGGTAACCCCTCTTTGGGAATCATTTGAGATTTTCCTATTGAGAGCTTGACGGTTTCGAGACAAAGCAGTTTAATTTCGCTCGATTTGGATGCCTTTTGTTCTCGTTAATCACAAAAGTTCGATGATTTTCGGGAGAAGTTACGCACTTCAGTTACTATAACAATGCGACTTTGTTTCCGTTCTATTCTAATATCCAGATTGGGAACGATGAAATATTCGAATCACAATTAGACAAGGGAAATGAAGGGTTCTCTAGGAAATTAACTTTGAATGATTGCGATCAATCAACTTAGTTCAGATCTTGTACTCTTACAAGAGTAGTTTTCAATAGTTATGATATGTTAGACAATTTCGTACAAACCAAGTCACTTTATCCTTCAAAATTTCGCACTAAGTAGACAATAATGGCGTTAGTAAGTTTTGAAGACGGCTGATTCGATTTATATGGTCATTTTCTATCCTAGATTATTTTGTCTAATAATCAAAATTTCAAAACATAGCAAGAAATAACAAATACATAATAAGTAGGTAAAGTTAGTGAAATTCATAATTCTTCGAAGAAGTCATGATAGTCTTATGATCCCAATTGATGTGGTTTCAAAGAAAATCAAATAATATTTATATGAATTGATTACCATTTTCCTTAAAATGATAAACTAAACAAACGTATTCACGATTTTATTTACATAATCCAATAAAAAAGCATAGCCATTCAGTAGAAATGACAACAAATCAAATACATTCGTTTCTTTGTATAACAAACAACCTCCAACAACCTGTTAAAGTTAACCGTGAAAAATAAATTTTCGATTAATCGAACAAAGCCAAAATCGCTGTCTTTTCGACCTCGCTCCATTACCCCCCGAAAAGGTATTCAATCAAAGTCACCTCAGGTGATGGTAAATGATCGAAAGTGCCGATAATTGTCCTTAATGCCACAACTAAAACCCTCAAGAGAAACCCCATCCACCCCAGCGAAGTTCAAAAGTATTTTTACCCCTGAATTACGGGCGGCGCATTAATCTAGCGTTTAGTGATGAATGAGGTGATTTTAATCAATCCACAATTCCGATAACAAGCGGACAGGCATACTACCAAAGTAGAAATTTTAATAGCTAAGCGATTGTTAAGCTGTCTTTTATTTATTTTAATTAATCACCCATTGGGGATAGATTGGAAAAGAATTATTTAGAAATTGCGTTAAATTAACACCGCAACGCAGTAATTTATGAGAAACATACCCTAATTACATGTCTTCTGCATCAAATGTCTCATAAATTAGAGAATCACAACGGCCACTGCCCGCTGAAGTGATAATAAATTTAAAATTATATCCGATGCAGATATGCAGATATTACTTAACCCTTCCTCGCATTTAGGTTTCAATTAGGGCACAATAGTTGATATTTACAATTTTGCTCCATCTAACACATAGAAACTTCTGATTCAGCTGTCCGAGTGGAGTTTGGACAGCGGGGTTTGTGATGAAAGAGCAGAATGGGTTCAATTTAGGGAAAATCGATTTTTGGAATCATAAGACTGGACTGTTGTTGTTAATCATCCGAGCTTGAATGAGTTCTTAACAGCTCCTGACACCACAGTCGTTAGTGTTATGACTTTCTGAGACACTGACTGGGTGCAATTTCCCATGCAACGTCCCATGCCATTCAAAACTCCGGAATAGCAATTTTACAAAATGCCAGGAAAACTCCCCATCCAAAATGTTTTATATTAATTTCTGTTTTTCATAATACCTTCTGCGCCATTTATGCCATTTGGGAAACAAATGCGCCCTCCCAGGAAATTAACTAGACGGGCGGGTGTAACGAAAACGCAAACAAATGGTGAAAATTCTCGTCTAGAAATGAGAGGCGATGTGATTCATCACGGTTTTCAGTGGAACCTCCCGTTCTATCCTGGACCAATGCAGGGCTTATCCTGCATTTTGCTAAATGAGCAACAGGGTCGCATGGAATTTAATAAGGAAAGTTCACACCGTACAAGCCACATGCATATGGTACGGGTTAGCTGCGGAAAAATAAACAAACGGAGTGAGAGTCCAGAGGGGTGTATATCTTTTTCCCATACCCTTTCTGGGATACGGGTAGGGTTTACCACAATATGTTCTTAAAGCGAAAACCAACTTCAAATCCGAGATTTTCGCCCACTGGCGATTTGTTGTTCCATGGGAAAGTGGTTGCAGTCATCGGTCTACAAAATTTACAATTTTAAGCTTTTAATTAGAACCCTTTTTTTTCCTTTTACCATCAAAGAAACGCTTCACCCTTATCAGCGGATTGCATGTTTTAGGTTCTTTCGGAGATGCCACGGACATGAATGCGCAAGAGGACGTTCTGTAATTATTGAGAGTGTTTTTCAAGCACGTGCTACTACCTTTTTTTTAAAGCAGTTTCCATGCACTATCCCTTCCCCTTTATTTTTCTACTATGCACGTATCTTCTCCTTTTACAGAATCAGAACCAGAACTGGAAAACGTTCTATTTTAACAAGTCGACAAGAAATATTTTTAGTTGATGTTTTCGACTATCTTCTCTTTAAAAGTTATTTTGAGATTACTTTATAAATTTTAAAATAACTTTTTCGCCATCATCACGACTGAATTCCCCTTGAGACGTTTAATTCATTTTATCTGTGACAAAACTGGCAAATTGGCAAACTGAAGAGAGGATGAAGATTGGGGAAAATTTAATGAAAAGTTAAATTATTGATCCGAAGGGTCCTTTCTAAGTTTTAAGTGATTTGATGCTGGACTAATCGCATCCTCATGATAAGAGGATTTGTACGTGGATTAGCAGTTCTTCGGACTAATCTGGAAAACTGACTTTGTCAGTTTTCAGAGCGATATGAGTAAATCCTGTAAACCAAGGATTTAGTTTCTTACTATCTAAAAAATAGAATATTTTTTGAATTCCGGCTTTTATCATTAAATCTGTGTACGAATTGTTTTAGGATTTGGTTTCTATAACATTTTAAGTTAATATAAGCGATTTAAAGGTACCGGTTAATATCACTACATAAGAGGAGTATTTAATGCGTCATAAATTAAGTTTATAAAACAATTACCGAAATTCCAAGAACCTTTCTAGGATGGTATAAATATTGATGGGCTAAGTCTAGCCCCTGATTTTGGTCTCATTTATCAATTCTTGGTCTCGTTTTCAAGACTCTGGAAGTCTTGTATTTTTAATACTTAAATATGTAAAAAAAAGCCATTAGTTAATTGCACTATACCCAATAACTCTTTGATAATTTTAAATAAAATATTGCTCCTACATGTGAGTGCTAAAGCAAATTAAACCCATTTATTTCCAACGAAATTGTACTGTGGGTTTTTCTAATTTGAAATAGTTGCCGAAAGTTCCTGATAACTCAAACATGAGACCATGCATGCTGCATCGGTAGTGTCATTTTGGTAAAAGCAGAGTAGGTGAAATTTTCTATCAGCCATTAGTGCTAGCATAAACACTATGCTTTTAACCATCGTTTCAAAATTTCCACCCACTTTTTCTTTTAATTCTACACAAAATTTGAATATTACCATTCAGCGAACGACTGTTTAGAGCCACCCTGTTCGAGCATGAAAGCCACAGATGAGAAATGTACTTTTCGTGCTTGCGATAAAATTTCTGCATTTTACCCATACCACTGAGAGAAACGCCAAATATTAATAATTCACGCGGTATGGTGCGCGACGGGGGTGGAAACAACACAATTTTGCAACACTCTTCTTTTTTTTTTTGTCCCGCACAAATGGTTGGCCGTATAAACATTAAAATAAAACGCACCGTCTTGACTGTAAATCTCTGGTAAGCTGCTGTTACTTGAGGTTAAAAGTTATCGCATACTTTTTATCTCGGCGCAGAGATTTCGAAGCACCCCATTAATTCGAAATGTGCAATAAAAGCCGGCGGGAGCGAGTATACTTCGAGTATGGTAAAAAAAAAGTATGCCCGACACTTTGCTAAGTGCAGTGTAAAGATAAACAAGAGGGGGTGGAAAAGTGGAGATGCTTCGAAAAAAGCAAATAGGGGTGATATTTAATGGGCAAGTGGGGCGAAAGATACTCGAGAGAATGCTAAATTAAATCGAGATCATCAGCACAAGGATACAGGAGGTGGCATTAATTTGTTCGACGGCTCTTTTCAATCGATTTGCTTCCGTTCTCATTGCATTCGCAGCCACCATCAGGTTTTTTTTCTACATTTACATTTTGTACCGCAAAATTAATGCGATATTAAAAACGCGGGGGTTATACATAGCTAGACAGAATATTACTAGTACTAGCTGCATGGGAAATTAGCAAAACTGCATTGAAAATTTTATGTAAAATGTAATTTAAATTGAACGATGTTGTTTTTGGAATTTTGTATATTTAGGGATATTTTCACTACTAAATATATTTGGTATAAATGCAACATTTCAATTATTTGGTTATTTCAGGTATTTCGAAATAATTTGAAATTTATTGAAATTGATATTCCGCAATTGTTTGATTTACGAATGAATTTAATTATAAACAAAATGCATTCTAAATGGCATAAATATGTTTTATAATTTTGATTCCAATATAAAAATGAAAATAATTTAATTAGTTATGAAAACATGAAGTTTACCACAAATAAAATACAACATTTTATTTAGCTTTAAACATAAGAACACAAAAAGCGATACATATGTAAATATCAAACTTTATTAATAAGTTTCAATATGAAATTCATTTTTGATCAAATATGGAAAATTGAAGAGCAATATCTGCAGAAATGTTAAAATCTGTACAAAAATAAGTAAACTTTTAAAGAACCCTTACTCCTTTTAATATGAAAACTGAATTCTGCTTTTTTATATCATTAAAATGATTTCATTCAATTATTTTTAGTAATTTGTAGTTATATATCCTATATGAAAAAATTCACACGTTGTAAGTTAATTGAATTACGCAATTAATTAGTTCTACTCTTTGATATTTTTCATTTAAAAAAAAAACGGTTAGGACAAACCGATTTGTAAAAAGTCGTTAAAAGTGAATTTGTAATCAATAAACCAATCAAAATGAAATCATAGCTTCAATAAATTATCCTATTTATTAAAATATGCCCGAAAGTGTCGAATAAGGTCCTTTAGAACGTTTAAAACTCTGGTGACATTGTCGTTTTCCATCATCAAAGGATTTTTAATTCATTAAGCCGAGAGAGAGTAAATGTGAAATAAATTAATTTTTAATAAGGTACTTCGTGGACAAATGCAATTAAATTAATCAAAGCAAACAAGTGACATATCCAGAACAAAATATGAATTTTAAAAGTAACATACCGGAACATATGTGAATTAACACAAACAAACGAAATTATAAATACATTCGTTCAAAATTGAATCAATTAGTTAATTAATTATTATTGGACCACGTAAAAATTCAATCGGATAATTTGTGTTTATTGTCATCTATTACATGCCTAGTAATTAATTGATGTTTTATGAGTTAATAACGTTGATTATGTGGGAATTGATTGCTAGCCTCAAGCAAAATTAAATTAGTCACAGTATGCAAAATAATTAGGTATAAAAGGGGAGTGCCCAACTGACGGTTTCCCAACATTTGTCCAACATAATCCATTAATTTCTGTAAAGTAGAAATAATTTAGTACCATTTGGCGGATGACATGTAAAACTAATCTTTGTGGTGCGTGGTTTAGGAACCTTTTTACATTTTTATATTTCTATTCAAATTATGTGTGTTGATTACGAAATAAATAATTTAAAGTGGACAGAGACACGCGAATGTGTGGTTCTCGGATGATTTAATAACACAGGTTAAGTGTGTAGGGCTGTTATATTACATGGACCTGCACTTTTCAGACATGCAATCCGCAAGTCAGTTTATTCTTTTAACAATAAATTTTAACTTATATACAAATGCGATTTGTTCACGAGTTTTATTATATTTTTTTTAAACGTATAACATAAATGATATAAAAGCAGACATATAATTGGGCGGCATGCAAGAAAAGTTTTAAAAACAATTGCATTTGCTAGCTTTTATAGTAGCTGAGTAAGCTGAATTTGATCCTTTTCCAGATCTGTATAATTTTCGTTTTCTATTATACTTTTTGTTAATTGATTCGATAGTTCGATAGGCAACAAATTTTGTACTAAAACTGAACTAAAAAATGTCCCTGAAAAATGAATTTATACAGAATTGAATTTTGGAGTATATCTTAAGTAGGCTTTAGTTTAACATACCCTAATTTTTTATGATATTCTCCTTTAGTTTTATAAAAGGCTTCTATGTTGCCTTCTAAATATTGGCAACAAATACTTTGAAATCAAAATACTAAAAAGAATTACAGAAAGGAAAAAGAAAATTATCGTTTTACCCACATAATTCACTCTTAGATTGAAAGAATAATCCTAAAATAAATTTGCAGGCTTTTGAGACGACGTTTGCTCACTTATTTTTTCCTAGAGAATCTTTATACAAAATCTGTCTATTCAAACATTTACTATTGTTTGCTAAACTTCCTAAATTCCCAATGCTGTCCTAGAATAAAATTTAAAAAAAAGTAAATGTCCATCGGAAGTTAGTAAAATTTGCAAAAATCATGAATTCTCCTCTAATCACTTTTTGCACAAAAGAGGGTTCTGCAGGGCTTTACAGGGGCGTGTTAGAGGATTTATTTCTAAAATATTACGACCATTATTGTGATGAATTCTTCAAAAAAAAAAAAAAAAATACGAAATGGTCGCAAAAATGAAACAAAAATTCCACACCATTCAAATCTCAACAACTAGGCAAATATTCTATTTAATTTTTTGTTTGTTTGTTGTATTTTCCATGGGTTTTTCAGTATTTTATACGTTTTGTCCTCTCTAGTCCCATGGCCATAAATGTAGGCTTAGTGGGACTGATGCAAGGACGTATCTTTCTACTTCGTTACATTGCAAAAAAAAAAAAAGAAATAAAATAAAATTCCCCGGGTCCCATCCCGTCCGGGTGATATATTTTTCTATACACTCCTGGTAATCCTGTGATAAATTGAATCGATTGATTTTCATTTGAGTGTTTGATTTTATTTTCCATAAATTTTACTGCATTAGAAGCGTAGAACCAAGATATTTTTTTCTTGGCTAATTCATGGAAATATCGATGGAAGTTTGTATTTTATAAATTTTTTTTTTGTCTGCAAAAAAGTGTTTCAGTTGATTTTGTTGAAAGAATTGAGAAATTTTCGATTTACATGAATTTTTAATGGAAAACTTATAGAGTTTAATGAATTCCAAAAATTTGCATTATTATTTTCTGTAACTTTACAAAAAGTTTGTATGCTTTTGCATTCATTTTGGCTTAAAAGAGAGAGACTTAAAGCAGGAAATTCATTTTCCTTGTAACTTTTGGCTTACCAACAAATAAAAGAGATTTTATAATGTCAAAGTTCCTAAAGTTTAAGCAAGTGTTCTTCTCGGTTCAATTGAAAATTTACTTTAAAGGTAATCCACATTGCAAACAGCATTACAGCTTTAGATTATAATTTTAAATGTTTGTAAAGTTCCAATATGATTTTTAGTAGTTATAATCGCATTGCATTTGACTTCAATGTTAAATTTTAGACTATACCCGAAAAAAGTGTTACTATATAGAGAAAAATTGATATATAAATAAACTTAACCCTTATCACTCCAACCGACAGTAATACTGCTAAGCTTTAGCCAGTGTTCTACTCCAATCGGCAGAGTAGCATGCCAGAATTTGGCAATGTTATGATTATAAAGCCAACAAATAGTACAGTAAAATAGGAATAACAATTTGTTTGTACTCCTTATTTATAAATATTATTACTAATAAAAAAACTACCCCATAAAACGTATGCAACGTCTTTTTTAACACCTTCGAAATGAACAAAATATGTCTAGAGTTCGCTACAAAACAGTCTGTAAAATTCTTGGAGTGGTTAGGGCTAAACTATTTCAAATTTAGTAATATTTATCATGTTACACCTGAAGGTAATTAAATTTATAGTGAAATAAAAACTCTTGTAAACCTTGCTGAACTTAAACGAATATATTTTGCCGGACTCGGCATATATGTATAGAGTTTTGCAGATTAAGAATTTACTTTCATATAATTCTTACTTACAATTTTAAAATAAGTCATAAATATAATAAGTTGTTTCGATTATTTTGAATATCTGTGGCAGGGAAAACTAGCGATTGTCGCACTGATGAGATCGTCACTCCGCTTATTAATTTTTTGAAACTTGCTTATTTTAAGCTAGCTCAATTCTCAAAAATTATTTTTGCTTATTTGAGGAAGACACAAGAGTTTTTATTTCGCTATTAACTAAACAATTTTGTATAAAAATTAAAGTAATAATTTCTTCAGAAGCAAACTTCTAGACCGATATCTTCTCCTAACTAAATAACTTATGTATTTTTCGCTCCTGCTAAAGTAGAATTCGACTTAAGCTTGAATTTGCTAATGTTGATAACTCAAGATCAATTTACAATATAAATACGTGCTATATCAGCTAAATTTTGCTTAAAGAAGCACACATTCATGTCTTAAAGGTAATCTAATTTCTATTTGACCATTACCAATATTAATCTTATGGAAAAATGAAATTTCACGAAAGCATAACTAAGTTTAACTTCTCTCAGCACATCGTACACCTTGTCGCTTCTCCGCCCATTACAAGCTCGGCAATTAATTAGAAAAGCAAACTTGGATTCACCCTGTATGTGTGTGTATATGCGGAACAATATAAATAATTAAAGAGCATTTCCTGCTTTTGCATTTTCATTTGTTGTTCTATATGCCCGAAAACTTCCCACTGTAGAGAACCTTCACTGCGGCTATATTGCGCTTTTATTTGCATTCCACCCTTGTCTCAAAACAATTGTGCCGCACATTACACACTATTTGTTCAGTTGAGTTATTTTATGCAACGCGAAAGTTTTCGGCAAATATATTTCATAGGCAACAATACCCCCGCCTTCGCTCTTTAGATTTTACTTCGGGCCATTTACTGGTGCATTTCGCTTAAGGCGTTTTTGCTACATTTACAATTTATCCGCCAATTATTCGGCACACTTCACTTTCCGATGTTTGGCAAGGAAAGAGCTCGCCTTTGGCGAATGTTATGGCAAATGTTTGTAAATTCGGTATATTGCGAAATTGAATATCAGCTGAATTGTATTAACTCATGTTTGCCTAGATATCTACATATATTTCTTAGCAAACTGTAACCGATTTTTATTTAGCATAAAATCAGCCAATATATAAGAAAACCACTATCTGGAAAATATTTCATATACGAGTTAATGCAAGGAAAAACTAGGACGAAAAGGTTTTAAAAAAAGGGTGGTGGGGTAACGCCTGCAGCGCATATTGGCTGATTTGTTACAGAAGTTGCAGATTTAAAATTGATCCACACGCTGAAAGTGAATCACATGCTGGAATAAAAAAAAATTTTTTAAATAAATCCACGAACATGAAATTTATGCGAAAAACTTTAGCTAGAAACAGGCTAAAAAGTCTGAGAGACTGTAATGAAGTCCCGCCGAGTTAAGGAAAGGATGCTAAAGTTTCTCGTACATTTCATAAATTAACCTGACTTTGTTGAAAAATTGATATAACATATTTTTCTTTTCGGAGAAAATGAATTTTTTACCATGACCTATCCCCAAAAACCTAGCATATTTTATTTCCTCAAACAAATTTTTAACATTGCAGATTTCTTCTAAAAGTCTTTCGTCAGCTTCCTCCTTTTATAAAGTAACATTAAGCGAACGATACGCATCATTTTATACAAAAATAAAAAAAAGTCCCCGGAATATCCAATTTTTATGGGATTTATGTTTCATATATTTTTCATTGGCCGAAGCAGGGTGGGTTTGAATCTAAAAGCTCAAATATTTTGTTGCAAATAAATAAAGTAGCAGAGAAAAGGAAGGAAATTCACACAAAAAAATTTAAATTTTTCCAACAATGTCACGTATGCATGTAATACGAACATATCTCCTCTAGAGTTGCTTTTTTCAAATTGGTGCAACTCCCCGAGGGTTGTTGGAGTCCAATGGTTCCAGTGTCATTCAATTTTTAGTTTCAGTAATTGCATTTCATCTGAAAGGACCAACTGAACAGTGCATGAAAAATTCAAGAGCCCACTGTTTTTCTCGAACATGATTCTCTTGTGCATTTGGACGTTTCGATCAAAGGTTATTATGCATTCTAAAAGATAAAAGCACCTTACTAAACTGTTGTATAAACGATTTAAAATTCCGCATGCTACATTTCATGACTTGCAATTAGTTTGAGGCTTTTATTTTTTCGAAAAGCTTCCATATGTTTTTTTTTTATTTTTGTTGAAAGAAAACATATTCCTATAATATACGTATTTTATGGAAATATCTAACTTTTTTGGAATTGTACCAGGATCGATTTCAAATCTGTATATATATCAAATCGAAAATTCGTTTGTTTGTTGCTCAATCACGCCTAAACGCTTGGTCCGATCATTTTTATTTTTTTAAGTGAAAGCACTAGATATTCTAACCTAAAATATAGGTAACTTTTATTACCATATTTCAAAATGGCAGACCCAATATAGCGGCCAAAATTTGTAAATAACAAGAGATTGCCATGCAAATTAGTATTTGGGGGTTCTTTAAGCGAACGTTGAAATTTTGGAAATTAAAGATAGCAGATCCAATATGGCGACTAATAATTATCGAATTTCAACAAAATTAAGTAAAAATTAGTACTATGGGTATTTTTAGCCCAGTAACTTAGAATCTATAATACAATCAAAATTTAGAAATTGCTCGTATAAAAATTATTTAATACTAGCTAGATAGCATTTCTGAATTTTACGCACACCGTGCAAATCTGGGTAAATCAGCTAGTTCATTATAATTTTCATATGGTCCAAGATTAGCAAGTTTATGCAAGTGATGAAAAGTTTACAGTACTGTCGTAAACAGGCTAATTAAACTTCTCCTTTTTAATTATACTTGACATCTGTTTCAATAGAATACTCTGTACATTTAGTTTAGTTATTAAAATGCTTTCTCAGTAAAATGCTATTTTAAAAGTCATAGGCATAAAACTTTTATTCTTTTATTAATTTTCAACCAAGAAACAGGTGATCCCTTCACCATATTTTGCATTGTAATAAAGAATTAAAGAAAATGCAGCCTAACTTTTGAAGATACATTTCCATAATTTCTTTCCATTCAGCAACTCTTAAAATACTCAAATTTTCTACTCTACAGATATAAATGAAGAAATATTCGAAGAATAAACTTCTTCTAGAAAATTCCAGTTCCCTAACAACGATCCATCGAGAATTTACAAAGTAGCATAAAAGAAACATTTTTACATTTTTCTTCCATTTTTAATTCCAACAGAAATTTTAAATGAAAAATGCATTAAATCCACAAAGAAGAGCTTCTTAAGAAAGCGAAGCACCAGCACAGTGATGGAGAGAGTTACGAAAAGAAAAAAAAATGAAAATAAAAGGGCCAAGACAGAGAAATGGAAAAAGCAAAAAAAAATCATTCAGATATGCTACCATAGTTGAACTCGTGAATCTCCATTTTCTGACTGAATGCATTCTTGCTGTTTGCTAAGATCCCCACACCCCCCTCTGGCGTAAGACAATAAAAATGCATCTCCATATTTCCGGAGAAAACTCGGTTATTGCTAGGGGTGGAACTCTAGTGCTCCTGGGTCACGTGTATGGAATGCCTGGTTAACTCCACTCTGGAATCCAATTCCCTGGATCCTAGTCCTGGTTCTGACCCGGCAAGACCAATGGACCGAAGACCTGGCGCCCAACCAACCGATAGTCTATCTAATCTGAAAGTAACTCCATAGCAGATGGTTTAATCTAATCTGCTTCATCCAGAACTTTTGACACATTTCCATATTTCTCTGTCCTCGCTGCAGTGAGCGCATCGTAAATCTACCCCAACTAATTTAAAGAATGTGTCGATGTTTCCTGATTGATTAAACGTCAACTATTTTGGGATGGGGAAATTTATTATTGCACTTCTATTAGTCAACTAGAAAATATATGGTATGTGAAATTTTTAGACAAACTAGAATGTCTTGCTGAAATATAATTTCTAGCACTTATTTACAGATAGTTTGGCTTACAGACTAAATTTAGATTAGTACTATCGTATCTTCCGATTATAATTTCATAACACTAAAGTTGTAGTTGCAAATAGGTTGGAAAATATTTCTGTAGTGAGTATCACATAGAAGGAGAATTTTATTTTACACGTTAAAGAAATTGTCTAATTTATCAAAATATTTTATCTAATCATAGGGCTAGAAATCAGAAATTCTCTAAAATCCTACTTATTTAATAACTACGGCTAATGAAAGTATATTGAGGTTTTTAGAATGTAATAAAATAGACCACTTTAAACTTTTTATTCGATGATACCTTAAATTTCATTAGTTTGGCCATCAAAGAAAATATTTCGTCGAGATTAAAGATATAAATAGAATGACTTTTGAAGACTACAGCGGACAGATAATTTTCTACTTGATGTTGGTTAAATGGCCTATGATTTTTAAAATTAGAGCTCCTATTGAATATTTTAATTACCGACGCAACGAAAGTTTGAATTTATTTTGTTCATGTAATAAATCGGTCAGAATTTACTTGGATAGAGTTTCAATTTTAGTATAAATAGAAAGGATACAAAGCCTAGATTAATAGGCTAAAATTTCCAATATTTCAAGGTTGCTGATGAGCGAAAACCTTTTTCAAAAATCTAAAAGGGTCGAAACCCTTTCAGTGGATGCCATATGATTTTTTTGGTCGTCATATGACCGATAATTCTCACCCGAATAACAATTTAAGAATATTCCATCATGACAGCTAAAAACTCTTTGAATCAAGTACATAACGATTACTCAAGCTTTTCAATCTGAAGGGTACTTGTAGGAAACCCATCGATCAATTCCGGAGACGCGCCGCGCACATAGGCTTCTTCTATACTCCCCAACCAGCGACTATGGTGGTGGAGATGTAGAGGCATTTTCCGTACTTTTTCTCTACGGATAAAAAGAAAAAAAAAAAGCATGTCTCTAGGGGCATAGTCGAAGTACTTTCCCAAAAGATCCTCCTCGAAGAAGAGTACTCGACACGAAGCTTATTTCGCGCTAGATTTGATTAATGCTATATCTCCTGATAATGGTGAAAAAATTTTCCGACTTGATTTCTGGATAGAGAAGTCTTGTCAACCACTTTTTAGATATGCGAACCATTCCGGACTTATTGTATTATCGAAATTCACCAAACGCCCCATTTTACGGAAACCCCCCTGTGGCTCCTTTGGGTGATTTGTTCAATTTACATACATGAAACTGCTTGTTCGGGACCATATTCAGAGAGTACTGGAGTATGCAAATTAATGGGAACCGACTAAATTTAGATTTCCTTAAGCGCCATTGCTGGGGCTAATCCTCATTCGGAACCCCAACTTGATTGGCTTCTAGAAGTTTTGGTGGAAGTAAAATTGTTTTTTTTTTCTGAAAACAGTAATCAAATATTCAAAATTTTGCTTGCTAAGCCAGTAAACTGCATTTTGGTAGTTCGACGAAAAGCCAATGTAAATCCCCTCGCCCGCACATACCATGCGAGCAGAATTGAATCGGATTTTGATTGATTAATTCTACGGACATTGTTCTACCTGTTCGACGTGCTTCATTCACCCCTTTTAGGGAGTATCTCATCTAATTGCTTAGACACGAACTGATGACATTGTTGTCAGCCCTATACCACGATATTATACCTTTGCGTATTCAAGTCCCGTCGAAGGGCGGAAAACGAATTTTCGGGTATTGACTTGATGTTTCTTTAGACAAAGCCACGTGCGAAAGTCTGAATGGGCTACGATTTCCTATAGCAATTTTCAAATCGAATTAGTGTCACTTCGAACCATTGGGTTATTTCTTCCAGAATTACGAAGATGTCAGTGTACTGAAAGGAGGTGTGGCTGGGATTATATCTGACACCACCGGCCCGTTTGTCGATTTAGATTTTCAAGATTTTCTAAGGTAAGGGAATCGAAGCTGATATTTCTCCGAAACTGAATGAATTTGATGAAGAAATTCACGTAGTTGTTCAGTCTCAACAAGAAGCTTACGAATTTTCAAGGAAATCGAGCAAATTTCTTAGAAACCATACCTAACGACTTTTAGCATTCTTTCTTTTATGGGTATTCTGATGAGATTTTATATTTCAAGAAATTTCTTACCCGGTAGAATCAGTAAATTGATTTCCTTTATGTAGTTATTTTCGTAGGTACTTTATAAGCTTAAAATTATGAAAATAAGATTTTCTCCGTTGAACACGTGAATACAAATAATGTTAAATGTGAAATGATAAAAAATGTAGTTAAAATAAAATGAAATTGTTTAGATTTTACAATTTTTTTTTTATTTGATCAAATTTGGAGGATTTGAAGAAAAAAAAAGTATTTTTCGTACACTGATCCTATAAAGTTAAGTTCATGGTTCTGTAGTTAAAAATCTATTTAAAAGTTATACCATTTAAATGATCTTTCTTTATATTTTTAAACTATAATTTCAAGGTATTTGGAATCACTAGCTATACCAATTACAATTCTTAATCTTCTGAAGGTTCATAACTTTCTAGTGAAACCTTTTGCGATGACCCTTTCTCAGAATATTTAATTGAAGGTCCTGTACGAAATATGCATACCTACATACCGTATTTGCATACAACCCCAAGGAGTCGATTTTCTAAGCGGTTGTACCTTTAAAACTCTAACCGTTTTTACATTTGAATCTGAAAGACGTTATTTATAGCAAGGCGTTCCCATTATAAGGATCCGCCAACCAGCTCCTAGTCGTCGAAAAATCTTCGCAAATAATTTATAGCCATTTCAGGGCCGTGTCAGTTTTGCGGCACCTCTGAAAAACCTTCTTTTAGCCGGCGATCCCCTTTATTCCAGGAAATCATTAGCAATGAACCAAAGGTTGTATTCAATACGTTCGCTTTGCCTCTTTATTCATTTTGTCGAAATTCGAAAAACCCTACCTATAATGTCGGCGAATAAAAGAAATGTCTGCCATGTCGACATGGATGAAAGAATTCCGGTCCCCGGAACGATGATGGCAGAAAGGAGTGAATTCCGTAAAATGTTCATGTTTGCTGGCTCAACACGTCGCTACAAATGACGTGCCATGCCCGGCTTGTGGGTAGAACCAATTTTGAGTGAAAAATCTCTGTCCTGTGGGTTTAGCACATGCTCTAAATAAATTTCTCGTTCCACCATCCTTCCTGGGGAGGACTAACCGTTTTCGAACGTGTCCATAATGTAAGCATACCATTCGCAGTATTTTTGGGAACCGGTGCATGTTTTTTAAGGAATTTTTAGAGTACTTTGTATGCACCAACAGTCCCCTGTTTTCCACTATCCATCACAACGCTAGCAATACAATTTGCTGGAGTTTCATTTGAAAAATAAAATATCGATCAGCCTCGCCTTTATCGGGGTGATATTGGTGAATCTTTTTGATATATTTAAAAAACAAAAAAAGAAAAGGTTCATCGGGTCAGTGGGTTTTCTGAAAAAAATTATGAAAGTTTCATGTTAATGTAACGAAACGATATATTTATCTGACCAGTGAAAAATTGTTGGGAACTTAAATTGTATTTTGAACTATGCTCATTAAATGTGAACGACCATCGAAAAATATATGCGTGGGTCCATTATAAAATTAATTTTAATCAAGACCAGACGCTCCAATGGTATTTCTGTTTTTCTCCTTGACTATATGGCATTTTTGTTGTATTTTTTGTATTGCGTGAAAATCCAGATTCAGGACCAAAAAATAAAAAAAAACAAAAAACGAATTAAATTCACTTTGCCTGCACGCACATTAATACAAGAGTAAACGGAAATTGCACGATTAAATAAATTCCTGGAGTTTCCAGTTCGTGTAATAAATGGCGGTTAATGAAAAATGAGAAAATGCATAACTGCCGAATGCATGGATTGATGATATCTGATTATTATTTAAAATTTAATCGCTATTCGTTTAATTTAAAAGAAATATTAATAGGGTTCAGGGGTATTGAACAATAATTTCTTTTGTGGCCGGTAGTACTGCCTCGACATTTATTTGCCTGTTGTGTGACTATGTAAAGATATTAAAGAAGTTTAAGCGAAACCTCTGTTTACACTTTTACATTTCATTAATGTTATTTAAGTTTATTAACATCTAAAATTAATGCAAAAAGCCAGTATCTCATGCAAAATTTGGAAGATTTATCCATAGTACCTTAGAACTAGATAACTTAGTTGGGAAATATATTAAAAATTTAGTTCATTTTGCACGTTTTGTTTTACTTTACCATGCAGTTACATATGCACCATAAAATTAACGAAAAAGAACAAATTCGAAAAGATATAACGAGGCGTATAAAAAACAAATTAATCTATAGTTTCGAATATACCCAAAATTTTCTTAAAGTAAGTTTGATAACTCCAATAGAAATATAAAAGTATATAATTTTGTTGGCTTTTGTGATTACAACTTCTAAAGGTGAAAGATTATCAGACTACGCAGTCATAGAACCTAAAGCTGATTTATCAGTAGCGAAATAAGTTTTAGTATAGTCTCATCTTTAGTCAGTAAAGTGACTCAAAATCGATAGAAAATTTAAATATAATGTTACTTGTACTATTAATTGGTTTTTAACCAAAGTAATTAAGTGTTCAAAAGTGAAGTTAATCGAAGTAATTAAGTGCTGCTCAAAACCGAAGTAATTAAGTACTCAAAAGCGATTCTTTAGACAAAAAGTTATGAATATGAAGATTTTGTTTGTGGTAGCTGTATGTGGGTACATATACGTGAGCTGTAAAATGCATAGTAAGTATAGATTTTTAAAGAATTTAAATATAATATTTAATAGTTTAGAAGCAAAAGTGAACCCCTTAAAAAGGACCTACAAAATTTGGTGCCCAAAGTAATAACGAAATGCTAACTGAAGTATTTCATCCTAAATGATAAATTAACAAACCTGTAGAAATATACTAGAAGTTATTATTTCATTAACCTCTTCAGACCTGACATCGATTATAATGTACAATAGCTTAGAACTTCTACATCTAAATAAAACAATTAAATTCTATTACTACATTTAATAATATCTTTTTATAAAAAATAGTGTAATGCCTCTGTTTGTATGATTTTATTCGAAACACATTACATTACAGTCGAGATGTAGACGATATTCTCTTCGTCCACCAAGTCCTTGCTGATTCTATTAAGTACCCTAACCTCCTTCGTAGCATACTTGAATCGCAATGTTAACTCGCACTTAAATGGCATTTTTAATTTAAAAAGTGCACTTTATCACTTTTAGTGGTTATACGAAAAAGGACAGAACCACTTTTCTTATCTTTTGAGGAGGATTATAAATCAAGTTTTTTGTAATTGATACTTACTTAATTTTTGTAATGATTTTTACAATGTATTAAATAAATAAAGATAAGAAGAAAGTTTAACCCTTTTTTAACCTAACCTTGGATTAAAGATAAAATGAATTTATTATTAAAGTCGACGAGTTGCCTTCATTATGCATATTCAAGAAATAGAAAAAAAACGGGGTTTTGCCCGTGTGAGTAGTGGCATTATCAAGGGGAAAAATCGCTTTGTTTTTCTTTTCAAAAGCTTTTAGAGCATTTTAGCTCTCTACCCTCAATTTTCTGCGTGAAATAGCAGCTCACAAAGGGAATTTATGAAATAGCATATACCCTCCGTTTCTGTGGTGTACCTCCGAAGAAGGAGAATGCCGCGCTTTTTAATAGTGATATACCACTCTGCAGTGTTTTAATTGAACAAATCCACCTCTGAAGGAGACTGGAATTATTAACGCAATGAGTTCCAGTCTCCTTCTTCCGGAAGAAACAGGGAGCGAACCCCTTTTGTGTTCCACTTTACAAAAATATTATTTCCCACATAACGATTTCCTTTTGCATATGACTTAGGCTATGTCTCTATGATCTCAATCTTATTTCAATTAAATTTTCCGGGAATGTGTGTATTGTCGCAAAAATATTTACAAACATTCCCTGGAAGGTAACCGGTGTGATTGAGGTGAACTGAATGCGTGTGGAAAACAAACAAATCTCAAAACGACTAAAGGAGGGAATATTACAACCCTTCGAGCAGGGGGAACGATGAATAAGTAAGGTTGTCTGGAAGCAAATTCACCTGTGGAATCCAAGAAGACTCCGGAAGGATTCATGGATTTAATCCCTGGCATAGCAGAGGAGTGCAGGATTTTTAATATCTCCATGGGACTTGTGAAGAATGGCGCAAATATCTTCCATTATCGCGTTCGCTAAACTGCCAGGAATCATGCAAACCAGCAATGTACGGAAGTGCTTCGGCCTGAGGGCAAAAATTCTCTTGGACCATGCCAAGAATTTTTGCATATTTCGCTTTTGTAAAACACCCTGTAAAATTGTGGCCATACGACAATAACTGCTGTAAATTTCCCATTTTCTTCTCCCCAATTTTTTATTTATTATTTTTTTTCTTTCGGGATACAATTAAAACTTATTTATTCGACCGAAGCTCACGTCAGAGACATCCATGCGAAGAGACGGGCCTTTTTGTCTGTTAATCGCCGGAATTGCCCCCGGAGAAGGGCTACGGCAGAGCATACACCGGCCATTATAGGGCTAATGGGGGGGAGGCTGGTTTTCGAAATTGCCACACACCAGCTGGCTGGCTTGGTTTAAAGGAGACCCCACGGTGAAAAAGCCCCCAAATGAAAATCCTGCCAAAAAGAAGCAGCTAATAAAGAAAATGCAAGTAACGCTCTAATGACCATCATAAATTCAGTAGGCCCCGGTGCTGGCGTTGCGGTTGGGAAGAAGGATAAATGTGTCATTAGTCACATTTTTAGCTGGACGTCCAGTCCTAGAAGCGTGACCAGCTCTAGAGAGTGTCCCTCCTAGTGTTGTTTTGCCCGGAGCTACGGCTCGGACTGCCCATTTAGAAGAGGATATAAAATTCCATCCAGAAAAGCCTCCTCCCCTTCCGAACATACCCCATCAGTTTGGGGAGGCGCCTCTTTTTCTTGGTTTAAAATCCTGCTGGCTAGAGAGTAGCACATCCGGGCAATATTTTCTTAATGATACCAGAAATGAAACCAGAATAATTTATTATGCTTATAATAACAATTTCCTCGTGCACTGACTGTCTGATTCGTAGGCTGGAATTTTCTCGGGATGTTTTTCACATTTCATTAATATAGATTTGTACTGTGGGAAAACAGAAGAAATCCCACCTCGACTGTACGCTGTGTGCTTTTAGGTCTATTGACTGATTCCATTTTCTGTTCCTCGAAATATTACAGGAAGAGTGATTGTCAAGAAAAGAAAAGTTCCTAAAAGGAAATTCAGCCTCGTGCCTCCCCGCAGTGATTGCGAAATATGAAAGTATAGAAAGTAAGAAAATTGTAATGGTAATTGTCGATCCATCAATTTCTGTCCTTACTTAAGGAATAGGCAGTTTTAGAAGGGCCAAAGACATGGCACAAGTAAACGATCGTGAGTTCAAGTTAGTGACCTTGAAATGAAGGTACGGGGGTACAATAGTTTTGAGGGCCAAAAAAGAGCACTTTTTATATAATTGTTTTTTTAATAAACTAAATGAATTATTTTGTTTTAGTTTATGACATTCGAAAAAGTAACAATTGAACAATATATCATAAATTTTTCAATAAACGAACGAAAATAAAAATCCTTCGTTCAATCACAGGTCAATACAATTTAAAAGTAGTGTGCAACATTTCAAAATGATCGATGGACTCGTTTTTGAAATATCTTGCCCTCCATAGGAGGAGTTTTAAAAGTCTCTCACTTCTACAGTTTTGTTGGTATTGACTTGAAACTTTCAAGAAATATTCCCCGCATACAAAATTATCATAAAACAGTTTTTTCGAAGTATCAAAACTCATGTAACCCCTTATATCAACAATTGTTAACTCTTTACAAGGAAAATAAATTTTAATTTAACAATATCTAGCTAATAAATTTCAAAAAAGTAAGAATTGCATTATTTCGAAAATTTTCAGTAATAGGAAGGGAATAGTTTTAAAGTTATTTAAGAAAATAGTTGAAAATTTAAGTCTATGGTTTTAAAAATATTCGAAAATAGTTAATTTGTAGTTATATCACATAAAAATACATTTTGTTGATTCAATTTAAATAGTAACTCCTTATTAACTAGGTAGGGTAAGGTAAAATAATGGCAAGGCGCGAGTTTTGCTCGCATTTGTCCGTCTCTTGTTTTTTTAAGGTTTAATCTCAGACTTATAATATATATAATATATATAATAACTCTTATATTAAACCGAATTAAAAGTAGTTGTGAAATGATGGTTAATAAACAATAAGAGGGAAATAACTCTGAAAATGAGCTTTATCCTAAAAGAGAGGCTAATTTTAATTTGAAATTAACTAGTAATGCGTACTCAGTTTATTTTTAATACATCAGAAATCAATAGTTAATTTGATGGGACTAAAATTGTTCCTATTGATTACAGATTCTCTCTTTCATTCTCTGTGAGTATTTTATTTGAAAAATACAAATTAATTGTTAATTTGCACTGCACTAAGATTCTTATGGGGTATGCATTTTTAAAATGTCTCTTTGTTAGGTACTATTTCACACAGAGAATAAAAGGGTCTCTTAATGGCTTAAAAGCTTCTGGATATTGAAGTAACGAACTTTCCTCTGGATAATGCCGCACCTCATGCAGCAATTTTATTTCAATTTCCTGGATATGCTCGACGAAAGAGTAACCCGTCTGCTATTATAGATTCCCAATTTCTCGCTAATCCAAGATACGTGTAATAAATGATACACTGGATTCTCGGGGAGCTATAGAATTTATGTAACCTCCGGGAACTCCTCAGAGCAGTTGGGAGCAACGTTACACGCCGCTGATCCAGGTGCCATCAGCTATCGTCGTCGTCGCAGATATCGGGTCCAAATCCACTTTAAATGTTCAGAACAGCGCATAGTCCCCGTCTGAGTCTAGGGCTAGAAGGGAGCATGTCCTTTGGAGGGTTCACACTCTTGCCGGGGCATTAAGCACAAAAACGAGAAAGAAAGGAGGTCGGAAGGCAAAATTAAGTGGGACGTGGAGAATGGAGCAAACATAAGCCTGCATTTATCCGGACGGAAGACAAAGCGACCTCGGGCCCGGCAAACAAAGGCCCTCAGCACAAAGGACAGCTAAAAGGACAGGTCTTGAAAGGCGGTTCTTATCACTTATTTACACATATGCATGAAAATGTATCGTCCCAGCGTGGCATCGTGCACGGGACTTTGCACGATCTGTCTCAGCCGGCTTTTCCTTTAATCGAGCCGGAGCTAGAAAAAAAACAAAACAAAAAAAAAAAAAACCTTGGAGGAAAAGGCTCCGGTTTCGAGACTCCGGGTATTTTTCCTCTTGAAGCTTCAGCTCGAGATGGAGCCCTACGACGATATGTGGGATACGGAAGACAGTGGCAACACAGAGCCCGCCAACCGCACGGACTATTTTACGTTTGAGAAAGGGCGGGAAAATGCTTCTTTCCTGGATGGTGGCGGGAACATTCCCGGAAGGCGGCTCGGGAAGTAATTGCCCTTCCTCCATTGAGCGGAAGTTCGATTTCATCATACTATGGATGGAGTTCTTTGTTTTCCGTTCATTAAGTGAAAGTGCCCGGAGGCGCTAACATTTTTGCCACAACCTTGAACGTTTTGATCCTGACAAACTTTTTGATGTTTCGCGCATAAATCTTCCCGCAGGGAAATGAGAATTTCCAGGATGATTCATCACGCTTCGTTTGCTCCTAATTACATTCAATTTTCCTTTTCACCCCGCCCATTCTTATAAAATGCTTATTCTGAAGCTATTTATGAAACTCGCTCGGTTCTTTTGGCTGAAAAGTGAACATTTCTCGGGAATTTTTAAACTCATGAAATAAAAGGAAAAAACAAATATATATATATATAATGTAGGTATGTACATATATACTACATACATATATAAATAATAAAAAATTGTAACGTTCGCGCAGAGGATCTAGCACCCGCTGCGTGCAGAAGACCTTTTTATTTCTGCACAAAAATTATTCTATTTATTCTATTGACGGGCACAGGCTGGTGCTGGTGGTATAGGCAGAGGTCGAGAGTTCTATCAGTTAGAAACTTCCACGAGGACCACCTACTGTGCACCCAATAGGACAGGATATACAAAGATACTAAAGATATAAAGTAAGAAATATTCATCGTGACTGCGGTATATTTGCGGAGTTTTTTAATGACTCGAAAATTGACAACTAACAAAGACCGGAAAACCTTGGGTAGGGTCTACAACTCCCCCAGGCGATGGAAGGCGGTGCTCCATAACTTTTCTTGTTATCATCGCATCTAAGGAAGTCGTTAACTTACTCAGGCTTTTTGAGAAAACCTGATGGGGGAAAAAAAAATTATTATTCTTCTTAGAACTTGTTCAAGTCTATTTTTCCCATCATAAATGCAATTCAAATAAAAGGCAGGTGTATCTAACGACCCTTCAGAGTTTTCCTGTTATTTTATGTCGTCCTTTCATAGTACTGATTTTATTGAGGGCGGGAAAAACCTTTAACGAGAAGGCAACTCATTTTCTTTTAATATTGTGTTTTTTTTTTTTGTTTATTATCTTGGACAGTTGACGATTTCTGTATCAAATTGTTTTCTTGAAAGCATAGCTCAAGGGATAAATTTAGCTCAGCGGTAAACAATAAATAGCAAATATTCTTATGATATTTGTTTAACATGAGTTCAAAGTTCAAAAATTTGTATATCTGCATTTTTAATAGCAGTTTTTGTAAATATTCAATATTAAACAATATTTACAGTGTAACTATACTGGATTTTGAATTGTTAAATAATTTACCAAAAAAGTAAGACATACACTCATTACAACTGGTATATAAGGCATTTAGATGCTCGACTCGTATCATTTTTAAATTCACAATAAATTTCCTTTACATTCGTAATAAATTTTGTTTATGGACTTACCACTTAGGCAAAATATCCTAAATCATTATTATTAGTGTCAATTTTGATAAAGTACAGCATCAGTACCATCAAACCAAATTAATATAGTCACTATTCTGGCTAGATAAAATACAAATGTTTAGGCTTTTCTCTATCTCTATTTCTATCTATGCTTTAATTTAGGCTTAATTAATAAAACCAATAAAAATATTCAAGTGTGGAGAAAGATGTTTACAGTAATGGAATATTTAATAAGCGAAAAATTTGCCTCCAAAAAGGGCGAATTTATATAAGACCTCAGTCATCCATCCCTACCCTTGTATAATATGAATAAAAGGCTCGTACATCGTCATGCGAGCACGACATAAGTTTGTTTCCAAATTAAATAAATTCCAGCATATCGTCCTTTTCGTTTATTAGCTTTCTCCAAGAAAGCGCACGAACTTCTTTGAAAATTATACATTCTCCACATAACTTGGAGCCTAAAAATAGAGTCTAAGAAAAAAAAAATAAAATAAATAAAAGCAAAAACCGGAACCGGACGCACGTTAGGGCCTCGTTAAGCGAGTCAACAACCCTGTCAAGTTCCATATGAAGACAGCCAGAAAACGAGCGAAAAACAAAGTTGCCGCCCCGTCTCACTGCATCCTGTCAGGACATTTTCGGAACGTATGTTAGAGGGGACGAGGTTGTGTTCTTTAGTTATATTGAGTGAAAAAGTAACACACGAAAAGTTTTATGTACATTTCTCCATGCGCTCGATTCTCCTAAGGAGGTTTGTCAAAAGAATTGCCAAGCCATTTCCTTAAGGGCATTAAGCTGGATTACGACAGTATCTCTAGCCCCAGAAGATTTTCATGGTTTTGCGTCCTCAATAACATGCCAAGAGGGAGAATTAAGGGAATGGCACCAACTATTCCCCGAGCAGTAATTATAAAGCCATGTCCGGATGTAGCCACTGGAAAAAGTCCTATACCATGGCAGAATCCAGGGCTTATCACTGGATTCAGTATGGTCGGTCTAGAGTACGGCGAGTACGGCGTGAACTTGGACTATCCCTGTTCTCCCTTCGTTCCCCTTTCTCTATCCCAACACCAACTCTCTCTGTTATTATCGCTTCGTAACATGAAATTCAAGTACAGTTGCTGTACTGAAAATTTCTTGAAGCGGAAATAGAGCTCTCTATTCGAAAACTAACTAAGGTCCAAAAGAGCTGCCTTTCGGTACCCCACAGCAATGGTGGCATTTGAGCGCTTGTCCGCAAGTGGTTTCCCGGCGAATGTCAGCCCTTCTGGCAGTGAAAAGAGCTTTAGGACACTGATTTCGCGTTCCAGATTAACTTTTAGGGATTTAAGCAAAATTTGACGAATTTAGCAATAATTTGAGTGAGCCTCTGTATTTTAATTTCATGTGTAAACATGTACAGGACACGACTGTAGAGCCGACTTTAAGCCCCCCAAAACTTAACCAAGTTTGAAAATCAGGGACAGCTCAACAGCACGTGTGCCTTCCTGTTTACTTGCCCCATTCTCAACCCCCCCTGGGAGTTCACTCTCCAACCGGGCACCGTTCCCCGGTTATTTGATTAACACCAAGCGCTCGTTTGCAACTTATTCTGCTTTCAGCAAGCAGAGTGCTCTGCAAATATTTGAGAGGAATTCTTCAGATATTTGAGCCATTTCAAGGTGCGGGATGATTTTCTGAAATTCCAGCAGAATTGTTTTGACACAGTCGGCGGGGTCCTCAACGCTTACAACACTCGCCATTAAGGCTCCGCTTCGACATGGACCCGGGAACCGTTTCCGGACGGGCTCAACCTGGTGGGGGCCAAATATTGCGTGACTTAGATTTTCTCGTGGACGCCCAAAAAACTTCCCGATTGGGTTTGAGTGCTTCTCTCAGTTGGATGTACTTTTTCTCCAGAAAATCCCTTGCCACAGACCGAAGAAACACTTCGAGATCGCTTGGGTTGGCGAAATAAAGGCAGGCTGGCGGTTGGAATGAGGTTAATATTTACACTTTTTCACAAACAAAACCTGTTTTAAGGGAGAAACATCAAAATTGGCAGTTTGCTGAGCATAATGAGGGTATCTCGAGTTCTGGGGAAATATTAGCATGTGGTTCGGTTTCACGTTGGCGAATATACACGATAAGAAATCCAAGGTATAAGGGAAAAATAACATGCTCTGTCTGTTTTCGGGAGATGAAACAACTTTGCACTTGTTCTTGATTCTTTAAAAAAAAAAAATTTTTGTGGTTTTCCACTAAGTAGAATTTTATCAAAGGAAAGTTAGATCAGGTGAAGTAAACCCTCCCAGCTAAAAAGCCGCACGTTAAAGATGTTTTTTCGCGAGTAAAAACTTTAAAAGTAAAAAAATAACCGAAGGCTCTTGGGGATTCCTAAAGATAGCTTTTCTAAGAAACAAAATTTTAACAGATTTAGAATTTTCTCAAAATATTACTGTGATATTTACGTTGTATCTTTTACTTTTACGAACTTTTGTTTCGCGATCAATTGAACAGACAAAATTAAGTCTGATTATGAACATTCTTCAATAATAGACAAATACCATTTTTTTTTCTTAGTCACTTAAAAAGTTGCAAATGCATAAAGACACTCCATACTTTGGTAATAAAATAAATCGTCAATTATTTTGAAAATCACTGTCTTAACAAATATCCTGGTTAGATAACAAAAACTTGGTAAACGGACATGTACAAAAAGAGTATGCTACAATAAAAGCAAAATCAATCATTGCTATTTACTTATTTATTTAACGAGCTTTTATTTATTATTATTATTTATATAAATGAAAATCAATGTCAGAGTATCGCGAATTAAAGGAGCGCGACATAGAGGATATGGGCTGTTTGGAACAAATTATAATTCCTCAGAAATATAAAATTTACTCAACATTTTAGGGGTATTAATAACTCCCTGAAAACAGTCAAATGCAAAGACAGCTGTCGAGTTTTACACTATACAAGTTATCAAAGAAAAGAATATGAGAAAATTATAAATTCGTCGAGGAAATGGTCTAGGGTATCCTATACGTCTCCTGAGAATAAATGTTTAGTAAAAAGCATTATTTCTATAAATATTATAGCATTTTGTTAAAATATGTCTACTATGACTAGCATAACTCTAAAAAAAATATGTGAATGGTCTGTAAATAAGCAGTAAGTTATCAGTTAGTCTTAGATATAAGGAATTTTAGCTCATGGTATTTAGTTAGGGCTAAAGGAAATTTTCCTTCGTCCTTTCGTTGCTCAAAACCCGAGTATAGTGCTCCCTATTTGGGAACATAATTAGATATTCTGTTTTACTAACCACAATCTTGTCCAAGTGCCATCAAAAACCTTCCGCCGGAGCAGAGCTTCTTCAGCAAAGTTAAACCAAGAAGGACATTAGGAGAATTCGAGAAATCCTTAGTAGCAGAGTCTTTTCTAATTCAGTCAGACGTCTGAAAAAATATCTCTTTCGGTTGGATTGGCAACGTTTCCTTCTAAAACCGCCGAAGTGAGCATGAAATAGTGAATTCGAAATGAAATATTTAAGTGCTGACGCTGACATTTATATGATTTTAGTATTTAGGACTCATCCGGGTCCTTTTTGGGTAGGCAAAAAATCCCTGACCATCCGGCCCCCGTATTAATGATACTATTCATGGAGAGCATTCTCCTAAGAATCTGTCAAAACAAAATACATGTCCTTTATATGGAGGGACACTACGAATTCGTTTTTATGCGGCACTTATGTCTTGTGCGTTGATAAATATGCGCCAAGCATCTGCCGCTGTATCTGTATCTGATCTGCCCTTTCCCGCTGTGTCGGATGGGACCCAATGTACCATATGTAAATAGTTTCAAGAAATTCGCTGAGTTGGCTGTTGCTCATATGATTCATAGCGGACCCCCAGGGCATTGTTAGAGGGCTAATACCGATGGATATGGTTAATGCAAGGGATGATTGTGATATCCCTGGCTGACCCATATTTTCAGCAAAAATATATACCAAAGTGCCTATGGAAATTTGAAAGAGTTGCGGCTTGGTGCATAGTGTGAGAGGCTTTTTTAGGAATTCAAACGGGGGTGGGATTTCTCTATAGCCAGTTATGAATCCGGTCGTTTGCACACCCAGCCACAACTCGTTTTTGCACCTAACTAAACAAAAATTCTTTTTTGTTTTTTATTTTTCATGTCCGTGTAAACACGGGCCATACTCGCCCGAGCCCCTGGATGTGCACCCGGCCAAACCGAAAATATTCAAAGGGAGTGCGAAATCTGGGTCAGGTGGTATCTGCACAGCTCTTTGTTTAATTCAGCGAATGAAAGTTGTCCGTGACACTTTTCGTTCCTGTCCCCGAGTGCATTAGATGAATGTGGGGCTGGTTCGCACCCGACTGAAACTGCAGGTTTATTACTCTCTGCGGCGTATATTGGAAACTTTGACCCGGCTGTTAGTCGAGTCCGGGTCGCGTGCAAAACCGTCCCCACCTGGCACCCCCCACTCTCCCCCCATTCCAAAAATATTGATTTCCACTCTAAACCAAACGACGTCATCTGTGCCGAATGGCACTCTTATTTTTTCATAATCGTCACATCTACCTGGTTCTAGTGTGCCCTCTGAACGTATCCAAATGGCGGGAAAAGATGGGGCTGATTCTGGAATGGGTTTTCAGCCAGCCGAAGTAAAGTGAAATGTTAAAAACTGGTGGAGCAGCACACATGGTGCCCCATATCAGCCGGAGCTTGAGGGAAGATGTGTGCGCAAATATGCCCAGGACAGTATCGTCTCCAATTACATTGATTTACCTGAGGGAATATGGGGATCATATGTAATTTATCAGCGTATCTTTGGTAAGTGGCGGGATACGTTAGGTTGACTCCGTGACGGAGTGCTTCTCTTCTGCCTCTGCTGGGCGGGAGCACCCTTTAAGTGCCTATACTTACAGAAAGCAACCTTACTTTCTTCCGAGGAGGGCTCGCATCACCTGAATCCTAAAATAATCCAGGTTACATACGCCTCTCCCGGGGTGCTGGCATGTGCCACATCTCGGCATTAATTTAGGGCACACACATCCTGTCTGTTGCGTGGCCCCAAAACAACCAGAAGGCATACACTGAGCCCTCCCAAACTTCCTTTCAGCTATTAAAATGATGTTAGTAAACTTTTACGTAATATTACTCCCCTGTTTTTCTCTTTTTTTCCAGGATCACTAGAAGGAGCCTCTAAACGATTTTTTACCGATTTTTTGCAAGAATTGCCAACACCTGGAACTGGAGGACCATCTTTTGATACTTCTGTGCAATCAAATATCACAGGACTTGTTGGGAAAACGGTGAAACTTGTGTGCCGTGTGAAAAATTTAGGGAATCGAACTGTAAGTACTATCATCAATTTTTTTTCGATTTCTTATTTTATTCCGGTTTCGAACGGAAGGGCTTTAAGGGTTCATGCTTGAAATCAGAAAAAGTGTGGGTTACTTGAAATTGTTCGGAATCAAATGGATTCGCGCAATTTGTTAAGTAGTTACGATGTCGATTAAGGAAGTCCTCAATCTTTTAAAGCTTTTCAGACGTCTTATTACTACCTTATGGCCTTACGTTTTATTATTGAAATCATTCGTAACAGCGGAATTTTCTAAATGCACGAGAGATAGTACAAAAGACATAAAAATCTTTATAGGCGTTTGTATTTTCTATAGATAAATTTCTTTAGGTTTTATCACACCATTCATACCAGTGAAATCTCACGCAGAATTTAAATGAGTTGGGTAGATGGTAGCTTTAGAGTAGAAAAAGAAAAAAAAACATAAAACCTTTTTTGAGAACCATAGACTTGTTTGAAAGGCCTTTCAATTAGCTAAAAATCAATTTAGCTTTTGTCACCGGATTAAAGAATTTGCCTTTTTGCCAGCTTTGTTATTAATAGACTTTTCTCTATATTTTTAGATAAAACAATTGAAATTAATTCAATAGTCTTTTGTATGAAATTCTCTCTTTTCAGTTTTGATTTATGTGATTAAAATTTTATAGAGTTAAATAAATATGTAGTTCTCATTTTACAATAAAACTTTAATACATGAAAAGAAATAAAAGTTGAACATGCATTAGGAGTCTAATTATAAAACCAAAAATCAGGTTAGACTTAAATCTAAACATCAAAAATGAAACATTCTTAATAATGTTTTTCTTAGTACTTTATTAATTTTGTTTTTAAAGATATTTTAATCAATATAGAGATACCTCATAAGTACTCGCATTTATTGAATTTCTAAAGCAGAAAATTCTTTCCAGTACATATACAGTAATTTTGTAAGGTAAATTCCCTACAAGTTTGTGTATAAGCGTAAAAGTTTTCCTTTCGGATGGTGTCTTGTGGAATTTACATCGTGTGCATTGTAAAAACTTCCATTCGGTATTTAACCCAATAAAGTAAAGAACTTGTTTCATTTAAAATAGTAGTTTTATAGATAAGAAACTTTTGAATTTTCCAATTTTCTACACTTACACAAAAACTTGAAAGGAAATTTTCTGCAACGTAATAAAATCTTAGATATATTCGCTGTTATCCTACTACGCAAACTGCAAATTTTATCCCATTCAGGGGGATAATTAACAAATTTTAGTAAAGAGTGCTGGTATTTATACTTTTAAGAATTGTGTTCTCAGTCTAATTCAAAGTTTACTATCATTAAAAGTTAGTTAGTTTCTCCCCGAACTTTGATTACTAATTTCGTTAAATTAGATCAATATTTTCAAACATGTTACCATAGATCGCATCTATTAATTTACTTAAGATTAAGAGCCTATAGATATTTCCTTTTAATTTCCAACATTACATATGTCTTTCCGATGCAAAGATAAATTTTTATTACTGAGTTTTAGTAATGTTTTTTAAAATTAGTAGTTTGTTTTTATATTATTTAAATTTTCAAGGATTAAGCGATTTTAGATCTAGAAGATCTTTGAACTTCAGCCTCCGGCTTCCTGCTAAAAGTTTCTCTTCTAGTCCTAGCTAGGGCCGGGAATCACACAACATAGCCATAGTCGCCATTCTGTCTAAATAGACAGACCTATTTTATATAGGTGGCCAGATAAATAGCCCACCAATAGACAGAGATCAATTTTGCATAGGTTGGTGGTGTTGGAGTATATGTTGGGTTCTTTTGTTTGCCATAATTCCGGAGCATTGTCCCTGTATAGGGTTGGCTGCCTTTTCACCCATCTTTCCACCACAGCTTTAGCCGAGGACCAGCCAATACTTCAGTAGGGTTTATGGCCATGGTACCTAGATGAAGATCCTTCTCTAGCCAATACATCAATTATTGCAAATTGCCACTCAGTTTAAGATTTAAGTCCCCACTTCCAATCCCTAAAAAATGTTCGCTTAAACAGAAAAAGGATCTTCATCAGAAAACTCTAGTTTCCTAAATTGGTACAAAATATCCATCGATTTGCACTTTACAACGCTAAGAAATTCCCTCGTTATTGCGCTGCGCTTGAAAAGCAAAGCACCTTTTGAAAATAGTCGCGCGTGTAAAACTAATGGATCGGTAAAATTTCCAGTTAAACGGTCTGAAAGTGGGGCTCCCCTACTACCATCTGTGGTCGTACCACTATGATGGTTGGAGCTGTCTCAATGGGGTAACATAGGACACAATGCCAAATGATTCGCATTAAAGGGATCCTCTGCAGCCCGATGCACGCGAAATTACAGCTAATCGCGAGGACTTGCCATTGAAATTGTTCCCCAGTCAGCTTTTGATTGGCTTTTTTGGGGGCCGCACTAAAGCGCTCAATTTGAAATTTGAACGTGCCTTTTCAGTTGGGTGAGTGTGGCAGTCAAACCTGAGATGGACCAAATCCTATGGGATTTGAGGGTTGAGTAAGGGAGGTTTTTTTTCAATTCAATTGCATATGAAGTAGTCAGTCAATTGATAATTGTGTTGATTTTTTACATTTGAATTATTGCGAAAATCTCAATTATAATCAAGTAGGATTATTGGTATATTTTGTTATTGTATTTATTGTGTAAGAAATGTTTTTAATAATAAAATCAAGCAAATATTAATCGTATACTGTAATGATAATTCTATTCTCTCTTTATATCTGATAGTCGACTAATGTTGATAGTCTTCTAGTTCGTTAAGTAGTCTGTAAAACTTTGACTGATATATAAAATTCCGTATAGGAATCCTTATACTGCTGTTGTCGACCTGTAGAAAATTTTAATGGTAAGGAATTGAAAAGTACATAATACCAATATTAAAAACCGGAGCGAAAAAAAAAATCAATAAGAACTCCTGGAAGCCTATAGTGTGCAGGAAATTGAATAGCGAGAACATTTTCTGATTCCTATGATGGAATTTTACCTTATACTCGAGAAGCTGTCGGAGCCCAGGAGCTTTAAATAGACGATCATAAAATCGTCTATATGGGAACGCGGCAACGACACACCATTGATATTCATAAATCACGACGAAGATAAGGAAACCCTACGATTCCTGGGCCCACCAAAGAGGTAGTAGTTGATTGCATATACTCCGACCTTCGTGTCCTTTGGCACGCACATCAACCGGGTCTGTTCCTGTGGGCGAAACCTTTTGAGGTAATCACGGAAATCAAGTTTCCTTCTATTAATAAATCATTTATGTCGATATATTACGTCTCCGGGGATTGGTGGGCGCATATGCAGAGGTCTGGACGTAATCAAGGGAAGAAATGAAAAGTGGACGAGATGTCTTTGGGCCTATTTCGCGCCTGATAGCCCAAAACAGCTTCGGCTACTTTCCCTATATATGGATGTGATAAAAAGGCGCCATAAAACCCCTCAAGTGCTAACTGTGATATAATGTGTATGGTTGCGCCATAAATATACGAAATGACCGAAATAAATTAGAAAAAGACGGTGACACAGCCTATGTTAGCTTACAAATTTTTAGACATACATATATGATTTTTTGCCACCATCGCTATGGGTTCTTGGGTGAAGAAGTGATTCCCAAAATTTATATAAGATCAACTTGAGAGAGAAGTGGGTCATGTGCACGGATTATAAAAAACAGGCACGAATATGAGCAGAACAGAGGTAGGTTTATACTGAATGAAAAAATCAACATCTAAATTCAAGAATTGCATTTAAAGTACTTCTAACAAAAGTAATCATTTTTTAAACAGTTTTCATATCTAAAAAAGATAATAAAAGCTACTAAATCTTAAATTATAAGTAAAAGAACGAATTTGAAAGTGGTGAATATGCAAAAGTTATATCCTCAGTCGCCTATTCGTATTTAATTTAAAAATGTTGTCTATCACTATAGAAACAACCATACATCTTTAGAGGCTTTTCACGAAATCACTCATTTGTTGATATTCGCTAAAGAATTTAGAAGCGCTGCTCAAAACAGCAATGTTATATCCATCGAAATGAATGATAATTGGAGGAAGCAATTTCTGCAATATGAGACCGAGAGTTGTTTTGTTAGAAAATAGCTTTATAGTAGATGTTCGTGTAATTTGGCTTTTAAAAATTTTAAAACTTTTATAACTAATAATCCCCATTCATATATTTATATTTATAACTAATAATCCCCATTCATCGATTTATTCACCTATTTATTTTATGCCACTAACTAAGTTTAATACCGAATCTATTCACATACAATGCAAAACAAAATTTAAGAGATATTTATCCCCTTACTAATTTATTGCTATTGCAATTAAATTTATCTTTTCGAACACATTTATGAGTTGGAACCTTATATAGAGGTCGTATAGTAGTTTAAAAAAAAATACATAAATGAATGAAACAATAAATGTCGATATCCTCGTAAACTCCACTCATTTAAACTGAACTGAGAGGAAAACAAAGTACATGAAAGTAAAAACAAACCACAGGAAATAAATTGGAAATATGAAAAATCGCTTCAATATTCGAACATTATGCCAATTTGGCACCCATTCAACCCCTTCCGGTGAAACAAAAAAAAAACAAAAAAAGCAAAATACAGCAAGATATATCACTGAATGTGGTTAATCCCACGTCGAATAGTTGCGATGGGTTACATGTCACAACTTTTAACTTTGCGCCAGGATGACAACTGCGTTCATCGTCCGAACAAGGGTGAACCTTTTTTGAATAGGCCCCAATATTACAGGCAATCGGTAATCCTGTACGGTTTTGTTTATGCAACCCTTTTATAGGCTTGACCAGATAAAAGGGACATATAATCGAGTGACAGTTGCGAAAAGAACCTTTCAATCTGAAACGCTATATAGGACATTAAGATGACTTGAAAGAGGACCCTTTTTTTACCTGGCACTGCCTGAGGCTGAATTGATTATTTTGGTCCATAGGAAGAACTGCGAAAGATTTCGATCCCATCTCATTCTTTAGTACGACTTACTTTTTGTGTGTGCCACAGTCGAACTGCATAAAATATCTCGAAAGTCGATTCCATCTAATCCCCTACTCCTGTAGTCAGACCTTTTTTCCCAACGGTCCCAACGAAAAAAAAAAATAATAATAATAATAATTGACAGGAAGAGGAAATTGTCCCTACAAACTTCCGCATGTTGAATTTTATTAGTTCATGTTCCCTTTCGCTTTGGCAGACAACTTGTTTGATGAGCAAACGGGGATTAAATAACGTCACCAAAACAATTCAATATTACATCCCCTCCAAAACCTACTAACTTACAGGACCTCTTCCAATCCAGGAAGATCCTAACCGACCTAAATTTTGGTACGATTCCTTGGAAAACAACTCGTTCGGAGCTGTGAAAAGAATTGGCTCGTTCGAATTTGGCCGCTGTTCCCTAGGTCATTTTGCGGGACGAAATTAATGGTTGAACCGCAATAAATTTCATAAATCGATAACTTCTACAATACGAGTATATCCCCAGGGCGACTACGATAGCGATGAAGATGAAAAATAATGCGATGACGGTTTTTCGGGCGAAGGCTTATGGATGCCTTTCGATTATTATGCGTGTAATGAATTTGATTTGGACATAGACCGGAGGCAGACCAGCTGAATAATAAGCAAATTATTTCCATTCTTAGAAAATTTCATGGGCTTAACATCGGTGTTATTAAAAGTTGAAGATTTTTGGTAAAGAAATCTAAGAGGATTTAATATGGACGTGATACCATGGCTTTAATCCGGGAATTTTCTTATAAGATGCTGTAATTCCTCTTATGGAAGGAAACAGATAAGATATTTTTTCAACAAAACCATTTGAAGTAATAGAACCTAAACACAAGCTTATTAAGATAATAAATATATATATAACTGTATATAACCAAAAGATTTCTGAGTTAAAAGAAGGTATCTAGCTAACTTTTGTTCTTATAAGCCTACATTAAGCTACTATTTAGGAGAAAATATAGGTGAAATCCTGTCTAAATGAACTCAAAGGAATATCAATAAAATCTCATGATTCATAGTATTTTTAAAGCATAACCATTTTCTTCCTCTTTGTTATACTGTACTTTATTTTACATTACAAACATTTACAAATTTATCTCTGAACAATTATTTAAACATTTAACGTTTAAAATGTTCAAGTTTTACAAATTTTTGTATGGTTTATTTTCTCAGAAAGAAATTAATATTTTATAGAGGGCATATTGTTAAAGAGATATAGAAAAGAAGGTAGCTACACATATCTCGGCTAGTCCCTTAATATTTAGTTTATTTTAGACTAAACTACTAAAATAATTTTTACTCTCTGCAAAACGTTAGTTATTTTTCTTTTAATGTCTGTCCCGGATCGATTTAACTGAAAGACTCATGAATATATCAAACGGGCTGTTGTTATTTGGAATAACAAACAAAAAAAGTTCAAATCCAGTTAAGAATTGCTATTAATAAATCAATAATATCTTAATGAAGCTGTGATAAATAATTAAAGCGTCTTAACACACCACAGAGATATTTTCCCACAAGTTCCCACCAAGCACTATTCCCAGCATAAATACAAACTATAGTGGTAGTCGGATAAAACTAAACAACATAAATGAAATGCTTTTAATTAATTGCTCTATAATGACAAAACAAAAATTTTCTATTGGTTTCATTGTGTCGTCGCCACTGTCTGGCTTGACACCCAACCATCGTGACCGGTGTGGTTTACTTAAGTTGAGGTGAAATAAAAATCCAATACTAAGGTTTCAGACTCATGATGTCGGTGGGATAAAGAAAATAATGAGTAATGAGGCCATAAATCAGATCATTCTGCCATCAGAGGGGATTCCCCCGGTCTAAAAATGTAAAGTAAGGCCAGAGAAAACAATGCTGGTGAGGTGGGGGCGGGACGTTGTTTCAACAAATTTGTAGACTATTCCTTTTGCCCTGGTGCCCGAATAAGCAGAACCTTTCAGGGGACCCACCGAAAACCCCTGCAAATTTACATTGTACTTGAATTACTCAGCGTTCTCTGTAGGGCACTAATGGTAGAATTCTCGGGAACTAGGATCAGGTGATAAAGAATGCCACAATTTTGCTGTCCTTGGCTTAGATCTGACTTGCGAAGCGGGAACCGTGACGAACAGCTCCCTTCTGGGGGTAAACAGCAAAAGCCGCTTAGAAATAGACTGAAGGTTACTTTGGGGTTGCTCAGGGATGCACCACCGCAGTGATGTGCTCGCCGTTGTAGTGCGTTACCTTGTCTCTGTCCCTTCGACACAGTCAATAGAAATCAAATTGGGAGTGGCTGCACCGCACGAGGGGTTTGCAGCTTAATTAAAAGGTAAAAAATAACATTTTTTTTTGTTTTTTGTGTGTGATGCGATGCAAATTCAAACACAGGAGCTGCAGCAGCCCAAACTGCAGAGCTCCTTTGACAGTGAAAATAGTTTTCCCGGGAGAGAAAAAGGAATTCGTGTCATCGTTCTCCCTTTTTGCATCTGTGAAAATCTTTGCTGTTTCCCTCTGAATGGGGGAATCAGAGGGATTTGCATTTCGAGCGATTCAACTGACAAAAGAGGAATTTTCTGGAGTGGAAAACGGTTTAAGTCGATTTCAATCCATTCGCATACAAAGACTCCTCAATTCTGAGCCTTCGCCCTACACTTGCTTTATGAAATTATAAAAATTTCCGCAGGACTCACATTTTTGCGAACAGAACAAAAAAAAAGGTTTTAAAACAAATTCCCTGAACGTTCTTGTGGCACAAAAACTCCTGAATTTCCGACTGCGGGAGGAATAAGCTTTTATTATTTCATTGCGAAAACCCTGAGCCCTTAAGGAGGCTTCACAAGGCGCTCATTTCTCTTATTCCACCCGTCAGCCCGTCGAACAGTTTCTGCCTTCCCTGGATTAAATACACATTTTTTTTTATTCTACAACCACTTTTCGCGACATCTTGGAGCTGTGTAGAACTCCCATAGCCGTGAATTCATTAAATATTTAATTTATAATGAATTCCCCCAAATCCATCTCAAGAAAGTTTCCCTGCATTCGCAGTGAAAATTTTTGCGTAATAAAAATAACACAGAAAACAGCAAGAGTGCCGAATTTAAGTGATATATCTTGAACTAGGGGTAAGGGGATTTCTTGGAATTTATAACTTTTATGAATGACACACTTAATGGGAACCCTGCGGTATTTCACATAAAAGTATTGCAAACACCATAAAGGAGCTCTTACCAAAATTTAAAGACACACTTCAAGAAGATCTCGAGGAAATGTGCTTACCTCATGTAGATTTTTATAGAACTTTCAAACTATTTGGTTTACGAGAATTTTATGAGTCGTAAAGGTAGTGAGGGGTATTGGATGATATAGGAAATAGGAACAAAAGTCGAAGATATGTCAAATTTATGATTTAAGAGAAAATTACGATGTCTTTCGGATCAATGTTTGCTAATTAAATTAACAAGTATATTGCCCTACTCAAATCAAGAGTTCACTAGTTTTAATGATACAATTTTGATAGTGTCCTTTATATTTCCGATACAATTGATGTACAATTTGAATTTAAGATTGTGTGCTTCTTGAAATAGTTTCAATTCTTGTTGATTAAGAAGAATTTCTTATATAAAATTATTACCATGAATTTACATGATATCATGAAGACATTTCCTCATAAGTTTACCCTTAGGAAAATGTTGGGAGTTGCATAGTAAATAATTCCCCATAAGAATTATTTTTATTATCCAATGAATAATGCTTTTCAAAAACACTTTGAATGACTTTCAACATCTTTAATTTGATATATCTCATCTGCAGAACCCTCTTTAATAAAAAGTGAACTTCAATTGCACCTCACCCAGTGGTATTTCTATGTGGGTATCAATTTCAAATGGCACGTTCAAAAAATAAAGTCAGTTGGGAGCCACACATACGTAAAGTTAAATTTCCTTCTGACTCTAACATAAGTGACTTGCATATCAAATAAATTCGTCTCCTTATTCAAGTTTATGTGCTGCACCCACAAAAATTTAAAAGTCACGTCTTCTGTGGGGTGCGATTTTTAAACTACGTGTGAACAAAATTCTTTCCTACTATGCATTATTGGTTAGCTTTTCAAATCAATGTTCTGTAATCAAACTGGGAGTGTTTTCAAATAAAGTTAGGTGGAAATTGTAAATATTGTGAAGTTGTAGTCGGAAGTAAGATAGGTACGTAAAAATTCGATTCACTTTATAATAAGACAATTGTAAATTATTTAGATTTAGAATTAACTCAGTTATACAGCAATATGAAATACCTAAACAAATCGTAAATACCTACAGAATTTTTATTAAAGAAATTATGTGATCCTTTATATCCTAATTTTAAATTTAATAAATGAGCAGTTAAATAAACAAAATACATTTTGTTGTGTGTCTTTTACTACTTATTTTGTGGTTTTACCATTTGTAATTTAACAAATGTAAAACAAGAAACCCGTAGTGCTATTAAACCTTATCATATCTTATGGTATGTAAATTTAGCAATCATTGCATAAAATACTCCTTAAAAAGGAACAGTACCCGGTCAATATAAACTCTAAACTTTTTTCACTCATCTTACTCTCCTATCCGTGGAAAGTAAGTTATTTTACGTTTGATTTAACGAACATTCCGAGCGTAAAAAAGTTTTTAAAAGGAATCCCCCAGTCATTTTTCTACCACGAAAAAGACGTGCCCTTCCACTTGGATAAATTTGTTATGATTTTGTATCCCCAGATTTAGCTCAGGGTGAAATCCTTTAGATAAGACATCATAGTGAGGATGAAAAATGGAATGAAAAAAAAATAATAATAATATTACGAATTTTTGAAATTGTGCCTAGTCCTCCTTATATACATACATATTTATGTGTAACTGTCTCTTCTAAGGAAAATTTGTATACGAAAAAAAAAATGAAGACGACCTTCTTTCTATCCAGTGCGTGCCACCCTTTGAATTGTGGGCTCTCGGTTTTATCACAAGGAAGAGATGAGAATTTAGAAAAAAGGTTCATCTTCTTCGAGTGCACTTCCTGGACAATTTTATGCCCTTTCACGAAATTATCTTTCTTGAAGAACTTAGACCTCCACACATATCGAAAAAGATTATCTTGAGGGTTGAGAAGGAAACTACCGGACACTTTAATTCTTTCTTTAGACCAGTAATAAAAGTGGAAGTTTAAGCACTTTGGCTAAGGTAACTGACTGAGGTTTACCTTCAGAGTTTACTTTCTTAATAAGTTAGAGTTCTTTGATTAAAACTTGCATGAATTTTTAAAGAGTGTAGGAATTTGTAGTGTTTTCTTCAGAATTATAATCCCATAAAAAAATGTTGTCACGTTTTTACTAGCTAAATCTAATTGAACAAGAAATTTTAAGTCATGATTTTAAATATAACTGAATTTGGATAACAAATTTGTAATCTACATCGGAGTATGCCACCAAAACCAAAATTTAAAACAAATTTTCATAGTATGCCATACCTCCAAGCTTAAAATTGTTGATCGTCATTTTTCAATTTTAATTTTATATCAGAATTAATGGTAGTCAGTAGGGGCAAACATTTTGGAAGCAAGTATTAAGAATTACTGAATACAGATATATATAGCCATAGATACAATAAAAACCTTATAAAATCTACTACCTCTTCATTTTTGGTAAACACCCATTTTCAGGTGACATAGTTTCAGAGTTTTCCCTAAATAAAACAGATATTCGTTGGTTCGACAATGTTCCCGGGGCCGGAGGTGCGTTCTACTTCAATGTTTGAGTCATTCATATAGCATAATCCGGCTATTCTGGGGTAAATCGTTCGCTTATTGTCGCCTAATTGTTAGAAGACTCAATTGTGCTGAGCACGTGCACTGAGCCGGCTCAAAGCGAACTTCTTTAGAAGTTCACCTGTTTACCTAGGACGTGTCCCGTCAACTGAGCCATTCTACCCGCCGGGCCGACACCCGCTTGCGGAAAAAGGGGGAGTTCATGAGCTCAAATTAATTAACAAATGCGATGAGAGCTCTACTGAGAAAGGCATCTTCTCGGAGTTCGCCCCTACCCTGCGCCGAACATTCTCGGTACCTCTAGCTCCCAGGTCACGTCCTTCTAGTTCATATCATATTCATAAGAGCGTGGGCTAAACTGCTCTACGGAGCTTCTAAAACAATTGACGGCATGCATCTCTATCTTTCTATCTACTTGAGCGGGCGGAGGCCTATTAATTAAAATGTGAGACGCCCACAACAAAGGAGAAACCTCTTCTTACCCCGCGGTTTTTGGCTAAGTGCGCTGTTCGGATTTCTTAAGAGGGCAGAGTGGCCGGTCGCCTTCTTCTCCTTAAGGACTGGAGGAGTGCATATGACACGGCAATTACAGGAATTTACCACTCTGGGAGCTGGTCTGTCTGCGCCTAATGTCCTTGATGCTCCAGGAAACTCCCCTGGTCCTCTAGTATGGGAATAGTTCCAGGTAGACGTTCTAGTGATGTACGGCCTCATTTTAATGCTTCTTCTGCGTAATTGAGGAATTAATGTCGCCACCTCGCCATTCTCCCCCACATAGACAGGTGATTAGTTCTAGAACAAGAGCCAAGCAGAATGCTCCAGTTCGAAGTGCTGATGTTTTCCGGCGCCTTCGGGCATCTCTTACATGTTCCATCTTCCCGCCCAGATAGTAGTTATACACTTGAGAACATTCCGGTGGCACTCCCATTTCTTCTGATAATTGTGATTTAGTTGGCTCAACTTCAAAATTAATTCAATTTAACTGCCAAACTTCTCCTGGAGCTTGGTGACAATGGAGCGAATTAAATTGGTATTTTTTAGGGGGGAGTGTGGGCTATTATGCCACTTTTGTAGTCATTGGACTCCCGCTAAATTGCCCCTACGAACGAATCCCGGGAACAAAACAGGAATATCTTTATACAAAAAGACGGGTGCGTCGCGTTCTTTTCTTTCCAAATCATTAAGCGGAAAATGAGGACAGAGCACCAGCTTCCTTTCGTAGACGCAATTAAAAATAGCCACATTTTTTCTCCGGTTCTTAGATTCCAAGATATGCTGATGGCTTTGTTTTCGGAAAAATTTTTCTTATTTTTTATAGAGATAAATCAATGAAGAATGTAGGGTAATTGAACTTTTACGCCGTATAGCAATTTTCTTTCGGTGATGGGTCAATTTTTCATATTTTTCTATTCAAATCTCGTTACTTTAAGATTTACGTTTAAAAAATTCTCTTTATAAATTTTTATTTTTCGAAGATGTTGCATAAAAAATTCATGAAACCATATATTGTAGATTGACCTTGAAAAAAAACTTCTTAAATCTTGTAGAACTGTTCAAAACGATGTATCTAAAAACTCTTAAAAAAATTTCAAAGTTAGTCTACCAAACAACTGTCGTTAACAACTTTGGTGAAGTAATAATGCATAAGCTACGTTACTGCTAAAAGTATTTATAAGTTTTATTGAGGTATTGATTTTAACCCGCATTTATCCAATAAAATTATTAATGTCAATGTCGTAAAAGTTTTCAATAAATTCTTCTATATATACAAAAAAATAGTACTACATAAAATCAATAAGTTTGTCACATTGCTTTCTGCAATTTACCTCATTCAAAGGCTTTGAGTGCGTGTAGCTCTTTAATGCCCTGTAATTGAAAGAGACTAAATTGGGTAAATAAAAACCTTAAGATGTTTGTAATAACATTCGTGTGCTCGGTATCTAAGCCTATAGGGCACCTATGAATCTAGCTAAAACGAATACTGCCGATAGTGCCTTGCTAATTTTACATTATTATTAAAATTTAACTTGACTTAACTATCTTATTTCTGTCGTATCTTAAAATAAATTCAGTCACTAACTTCATTGTAGTTCTTATGCATTAATTCATAGGTGCATTGTTAAATGATAAAATGCATATACAAGAAACAATGATATCTTCTATATGATCTCTATTATGATGTGCCAAAAGATATATTGAAATAGAGAAAATGGCATAATAGAAGATTAAATTCGTTTTAAATTTAAAAATATAAATTTTCTCGCTTCAGCTCCCTTAAAAAAGAAGGGAGCCATTGGACCAACTAGTCCTAAATTTGCTCTTATCTGGAGGTGCCTCGGAAATGGCCATTTATATGTACTGAATCGAAGCGGAACGAGAATAAATCGCCTTCGGATGCGAAATGGTTCTTCGATCCAGCATGACCTCTACATAGAGTTTACTAGGGATTTTTACAGAAGGGAAGAGGAAGCCTCTGATTTCGTCGGAAGGGTTCAATGAAATCCTACCGGTGAATGATGATGAAAAGCTGGCCCAGCTAGTAATGCTGGATCGCCTCTGAATATAAATTTTTGAAAAGTAAAGGTACCTGCGTAAGATAAACGCAACTTTAGGCACCTTTCTGTACCTTTTGATTGATGGTAGGCAATTCGACATTCATTCACAAGAAAACATTTAAACAGTTTTATGACTAGCTTGCCCTTTGGACGTTATCAGGTCAGCTTAACGTTCAGCTTTAAGGGATGGACAAAAATCAAATAGCCCTCGCTACATTTAGCTAGGGGACAAGAAATCTTGATTGGAGCACTTTCCGCTCATTTTGTTCCATTTATTGCCCAACAGTACCAATTTACTGACGTTATTAATTTTCCTTAATTATCTCCAGAGTTCGGGGCTGCTGATAGTTTAGCCAGAGGGACAAGTAATTGACTCCACTTATTATATAGGAGCAAAATTGGCAAAATAGTCGAATATTCCGAAAAAAAGGGCAGTCGACCCACAGCCGGGTGGTAACGTTCTGGCGCAGTATTATCGCCTTATTCTATCCATCAATTTTCCGCCCGAAGGGCTTTTCGGTTTTCATTACGACAACCTTATTCTTTAGGACTGGCGGCCCCCAAAAAGGAAAACTTTCACTTCCCTGAAGGAAAAGAAATTTTCGAGCGCAAAATTGTGGCACTTATCACGCCGGTACGTGGCGCTACATTTCATCGCATCAATCAACGCTAACATGTTTTGGTCTGGCGTGCGGCTAAAGATACTAAGATACCATACATGATCCAATTAGTGGCGTTTGGCCAAGATCGTCATGGGGCATCAGAAAAATTGCTACTTTATGACTGACGAAGTCAGTCAATGGGATGGGCATATTTGGGGTGAGATTACTCCCTCATATGAAAAATCACATTCGATTGATGTAGAACGCTTGAGGGTTTATGATTGAGATGAGTAATTATTGCCAATTTGTTGATGGCAGACGAGGGTTAGCGTTAGTGACTGTTAGATGAAAATTTAGACTTACAATTAGATTAGGGTAAATGTTATCGCAGCTAATGTAATTTTCTCTAATTTTAAAATTTAATTCCGAAGATTTGTATTAAATGATGATTCAAACAAATTGAAGTTTCATTAAATTCAGCTCAGTAGTTTCGAAGTTTGTACAAGAAATACAGTATCAGAAAATTCTAATAAATGCCACACTGTTTAAAGATTTATTTCGAAACATTAGAAATTGTTTTAAGGTTTACAAAGTTTGAATACGTGACTTTTAAAACATTAAGTAAAAATCGATCATAGAAATTTATTGTGTTTATCAAGCATATGCTTTTTAGAACATTTCTAACTATTAAGTAATTTTAAGCATCTACCTTGCTAAATAAGAATTTATAACAATTTTTTTGTTTTAATTTTCAGGTATCTTGGGTTCGCCATAGGGACATCCACTTGCTGACGGTCGGTCGTTACACGTACACGTCTGACCAACGTTTCGAGGCGATGCACTCACCGCATGCAGAGGACTGGACTCTGCGAATTCGTTACGCACAGAGGAAGGACTCTGGGATTTATGAGTGCCAGATATCGACCACTCCGCCCATTGGACACTCGGTCTATTTAAACGTAGTCGGTGAGTACCTCTCAGGTTTTAAATCTCAACAGCCCTTAATTCGGTGTCACACACTCGAATAGCATGAAAAGTCTGTTAAAATACCCTGAAAATCTGCGATGTCAAGATTAAGTATCTGCGCAGGATCTTTGCCGTTATAGTCTAAGAAATTCAGTGACGACACACTATCAAAAGCCTGCCAGTTTACAAACATGCCCACGCCCTGGCTTCCCTGGGAAGTAAGGGATTTTTAAAACAGTCACCCTTGAGGTGCCCCGCCCAAAACCATCCCAGTGAACCTTCTTTTCAAACTGCACCTTTACTTAAAAACTAATGGCACCAATGAAATTGTTGTTACATGTTACGTGCACAGCACTCAGCCAGAAATTTCTGCAACTGTGGTTTGTGGCGAGTTACATTCTCTGCACCCATAATAATAATAATAATAATAAAAAATATATATATAAAGCCCTATTAAAGCAAGACGTGGTAACAGCAGCTGCATTCTAGAATTCTAGCTGCAGCTTCTCGCGCCATTAGTTGCAAAACAATGTGAATGTCGCGAATGGAAAAGCACTCGTGCGGTAAATGTCAACATCTGGAAAAATTAATCACGTCAGGTGTCGAGCGAAATATTATTTAAAGGACGGCGGGGGTAAAAACTGTGGTATTCAAATGAGCTCGTTCCTTACTTTGTTGGACATAATACGCTCACGTCTGGTCTGACTTTGTTACATTCTGTAACATCCCGTAGATGGTGACAACAACGGTTAAGTTTTAAAATTAAAATCCTGTAAGCAGTCAGTCTCTGTAATTGTAGAATGTTCTGGACTCAATTCAGTTGGAAAATATGAAAAAATTCATATACTTTTTCCCTCTTGTATGAAATGAAAATATGAATCACTTTGCAACTCTATGACACACAGATGTTTTGTAGGTATATTTCTCAAATTCCTTTGCGGCAGAGTTCAACGTGAATATTTAATCCCTAAAATGGGTTAGTTTAGAAATAATACACATAATCTCGAAAATATAAAACACATATATTTTCTCTGAATTCATTTTGGATCTCCTAGTTTGGTACCTTTCAAGAAAAGCATATCAAGCAAAGATTTTTAACCTTGATCTTATGCTTCCTACAGAGGTATATAATTTCAAAAGAAAACTGTTTTAAGATCAGATTAGTTACTTAGATCAAGCCCTTTCAATCGAACCTAGACTAGTGGGATTTAAAATTCAAACAAATGTTTAATCAAAGAATAAAAAACAGTTTTATAAAAATCTGGCAATAAATAAAAATAACTAAATTATCTAATGTTCCCCAATGTTTCCAAAATAAATAAATAACAAATAAAACTGAACTAAATTCTATCAGATGTCTCTCTTAAAGTTTTGCTTAAAGATCTCACTATCGACTATCGACACAATGTTGAAAATTTTTACGTACTTGATTATTTAAGGAAATCTTAACTAGTGTTAAAAAAGAGTTGTATTTTTATTATATACATACATATAAATTTTGAAAGGCCAATTCAACGTTCAAAAAGAGGATTGCCAAAATATACAAAGAGCGATTGCTTTGTCGTATTCCTTACAATTTGACTTAAAACTAAATGATATGCCTGTACTGTGTTTTTCCGAATCTCTACGTTACTTTGAGTTTACGTGAAAATCCAATTGATTACGCCCTCAATCGATTTTGATTACTTTACCTACAGTATAAAAATTGTCTACTTCTGCAGACGGAACTGGTTCCCTTCCCGATGATCAGAATATCCCTGATAAAGAGGAAAATATCCTGCACGCAAGACCCAAAACCGCGTCTATAAAGCCAGGTCTTTCAGTCTCATTGATCATAGTCCCCGAAATCCCATCGACCTGCAAACGGAAAGCGAATGTTGGCAAAAATTACAAATCTCCAATATGAGAAAGTTCACTTTTGCGATTAAGAAAGGGCTTCCGGGAGATTTATGGATGGCATACGCTGGGCAGTGCTCAAGGAGGGCCGCGCACATAAATCGCCGAACCATAGATCAATATGAATGATGTTCGGCTGCGACCAGTGGCACATGAGTCCCAAAGCTGAACGTAAACAGCTTCTGCCCCGCCCGAGGAGTTCTTGTGTATTACACCCACATCCCGCATTGCCCTAAATTTTTTGTAAGGGATAAATATGTCGAAAGAAAATCACGATTTAAGAACCTCCCCGTTCCCATTCCCAAACTCGCGGCTGACCACACCCTGGTCCTCAGTCATGGAACTAAATCGGTCCCCAGCATCTATGGTCCTGGCCAGATGCTGGCTTTTGTGCTTATGCAGGCTCCACGAGAACAAATCTTCTGGCCAAGTGGAAGATGTCGAGATACCTCTCCGGGGAGAGGGTGACGCAGTAGTCGAATAAGGAGATGACCGGACACCTTAATGTTTGCATATCAACTCCAAGCGCAGAGGTCTCTCCTGTCTCCATGAATAATTTATGTTTGTAGTGCATAGAGGGACACGTTGTCCATCTGCTTTTGTCGGGTGCTTGAGTGCAGATGTGACGATGAATTTTCGATCGCTTTTGGCCACTATGGGATATAAGGGAAAAATGGAAATCAAACAGACTTTTCCCACAAGGAGGGAAGGGGACCACTGGTTTCTGTGGTTTTGAAGGACGCAGACGAAAAGCCATTTGGATAAAGTTAAGGGGTGTGTATACATTGGAGCAATTTTGAAATTGAACTAATGACATGGAAAAGTACAACTTAGGAATTCATTTAGAATAGAAACCAACAGTTTCTGTCACGATATTTTATTACATTTTCGGTAAGCCCTTTGCAAAATTTCTTGTAACAAACTAACTTTGAGTATTTAGGTTGAAAACGGTCAAACTTGTCATTCCTTTAAGATAAACCTAGCTTTAATTTGGTTTAAGTCTGGCCTAAGTTGATTCAAATTTTTAATATTGTTACAGTTTTAAATACAACATCCCTAAAATTTAATTTCCAACTGATAAGTGCCTATGCATCAACTATTTAACTCGTCAGCTATTTTGACCCCTTTTCAAAATGTGCACCTAAAATTAAGCGATGACCACTTTGTTCGCTGAGTTGAATTTTCATTGAGCAAAATTTTAGTTTTTTATATTATACGCTTAAACTGATTTTCTTGTTATCGTTATTCTACTGCACAGTTTTGCGTTTTAGATAGTGTTTTTTTTATAATGCATGTTTATTTAATTTCCTTCAAAAATGCCCAGAAACCAAGCAAAACCAGGGAAGCAATACCCGTGCGTTAAGTGTTAATTTACCTTATTTCAATTTTTCTCAATAAAATGCCACTTAGACGTCTAACGTTTATTTAAAAATTGTTCATTATGTTCTCCTCGATATTCTAAAATTAATATTTAATTTTCCTATTATCTAAATAGATCAAATAATCAGAGTTATTCATGGTTGTATACACCATCATAACAAAACTAATCATATGGATTTAAACTTTCATAACTATCATTAAATTTACGGCTGGTCATAACCCATCTCTGGCAATCAAAATACCCTTAATGCAGAAAGTTATGTAGAAGATAATTTTATAGCTACTAAACTAAAAGTTAGTTTGAAAATATGACATGGTTACAAAATTAACTTTATTTTATAACGCTATAAATAACAAATTAAAACTATCAAAACGCAAAACGACATTTTTACATGAAAGCTAGTTTATCTTTATGTCTCCTCTTGCTCTAATATTACAAAAATACGGAGATTTGTAATACTGTTTTTTTTTTAATAATTAAAAAAAGCACTTCGCAATCGAGGATGTATAAGCCTTCGTGTCTTTCGACACTCTAGAATAAATGGCTTGGAAAGTTTATAGGCCGAATCGATATCTAAATTATCCGGGCCTGTAATATTTATTTTAATTTTATATCCTCTTTTTTGGGGGACAAGTGAACACATTAAGCATATCCCTCAATTTCTTCAATCTTTTACATAATACGTAATCCGTCTGTTTAATAAAAAACAAATAAAATTGACAATATTTTTATAATTTGCATAAGCGAGCATTTTATGTCTTATTAAAGAAAATTTAAATTGCAGGAAACTTGTCGTTTATCATTTCCGCTAACAATTTATATTGACAAATAATCATATTTTCCTGTCTATTAGAGAGATGCAATTAAGATAAATCCAATTAGAGATAAGTGCTGATAAATTTTATATCTAAAGAGTTAGCTAATTGCAGGGGGATAGCTTATTCATTAAATCAATTAATTAGTTCCATCTGAATGAAGTAACAGGTACTGAAATTTGATAAAGTGCACCTGGTGATGTAATTTAAATTTAATATATGCATACCCTGTTGAGAAAATGCTACAACCAGCAATGTTTTTCTAAAGAATGTTGCTGGGCTACTGTAATTGACTGACTAAGCTAAAACTTCCGATTTTTATATTAGCTTAGTTAGAATTAATTTTAAAATTGTAAATTATAAAATTAATGTAAAAATACACTTAGTTTCTAAGGTTTTCTATTATAAAATTAATTTTGTACCTTTAGTATTAAGGGAAATAATGTCATTAAAGGAACATTGTCTTTTATTTGAAGAAAACATAAAACTTCGAATTGGAAATTAGAACATTTTGCAAAGAAATTCAAATAAATTTGGTACTTCTGAACTAAAAGATTAATTACTCGATAATATTAATTAATTCTTGTTTAAACTTGAAATTAATTGTAGTACAGGTACTTGTCACATCAAATAAATTTATGATGATATAAAACATTTGTTTCAGCCTACAACAAACTAAATTGCCATATCAAAGTTATAGTTAAATGTGGTTACCGGCTTCCGTATTGCTAATTGTAAATTAATTTTATTATAAATAGATTGACTATTCAGTCAATTAATAATTTACTAACTCTACTTTTCAAATTAAGTAAGAGTCTCAGGTGAAAAGGATTCCATAAATAGTTGAAGTGATCCTACGGGACTAATTCCTAGAGGAAGTCACAGGCGATACACAATGCATAGTTAATCGCTGCCATCTATCGTAATGATCAACCTCCGAGAAATTGTTTGCACTTTGAGAGATGGGGATGGTCACGTACTAGAATTAATAAAACTAATCCGCTTAGCTAATCACAGAGTTTCACATAGCTCCATGCCTGGCAAATTATACCAATTCATAAAGAAAAAACTTCGAACAATCTAATTAGGAACAAATTAAAGTTTCCTAGAGAGTAGAGTTTACTGATTGCCACGAATAGATTTTTTCCGAGTTGTGAAGATTATTCCCGGATAATTCCGGGATGAGTTAGTTCACAACCCAAACTTTCAAGCACTCCAATTTTTTGGTATCTGAAGGGTATTATGGTCTGGGTGATTTCGTAAGTATTAAAGAATGGGAATGATATGCACAAGGACTATATATTTTGTTTTGATTCAAACTTGTTCAATATTTGCGAAATAAGTGTGCTATTTTTCAGTAGATTCGGATGATGAAAAACACTAGATCCCAACGTAGATAAAATTAAATTCGATTGATTGCGTACGAGAGCAATGTCGATAATTAAATTAGGCACACTCAGTTTGGAATGGATTTTCAATTGGGTACCGTCTCGAAAAACAAAGCTGTTGATGTTAATTTTGTTGTATTTCACATTTTGCAAAACACAATAGGGTATGCGATGTTGTTATTGAAGCGTCAGGCAACGGGAGTTAAATGATGTCATTCTCATCAGCACACGTCCACCCATACCCTAAAATTGTACCGACCCCGGAACCCGGAGGAGTCCTGGCAACCGAGCAGAATTCCCTCATTTAGCCAGCGACAATTTCACCGGGTCTGGGTATCCGGGATGATTGAGAAATCACGTCGGGATGCCTTTGTGTAGTACGTACAGATGATCCTTTTGTTGTTTAAATCAACACCTTACACAGGAGGGTGCCGAGCCTGAAAATCATCCTGGACTATCTGTCCTATTCAAGAACTATCCGAAACGACGGGTTTAAAAGGAACCCCACCCAGGACGATGTCGTGTAGCCGTCGTTTTTTCGCTTTTATGTTCCATTGAATCATATAATTTAGTTAACGCCGGTTGAGGGAGTGAAGCACATATCCTAGCCCAATCCCACCGGCCCAAGTCCCTTCAGGAGCTCCCGAGACTACCAAAGGAGAAGCTTCACACGTACGCTCGTAAGTGTATAAATTAAGCTATTTTTTTGGCGACCTGGATTATAATTCCTGACACAAACATTTCTCAGGAGCCTTCTTTCGTCCTGCTGAAGTGCTCTTGCCGCACTTGTAATTCATGCCAAGTGCAGGAGGGCTCCTGATTACCTTCGGGCACCTTTGTAAAGAAGGCTCCTCAAAAAAAAAAAAAAAAAAACAAAAATTAAGGGCTCATACCGATGTCCGCACACGTCCTCTAAGAGGCTGCTAATGGCGGACAAATTACATGTTATCATCCGGCTAAATGCTTTCCTTAAGGTAGAAGGCTCGGTAACAAAGGTTCACGAGCTAAGGACGTGTCATCGAGGGTCATCCGGACCTCTTTACAGACCGCATCGCTCGCAGCAGAAGCTAATCTTTCGCAATTACGCTGGAAAATGTGAACGGATAAGAGGGTCATTCGTAATACACTTTAATAAGGTGGTTTAGAAGATAAATGGCCCTAGACTGGACCAGACCCATGATTAATGGGTACTCATGTCGTTAGCGAAAATCTTTTAGTACCTCTAGAGGTTGTTAGGCTTCATTGGAGATAGTCCCCATTTTACACATTTACCCCGAGTCTAAAATTTTTACTGATGGGATTTATCATAAAGTGGTAGAAGTTGAATGTCTTATTTTACGTTCAAGGCAAAATTAGAAAAAAGAACACATATATTTGTATGTCCTTGTCCTGCAACTTTATGTATGTTGTCAAAACTGCTGTAATAAACTTTGTATAGCTTGACTTTAGAAAAATATACCCAGAGTAAGTATTCAAAGCTTTTCATGGATTATTCAGTATAAAAAATAAGTAGCTTAGTAAAAACGACAACCATTACCATGTCGAACCGTTCTGTAGAAGAGTAAATATTATGAAATCCCAAAAATATTATTTTATTTCATTTTTAAAATCGTATCCAATGACATGCAGTACACGTAAATAGGTGGCTATTCTTGTTTTAATATTTGGATTTTATACTGAACTAAAAACGAGAGGTTGTGTTAATTGTCTCATTTCCATGTATAAAAAAACTGAGTTCAATCTCAATTTAAACTCTGATTTCTATACGAAAATCGAGTCTGAGATCTTGTTCAATTTTTATGTATAAGATCTAATTTCTTATTTTGGTAATAAAAATACGACTTTACATAAAACAGCTCAATAGGAGAATAGGTGAGAAAATAACCACTAAGGTAAAATTTTTTAATTGTATTATAGGATTATGGTGGTTAGTGGATGGAAAATTATATTTTAATTAAAGCTAACTTCATAGAAAGGGTTATGCTGCACAGTTGAAAGTTTTGGTTCAAAATCACATCCATATTCATCGAATATTGAGGTATTTTAAATTAATACAAAACTGTTTCGAAATAGAAAACTAACTAAAGGTTATCATACACCTATTAATTGCGAATTTGATTTAAGCTACACCTTACTTTAAAATTGGCATAGAGTTAACTTAGCACCTCAAATACTATTTAAAGTTTTTACTGTAACCCAAATACGTTTGATCCCAAAAGTTCTGAAATGCAAGGTCCCATTTGTGTCCAAAAATAAAAAGAATATTGACACGCAAACAGACCCGGAGTATTGGGACTCAGCAAAGACAGCCCAATCAGCCATTTAACCGTAAGTGCACAAACTTTTCCGAAGTTGGACAAAAGTTCGTGACGTCGAAAAGTTTTACGCCCTGGAAAACCTGGAGCCAGAAGCGTCCAGTTGGGTGCAGTCAGAAATTGCTGCAAGATAAAAGGGCGGGGCCCAGAATATCGCCTCCTTAAAATCCCGTCCTCAAATTAGCAATTTTAGTCAACTCCGAGCGCACAAATTCATTTTCTAAACGTATCCCTTTTGTGGCTGTTTTGCAAGAAATTGTCTCATAAACCGCAGTACGTGAGTAGAAATTAATTGGGGCGATTTATTACTTGGCAGTCAATGCATGCAGATATCTCTTAAACAGCTCATGCGGATGACACCCGAGTGCCCCTTTGGTGTACTCGGCGCCCTCCAAGGATAATAAATAAAGTCGATCGACTGTGTACGCCTGCCACGTTTGCCCTTGCCGGAGGGAAACGTTTGATTTCTCACTCAAAAGCCCTTTAGGCCTGATCCCGCCCGAAGGGACTTCTTGAAGGAGTCAGGGCGTCACTTGGTATTGTCGTCGTCGTCGTCGTCGTCGTTGTCGTTCTCATTCGCCTTCTGGAAAGTCAATGGATAGAACAATGTAACTTTGTTCTGGAGCCCCTACTTAGCGAGACTGATGTATTTTTTTATTTTTATCTTATTCCAGAGCCAGTCACGGAGATAGTCGGGGGTCCGGAGCTGCACATAAATAGGGGATCTACGATAAATTTGACGTGCATCGTAAAATACGCACCGGAGCCTCCGCCCTCGGTCGTTTGGTCGCACAATCGTCAGGTAAGTAGCTTCCCCCCATTTCTCCCCACACTATCGCTTGTCCGTCACAGTATAGTTAACTCGCTTAATCGATTTTGCAGGTCATAAACTTCGATTCGCCGAGAGGCGGAATATCATTAGTTACAGAGAAAGGTGTGCTCACCACCAGCCGGCTCCTGGTCCAGAAGGCCATTTCAGCAGACTCTGGGCTGTATACGTGCGCACCATCGAACGCCAATCCGACGTCTGTTCGAGTCCATATCGTTGACGGTAAGAGCCCATTCTGTAGGCTAGCAATCTAGCACTAGTATTAGTTTCGACTACCCATCCCTAGATTTCCCCCTGGCATTAATGACCCGGCCTACGGGGCGTATACCCCACCGGGGTCCGGCCCCGGGTTACATTACCATAAATAGCAGCATTCGCTAGTCCCCCCCCCCCCACATATTACCGGATAGAGTGAATGACCCCACCGACTCTACGGCACCTACTTTCATGGAAATGAATATAAAAGGCAAATGTTCTGGTTCCGTCAAATTGGGTTACGATGCTTCAGCTTTCATTAGGAAAGTACCCCTGTCCCGTGCACACACACGCACTCTGCCCAAAATTACAACGATCATCACATTTTGTTTTACCCTTGTGAACAGTTTTGAGAATGCGCTAAGCCTCTCGTCCCCTCCCCAAGGATACTCCATCGAGGATAATAAGATGAAATTGGCTCCCAAATGTAATTCAAATTCATCCCCGTCAACGTTGCTACTCAGTTTTCTAGCTTAATTCGAGGAAATTTAATTTTTATTTTATTCTTTGTATGGATTAAAATAAATAAACTTGGAATTGATGCAATTAAATGAGAGTCACATGCAGAAATTATCAAAATAAGTTAAAAGTCTATCAATTAGAAGTTACACTTTGATTTACAAAACAATTTCGCTTAGAAATAATACAGAAAATCGGTCAAGTGCGAGCCAGATTAGTCAGAATTATATCAGGCCAATTAACTTTTGTATGTTCATATGTACCTATCACATAGCCTATCCTATGTAAAGCTAATTCTTCACTTTCGCTTGTATATTTCAATTTATTTAAAAATTTACTTCATCATTTAGTTACATCATTTGCGGAACTTTGAGTTATTTACGAAAATAAAAGTAGAGACATTTGATAGTTTTATTTCACGGATATCTGACAAATGATCAATGGAACGTTAAAAAATGGCCTAATTTAAAACCTTCGATATTTACAAGCGTACATAGGTCAGAGTGATCTGAATCTTCAAATAAGTGCCCAAAAGTTGTATGGCGTACGAATTAAACATGAGAAAATTTCACAAATTTAATCTTATATCCAAAAACGACTTTCACTTATAATTAGCCTAAGAAGTTATTTTTTTGATTCGCGATATATTTTACCACATCTTCAAACAAATTATAAATAATTTTTGAGTTTAAATCCAACCCAACAGGATAACCGAGCACCCAGACCACTTGCAAAGTATACGATGGGAGAACACTTGGTCCCGAAAAATTAAAAAAAACCTGCATTTTCGCCAGAAATTCATTAATATTTCTAGTCTATATAGAGTGCAAATCCCTATAATCCTTGTAATTTAAATTTTATAGAACTGAAATGTCCTTAGAATGCAAAAAATCTAGTTTGATTGAGTTTTTCTAGAAATTTTACTTCGCCGCCATACGATTTGGATGAATGTCGCGAACTTATGTACGCATGCAAAAGTCCAATTCACGGCTTGTAAATATCGAAAGTTTCGCCTAAGTGCGTCTTCTTAATCTAACTCAACCAATTTTTTTAGATATTACGTAGATCAAATTTAGGTCATAACGATAAATCAGAGTTCAAAATATCAAAGTAATCTTGTAAAAGGGCTCCTGAATCAATTTTCTGCAGAATTAAACAACATTAAGTATTTCCACTCTTCTATTCAATTAATCTGTTTTATTTTTCTAATTAATTTGTTTATAATATATTCGAAAAACTCGAAAAATAATATCTCCTCATTAAAAGTGAAGAGACCATTAACAATATTATTAATTTCCTTAATACACCATTTCGAAAATTCTTTCTCCAGCGAGGATATAATCAAATTCCCGGAAAGGCGTTCTCTCTATCTTATCATAGTTAATGAGTTTTATTTCTTTGAAGGGAAGAGGGACCAAAGACTCCCGGCTTCATTAATATTTTCCATGTCACATAAATTCCACTTCTACGAGAACTCCCGTCCTGACAAAGTATAATTGTAAGTCATTCGTCGCAGAAATGGAATCCGAGAGTTTGTCCTGGTAGCCCATCTGCTAGAGCTAGACGACACGAAGGAGAGCGGCCACACTCTGGATTAAGGATTCCTTCAAAAGTTGTTTTTTTAGAAGTGCTTTGAGTGCCCTTTATCCGAGGAACAAAGTTACACAGATCATCTGCGAGATTTGAACCATTATCCGCATAGCTGCTGAGTTGTACGACAGTGGTGAAGTGCACTATGCTCGCGCCATCGTGCAACTCCTCCTGATAGTGCTGCAACCCCCAAAATAGAACCCTTTTCTGTGGCCCACAAAAATTTTCATTTTTTTCCAACCAGAAAAATAGGCGAACAAAAAAAAAAAAGTGAAAACATCTTTCTAAGAAATACCTCGAGGGGAAAAGGAGTGGATTTCGTTAAGGCGGTCCTTGGCGCTTTTTATTTGGCTGAAATTTTCCTTTTCTTTACTTTTTTTTTGTACATTTTCCAAAGATAGGAAAAAAATATATTCCCCGTACACAACCGCGCTGTCGAGGAATTCTTTAGAATGACGGCAGAATAATGGTGCACTGCATTTATCCACTGAGAGACTCTATCTCCAGTTAAATGCGCTGCAGTGTATACTTTAAAAAGGCTTAAAATTCAAAGAAACATTTGACAGCAAATATAAATTCTCGAACCGTAAGTCCTCGAAAGGGGTTCCTGTTCTGTCCTAGCAAATATTTCTGACCCACTACTTTAATTAAACACGAAAAAGAGTTCTATTCCCAGTGCAACTACCGTTTTTCAATATCCCTTGGCTCCTTTGCTCCAAAAGACCTATTTGAGGCAATCGCAAATTTCGAAAACTTTTCTTTCCAAGTGGGTAATAAATTTTCCCTTACTTGCGTTCCTGCAGCAATGAAATTGGTTTCTATAAAGCCAAGGTATTTACTTTTCTTAGGATTCTAGAAAGACTCCAACGAAAAACTGCTTTTTACTAAACAACTGAAATCTTTTTTCATTACCTAAATATTTTCCTCTCAAATACGAAATATCCATCAAAGCCTATGCATTCCTCAAATAGAGATAAGTTGAGTAAAATTTTGTACTGAATTTTGCACTTTTAAAAATATTCTCAGAGCTCACTAATTTAATTGCAAACAACTAACTAACTACTTACTTATTTTTATGCAATGTTTAAGAAATTTTCTATTAATCAATTAAAACAAATTTCCTTCATAAAAATAGAATCGCCTTCAAAATGTCGAAAGTCCTAAAAAGTACAAAATTGCTTCTTATCAACGTAAAATTAAAGTTTTAACAATATTTAAAGCCGGTGCGAAACCAAACTTTTTGTCTATAATTTTCTGAATAGAATTTAATCGGTATAAGTCATACTATTGGAAATACCGGGCGTTTTTTTTAGAGGTATACAAATTTAAATTAAAATAAAGTACGTAAAAATAATGTTAATGGCAATAGTCTTGACTTTATTTAAAAAATGCTTTTGGACGGTACGGCTGACTCGAATAAAGCGTAATCGATAAGTCCAATTTTCGACCACTTTATCAAGCAATTGGGGCCGTATATCGCGACGAATGTTGACTTCGAAGTGGTCCAACGGCTGTGATTTATCAGCGTAGGCAAGTGACTTCGAATATCCCCAAAGAAAGTGTGAAATCACACGATCGTAGAGGCCAGATCACATGTCCTTACGCGAATTTATGTTCACATCGATATTTGATAGTGTCGCGCGCTATGTGGTGAACTGAACCATGATTTTCAAAATAAATTTGGACAATTCGCAAGAGTCTATTCAATCGCGAAATATAAAAACGTACTGACCACAAATAAACTTACTTTTAATTCGACTGAAAAGAGATACTCGCAATAGCCTCTTTAAAGTATACCAAATTTTATACAAAATTTAAAATACTTCAAAAACGTAAATTTCATACATTTCATGAAACTACCAACGTATTCGAATTTAATTTTAATACAAGGGGAGTTATAAAATATTTTTATGACAAAAGCGTAGAACCAATTTCAATGAAATTCTGACTATGTGACACTATGCTCGCAAACATTATAGTTTTATATGACGCTGCGATTGGAGATAAGGGCTATAGCCGGAGGGCTTGTTTCTAAAAAAGAAATCTCTGTTTCGCTAACATCCCCTGGACCATCTTCGGAAGAACCACTCTTTGATGGGTTCTTTAGCCAGGGCGGCGATACTTGAGTGCTCCAGATATGTGGCATGTACCAAACAGAGCATAAAATTCAGACGTGCTAATATGAAGCAGCCCACATATCGTCCCATACCAAATCTTTTATTATTCTTTTTTCTTTGCTCATTCCCCAGCTCCTCTATATGACTTAAGGAGTTTCTTGTTTCTTCGACTAGGGTCCCCCTGTTCGTCCGTTCCTCATACACCCAATCTGCAGGAGCTATAAATTTGTTTTTTTTCGCAAAATATTTTTGCTTTCAGCTCATTCGAAAAGCCGCCTTGGGAGCCATCCTGTGCCTCCTTCTTGTACCCCGCAAGGCTCCTTTGACAAAATGAAAAAAATTTGTGATTTATAGTCGCGCACTCTGTCCTGAAATGTGAGAAAAGTTCTTTACTCCTTAAAAAGACATTCGAGACGTTCTGATACAAAACGCCTTCGGTTAATGTCCAAGAGGTAAAGAACAGCCACCCTGGACGGAGAAGGTTAAGAGAACAAGAGTCCTGATCTTGGAGGATGAGGATGGAGATTTGGACCAAAATCGCCTCCTCTTGGCTGCTTCGACTAAATTAAAAACTGTTTTTTAATCTCCCACAATCCGTGGCATCTCCCAAGGAAGCAGCTAAGTAGGTGAGACAGGTACCACCGAAGACAGGGACTCATTCAATGGAATATTAATTTCGCATGTTGTCGCCGGTCCTCTTGGCTTTTTCTTCAATCTTTCTTTCTTTTTTAATGAGGCACCACCGACGCCCTGTGCCGAGACCGATAAGAAAAAAAGGCCACCACCATTCGAAGGAAAAATTCTTTCACGTTACAAATGAACCAGGGAATTCCTTGCACCCCCAACCCTGACTATTCCGTGTGCCTCATTCAGCGCCTTCATCGAATGAAATATTAATTTGATCCTTAACAGATTCCACGATACATGTCCAGTTAATTGCATTCCTTAATAGGAAGTAATTAATTAAGGGCTTCCTTTGAAGAACGCGTGAAGACTGGAGCTGCATTAATTAAGTGGGCAGAGCCCTGCTGATTCGGGGGCTTTCACGAACTCATGAATTTCCCTCTTCGAGAGCTTAGAAAAATTAAGTTTTGGGTTGGACACATTTTTCTTGGAATGCTGCTGATTTTTCTTTGCTTCTGCTTTGTATTTAATTCAAACCTCACCCAAGTTTTTTGTCTATGTTATAAATATCGATTAGTCTTTTGTTGAAGAACTAAACGTTTTCTGAAAAGAAGAACTAAACGTTTTGTGAAAAATTAACGAAAATGTCTAGTGATTTTTTAAGACATATGAAAGGTTGGGGAAATTTTATACTAGAGAAACTTCTTCTCTTAAAATTTGAAATATTTAAAAAAGAAAACATATTTTAGAAATTATTTTTCTCATATTTTAGATCTGATTATTTTTATTAAATATTTGAAATCAGTCAACAACGAGTCGGACTCGATCAGGCTTGATCGGGCTTTATTTGCATGCGAGTGTTCCAGGATTTTTTTGGCTTAATACCTATAAACTCTAATAATTTTGAAATTTTTGCTTTAGAAACCTAGATGATCATGGGATGGTACTTTTTCGCATATTTTGCGCTATATCTTTATAAACAATTCACTAAAGACTTCTACGGTAGTCCTTGAAAGTAGCCCTTTCCCTTCTCTTTATTCTACTAATCAATGTGTTTAAATTTGTGATTAGTACTAAATTCTACCAAGTTCTTTATACCTAAAGGGCTCGTATTGTGGTTTTTTTATTTTAGGAATCAGACTTATCGTCCCCGAACGAACGGTCTTATCTCTCTGGTATTGTTCTAATTTTAAATTATTTACAAGTTCCCCCTGTGAAGCTCATTGGATATCAGTGCAGAAAGTCTGGGTCTGAATAAAATATGAGCTTCTGTGTGCTCCTCCATACATCGGGTGGAATCCACCTTCTGGATTTAGTCCCGCATTACGCTTTATCACGGCGCGTTGCACCCCGATGCACGTCAATCACAGGGCACAAAACACCGGGATTTACGGTCACTCAAACTTTCCAGTCCTTCGCAGTGCTTTTAGCCCCCCCAAAAAAAAAAAAAAGAAACTTTTCACTAGTTACCGCTCGAAGAACTCCTGCAACATAATTTGGCACAGCAGTTCCCGTCCTGTTTATGGCCCTTAAGACGGAGTCCATCTAGGGCACGTGCGTGGCATCTCAATTATTTATGAGACAACTTTGCCCGTCTTCTTTCGTATAAAAGCGATCCGGCGATGTTATACCCCCGCAAGGAGCATTGCCCGCTTTTAAGGCGCTCGCAATAAGCGCTCAACAAGACACCATCGTCGACTTGACGGGACTAATTAAATGAAGAATTAATCGGCTTTACAACTTCTTGCAACATGTTTGCTTAATTAGGCGATTTCTTCTCAGTAAGTGAGGAAACTGATTTATTTCTTCCCGAAAAAGGGTGTTTTTGATATTTTTTAATGCTGTACTCGTATAGTCTGTTTGCTTGTCGCTTAAAAATTTTGTTTTTTGTTTTAAAACTTCTTTGGTAAATAAACCTCTTTCTCTACACTTCCGTAAAAATATTTGTTTTTATATTCCTTCTTTTCAGCTAACATTTATTTTTTACTGTTTGTTCATCTAAGTTTTGTTCTTCCTCGATTTGTATTTCTTGTAATCCCTTATCATCCGTTTAAAACTTTTCTACTTTCTTTCGTCTGTCGATTTAGAAAGTATTTCTAATTTCATCTATTATAAATTAAGATTTCTGTCTTTCTATTAGCGTAAGTAGAAGTGATAATGAGGAAACAGTTCAGTGGTAATAAAAAACAATAAGTGGATATAGTTTAACATTCAATTTAACTATTTCAAACTATACTCATGCTAACTAGTACTCGGGATACCAATTCGAGTGCACTACACGCAGATTAGCTCATCGACGATTGCTTTTGTTTCGATCTCACCGAAATTCATTTATAGTATTTATTCAAAACATTCGTTAATTATACCTTTCTCGTGAATCAATCTGAATTTAACCATAAAACCAGAAGAAAATCTGTTCAGTAGAAAAATCGCGGACAGGGCATTTATAGGGTTTTATAATATGCAGTAATTTATAGGAATCTTTTTCAATTAGAAATCATAGAACTGTCTTTCCATTTTAAATTTCGATCTTCATTTAAATTTTTCATTATTACATTAGTAAATTTGAAAATTGTGTCACCAATTTACTTTTACACTAATCTACATGTATTCAGGGTATTTTGCTAAGGTCTGGGGTATGCCATTGATTCCACATAGTCTCTTGATCAACGTTTGCTCAAAAACAACCTCTACCCCTCTAAAATCGGTTCTTCATCCCTAAAATCGCAATTGAAAATTAAATTTGGAGGGGGTCAACTTAGAAAATGCTTTATAAGTTCTTTTAAAGATATCATAGGATCCTAATTGCATCCGTATTAACAAGCTGAGCCTTCAAACTTTCTAACAATACTACTTACGACACAATCCGTTAACAAATAGGCGAGAGAGACCACATCAAATTTCGAAAAATTGTGCACTGGATAATATAAATCGGAAAAAATTTCATTTTAAACTTAACATAGGTTTTAAACTGCTTCTCTATAATCTTAAGGAAAAAGTACCTCTTTTAAAAAATGCGATTCGTAATTGAAATAAACAAAATTTAATAAAGGGTATTAACATATGAAATTTGGCTTATTTATATTGTAACGTTTCTATATTTAATATTTTGATATTACATAGTTTCCGGCAGTTTATTTTCAAAATAATAAATTTAATTTTTAAAAATTTAGGTACCTCGAAAAGTAAAATTAGTTTCTAGTTTTAAATAGCTTTATATTCTAGAGGGTTCTATTGTTTTTTAAGTACATTAGGGTCCTATCATTGAAAATCGTTACAATTGAATCGAAATGAACTTAGAGAAGCCCTTTTTGGATAAAAATTTTTTTAATAAAGTGAACGTTTTCAATGAAACCCCCCTATGTTTTTTCTTCGAATTATTCTTAGAGGCAAATATTTAAAAGTTCGTATGTGTTGTGTTGTAGCATCTTTTGATCTATTTTTTGAATGGGACATGATACGATTTATTAAATCCAAAATTACTATTCCACTGCAATATGCATTAGGTTCTTTGTCCAAGGACATGTTCGAAGAATTCCTCGAGCAAAATCATAAATAGTTAAACATTGGCCGGGTCTGTTTCGTAAACGGGGCCGAAACTGTGTAATTTGAAATTGTTTGCTAGCAGGAATATTTATTGGAAGTGGCATTAGTACACTTCAAGGGTAGTTGTGAGATCAAAATCGATAAATTTAAATGAATTCGTTGACGGGTCTGCTGTTTGCATAGCATAAGCGCCTCGGACAAGGCCATTCTTACATGTCACTGGCATACCTCCTTGCCGGAGGATCCCTAGCGGGACTAGAGATCTCCTTTCAAAGCACCAGAGGAGTCGTGTCGACCTCCAACATTTGGCAATTTGCATTGCATATCCGGTGCCAAATATTCGAGAATTTAATACATCCAGCCGAGTCGCCCGCCCAGCCACTAGGAAAATCCCTAACTAGGGAGAATATCAGAGACCCTATCGGATATTTTGAGGTTCGGTCGAAATACATTTCGGCAACGGAAGTAATCCAATTAAATTAAAGCATCCCTACTCACATCGTGGATTTATGAAAGACGATTCCCATTGAATTTGTGTTTTGTATAATTCTCATTCCAGGGGAGCACCCGGCAGCCATGCATCACGGTGCATCTTCGAGATGCAACGTTCCAGATGCTTTCGTCCTGCTCGTCTCCTTGGCAATTACCCTGCCGCTATACCAGCGTATCCGATGGAAAAAATTCCAGCTCCAGACATGGATGTCGGATACATAGCCGGACAGGAGAGAGTCCCAGGAGCGAGGTGTTATTTTATCATGTTTTTCGCTTTGTTTTATTGCTGTTAAGTACTTTTTTAAACGGGGACATGTGTGAAACTGGGGTGTTCAGGTGTGTCCACCCACCCCATGGAGGAGGGATACATGTAAATTCGACTAGAACTTTTATTGTAGACGTGGAAGGTTCGCGGCACGGAGCGTGCGAGCCGCTAGTCTTCAGATTGTAAAATTGTAAACTATTAAACGTAATTCCACAGGAAGTAAAAACAAAAATCCAGAAAAAACAAAAGGAAATTAGTTATCTAGAGTCGTAAGGTAAAAGCGGTTAAGAATGGTGTCCGAGCCGTGGCCAGAGCACAACCGAACAGTGAGCGTAACGTGGTCGTTTGTTTAGTGTTAGGTAATCGAATTTATAGAAGTTTTTGTATATTATATATACAAGTGATGGACTGTGCAGTGGTAATGGCCGGTTATGTTTAATTCAGAGATCATTTTACGAACGATGAAATGCAGAAGAATTTCACATTTCCAGATTAAATGAACATTACGAAAGTTATTTGAGAGTCGGCCGTATCTAATTGTTTAGGTATATTTTAAGGTAATAAATCGTTTTTAATTGATAACAGAGTAAAAGGATAAAATAAATTGAATTAAATTATCAGAAAAGATCTTTCATTTCTTTCCTCTTCTAATTTTTAGAGTACTACTCTTTGATATCATTTCAGAATAGATGAGGTAAGTAAATAGAAAACTTTAAAATCCGAAACAATGCATAAATGAATAAAAGAGGTAATATTAAAAAAGGGGTGGGAGTTAGCTTTCCGAAGCATTGGGGTGAGAGGCTCAGAAAGTCCATAGTTGATACCATGATAAGTAGGACGAAGAGAGGGGTCGAACGGAGGTTACGAGGATTGGAGTAGTAGCAGACAATCTCACCGATTTCAAGCAGCTGACAAATGAAAGTAATATCAACAAGATCCCACCGTTTCCACAGGGGCTGCAAGTTGATCAGTAAGAGGCGGTTTTCGTAGGGGGGAAGGTTTTGATGGCCAGACCAGGGAAGGTCAGGTAAAGGGAATAGAAGGAACCTACGCTGGATAGCCACAATCCTATTGATGCTATTGGATTGAATCGATATAAACGATAACGATAACAGGCATGAATTTTACTATGACATGCAACTATAACCATAATGAATTTTGGTATAAATTTTTAAATTAAACTTGAATGATATGTTTAATTGTTTTGCCCACAGTTTAATGATCATTACGTCGCTATTTTTAACTATTTTCATTGGTACATGTATAGAAGATTTCTCTTTCTCATCTGATTATTATCCTTAAAATTCGTTTGCACTATACCCACCTCCAACTTATTACCCTAGAAGATTTTAATGGACTAGTCGTATCTGTTAAAGTTTATTGTAGAAGTCACATATACGTTAAAAGGTATGATAAATTGATTACTTAATGGTTTATTGAAAATTAATCACGTCTGTAGTTTCCCTATTTATTTTTAATTTTTTATTCACAAGATAAATCAATTAATAACTTTCAGTTTTGTTTGAGATAATACCGAAATAATACCGAAATAATCAGAAAATTGAAATTGTTCTGCCGATTTCGACAGGACATTCAATTAAAGACTAAATGAAAATGAAATAAAATTACAAATTGTGTAGTGTGAAAGTGTAGCAAATTTAGTAATATCGCTTGCATTTCCCCGGATCATTCAAAAGCATAATTATGAGTTGTAGCCGCACATCATAATACAAAAGCCATTGGTTCATTAAGCAATACCCAAAGGACCCCCAAAATAGGTGCTGCACCGTGCAATCCGCGTTAATTTTCTACTGGTAGGGTGCATCAATCAGGCAATTTGTGGTGGGCCAGTAAATGCAATTTATGCGAACTCGAGTCAGGCTGACCCTGGCAGGTGTCATGCTACCTGTCCATCCGGTTGCGGTTTCCCGAAATATGCTTAATTAAAATTATATACGGTCCCCCAAAAATTATTTTCCAACATTATTATACGCCAGTCAAATTGTCATCTCTGCATCGGCACCGAATCTCTAATGGATTACGCGTAGCGCACGGACGTAATTAATTAGCCACCCGGTGCTCGTCGATGTCACAGGGAGGCGCATTCAACACACGCAATTGACGCCGCATAGTTGTCAATATGGGAACAAAAACACCCCCGCAGTATATCTGCAATTTGCAACCCTAACCCAGAGGGAAGGTACTGCTCCAAACCCCAACGGGAGCGGATGATATTTAATGTGGTGGCACTTTGGAAGTCCAGGCCTCATTTGCAAGCGTATCGGGAATTGACTTTGCGGCTGTAATTGCTGTTCGGGGAGGGGGTATGAGTGGCATCCCACCCCCGCTGAGCTCGTTCATTATGCGAACGCGAATAGACAACACATAAAGTGAGTCAACATGTCGTGAAGGTGCGCAGACGAAAGGGTACTATCGACTCACGACGGGGGTCTAATGTACAAACAGTCGGAGAGTCTCAGGGGTGGCAGAGCTAAAAAAATCATTATTACGTTATCAATTTTTGCGGCTGGGTCACTGAGAGTGGTCGCTTGAATTATGGCCTAATGCGACAGTGCGCCTCGTATAGCGCACCGCCCTGTCACCACGGTGATCGATTGATTGCGATGCAAACGGACCCTAACGACGATAAATGTGGGTTGGGCACCTCGATTTAGCCGGACAAAATCAATTTTGTAAAGTCAATTTAAACAAGCCAAAGGAAGATGGATATCCCCGGATTGAACATGTGAAATAAACTTAAACCCAACATACCATACGTATGTAAACTAGAACTATTTTATTAATTGGGGATCAGGAAGTAAATTTAAATTATGTAGCTTAGCTGGAAACATTTAAACTACATCGAATCATTGCATAACTAGACGCAATCACAGTCTAATTACTAAGCTAATTTTTTTTATACTAAAATTTTGATCTTGTGAACTTCAAACATTCAATTAATATAATTGTTTTAAAATTGTCTATATAGCAAAACTTGTAAACATATTTCAACAAAATATTCTGTTTAAACTGCGTATGTATGTTGTAAAATATATGAAACGATATATGGAAACCTTTCAAATCGAAGAATTTGATTGATATTTTTATTAAAGTCAGAAAGACATAAATTTTGTTAATTTGAATTAAAAAAGGGTGAAGGCTGCAGGACTTAAAATCATTATTACGTTATCAATTTACGCGATTGTTCCACTGATAGCAATTGCTTAAATAGTGATATGCTTCTCGTTATAAGCACTCCAACCTGTCAAGGTATTGATTGATTGATTGGAATCGAAATGAACATTTTGCGCTTACATTGGGACAGGAATTTAATTTAAAATTCAAAAGGGATCAAAAGTCTAGAATTACTATCTCCTCAAGAAGAATTTTTTTTTGTTTTTCAAAAATTACCAGATGCCTGCATCCCTTGTCTGCATATTTTCAGCTTGGATGCTGAGCCAATTTTAATAAGCATCTTCCAAACGTAGCGCAGGTACGATAAATGCTGTCTCTGCACTGCGGTGCGGCGCAATGCTTCCTTCCGCACCTGTTGGACGCCGCACTCTGTATAGGAAAGGAAATTTTGAAGTAAACCTTCGTTAAATCGTCAAGAACAATAACAGCAATTGTGTTTAACAAAGGGGTTGAAAATCGCTGTATGGAGTATCATGAAGAAGATCGCTTTATCCCCTGAAAACAATAGGAGAGTAGGAAGTGAACGTTCCTTTTAATCATACCACCACCGTAAGTAGTTTTGACATCATGTCAAGTACAGAAATTTATTTTTACTAAATTCAGCTTATTTGCACAGCAACAGGAATATGAGTTCTAAGAATTATGGAAACGATTCTATGAATAATATTCACCGAATATTTTTGTTTTACATACTTTTATACCTTCACTTAGGAACCCAATTATAATAATAAAATACATAACACATCTTTTGTTATCAGCTTAATTTAACTATCTTCTAGAACCAGCATTAAGTAGATTCTATAAAGTAAGAGGATTTCGTTTACTTAGGCCTGTTTTCTATTAACAATAAAATAATAAGGGGAAAATGGGAGGAAAATTACCAAGAGGCCTTTTTCTATCATATTTCGGCAGAAATGGTAAATAAATGGTAATATAAAATTTATATATCCGGACTAAAGATATTGTGCAAATATCAAATTAAAGATTTTAGAAAAAACAACCACTCGTACTCAATACTCTCTAAATAAAACACCACATTATGTACCTTTGTACTATTTATAAGTTAAACTTTAAGTACAATATCTTCTAAGGTTTAAGTGAGCTCAGTAAATTAAGTCTTTGGCTATGTGGTTAATTTTTCAAATGCTATCAAACATTTGAAAGTTTGTACTCTGTTGGAAACTAATTAGATACAATGCGAAAATTAGAAAATTAATAGGCATCTTGGTATTAGTGTTATAAATGTTCTCCATCGATCTGAGCGCCACGAATTTAATTACGCTAACTCAAAGGACGCAAAATACGGTTTTCCGCTAATATCTCTAGAACGGTAGACTTTTTCGACTATTAAGTTTTAATTTTTAATCAATATCAATAAGGTGGCCTCTGGTAGATCAGTTGTTAGTGCTTCTAGGAAAAGGGGTTTCTCAAATCCCACGGATAACCATGTTCTTCTACGCTACGAATGAGTCAATGAGTCGAATTCGAAGCTACACGTATCGCCCATCCCAAAAATAAAAAAAATAATAATAAAGTTTCAATAATAAATTTTAGGTGAGTTATTTCTATACAAAAAAGGTTCTAAGTTATTTTTGTAGTAGTAACCATTTATAAGAGAAAACGCTTAGAATGATCAAGAGTGTGTATACAGTCACTTTCACATCACCCTAGAGGTTGAGTGAAGTATTCAGCACTATTTCTAATTTTTTCCATGTTGATGTTATATAAAGTTAATGAAATTAATTAATGTCGCCTTAACGACGACCATTCGACTTAATGAATAGAAATGTGATGTCGCTTGTGCGGCGACAATCGTCTGTAAAGGGTTAAGACAGCTATGAACATAAGCTTATATATAACATAATCAATTTATTATCCTTACTTAGATCCGATTTACGGTTTAGAAAAGGATAATGCGTTTTGATTAGGCCGTTAACTTTTTAGAATGTAACTTTTATGTGACTATAACTATAACTTTTTATCAAAGATAATACCCATGATACTTATCGTGCCAGTCGATGTAAGAGGAGCTTATACGTAGAGTACATTTTATTAAAGTCTTACATTTATTTTAAGTTTACTTTACAATTTTGTTATACTCGTATTATTTCCAAAAATAAGGAAAAGCTCTATTAAAATAAAGTTCTGAAATAACGTTCGACTTAAAATGTCTTGCGGGAAGTATTTAGTCCCTAATCGCTTCCACAACCTCATTCTGTTTGTTATTCACCACATATTTCAAAAATCCTTCCTCTTAATTTAACATAAAACATAAACTCCTCACTTTTTGAGTAATTTACATAATCTCACCAAATCTTGTCGAGCAGCGCTCATCTTCCAGTGCATGAAATTCCTGTGAAAAGTCAGCGGACTTGTCCAGCCGGATCCCCTCTATCACCACCGACTAGAATCAGGATGGTCATAATCCAGGATGAAAGGAGTGGAGGGGACTAGCAGTTGGCAGTGTTTCCTCGAAGGATATAAATCCATTCGCTGCCAAAACATTTTGTTCCGGGCGATTCCATTAAACTCTGATTTAGTCCAAAATGTGTTAAGCCGGGCTCCGATCGGGAACTCCTCCTTCATGTGCATGAATCTGAAGCGCTCAGGACTTTAGAGTCTGCAGAAGGTGCTAAGTCCCAGCCCAGATGGCAGAATTCGTCGAGGACTTGCACACTCTAACCGGGGAAAATTCTGCTGCATGTGCATTGTGCAGCCTCGCGTTCTTTATGGGTGAGTGTCAAGCCCAGTCATGCGGGAAATTGAGGAGATTATTAGCCGTTTCAGTCACTGCCAGGATTCTGGTGGAAAGTTTGCCCAATTCGGTTATACAGGGTGTTCAGAGGTGGGAGGGAAATAATGCAGGAGGTGAAAGGTCAGGCCGAGGCAAGCAAAAAATCGTATGGGTGGGGGGGGGTCACCTCGCACCGTTCGGCAGTTACAGGTTGATTCGTAAATCAGGATGTTGCCTTATATGGGAACCGCTATTGTATTTTTATTTTTTTTTCTACGCATCGCAGCGACCCCAAACCGGTCTCAAAAAATCACTATTCTGAAACCCTTTCCAAAAAGGTCAACACCGCCCCCCTACCCCCAACCCCTTGGCCACAATCACCTCTGGAAGTTGAAAAATTGAATTTTATTTCACGATTTTGCATCTTTCGCCCCACTTTTCTCCTAAATTCACGTTATTAACATACCTACTTTTTATTGTTTTTAAGTTTCCTATCTAATTACCTTTCAAAAAAGGTACAACATGCACAGGTAGAAAAAGGATACAAACATTTATTTACAAAAATCCTTTTATAAAATATTAGGATAATTCGAATTTTTAAGAAATTATACTTAAATTAACTAAAAAATAAATTTTGTTTACTTAAAAACTAATTACAATTAAAACTTATGTGCTACAAAAGATGTTCGAAATGTTCTCCGCCACTCTCGATGCATGTAAGTAGCCTTTTTCTGATTCCGCGTTTGAGGTCTATGGTAGCCAGTCTCTCCCGTATTTTTGTCGCTGCAGTCCCAATCCTGGTAACTAATTCTTCTCTGGTGTTGATTGGTTGTGAGTAAACATCATCTTTCATCATTCCCCATAAGAAAAAGTCCAGTGGATTAAGGTCCGGTGATCTAGCAGGCCAAGGAATCGGTCCACCTCGTCCAATCCAGCGCTCTGGGTAATGTTCATTCAACTTTGCCCTAACAATGTTCCCAGTATGCGCAGGTGCTCCGTCGTGCTGTAAATACATTGCGTTTCTGGTGGCCACGGGGATGTCCTCTAACAGATCCGGAAGGGTATTCTCCAAAAAGTCCGAATATAGCTGACTATTCAGCACTTGAGGCAAGATGAAGGGTCCTATCAACTGGTTGCCGATAATGCCAGCCCAGACATTGGCACTAAATCTTTGCTGGAAGGACCGACACCTTGTCCTATGTGGGTTCACATCTGACCAGGTATGGAGGTTGTGGAAGTTTGTGATGCCATCCCGGGTGAATTGCGATTCATCCGTCCACAGAATTCGGTCTATAAACCTTCTGTTTTCGATGTCAGACTCGAGCAGCCAAGTGCAGAACTGCAATCGTCTTTCGGAATCTCCTTGATGTAGTGCTTGGACCGGGGTATGGTGGTAAGGATGTAGTCCCTCTCGGTTCACAACGGTCCACACTCTCCCTAAAGACAATCCTAACCGTCGTGCGACCTGTCTGATGCTTATTTCAGGGCTGTTCCTGACAATGTTGAGAATTTGTAGGTCGGTTTCCGCTGAATCGGCCGAAGTTCCTGATCGCGCTTCTGCTCTAGGGGTGGTCACACTTCCGGTTTCTTTTAACCTCCTGAAAGTCCTTGAAAATACCCTTCTATCGGGTACACGCCGATTCGGGAATCTCCTTTGGTATTCCCGTAAGGCCTCACTATCATTTCCGTCTACTAAACCGTACACGTAAATTATGTCGGCATACTCTTCAACAGTGAATTCTGCCATTTTGTCTTAATGTTTTGTGTTAAACACCCGTTCTTATCAATTTCCTCTTCAACTATGGTCAGTGTCCTTTCAAACCTACCCATTTTTATACCATAATTCATAGGAGGTATTAGACACGGAGCGTCAGGATACTTAGAAGTCAATACTGGATATCATAAACTAATAACGCCATTTAACGAGATTCCATTTAGTATTTTATAACAGTTTTTCTGAAATAATAAAACTTTATTACCTGTGTTTCCTAAATAAACATTTCCGAACTTGCTGTCATTAAAATTCTTTACTTAACAACTTTTTCCATTATGGGGCAATAAAGTAATTAGGTACCTGTGAAGATGTTTTAATTTCAGGATTTTTGTATCCTTTTTCTACCTGTGCATGTTGTACCTTTTTTGAAAGGTAATTAGATAGGAAACTTAAAAACAATAAAAAGTAGGTATGTTAATAACGTGAATTTAGGAGAAAAGTGGGGCGAAAGATGCAAAATCGTGAAATAAAATTCAATTTTTCAACTTCCAGAGGTGATTGTGGCCAAGGGGTTGGGGGTAGGGGGGCGGTGTTGACCTTTTTGGAAAGGGTTTCAGAATAGTGATTTTTTGAGACCGGTTTGGGGTCGCTGCGATGCGTAGAAAAAAAAATAAAAATACAATAGCGGTTCCCATATAAGGCAACATCCTGATTTACGAATCAACCTGTAACTGCCGAACGGTGCGAGGTGACCCCCCCCCCCACCCATACGATTTTTTGCTTGCCTCGGCCTGACCTTTCACCTCCTGCATTATTTCCCTCCCACCTCTGAACACCCTGTATATGTATATTATGGTGCCATGCGATCCTTCGCTTGTAACACTTAACCCGCTATTATATTTTGTGATTAGCATAGAATTTAGAAAACGAATAAATTTTGCAACACGACAAAGAACAGCAAGAAGTAAAAGTAACAGCTGACAACATATTTGCAGGTTCTTTGATTTTGCTACAGTTTGGTATTGATTGGCATTGATTTGTACAAGATTAGATGTGTTAAAGTGTAAATGCAAATTTTGTTTTGCTCGTATGCTTTTGTAATTAAATAAGGTAATTTTTGCAACAAGATAAAGTAACAATTTATGAATTAACAGCAGTAGGTGAAAGTATGACATGAAAGTTGTATGTTAATTTGCTTGGTAGCTTCATATGCATTGATTAACTTAGGTGCATTCAGAGTTAGTATAGCTTTTCATAAATCCTTTTATACATTTAAAATTTACCATTTTTTGGAAAATAAAACTGAATAAATACATTCACATTTCATCCCAAAGTAAATTATTCAGAAAATATTTAAATACTTTTTATTCCAAACCTTTTAAAATTTTTTGCAAACGTTTTTGTTCATTTTTGTTTTGCTAAATATTTCATATGCATAATTCTTTGGACCTCCGCAGACAAATTCCGGGATATAACTTTCAGAGCCATAACATTTCAATTCTTCTGTCATGTTACCAATAAATTTTCCTGTAGGAGGATTGTATTCTCCTTCACGACTCACATACAGTTGAGGTCAAATTAATAAAAGCATGCAGCGGTTGCTACTGAGACAGGGTAAATCACAACGGGCGAAATAAAGAGTAAGCGGTTTACAGAAATGCAGTGACTTAAAAAAGTGTTCCAACGGCAAACAGAAGAATAGACCTCACAATAACAGCGTTGTATTTCCAGTAAATTATTGAATTCCTTTCATAACTTAAAAAAATAAGAGTATTTTTGTAAATAACATGCATTGGAACGGTTTTTTGTGTTTATTGAAAAATATCTGTTTACATTAATATTTATTTATAAATTATTTTGCAAACAATTATTTATTCTTCTTGGCAAACTTTCGAATATATTTTTAATATCATCTTCTGTGATCGATTCTCAAACGTCTTGTTTTCTTTACCATAGCACATCCATACTTTTTGGCGATGTCATAAAATTGCTTAGTTTTCTTTTAATAATGAACCAAACGTGTTCAATAATATTAAGATCTGTGGACTGAGGTGGCCAATCAAGAACCTTAAAAATATTTTCTCGCAGCCATTGTTTAGTTTTTCGGGCTGTATGTTTGGGATCATTATCTTGTTGAAAAATGATGCTGTTCTTGTCAACCCCAAAAATGTTAATACTCTCAGTCAAAGATGTTTCGAGGATTCCAATGTAATCATCAGCTGTTATTCGGTTGGTAATTCGATGGAGTTTACCCAATTTTGTGCCCATCATACAGCCTTAGACCATAATATTACCTCCACCGGACTTAATTGTTGGCTGAACTAATCGGTCTCCCATCAGAACCTCTCAAGTTGATTTTGGTTTTGTCGCTAAAAATAACTTTGGACCAGTCGTCCAGTGTCCAATTTTCATGTATCCCTTATGTCAATGACCGGGTACCCATCGTCACAATTTCTTGATTGCGTTGCACAGGAGAAGAATTTCGGTCTCATGTCTCAGATCATCTTCATTTAACTATTTCTGAATTATATTAACACATTTTCAACGAGAAAAAATTTTTTTTTAAATTTCAAATTGACATTTTAAAAAAATGTATTCTGAGTCACGACCGGGTACCCGGGTATTGAGAATGATGAAGAATGATGAAAAATTGAATGTTCAATACTTAATTAATAATAAATGACTGATAATTAACTATTTAAATAACTAATAATTAGTGAAAAACAATAACAAAGCATTCAAAGTAGCAAATAATTTATTCAGAAGGACTTTTGTAACATGAATTACATTCAACTAACGTAGTCGCGTGTTCGTCGCAAACAGGCATTTCACATTGCCGGCACGCCTTCCTGGTTTTTCGCCGTCTTTTCAGATCTTGGTTTAAACAAATGTGGCAACAACCAGTAACTTTTTTCCTTCCTGTTTTATCCAGAGTCGGATGTTCTCTCTGCGTCGTCGGCATGGGCGGCAAAAGCTTTCCGATGATGGACTCAATCGCAAGTTTCGTTGAGAAATGCCTTGTAATTTGCACGTTTTCAGAGCGTTCATGGATACTTGGGAGAGCAAGTTGTTCGCTCAATTGTAATAAAAACTTACGACGGGCGTTCGTCTTTTTTGGCAGCATAGAGTTATTCTCTTTGTAAATCACAAACGCTGCGAGTGCGCTTATATCGAGAACATTGAAAAACATTGCCAAGGGCCACCTATTCGTCCGTCGGTGTGTGGTGTATCTGCCGGCCATCTGGTCCATCGTATCAACTCCAGCTTTGTACCGATTATAGTGCAAAATGATCTCTGGTTTCATCTGCGCGTTGTCAGCCACGGCCATGTCCGCGTGCATCGTCGAAAGCAGTATAACTGCTTTATTTTTCTTTGGCACATACGAACAAATCGTCGTATTTTCGTGAAAGCCGAACAGTGTGGATAATTCTGCACGATCCTTTGACGCAGTCATCTCCTTTGGAATGTACGGCTTGTTTTTTCGCAGGGTTCCTACGATGGTCAAGTCCCACGTCAGTAGGAGCTTTGCGATCGGCAACGTCGTAAAAAAATTGTCCATGCTGATGTTCCTTCCACTTCCTTTGTACGGTGCTGCTAATTTTTTGACAACATTTTCACCTTGATTTTTTTCTCTTACATTGCCAGATTTCCCGGTGTAAATAATGCCATTCAAAGGATATGCAGTTTCAGCATCACAAATCCACCACACTTTGATACCATACTTAGCTGGTTTCGATGGTATATACTGCGTAAATCTGGTTCGCCCCCGATACGGATACAGCTGCTCGTCGATGGTAAGTTCTGTGCCGGGCCTGTACAAAGCTGACAAATTAGCATTCATCATCGTCCAGATTTCACTAATTGGAGCTGCTTTGTCCTCTTTGTATCGTTGTTCTCGCGTCCGTGCATCATCGAATCTGATAAACCGTAAGATGTTCCAAAAACGATTCAAACTCATTGTGGCCCTGTAGAGAGGGAATGATGACGTTTTCCACATCTCAACTGTATGGTCTTTGTTACTATTGTTGACACCTGCTGCAATCAAAATTCCGAAGAACGAATACATCTCTTGGCGTGTTACGTTTTTCCACGTCCTCGGCAACGCATTTGAATTTTTTTCATTCCACTCTTTGATAACTTGATTCGCCTTCTGATTAGTGTAACGAGCAATCAAATCCACCATTTCATGGGTTATAATTTTTTTGAAAGTTTCAGCCGCTGAGAGTGTTTCGGTTGATCGATGGGGACCAGCTCTTTGTCTCACAATATTGTGACGGTGAGTTTGAGTTCTGTTAGGAGGTGTTTTTTGCCAAACCGTTTTATCTTTGGCGACAAACGTACGTCCAGTTGGATCTAGAAAAATAATATGAATGATAACAATTATTAGTATTTTTTATTATTAATTAATTTTTAATCAAAAAGATTAGTAATTAGTTAAATAAAAAACAAATATTTTTACCTGCAGTTGAAACTGCATCGACATCTGTATTCGTATCATCGTCATCGTCGCTTTCAGAATCGTCACTGGCTACTTGCGTTGAATCATTTTCGTCTGCGCGATTTTCTTCGTTATCAGATACTTCGTTTTGATTTCTCTCATCAGGAATCCAATCATCGTCATCACTGTCAGAAAGATTTACGCTTTCGTCATCAGATTCGACACACACTTTTTTCAAGTAAGCGTCCTGTTGTGTTTTACATAATCTAAATACAAAAAAACAAGAACAACAATATTTTATATTACTCATGAACAATACTAATCATTAACAACATTGACATTAACACCATTGATTTTAAAATTATTACCTGTTGAATTGAGCACGTGTCAACAAGGACGTCATTTTGAAGATGCTGTGATACACGAAAGATGCTGACTGAGCCACGCTTTCACTAATGCCAGATTCGTATGCTTTTACCATAAACTCGTAGGTTATATATAGAAGGTCGACCGTACACGTTATTCGTCACCGAACATTCGAAATCACTCTAGTGAATATACTTTATACCTGCTCGACCTCATCTCCCTGCGCGTCAATTTGAATAGGCCTTTTATAGCGGCAGGTAGTCAAAATTATTTATATTTACACAAAATATTTCGTATAAAATACATAAAACATTTACAATATATTTATTTTTCATGAACAAATAAAAAACTAACGTGTGGGTACCGGGTACCGGGGTACCCGGTCATTGACTACCGTCGGTAAAGTTGGTCATTGACATAAGGGGTATTTTGGTAAAATCTAAGCGAAGTTTTTTATGCCATACTGTTAATAAGGGTTTTTTCACTTTTAGTTTACCACGCAAACCTTCATTTCATAGGCAATTTCGAACGGCTTTTACACAACCCGTGAAGTCTGAGGATGAAACCAAATGCCGGTGTATTTGTGTAGCGGTATCCATTTGTTCAATATGTGCAAAACGAATGATAAGTCGAGATCCTTCGGGTGAAATCAATTTACTATAGGTCGATCTCCAGCACTCTTAGGGCAATTATTATTGCGGTTTTTCAGCAGTCTAGCAACTGTTCCCAGACCGATATTGAGTCGCGTCGATATTTGGCGATAAGTAAAACCTTCATTCAACAAATGTAAAATTGCTCTCCTGTTTTTCTCCGAAAATTTTCTCAATTTAGTGAAGATCTAAGAATTTATACTAATAAATATAGCTGTTCTCAAAATAGTATACAAAATCATCACTAACCAATTTAATTCACTTAAAAATCAATTAGAAGTATTTTTTCTATTGGCTGCAGTTGAAAACTCCTTAAATAACTTAAATAACATTTAAGTTACATACAAAAAACTTCCACACATAAAACTGTTCCAATTGATTTTAGAGACGTTTTACTGAAAACACACACTACATATTACAAATCGAGAAACACATCAATCTGAAAAAAATTGACAACTTTTGTCTCCTCTTTGTTTCTAGCAACCTTATATTAACACTTTGTTGGCCGGGAATTTTACACAGAAACTATGTGTTGAGGTCGTTTTGGGGATGACTTTGAGTAGTGGGCCGAATGAATCAACTTGTTTGTGTCTCAATCAAAACTCTTTATTTGACAATGTAATTTCAGAGTTTGAGCAAACAAGGATAACGAAAAGGCCCCTGTCAAACATCAAATTTAATTAGTATTTTTGAAAGTAAACAGTGTTTGTTTGCAGGCGAATTTGTACATTTAATTGTATAAAAGAAAACAATAGTGATAATTTTGAACTTAACCTAAAAAGTTGTGCTAGTAATAAAGGTGGAATTTTGACTCAGAAAATAATAATTTGGCATACATTTTTCGATTGAACAATTTGCTTGACGTCTGGCTTGAGAACTAGAATGGCTTTTGCATGAAAAACTTAACTTTATTTCACGATGCTGGCCGATTAAATTTGGTGCACAATTTTACACCACTTTTTACTTTCTTTGGCTTTTCCGTTCTAAAAACGCGTCACTTTTCTTTTATCTTGATTGGCACCACTAATAAGTGCTACCAACCAAATTTTGTTTTTCCAGCAGACGACACAAAATGATTAATCTTAACACTATGTCATGTCACCGGCTATTATTTTGTAATTGAATATGGGAGTAATACGTTCTAAATAAACTCCAATAATTTTATTTATACTGAATGAATTGAAATTAAACTTACATATTTTTTATATAACTTTTAATAATATTTTTTTGTATGATAAACACAACAGGTTTTGCAGATATATCTCGTTTCGCTGCGCTTTCCTTTTAAAGAGCATACTCTACACTTTTAGTTGGATTTGTTTATACGCCAGTGATTATTTGTTCTAAAACGTGGTCACTTAGTTTTCCTGGAAGATGGATCTTTGTAAGGAGCCCTTTTAGAAGATAAGACATCCCCATCTCTTTAAATTTTCGAAAACTATTCGGAAAAGAAAACCCTAACTACCTCTCTTAGTAACCTTGTGAAGCAAAATGGATATTTCTGTGGCACAATCCATTCCCTGATTACACCTTATCAATTTTTTATTTTACTCAATATTTGTATGCAAAAATGGTAGATAAAAGTAATTCTTTCAAACGTTGTCGATCTCCAACAAATCATTTGAAACATAAAAATCAAATATTATTAGATAAAGTATAATTGTGGGTTCGTTCCGAACTATAATTATTAACCCTTTGTAATCCAAGATTATTTTATTATACCATGGGGGGAAGAGGCATGGTCTCCGAGGTTGATAAGGAAAATATTGGGTCAGGCACGCGAAGAGTTCGGAGTTAGGTTTGGTCGGATTATTGGAGGGGTAACCTTTAGAATTGTGGGAGGGTGACTTAGGGCTAGTAGAAGATTTAGAAGAGGCAGAGGGGCTGGAGTTAGGCTTAAGTTTAGCAAGAGGGCTAGGGTTAGTCTTATAATTGGTAAAGTGATTGGAGTTAGAATTTAGTTTAGCATTAGGGCTACGGTTAGTCTTAGCTTTGGAGATATTACTAGAGTTAGTCTTAGCTTTAGAGATATTACTAGAGTTGGTCCTACCGTAAAGAGTGTGATTAGAATTAGACTTAAAGCTAACAGACTTGGAGATCCACTTCGATATGCTAATGTTACCGTAGCTAATGGGGCGGGAGAAGAGCCACTCATATTTGCAGTGAAGAGTCACTTTGAATTTGGATGGCCCACCAGCATGGGGCGGGCGGAGTTTCTCGCAGACGATTGGTGAGATTGAGAAGTGACTTACAAAGAAGGTGCGCATCCAAGTCACATCTGCGAGGTGGGGGGCGCCAGCAACTAGGAGCACTGAAGAAGTCTCGGCGGCAGCGACGTTGACGCGATGGAGTTTTACTAGCCTAGAACTCCATTCCTTTTCGGTCCAGAGAGTGCCGAATTTGGACACTGGGGGGACCAAATCAGAAGCAGAAGTTTGCATCGAAACGGAAGAAGTAGAGGGAGGAGGGCGAGGCACGGACTTAGTGATGTCGACGGTGGCAGAGCTGGGATTCGGTGCAGCAGCAGTCTGGGTAGGGGCGGGAGGCATGGCAGAAAGTGTGGGTACACGGTCCAGACCTGGGGAGGTGCAGCTGTTGGCGGAAACGCTTGTCGGTCCATCAGCGAATGAGCGAGAGGGCGAGCGAAGATCAGCGGAAATTGAGCCAAGGAGCGCAGCGTTGGCAGACACAGCCGCAGAGCAAGAGCCGAGGTCATTCCTAATCAGCTTCACCGCGCGGCGAATATTTCCTTTCAAGATTTTCATAAATATATGTAGGAATTGTGCCAAATCAAAAACTTCTTTAAAATAATTCAGAATATAATTCAAAAAGAAACTAAAATGCAATTAACGTGCGGCTTTTACTATGAATACGGCTGGAACTGCAGTGGACGGCTGGACGATCGGCACAACTTTGGCTTTTTAGTTAACTGGCTTTTCGGATCGGTTCTCACGCTAGAGTCGGGGACGAGCCTGATAACGAGCGAAGGTTCCGCTTACTCGGCCCACATATACAGTGGTAAATATTCGTTTAAACGCAGGCCAGTTTTTCTGATTAAAATTACAATACCATTTCGTTTTTGAAAAAATGTTATATATTTAGACATTGAGGCCAAAAATAAGTGCTTAGCAAAGAATTTCATAAAAGTTTATTTCATTATTAAAAATTAAAATGAGAAATTTCCAAAAACACATAAATATTCGTTTAAACGCAGGTACATTTTCTTTAAAATACAGAGAGTTTTAACAAAAGTTTTTGCATTTATAAATATTATTAATATTTAGTATGTCCTCCATTATTTTTAGCTACTTCAAATAACCGTTTTGGCATAGATTTAACCAAAGTTTGAAGGGTTTCCAATTCGATGTTGTTCCAGCAGGTTTTGATGCAATCCTTAAGCTCAGAAACAGTTTTGAATTGGCGCCCATTTGCATAAACCCGTGCTGCTAGTATTCCCCATAGATTTTCTATGGGATTAAAATCCGGGCTGCTGGCCACTCCAATAACGCTATTTCTTTTTCTTCAAACCACTGTTTCGATAAATTAGAAACGTGGATGGATGCGTTATCTTGTTGAAACGTAAATTCTTCTTCACTGAAATCATCAAGGAATTGAAGGAGCACATCTTCCAACAGTTCTGTATATTTTTTAGAGTCCATTCGAGTGCTTATGAAACAAATAGGAAGCTTTTTTTTATAGCAAAAAGCCCCCCAAACCATTAATGAGCCACCTCCAAAGTTTCTTTTTGATTTTCTTACTACTTTTTCATTTAAATTGTTCCAAAAGCAACTGTAGCAGTCGGGCCCATCTAAGTTAAATTTTTTTTCATCTGAAAAGATGACATTTTCCCACTCCACCTTCCAGTGAATATATTTTTCCGCGAAGTTCAACCGATTTCGTTTATGTACCTCTGTCAACCTAGGTTTACCTTGAGGTTTCCTCCATTTTACGTTTGGCGTATTGCGTAAAATGTGGGCAACGTGTTGTTTTGTTATAGGGAGGTTTAATTTTTCCTTTATTTGCTTCGATGTCAAATGATTCCTTGTTGCTTCTTCAAATATTTGCCTCCTTTGACGCACTGTGATCTTAGTGTTTTCTTTTGTTGCCTTTTTCTTGCCGTAATTTTCGCATTTTTTAAAGAAATTTCTGCCAATTTCCTTTGCAATTTGCCGATTAGAAAATCCCATCTTTTTATAAATCTTAATTGAAGTTGTTTCCACTTCACTTAAAGATTTTTTCTTTCCCATTGCTATTAAAATTATTAAAAAAATTTTAAATACCCCTGTAAATAAATTACAGACTTACTGTTATTTAAAAATTAGCTCCCTCGTAAAAAAAATCAAAAGCTGTAACTATTTTTTAATTTTTGACACGGTGCGCTTAAGCGAACATTTCACATGTAACTGACTGAGCAACGTAAAAAATTCAATAACTAGAATGTACATCTGAAGAATTAACTGTTATGCGTAATTCCGCAAGTATTCATCTAAATGAACATATTTATGCATCACATATTGGTATTGCCAACCTTAATGAAATAGAGGACCTCTCTTTCATAAAATTCTGAGGTGCGTTTAAACGAATCTTTATCACTGTATATGCATTTTATCATGAGCAATTTTAGGTAACTTTAAATATAAAATATATAATTTTTGCATAAATTTATTGAAAGTTATTATAACCACTTGCCACTTTTCAGATATAATAAGATTTTGCTTTTTTTATTGAAACTTTGACTTACAAAATTACAAAGGAATTAGATCGTTTGCCGATCTCTAGCCTAATTTATTGCAACTTTTATAACTAAAAATAGAGCTACAGTCTGCTTGGTAAGAGCGTATCGTAGTACCTACGTACGTCGTATAGCTAGCTAGTTGTTCTTTCTTTTTTTCGATATGGGTCTTCCATGTTAAATTTTTATCTTGTGCGATCTTTTGGCCATTGCTCTGCTTCAGTCTTTGGTTTATAAAGGGTTACCCATATAGGACTTGACAATTTTTTTTAAAAATAAAATGCAAACCATTTGAGATATCCCGAAAAATTTATTATTGGCTTGAAGTGCAATGAAAAAATGTATGTATGGAATTCGACTTCGTTCATATGTCTACCACGGGCACGTTTGCAGCGGTCGATTCGTTGAACCCCATTTTCGATGAATCGGCCACACATTTCGATGGAAACAGCCACTATCTTTGGTTCAATATTGGTTCTGAATCCTGGTCCTCTAACGACGCCGGGTTGTTGGCATAGACCAATGATTTAACGTAGCCCCATAAAAATAAGTTTGTTGTTGTCTGTTTATTGACGAAGCCGTTTAGTCAAAAATGTGCTTTATCACTGAAGATGATTTTGCGATGAAATTGGTCATTTTCTTCCCACATCTCCAGACCTAATTCGAGAATGTACGTCGCTTCATATGATCGAGTAGCTTTAGTTCTTGTGTTAACTTGATCTTATAAGAGTGCAAGCCAAGATCTTTTCGCAAAATTCGCCAAAATATGGTCTGAACGATGCCCAATTCTTGAGAACGCCGTGGAATCGACTGTTTTGGTTCGTTTGCGACGGACGCTTGAACGGCAGCAATATTCTCGGCACTTCAACCAACCCGTTGTCTCACTGGCACGGCAGCATCCAGCAGCGAATATTTTGGATTAAATTTTTTCACTAGACTATGAATTGCTTGTCTACTGGGACGAGAATTACGACCAAAAATTGCCATTAACGCTCTTAAAGTAGCAGTTACCGACTCGGAATTTTTATAGTAAATTAAATAATTAATATAGTATTTCACCATGATGAAAATGTTGTCTCTACTGAATGTTTTGACACTGACTGTTTGGTTATTGGTTTAAGGCTAGATTAATTAACACGAACAAATCTTTATATTGACGCACAATCAATCTTTATCGGGTCACGTTGATACGTATCAAAGTACCCGGAGGCTTACTGTATGTCCTGTATGTGTGCCCCAACAGAAATTTTTTGAAAACGTAAAAATTAAAAATAAACCACAATTTGTTTTAAAAAACACATGAATATTCGATTACTGGATACACGAACTCACCTTTGGCATGTGGAAATCTTTGTAAAATGGCGTAGAAACTCGCTAAAACACGTCTACATTTCACGTATTTTTTAATTGGTCGCACTTGAAGCGCTCTCGTCGAACGCCATCGACTAGCTGAATATAAGGGTGATCGTAACTGTCGCACTTAGGCAGGTATAGACACGTTTGAGTGATGGTACGACACGAACGAAAGAGAAAAGAATAGGCAGACAAATATTCTCATCTACAGCACTAACAGTGTAGGTAATAATATGAAGTGTTTTTTTTATCACGTTTTTTAAACGTTTTAATTGCACTATAAATTCTTACTCTAATATGTAATATGTAACCTAATTAAATATGTTTTGTCTTGATTCTCAAAACAAATATAATCAAATTCATTGTTTAAAATTTCTATAAATTTATATTCAATATTGCTATGTATGCAAATCTCATTAAAATTACTAAAAAATTTTGTTTCTTGTTTTTTTTAATGCTTTAATAAAATCTTCAGATGGCCTCACTAACTGAGCGTTTTCAAATTCTTTATAATTTAAAAATATTGAAGAAGTAAATTTTGTCGGTGAAATTATCTTTCAAATCGTTTCATGAATCTAATTTTGCCAATAAACCGACTAGTTTTTTCCTTTGTTTTATTTACTTTATTTCATCTCAACAGTTGCGACGTTTCGACTTTTGAAAAGTCATCATCAGGCTAAAATTTGCGAAAATAACATTTGATGAAAAACCACTTTGACAAACTAATTCGATGTAAACAATAGACTAACAAAATACCTCAAAACTACATTTTTGGTCATAATCATTCAGATGTTTAACCACCTTCGTCACACTCGGATCCATCTATAAGACAAAAGTTTGTTTACATTTTACTGGTAATCAAGACATTCATGTATAGCGGTTTTTTTTCATTTACCTCGATCGAAATAACATTAAATCTTGACTAGTCGTTCTTTGTAAAACATAAATATCTCTCAAACTATACAATTTTAACACAATAAATAAAAACAGCCGACAGTTCTATATTATCACAGAGGTTACGTTATTGCACTAATGCCTAAAACTAAAGACTCGTTCACCAGTAAAATGTAAACAAACTTTTGTCTTATAGATGGATCCGAGTGTGACGAAGGTGGTTAAACATCTGAATGATTATGACCAAAAATGTAGTTTTGAGGTATTTTGTTAGTCTATTGTTTACATCGAATTAGTTTGTCAAAGTGGTTTTTCATCAAATGTTATTTTCGCAAATTTTAGCCTGATGATGACTTTTCAAAAGTCGAAACGTCGCAACTGTTGAGATGAAATAAAGTAAATAAAACAAAGGAAAAAACTAGTCGGTTTATTGGCAAAATTAGATTCATGAAACGAATTGAAGAAGTAGTTTCCTCACTAACTAATTCCGCAGTACATTGATGATGTTGTCTATGCTTTTTTAATAACTAACCGCCGAAGTAATACAAGGCATTTTCACTTATAAAATCTAAGTCTTTATAATCTGAATCAATGGTAAATTGTTCGCGATTAAAATATTGTTGCGGATTTGGCATTTCTTCAAACCTACATATTCAAATCAGCATTGGGTAATTCTAAGCTGTCAATTAGCTCACAATTACCAGATGTTATTACACCTTCCATATACTTTGTGGAAAAAGATTTTTTAAATGCACAAGAAAACTGAAATGGTGTTAATAATCTACTATTTCCTCCACGTTGACGAAATATACTAAAAGCACTTTCTAGAACGTCGTGGTTTAAGTTTCGAGTATAAATAAATTGAATGTTATCGCGCTTTAATACCAGATGTAACATTATTAATACGTTAATATTTTGTAGCCAGTCTTTTAAAAATCGGAGAGAGTTTGTAACATTTTTTGTTCCGTCCAAAAAAGACAAACCTAAAAATGATTTACTATAATTTAAAAATTCTAAGTGTTCTTCAGGTCCAAAAAATGGCCTTCTACGCAATTTACTTTCATTAAGTTTACGAGAATTAAAAATATTAATAGTAGTCGAAGAAGCGGCATTTCCACTTGCTACGGTTGAACTTATTACTTGAGCAGCAAATTTAATCAGTTCGGTTTAACCTTGTTAACCAAATTTCCCTCCTGTTATATAATTAAATATTACATAAACAAAACTCACCAGGTTTAAAATTGAATTGAATAACACATTGAAATTCAATAATATTAACAAGTTACAGTAAAGCGAAAGACATTCTAGATGATGTTGCTTTACAGAAAAATTTATGTAAAAGCAAGGGTATAATTATTTATATTTCAGTAATTTCCTGTTGCTCAAATTATATGTATAATAAATTGTGAAGATTACTGTGTCGCCAATTATTCAATTTCTACCATACTAGATATTTTGAAAACTGTATAAACCTTTTTTTGTCGTTCGTTAATTTAAAATATATTAATTTTGGCTAACTGTCTTTTTAATTCTCACATGCCAAACACTTTACCAATATTTACCCATATTTTCTAAAAAAAACCACTAAATATCAATAAAATTTCTTGCAAAAACTGCACGTTCTTATTTGAAAAATTATTTGTCAAATTCTATAAAATAATGAAATCTACAATCCCCTATTTGTGTTATAAACATATCCTACAAATGCAATATACTTAACATTTTATTCCTATTATCATATACTTTTACATTTTTGTTAAACGTTTTATTTGCACTATAAATTCTCTCTAATATGTAATATGTAACCTAATTAAATAAGTTTTGTCTTCATTCTCAAAACAAATACAATCAAATTCATTGTTTAAAATTTCTATAAATTTATATTCAATATTGCTATGTATGCAAATCTCATTAAAATTACTAAAAAATTATGTTTCTAATTTTTTTAATGCTTTAATAAAATCTTCAGATGGCCTCACTAACTGAGCGTTTTCAAATTCTTTATAATTTAAAAATATTGAAGAAGTAGGTTCCTCACTAACTAATTCCGCAGTACATTGATGATGCTGTCTATTCTTTTTTAATAACTAACCGCCGAAGTAATACAAGGCATTTTCACTTATAAAATCTAAGTCTTTATAATCTGAATCAATGGTAAATTGTTCGCGATTAAAATATTGTTGCGGATTTAGCATTTCTTCAAACCTACATATTCAAATCAGCATTGGGTAATTCTAAGCTGTCAATTAGCTCACAATTACCAGATGTTATTACACCTTCCATATACTTTGTGGAAAAAGATTTTTTAAATGCACAAGAAAACTGAAATGGTGTTAATAATCTACTATTTCCTCCACGTTGACGAAATATACTAAAAGCACTTTCTAGAACGTCGTGGTTTAAGTTTCGAGTATAAATAAATTGAATGTTATCGCGCTTTAATACCAGATGTAACATTATTAATACGTTAATATTTTGTAGCCAGTCTTTTAAAAATCGGAGAGAGTTTGTAACATTTTTTGTTCCGTCCAAAAAAGACAAACCTTCTAAAAATGATTTACTATAATTTAAAAATTCTAAGTGTTCTTCAGATCCAAAAAATGGCCTTCTAAGCAACTATATTTGTTAAAACACACTAAATGTTATCAATGAAATTTTTTGCAAAAACTGCACGTTCTTATTTGAAAAATTATCAACAGCACTCTGTAAGTTTCACCAGCCAGAGCCACACACAACGACCGATACTTTGTCCCGCCTTTAAAAATGCACAGTGTCCGCATCCGTATATATGCTCTGAGTGTGCTACCTGCCTGTCCCCCTTCTCTGATTCAGAATTTCCCTATACTGCAACATTGCGCAGGGATGGCACTAACACCATGCATGCAGAGGACCACAGTGCAATAGAGGCTTTGTCCCGCCTTTAAAAATGCATGGTAAAAAAATGCTGCATTTTATTGCCTAAACTGTAAGTGCCGTAGATGAGGCTGCTTATACTTCTCCTTTTTATTCTTATTAGAATTTAGATGAGGCATGGGAGTTCTTTGTTGGTTTATCTAATGGGAAAAATTTGCCCAGGTAATTTTAGAAATTGCATATGGGTTAGAGTAGCCATACTTAACCTTTTTTTTTCCCTCGGGCCACATACATATGTTTGCTAATTCACGCGGGCCGCAACATTATACATTTTGGGTGATGACCCAACGTGAGCAGCAGATGGCACATTTTTTTACAGTCATGTATTTTTCAGGTACTAATTTCTAAAATTCGCTGTACTCCTTTCTCTCTCTTTTTTCTTTAAAAATAACTTCCATATTCGTATCGTTCTTAAACTCGATAAATTCATCGAATAGCGTTGCATAATCAAATCCCAATGCAGCTAATTGTGTTATAGTTGCTGTTTCTATGTGCCAAGGATTTTCTGCAAGCAACAGACAATTCTTGATACGGCGTAAATCCCGAAATCTGCCCTCAAATTCCTTGGATAAGGATAAGAATAAGGAAAAAAATAATTTGAAAAAAAGTTGTGTTCCCCATTAGTGTGTTTCGAGCTGCACATAAAAGTTTGACGGGCCGCAGGTTGAGTATGGTTGCTCTAGATTATTGTTTACGTGCAGTTTTTGTACCGATAATCTTGTATCGAGCAAAGAAAACTATCAGACGTTATCAGAGAGATGCTCGCGGAAGTCATTAATAGAAGAGGCAGAAGATACTTTGCAAGTAACAGCGTGAAATTTTGAAAGAATTTTAGATGAATTCCTGTTGAGTAGCCCGGTTAAATTCAGAATTTCATCAAGCTTTTGATGCAGTTGGGTCATGTTATCCGATACCAACTGAATACCGCCGGTGTTGGGGAAGATGGAGTTGACTTCTGTTGCGATTATGAATTTTTCGTTATAAATTTTCTCTGCAAAAGAAGTTAGGCACCCTCGTCACATATGATCAAGTCATCAAGCCTGAAGAAGACATGATTACAGACCCTCATGCATACAATCTTACGATCAGAGATGGAATCCGAGCAAACATGACAGACATCCACAGCGAGCTAGGTTATCACGAAGAATAAAGAACTAAGCAACAACAAAATTGTTGAGAGCCATTGGTGAGTGAGTCCCAGAACCAGTTATGCGGACGCAGGTTGGTTCCCAGGGTATCGACGAGGTCGCGTATCCGCTCGATGATCAGAAGAGGTGAACAAAAAATGTTGATAACTTGAATCCAACGAAGCACTACGGACAGCAGACGTCCAAACAGAATAAGACCCGAAGCCAGAATCGGCATAGCACAGTGGAATAAAAATCAATTTTGCAATTCATCGCTACTTGATAACAAGCGTGCACGTTTATTAGGGACTGGACCAAAAATGCTATAATCTTAGTAGATATGTCTAGCATAACTCTCGGGATTGATTCAAATGAAGAATTCCGTTCGTTATTAACGGCTGTTTTTTTTTTTTGGTTTCTCAAGTTGCTTATATAATACTGAAAGTTGATTAATGTTCTTACCTCTTAAAGCTCGTGGCATAAGGGATTTGTTGATTAACAGAGGCTTTAACATTTTATCACCAGATGCGTTACTGCAAAACAAGAACGTCACCCGATCTTTGGTCGCTTTAAAACCACCAGCTGATTTTTCAGATTTTGCTATGTGCGTTCTTTTAGACATTTTGTTCCAGAACAATCCCGTTTCGTCGTCATTAAATATTTGATCTGGAGTATAACCGCCCTGTTCAATTATTTTTGCTAGTTTATCCGGAAAGCTTTTTGCAGCATTTTCGTCTGCTGATGCTACTTCTCCTTTTATTTTTACATTGTGAAATGCGTGTCTTTTTAGAAAACCCGTCAGCCATCCCTTACTTGCATTAAATACAAGTTTCTTCGTTGCCTGAAGACTTGTTGATGGTTCAAATTTCTGAAGTTGGTTGTATATTTTAAGTGCTTCTTCCATCCAAAACGCCATGTCTTTTTCCGTTTTCTCCAAAATAGAATTTTGACTATAAGATGTTTTAGAACTAAGTTCGGATCCAAAAATTATTGATTGTCGAATGGAATTCTAATTTTTCTTATAGTCGCTTCGCTTAAACCAAAAGCTTTGCCAACAGATGTGGGACCTTCGCCTCTCTTTAGACAATCTAAGATTTTTATTTTGGTTTCTAACGAAATTGCTTGCCTCTTCGGAATATTTTGTAGCTGTTTAGACATTTTATATAATAAAAAGGGTACCGTAAAAACGATGTAAAATAATATTACTTATAGAACTTTTCTAAACCGAAAATTTAACACAATATTACCTTTTTTAGTAGTAAAATGTTATCAACAATATAAATTAAACTGAAAATTTCATTACCCAATTTAAAAAAACTTTAATTTGAACATTAACTTTTAGAATTTTATTGAAATTATTTATTACGTCCTACGAACTGAACACTTTAACACAATACTGAATAACGAAATGATGTGTTCAAGTTGAAGTACAACGAGATAAAGAAAAGTGTTGGGTGTACTTCAGTCTAAACAGGTATATCAGGTGTACAAGTATGAAATGCGGATTTTTTTTCGAAAAAAACGCGTTAAATTCGGAAGAATTATAAAAAGCTGTTTATTCAAAATATGCTCCATCGCTGGTTACACATTTTTCCATCTTTCAGGCAATTTATGAATTCCACGCCAGTAAAAATCTTCTTCTTTTCCCGCGAACCATTCATCGAGCCATTTTTGGACATCTTCGTAGGAACCAAAGCGCTG